>CM042144.1:102558500-102563500 GCA_023376005.1 Doryteuthis pealeii | reverse complement strand
GATTAATAGCAGTCGATTTCACTTGTGTGGTCATTGCATTGAAATGTTCGTTGCGTTCTTTCGCTATTAATCGGTGTCTTGATTAATTCAGTGGATTTAACCCTGAAGATCCTTATGGTGAAACTCGAGTAGGTTATCTCTTGTACCCATCTTATAATAAATTTGCTTTACTTTGTATTTGTTATATCGCTGACTTACCCCTCTGAATTCCACACTTACTAACCATCGTGTCCAAATTCACCGGTAAGTCAACTTTTCCTTTATATATATATATATATATATATATATATATATATATATATATACCAACCCTTCCGCACGAGTTGGACGTGGGACATAGGCATTTTTTTTAGTGGAGTTTAACGGGTTGGAATTCTGAGTTTTCTTCTCCTAAACTGGTTCCTAACCAAGGTTTTCCAAGGGTATTAACATTATGTGAACTGCAATCAGCTTATACCAGGATTTGAACTCGGGTCACCCAGTCCATTTCCTAAAACGATACCCATTACACCACGCGCCTTCATGATATATACAGAAGTAACAATTTACTAAATTTTGCTTAGTTTAGCGCCATGCCTGGTGTATGCGGCACCCAGTGAGAATCGAATTCACTAACAATGTTCTAAAGTCTAAGTAACTAACCATTGCAACACGGATGACGCCCACTATATATATATAAAGTAGTAGTTTACTAAGCTTAATTTGGCACAAGGTTAGAAGTGTGTGGCACCCGGTAAGAATCGAATTCACTAACAATGTTCTAAAGTCTAAGTAACTAACCATTGCAACAGGGATGATGCCCACTATAAATATATATATATAAAGTAATTAATTAATAAATATAAAGTATAAACTCAATTTAGCACAATGTTGAAAGTTTGTGGCACCCAGTGAGAATCGAATTCCCTAACAATGTTCTGCAAGTCTAACTTGCTGATCCTAACACCAATTGATACGCCCCCTGCATATGTTTCATTAACAATGATTTAAACAAATTAGGTGCGACTCTTTCCCTATAGTAATTGTTTTCCAGGCGTAACAAACATCGCAATAAAACTTACTATTTTGTTGGCGGAAATGGATTTTTACTGTGTGGGGGGAAGGTAAGCACCCCCCTCTCTGCACATATCCCAATTTTCCCGCACGTGCCCACCAGCTTCCATTACTTCTTTTAAATATTCTCATTATATATCTGTGCGTCAATAAGCAATTTTACTCCTCTTACTTTAGTACCTTCTTATCTCTCTCTCTCTCTCTCTCTCTCTCTCTCTCTCTCTCTCTTCAATATATATATTATATATATTATATATATATATAAAGGTGTGTCAAAAAGTATTGAGATTTTTTTAACTTTTTGACACACGTATTTTGAACAAAAAATAACGTTCCATTCATTATTTTTTTTCAGAATACAAGGAGTGTCAAAAAGTACCAAGTTTAAAACTGTATTTACCAAGATAGAAATGAAGAATGCATGGAACGTTAGTTTTTCAGAATACAAGATGTGTCAAAAAGTACAAAAACTCTCAATACTTTTTTGACAAACCTTATATATATATATATGGTAGAAATGTGAGGAGGTTAATCCGACAGTATGTGGAGAAAGTAGACAAACACGGGATGTTGTGGAAACTTGATGTTTATTGTCGACGGTGCAACGTTTCGGTCTCTTATTAGACCATCTTCAGGACTTGAATATAGTTCTTACTCCAATGATGGAAATTCTCAAAATGCTGAAAACGGAAGTCGTCAGTAGGGGAAGTGTAGTTGGGGTGGTTAGTGGATTCTTCTTCTCTCTGGAATGGGGAGTGCCGAAATGGTCAATGGTGGTACCACAGGTGTTAGATTGTGGGGATTGGTTAGCTAAATATGTGTATGTGTGTGTGTGTGTGTGTCTGTTTAATTGTTTTTTGTTTATGTGTGATTGGGAACTGGATTTGTCGTTAAGTTATATGTTGTTGTTGGTATGTTGGTGTGATTTTTTTTTTTTATATTTATTATTTATTTATTTTATTTTATTTATTTTTTATTTTTTTTTTTTGTGAGGGTTTGTAAGGGTAAGATTTGTTAAAATTGTAAGTGAGCATATGTATAATTTATATACTATTATTGTTATTATTATTATTATTATCATATATATTATAATGTCATTCATTATTGGTGGTCCTACCCACCAGCATAGCCAACACCCTCACAATATCCCACACCTCTTCCCCAATTACATCAAAACCTACCTTGAAACCTCGGTAGATAACCTCAAATGGTCTGAAAAGAAAACCTTTGAGGAAGCCAGACTAGGATTAAGCTTACACCAACAAAACAGTATGTCACACAACACCGCAGAACAAATCAGGACAGAAATACTACATAAAACCAACACCATATCTCTACCCTCAAACATAAATTACGCTGCCTAATTCATAACAGCCACTGGCACAAACTCGGCCGACAAGACCTAGTCACGAACCTCTCCTCGACCGAACTAAACAACACACAAACTGAAGCTCTCAGCTTCGGTCTAAAATTTGCCACTGGCATAAATAACCGAAACACCAGCAAACTTATAGATAAGAATTACAGACACCAAGATTCTGACTTCACCAAAGGCTTCACACAAGGCATAATCGCCGCCTCGCTTAACCACCAAACAGAGGAACACACCCTACCAAGAAGACACATCCAGGCCCTTAAAACCCTCGCCTCCAACAACGACATTGTCATCACACCTTCTGACAAGGGTGGAGGAGCTGTTGTCATGGATACAACAACATACAACCAAAACTCATGGACCTACTGCAGGATAACAACACATATGAAATAATCTCCCACACACCATCACAAAAAAACATTGAAACTTTTAACAAAACATACAAAAAACTAATTGCTAAAGAAGACAAAACATGGTCCTCCTTAATCAATTACCACCCCACCATCCCAAAATCTACGGCCTTCCTAAAACACACAAACCCGACATACCTCTTAGACCCATCATCTCCGGAATAGGCTCCGTCACCCACACGATCGCTAAATTTTTGGCAAAAATGCTATCCCCTCTGCTAGGCACAATTAGTGACGCCCACATAAAAAACTCAGGTGAACTTCTTAGAAAAATTACACACACCAACATGGAGAATAAATCCTTAGCTAGCCTAGATATAAAATCACTCTATACAAATATACCAGTAGACAAATGCCTAAACAGACTAGAGAAACATCTCTCCACAAATAACACCCAACTAGCATGTCCCCTCACCATCCAGAAAATAATAAAAATATGTAGACTATGCACATCCCACTGCTATTTTCAACACAACAACATCTTTTACAAACAAAAATTTGGCTTACCCATGGGTTCACCACTTAGCGGACTCCTCGCATGTCTATATCTAGAGTTTTTAGAAGCAGGACCTTTCAAATACATAATCCCCAAAGACTCCCAGTACTTCCGATATATTGACGACACACTAATAATATACCCGAGCGAAATAAACATCACCGAAATCACACACAGACTAAACAACATTGAACCCACCATACAATTTACACATGAACTAGAATCTAACAATTCCCTACCTTTCCTAGACATCTTACTTTTAAAAAACAACAACACATTAGAATTCAAAGTCCACCACAAACCCACTGCCAAAAACGACCACATACACTACTACTCTCACCATGACACCCACACCAAAAGAGGAATTATAATAGGTTTTCACCTTAGAGCCCTCCGCATCTGCACACCCAAACACCTAGATGATGAATTCACCCACATAATGAACGCCTTCCAAAACCTCCATTATCCCACATCCTTCATACAACACGCCAAGGCCAAAGCCCTCAAAATCCACACCAGAAACCATTTCCAGAACCCCACCCAGTCCAACTCCCCACACAGATACATAATTCTACCAAATAACCACACAAACAGCAACATCACCAAAAATCTTAACAACCTAGGCATAAAGACAGTCAGTTTAGCATCCAAAACCATACACAACATAATAAACAAAAACTCCCGACAACAAGTAAAATCAGAAGCCGGTGTATACATGATTCCTTGTGCAGACTGCCATAGGAAATACATAGGCGAGACCTCCAGAAATTTAAAAAAAACGCTTATATGAGCACAAACGCAATATAAAATTAGGTGACAGCAACAACTGTTTATTCCAACACATATTTAAAAACACAACATAGGTTTAATTTCAACAATGCATCCATGATCGCATACATCCACAACAAAAGATTACGACAAATATTCGAAGCCAGTGCCATTAGCAACATTCCCAACATCAATTCCAGATCCGGCTTCTTCAATATATCCTCACACCTAGGTAAAACCATCATGGATAGTTACAAACCAAACAGACAACAAGACAACACTTAGCATAAAGCCAATAACAACAACAACATCACAAAACAAACACAAACAATAACAATCTTAATAAACACACACTTACACATACACTCATACACACAAACATTTACAACCCTTCAAAATATGCATACACATAAAAAGATTTAAATAAAAAAAAAACAGATAGATCGATAGATAGATAGACACCAACAGATTAAAGGTAGATAGATGAACTGACAGACAGACAGATATTAACACACTAAATACAGATATATGCACAGATAGATAGGTAGATACTAACAGACTATGGATAGACAGACTAATAACAGACTATAGACAGGCAGAGAGACAGATATGAACACACTCTAGTTAGATATATAGACAGATACATAGATAAATAGAGACATACAGAATATAAACAGACATACAGATGGACAGAAAGATCAAAAATAGATGAACAGACACACATATAGACAACAGATTGATAGACATGAACACATTCAAGCTAAATAGACAGATAGATAGATAGATAGATAGATAGATAGATAGATAGATAGATAGACAGATGGATGGATAGAGATATAGATAAATATTAACAGACAAAAAAAAAAAAAAAAAAAAAAAAAAATAAATAGATAGATAG
>CM042144.1:102541000-102553500 GCA_023376005.1 Doryteuthis pealeii | reverse complement strand
TATAATTCGGAAGAGTATCAGCCTGAAAGTGAACTTAATAGCTCAACGGGAGTTCGAACTCGCTTACTACAGTATTGCAGTTCAGCATGTAAGTCACTACACCACGGGAACTCCCCTCACTTAAGGCGTAAGGAGACTTGCTGTCACTCAGACTTAAGTGAAAATAACCAGTTAAAACTATTGTGAATAACTACATCACTCAATAAGTCCCGGGCTTGACATATAGATAAAGTTGTTGTTTTATTAGTTAGGTCCGGGAGTTATTGAGTGATGTCTTAGCATCAAATAAAGAAATAATAAATTTGTATCCTGTTTAATCGTGTTGTGAGGAACAGTGGTGGGGAAGAAAGGTTAGTTGATATTTAGCCGTAAGCCACATTCGACCTTTTTACTCTAAAGTTCCCTGTTTTGTACTAAATAAATTGAAGGTACCAACAATATTTTTTAACAATTTGTTCGTTTTTGTTTTTTGTTTTATTTTTTGTTTTATTTTATTTTATTTATTTATTTATTTTTGTATTTCGATTCAAACAAATAAAAATCTAATTACTTAGCAAACCTGTCCGTGTTCTGATAATAATTACGTGTATAATATAGTGGCAGTGTACAATTAGATGAAATATCCGTCAATTCTCAACAGAGGTTCAAACAATTCTAGCAAAGGTTACTAAACTCTGACCTTTTTGTTAGTCATTTCAGCGAATCGAAAATAATGATTACTTCAAATAGATATCTACGAGCATTTGATTAGAGGTGTCTCATGTGGCGTAATGGTTATCCAAGTAGGTTAGCGAACCATTGATCAAGAGCTTGATTCTCTGTATTCAGGGGAGGAGGAGCGCTCAAAGTAGTTTTCCTTCTCCTACTCCGGTTGTCATACAAAGTTTAAAGAGTTAAGTCTGTTCTACTATTTACCCATAGCTGGAGGGTTAATTCCATGTCAAATCATCCAGAAAAAAGTAAAATTGTCACCCACCCCCTTCATTTTTTTCTGAAATTCTTTCCAAGTGTGGACTATGTTAAAGTTAGACAATCTCCAACATTTGAGCTTCCAATTCCCAAAATTGGTGGAATCATGTCGATTTTTAGCTCTCGATATTTGGGTGGGAGTCGCGAAAAATAACGACTTTTTGTAATCTATTTTGTATGTAAAAATGAGTTCTAGAGCTTCCCTACTATTAAAAATTGGTTTATAAAAGCATTTTCTCCCAAGGAATCCAAAAATGCTACCAAAAAGTCTTAAAGTCAACAAATTTTAAGTTATTGATATAATATATAATATGATATCGACATAACTGCGACAATTTTTGTAATAGGAAGCTTACATTTTGGGGATTGTCTAACTTTAACATAATCCACACCAGCACAAAATTTTAGAAAAACTGAAGGGGTTGGGTGACATGGCCTGGATGATTTGACATGGTATTACCGGGAGGGGGAGCAGTTCGATTTGTACCTTTTACAACTATGGGTAAATTGTGAGGTAGACCGGGATCTTTTGCCTTGATACAGCAACCAGTCTTGGAGAAGGAAAATTCTCAATTCAAAACCACCCCGATTAAAAAATTATTTTGTGTCAGATCCTGTCCAAGTCGCAGGGGTTTAATAAATACATACTCAAGCGGAGGTCTTCATCCGTAGAAGACTTGGTACGGCAACCAGTCTAGAATGAAAACTCTGAATTCAAATAATAATCCTGTTAAAAATGCACCAGATGTGTTGTGTACATTCATACTCGCACAGTGCTAGTTTATTGATCACCACTAAGAAGAGCAATTCAAATTAATTTCTATTCTTTTATTCATTCGTTTATTATCTGCACTAGCAAATATATTCACCCTTCCGGTGCAAGTATCTAAGTTTTAATGTAATAAAATATTATATTAAATTAGAAAGGCTAATGAAACTGAATAAAAATGCAGATAAAAAGATTTGAAACAGAGGGGGTTATAATCGAAAAATATAACAACTGAATCTTACTTTTACATCAATCGCGTCCTTCATTGCTATTTTTTGCTAATTTAACGTTATTTAGTTAAAATAGGAAGTAAAGAATAAAATTACAGTTATTTCTTCTTGTTAATGGATTTCTTTTAAAATTTATCCCTGAGATTTTTACTCATATTCATTAAGATAAAACCAAACATTTAGAAATCAATAATACTAAGCACATATTTATTAAAATTAAATTTTAATATCACTATGCAAATTAGCCTTCCCGTTCACACTGAAAACCGTTATTTTGTTGTATATATTAATACAATTGCATGTTATTAGTATGTAGATATGGTCAACAGTGGCTTCGGCCTCTGGACCATTGCTATAATTAACAGCGTCGATCCCAGGGGGCTATCCCCCCAGGCAACACCTGCCCCTTTGATTTAAAGGGGCAGGGCTGGGTTTATTGCCCAGTGCCTGAGGCGCCCCCTTGAGGGGGAATGCCGACAGGATCGACGCAATTTTTCACCTGCCACCCCATGAGTCTCGGCTTGTGGGTGGTCCCACATAAATAGGGCCTTTGTGCCTGACTCGTACAAGTGGGGTACGTGGAAAATATCATGTACATATGGTCAACAGTGGCTTCGGCCTCTGGACCATTGCTATAATTAACAGCGTCGATCCCAGGGGGCCATCCCCCCAGGCAACACTTGCCCCCTTGATTTAAAGGGGCAGGGCTGGGTTTATTGCCCAGTGCCTGAGGCGCCCCCCCCCCCCTTGAGGGGGAATGCCGACGGGATCGACGCAATTTTTCACCTGGGGATTGTGACTTGAGTAGTGATGTAGTTTCGGTTACCGACAGAAAAACATACAACCTCCACTGTAATAAGATAAAACCTGAAATATTCCCCGCACATATCCGGGAAAGACCTTAATTTTGTCCTATTGGTATTTCATATGTTATCAGCGATAACTTATCGGATGTGGATCAATCCATGATTTTGGTAGTCTTCCTCTGGGTCTTCTGTTGGGAAAATCGTTCTTTTTTTTATCACATCTCATTCTCTGCACAACGGTATACACAGAAAAATCATCAGGCCTATCAACAGATATCTTGAAAAAAAAGTCTCGTCACTAGTATCCCACAAAGATGCACGGAGAAGGTAGCTGATGAATTAATTTTTGGGTAAACCACACTCTCTGAACTTTGGCGTTCAGGGGCTTCAGCTTACAAACCGAAGAAGTAAAACTAATCGCGTAGTCCCAGGAGGTCATCCGTCAAGACAATACCTGTCCTCCTCGTCTAAAAGGAGCAGGATTTGGTTTATTTCCCGGTGCCTGAGGCGCCCCAAAAGTGGAATGCCGATGTGAATTACATACTTTTTGTACTGGGCACTGTATGATCTTCGGTTTGTGCGTGGTTCCCCTCGTTAAAAACTCTGTGCTAATCCGACCTGTTGGGGGGTTAAGAAAATATACCTAGGCAGTATGTTGGGTTATTTATACATATAAGTAGTGCTAGAATCCACCACTTAAACTTATAGACTCTGTGTGAGGGCGTGAATTAAAGCCAGCCAATCAACAGCTCGAATAAGTGGTTAGTTAACTATTTAATCGCCCATCTTGAAAGTTGTTCATTTGCACGTATTCGACATTGACGAACAGACCTGCAACCAAGGACTTTGCTCAACCAAAGGATTCTACCCAATACTAAGGGACACCAAGGAAGAACCAAAGAATTTCACCCAACACTAAGGGACACCGAGAAACAATCAAAGGATTCTTCACTAAAGATCAGCCTCTGCTTAACACAGGGGATCTTCACTGTAAAGTGCTCTCACTTGAAGCCTAAAAATGGCCACAAAAATCGTAACACTGTAGCATTCAAAAACAGTTATTTCCATTGGTTTGATAGTCGGGGTCTTCTGTTAGTAAAATCGTTCTTATTTTTTTTATAACATCTTATATTCTGCGCAATGATATCCACAGAATAATCATGAGCCCCATCACCAGATATTTTGAAAAAAAAACATCTCGTCACTAGTGTGCCACAATGATTGAGAGAGAAGGTAGTTGATGAATTATTCTTTGAGCAAAGCACACTCTCCGAACTTACCGGCTCATCATGTACATTCAAAAACAGTTATTCCCATAGTCAGCCATGATAGGGACCCTTTATTGTTCTTTCTTTTTTTTTCTTTTTTTGAAGGTCCTTATTTTCATTTTTTTCTTTTTTTTCTTTTTTTTGCTGGCCCCTTGCCAGCCTGTCCCTCTCTTGGGTTTAGAATCGTTAATTTTGTCCTGCTGCGTTCGAAAAAAAATGTAGTGATGTCTTCGAAGACATACCTTCAGGCGAAAAGACTAAAGAGATCCACACGAATTTTATCCAGATTGCTCTCTCTCTCTCTCTCTCTCTCTCTCTCTCTCTCTCTCTCTCTCTCTCTCTCTCTCTCTCTCTCTTCTAACCAATTTTCCTCGTCCTATTTTCTGAATGAACTAATTGAAATTCGAAAAAGTGACCTGAGCAATTTCCATTTGAACGATGTGCGAGTTCTAGCTGAATTTGGTGGGGATAAAAGCATGGAAATCCAAAGAGTGAATGGAGATTGAGTAATTCTACAGTCGTTCTCTTCCCATCATCTTTTCTTTTTCTTCTTCTTTTTTCTCTTGTTTCCTCTTTCTTCTTCTTCTTCTTCTTCTTCTTATTATTATTATTATTATTATTATTATTATTATTATTATTATTATTATTATTATTCCATGCATCTTCTTCAATTCCTTCTTCTCCCCCTTCCACTTCTTCTCACATTTTTCATGTCCTATCTACTTCAACAGTTACTTCTTGTTTATTCTTGTTTATTCTTCTCATCCCTCTTCTTCTTCTTCTTCTTCTTCTTCTCATTTCTGCTCGTCTTCTTTCTCATCATCCTCCCCCTCCTTTATTCTTCTTTCGTTCTTTCTTTCTTTCCCTTATCTCTCTATTCTCCATTGTATTACACACCATCTTTTCTTTTCTATTTTTATTTCCATCCTTCAAATTTCTTTACTATTCACCTTTCCTCTTTCTCCCTTTCTCTTTTTCACTGTCAATCTTTTCTTCCTCTCCCTCCTTCTCCTTTGTCTCTCATCAAACATCATCGTTATTTTTAATTATAACTTCACACCAGAGGTCGTTGTTGGACACCACTCAAAATAATTGTGAGCAAGTCTCGTAAAATCTCAAAGATCTTCACGCAAATCTCGATACCGTTGCAATCTATACTGTTTCAACGCTTCCTCAGATCTCCAGTTCTTCGAATATGATGTGAGATGATGTGCCTATTATACTAGAGTCGTCCCGGATACCAGCTTTCCTAGCATAACGGTAAGGGCAGGAATCTGCGACGACTTTCATAGTCTACAACGTTTGATGATTTTCTGAAATAGCATCAGAGCTACCCAGCCAGAGGCGTACCAAGTGGAGCAGGAAGGGCGGTCAGCCTCGGACAGAACAATTTACGAAGCTGGACATTTGAGTTGAGAAGGCAAATGAAAATAAAATAAATTTTCTGGTGCTTTGAACAAGTTAGACGGGCGGTCGGAGCGGTCCCTCCGATATATCGGTGGGTCACGTCAAGCCCTGTCACCTGTATAATTTTTCCGATCATATTTCCCTTTTGGCAATCACCAGCCCTTTTTATCTTATGGGTGCTAGAAGACAGTGGCTGAGGGTCTTCGTGTCCTGGGTATGACGTTAAACTCTAACTGATCGAGAGGTACCAGTTCTGGAGGTGTGTGGAGCACCCCTTCAACACCATTGTTCCAAGGACGATTCTGACTCGGAGTGGTGGTGCCTGTTGGGGTCCCATCTATGGGTTAAATAGAAAATTTGTTTGAAAAAAAAAAACACTGTTTAAATTTTTTTCTTCCAAATTATCGCTACGAATCTTTCAATCTGGCATTAAATGACCGCCCCGTGGTTGATATGCCGTAAAATAAAACAAACAAACAATATACGCACAAAAGGTTTGAGTTATATAATATATATATATGTGTGTGTGTGTGTGTGTGTGTGTGTGTGTGTGTTTGTATATGTAAATATATGTTTTTGTATATAAAGGGCGGATGAAGCCTTTCGCTCAACGGCCATCTAGCAAATAACATACGTGGGGACGTAGAAATACTTGGATTGGTATCCAGGCGCGTAGCAAAACCACCGGGAGAGATGCATTCCTCAGCCTTGTCAAGGTAAGTGTCTAGGAGAAGGAAAACTCCAAAATTTAACCTGTGGCGGCTGCTACAGCCAATGATGTTGACTTGTTCTTCTTTTTGGTTCAAATGTGACAGTCACTTAGAGAGTGGGATTGGTTCTGTACAAAGCCTTTCCTCACTTAAAAAAGCTTCAGGCACAGGCATTGCTTGATATGCAATACATGTCTTGTCCTTTATGTGTACTAAGGCTGGCTGTAGCCTAAAACGACAAAAAAAGAGAAATGGCTCACCATTATATTGTTTGAACTGTTGAGCTTCTTTTTTTTTTCTTTTTTTTTGTTATTATTATTATTGTTACTATATCAAGCAATGGCAATACTTGAATACGAGTTTGCTGCCATCATATATATATATATATATATATATATATATATATATATATATGGATATTTATCTGTGACCATAGGTTTCAATTCATCTCCATTCTGCCTGATGATTGCCGAGAAAGACGGATATAAAATCTGCGGTTGCAGATAAATAGCCATTCGAAAATAAAACAATTGACGACAAAGTAAATCTATATACACATTAAATATTTGATATTAAAGTTGATATTCGATCGGCTATGGTTTGAATCAATAATGTTATTTTTGTTAAGATTATTTATCGTTTTACATTAATTTGATTAATTTATTTAATCTTTTTTTTTTTTTTTTAAATATTAATTTGAAATTTAGCAAATCACGTCATTTATATTTTATTTAAAAAATATAGTTAATCATTGAATTAGTTTTTTTTACATTATGTGATGTCATTCCCTCTACTCCGACGAAAAAACAAATTCCCTGACCTCCCACCAGGCCGGATTAAAATAAGATCTTTTTACGTGGTGATATTTATGGGTCATCCTGCGAGGATCAAACTCGCTATTCAGTAATAATAGATCTGCGAACGATTATTAAATCATTTTCCTCCTCTACCCGGGCTTCGCCTGGTAAACGCTGCTAGTTAAATATTCATACAAAAACTAATATATATTATATTAATCATAAATTATATAATATATATATATATATATATATATATATATATATAATAAATCTACAGCATTACCTAGCATCACCTTAGCGACAAAAACAAAACAACAGTTTAGACAAATAATAACCAGTTTTGATAATAATAGTTCAGACAAATAATAAACAGCCTGGATAAAGGTTTTTTTTTAAAAGAACCGAAAGTACATCAAGCTCTCGAGAAATGGAGCCTCACCATCAGATAAAGTAAAGTGTCATACCCAAGGCACCTTTTTGGGGGTGTACCCCTCTGCAGGGAATACAGTAAGTGTATTATAAGCCCTACCGACAGGGCAGCTTCCACTTTAGGAATTTTTGCATTTGGCCCTTTTTAATATTTCTCTAATCTCAAATTCTTCCAGTGTCGACTCTATTGTATTTTGGCATGGTCCCAAGTTCACCAGTTATTATGGGCACGACCTATAATTCCCGTGCCTCACCTTCTTCATTTCCTGGACAAGGTCCTGGTATTTTCCCAATTTCCGCTCTTTTCGTCTTTACCCTCAGGTCTACTGGTACAACCATGTGCACCTCCTGGCAAATATTATTTTGTGGGTTTACAGCGACCGACCAGATCCGGTTTGTTTGCTGGGATGGACTTGCCGATATAAATCTAAGGAAGAAAATCTTGAGGCAGACTGGATGTGGCCTACGGGCCGGATGTGGCCTACGGGCCGTAGTTAGAAATGCTGGTTTATATGATCAAACCCAAGTCGTTTGCAGGGTCCCAAGTGTATCTCTGTGCATCATAATACTGGATTTGTTTCTGGATTTTGAGTGACGCGCGTGATGAAATGTTTAACGCCCTCGGCTATAGACCATTGCTAGTTCGATTCTCACTGGGAACACTATATTCCTGGCCTTGTGCCAAACTAATCTAAGCTTATTAATTGACTATTTATCATAAGGGCCCCGTCCATTTCATTGCAAAGACATTTGTTTTTCTTTTAAATTTATTTTCATATTCGCACTTCTTCGTGTGTGTGTGTGTGTGTGTGTGTGTGGTGTGTGTGTGTGCTTTTGAGCGAGTGTAAAGTGTATATATATATATATATATATATATATATACGCCCGCACATGTACATAAAGACAAGCACACATACAGAAACAGATATCGATATATATATATATATATATATATATATATATATATATATATATATATGTGTGTGTGTGTGTGTGTGTGTGTGTGTGTGTGTGTGTGTGTCTCTCTCTCTCTCTCTCTCTCTCTCTCTCTCTCTCTCTCTCTCTCTCTCTCTCTCTCTCTCTCTCTGTGTGTGTGTGTGTGTGTGTGTTTATGCCCAGCAGAATGCATCTTACAGGTGTGTGTTTAAAAGATATCGAAACTGAAGTGGTATTTACCATGACAAAATACGACAATGGCGAATTTTATAGAATTAGCCAACATAGATGTTTATTTAGTCATTTTTTTTACTAACAAGTAAATAAACTAATAACAGATAAGATGCAAAACATTCTTTTATTTAATAGCTGAACATTCTCTCTCCATAAGCAAACAAGATTAGATTATCTAAATAAATGGTATGTAGTTCCAAGCTACGCAGAGAACAATATTAGGAAATAATCCAGTATTTAAAAAAAATGGAATTAATACTTAGTTGCACTTCCTCGGACTTTTGTTACATAATTATTAGATTCCTAATATTTATGTACAGTAGTGTAGAAACCAAAATGGCTGTTATAAGTTACAGCCCACGGTACTTGAAGGATTGAATGACAAGGCTTGACCTCATCCTGATCCTTCCGGATGATACCGTGAGAATCGGTGGAGAAGACCCTCTTCCGGTTTAGATTAGAAATAGTTTTAGTCAGATCGACCAAAAACCACGACAGTAGTCAGTCGTCTTATGCACGCTCCGACTCAATCTGCGCAGTTAGTCTGGTGGGCATTTCAGAATAAAATATGATCTAAGTTAAATCGAAGTCTTGTGTTATTATCTAAAAACTACCAATGACACAGGGCTTCTGATAAAGAGAAATCCACAATGGAAGACCAGACACGAAGTCCCCAAGACGAAGTCCAGACGCTAGAAGAGATGTTAGAAGAAGAATAGAAGTAAGTAAAGAAAGAGAGTATACAACACTTTTCAACCTTAATTCTTTCATGTATGGATTTCCGTAATTTAAAGCAAGAATAGTAAGAAAATAAAGAAAATCCATTGTTTTAAAATTCTTTTTAATTTTTTTATTTTGACAAAATTCAATTCATTTTTAAAAAAATGTTCATCGATACATATTTTATTTAAAAATGTCCAAAATAATTTATCAGGAAGCAAAATTAATTAAGAATTCAAATGAAAAACAAGTTATTTTCCCGAAAAAAAACACAGATTTTTTTTTAAATGGAAAATTTGGGAGTACGCGTCTTGAAGATAACCGAGTAATAATTGACTGCAAAACTATACGTAGGTTGGTCGCCTCTTTTGATGTAATGGTTAGCAAACTACATTAGCAGACCACTGTTGGTGAATTCGATTCTCACTGGGTGCCCTATACTTCTGGTCTTGTGCCGCATCTAAGCTACGCTTAGTAAATAACTATATATTGGTTGGTATATCTCTTGGACTAAAGTAATAGTGTTTTTAGGGGGGTTTGGGTTTAGCTCAGTCGGTAGTGCGTTCGGCTAGGAATCACAAGGTTCCTGGTTCGTTCGCAACCTTGCCAACTCACCGTATGAGTAGCACAGCGAGCTGTGCGGTAAAGTGAGGAGCTAATGGTACGTGTGGCGCTCCACCTCAAACGCTAAAATAATCTCCTTAATCTAGTGCTAGTGAAAAGGGGATAGACTCCCTCGCTGTCTGTCTGGTACCGAAATTAGGCCACCCGACGACTTTACTTACTTATTACTTATACTATTACTAAGGCTCCCGATCGGTTGGTAGAACGTGCCTACGATTTAAAGATGTCTGCGGGAGAGCTATGAGAATATGCCATATTGATACAAAAACGTGGGAGGTAGATGCAAAAAATAGAGCGGCCTGGTGCCTCAACATTAAGCAAGGCACAGAGAGGGGCGAGGCAGAGAGGAGAGTAGCCTCGACAGAAAAGAGAGCCAGAAAGAGAGAGAAAAGCCAGCAGCTTCAGAAAGCATCACAGTCTGTGTGCATTCAGTGCACCAAAGACTGTCACTCAAGAATTGGCTTTGCGCAGATGCAGATAAAAAAAAATTTTGGACACTACGCCATCGTTCTTAATTGATGGAAAGGATCCAATAAATAAATACTAATACTAATACTACTGGCAATGTAGGGCTATTCTCTTATTGGCCAGACAAGGATCGCTATTAACCTCTTCTCTTCAGTCAGCATCTGTAAAATGAAAAACCGCCCGGCTTTACATACAGCAATTAACTTCGTTAAATCAATGAAAAATTTATGACATTTCATTACAAACCAAGCTGAGCACCCTGCTCTGTATTTATTTATCAATTTCACCACTAACATCTTAACTTGAGTTTCACCGGATGGAAAACAGGTTGTGTGGGTTGGATGGGAAACTTAGATTCTCGAATAAAAACTCGGGGAAAAAACAGTTGTGGATCTTCCACAAGCCAAACATGTGTTATATTTAATTTCTCTTCCTTTATTACTTAAAATACATGACGCATACAAACATAAATAAACACATAACCCCCCCCCCTGCACACACTTAAATATACATATATTGTTAATTAAATCTATTAAAACGCTTCTTTTTTATACAAGCATACGTAAGTATTTAGTAAGCTTAGCTGAGTTTTGGCAGGATCACACAATTGTGGGGCACTCAGTGAGAATCGAACACACTGCTTATTAGATAATCCGAATTTTACCCAGCCCTATTCGTTAACCTCCGTTAATATATTTTACGATCACCAGAGAGATCCAGTCTGTAAACAGACGATCATTGCTTTATGCTTGCAGTGAAAGTTAATTTAATTTAGAGAGCTCTACCGGATTTTGGGAGAATATAATAAGTCATCCACAGACACCGTGTTTCGATGTTTCACGTCTCTTCAGTGTGGGTAGACACAACAACTACCTCTGACCATATATATATATATATATATAATCCAAAAGTCCAGAGAAGAAATCTTCCTTACGACATAGGTTTTTTTTAAAACAACTTGTCGCAGTTTGAGAGCTCAATGTGTGCTCTTATTGTTAGAGTCACAGAGCAAATTTATATTTAAATAAATAACAAAAGACTTAGAGATCTTGCATTATAGACTATTTCAGGGAGCTTAGACAAAAATGTCTAATTCTCCCGACTCATCAGATGCGAATGATGAATTCTTTATTTTTAAGGCATTTGAAAACAGATTTTTTTTTTTTTTTTCCCCTTCCTTTTAAAATTGTCCTGTCCTGCTCAGCTGTAGAGTAATAAAAATAGGAATAAAAATACAAATAATAGTAAACAATAATAAAAAAATGTCTTTGGTTTTATTATTGTTTACTATTATTTGTATTTTTATTCCTATTTTTATTACTCTACAGCTGAGCAGGACAGGACAATTTTAAAAGGAAGGAAAAAAAAAATCTGTTTTCAAATGCCTTAAAAATAAAGAATTCATCATTCGCATCTGATGAGTCGGGAGAATTAGACATTTTTGTCTAAGCTCCCTGAAATAGTCTATAATGCAAGATCTCTAAGTCTTTTGTTATTTATTTTATATATATATATATATATATATATATATATATATATATAATATATATATTCAAGGAACAGATGGACTTGCTACTACTAACATACTCTTCTACCCGGATTTAAATAGCATGTCAAACTCTCAAAAATACTCCAATTTTTATAGTTCTTCTATAATGGTCCCTTTCAAAAAATCTAAAAACAATTTCTTCAAATAAGAAAATTTCTCCTGACGATGATCCAAGGTCGAAACTAGTTGGAATAAAATAATAAGAAATATAAGAAATATTCCTGTTTGTCTTATTACTTTTTGTTCATACTATATATATATATATATATAATATATATATATATATATATATGCATTTCATTGTATTAATATGTAGAAGTGTTCCTTGAAGAAAAGCCGCCGTCAGCACGTTAACTACGTCCCATACTTATGAATAATAGAGAGAAAACCTCTCTATTCTCTCAAAAGAATGAATGAACCACACTGTTACAAGTGGCTATAAAAAAACAATTAAACATTTTTTTTAAAGATTAAAGAAAATACTAATCAAAGGTATATACGTATATATATATATATATATATATATATATATATATATATAGCGAATCTGTAAAATATAAGGAAGAGCGTGTTATGTACAC
>CM042144.1:102471000-102536000 GCA_023376005.1 Doryteuthis pealeii | reverse complement strand
TCAGAGTTTAACGTCATTCCCAGGACATGAAGACCCTCAGCCACCGCTTCTAGCACCCATATTATAATAAGGGTTGGGGATTGCCATAAGAGCAATAGGGTTGGGGCAATCATATAGGTGCTAGGCTTGACATGACCAGCCAATTGATCAGAGGGGGCCTCTCTAACCACCTGTCTAGCCTAAGTGGAGTGTTGCATGTGATGGACTGCTCATCCACCAGTATTCCGTCCTTAAGCACCTCAGGTTGCCACCGTCGGCCAACAGGCGGCCCCATTGGGGGTTAAATTAATCGGAGGCATTACTTTCATGTCGCTTTGAATATATGTCATAACAATGGGGGGGGGGTATTGTGTAATGGATATCGTTGTAGGAAATGGACACGTCGAGACGAGTTAAAAAAAAAACGGACGAATCTGTTTGAAATTCACATAGCGCATAGGGAATGGTATGCAACCAATTATTCTCCAGGTATTGGTAAATAGTAGGGTAGACTACGCTATTAATCTTGGTTAAGCAACCATCTAGGAGAAGGAAAACACTTAATGCTGAAGATGTTAAACTCCGTTTAAAAATGACCATGTGTTGTGTTGCATCCTACTTGTGCCGAGAGATTGGTATATATATATATATATATATATATATATATATATATATATATATATATATATATATATTAGCTTTTATAATATATATATATATAATAAGTTATCCACGGACAACGTGTTTCGATGATATATATATATATATATATATATATATATATATATATATATATATATATAAGGTGTGTCATAAAAGTATCGAGATTGAAGCTGTATTTACCCAGATAGAAATTAACGTTAACAAGAGAGAATGGAACGTTAATTTTTGGGGGAATGCAAGGTGTCCAAAAATTGTTGTGTTTGAAGCTGTATTTGGCAAGATAGAAAAAAATACCAAACCAATTAATTTAACAATGAAATGAACAATAGTTATTTCAGAATACAAGGTGTGTCAAAAAGTACAAAAAACTCTTGATACTTTTTGACACACCTTATATATATATATATATATATATATATATATATATATATATATATATATATATATATATATATCGGTATCAGTAGACGGAAACGCTTTGTTGTCGACATCAGCCGATATCGGGTTTCGCTCCTGGTCAGAAGTAGTTGCTGTGTCTAGCCACACTGGTGAGACGTGAAACATCGAAACACGTTGTCTGTGGATGACTTAGAGCGTTCGGCTAGAAACCACAAGGTTCCTAGTTCGATACCGGTCCCCGCTAACTCAGCGTATGAGTAGCACATGGATCTGTGCGGTAAAGTAAGGAGCTGATGGTAGGTGTGGCGCTCCACCTCAAACGCTAAAACAATCTCCTTGGTCTAGCGCTATTGAAAAGGGGATAGACTCCCTCGCTGATGGCTGATACCGACTTTAGGCCGCCCCGACGACTTTACTTTATTATATATATATATATATTATATATATATATATATATATAAATGTTATATATTTACATACTATTATGTGCATATATGTTCGTATATAAATATCTATTTCATACGGTATATGCTATTGCATTGTACGTATAAAAATACACAACACACACATATATCACGCACGCACATGCACATGAAGACAAGCAGACAAGCAGACATACGGAAGCATATATATTATATATATATATATATATATATATATATATATATAATTTCGAGGGGGGGTACTTTCGGGTCAATCCTCGTATAAAGTCATTCCTAAATTCATAGGAGGCGTTACTTTCGGATTATTCCTCATGTAATAAAGCCATTGCTTAGGAGGAGGCATTACATTCGGAGCATTCCTTCGAAATATCGATGAGAGATTCCCTGGCTCTCTTTGTGTGTATACAGTCTCTTCACACGTCACCATTCTTAAATGCCTTTTCCAACGTCTCTTTAAGGGGAGCTCTTCCCAACCAACCATTTCCAATGGACCGTTCCAATTAGCCTGACCCCCAGACGAACCTGATAATAAACAGTCACTCTGAAAGGTTTCGTCTTTATCTATATAAAAAAAACGAAAAGAAATCCGAGTTCCTTTTTTTACATGTTCTGCCCTGTAATATTACCTGTTTGCCATTCGCCTCAAAAAGATGAAGAGGTTATCGCATCTCGTTTTCACAAGGTGCCTCCCATTGACCCTTGTAATGATAAAAAGCAAAAGAATCTATCTTTAAAAAAGCGGCTGTCGTGAAATTTGTTTGTCTGTTCACCCGAGAAGTGTCACGCTAATGCGAACAAAGGTTCAGGTGAATGATTTGTGCATGTTTTACTCCCATGACCATGTGTCAGACTAAATACAAACTTTATAATTGTACCAGACTAATCTAAGCATAGTGCCCCATACTTCTGGCCTTGTGCCATGTCTAAATTAAGTTTAGTAAATAATTATTTATAGCGAAAGGGCACTTTAAGTGATGTAACAGTTAGCAAGCTAGATTAACTGAACATTGTTACTGAGTTCGATTCTCACTGGGTGACCCATACTTCTGGCCTTGTACCACATCTAAGTTAAGTATGGTAAATAACTATTTAAATCGACAGTGTATTTTGCCTGGTATAACAGTTAGAAAACTAGATTGGAGGACCATTGTTAGTGAGTTCGATTCTCACTGGGTGACCCATACTCCTGGCCTTGTGCCACATCTAAGTTAAGTTTAGTAAATAACTATTTATATCGACAGGGCACTTCACGTGGTGTAACAGTTAGCAAACTAGATTTGAAGACCATTGTTACTGAGTTCGATTCTCACTGGGTGACCCATACCTCTGGCCTTGTACCACATCTAAGTTAAGTTTGGTAAATAACTATTTATATCGACAGGGCACTTCGCGTGGTGTAACAGTTAGCAAACTAGATTTGAAGACCATTGTTACTGAATTCGATTCTAACTGGGTGACCCATACTCCTGGCCTTGTGCCACATCTAAGTTAAGTTTAATAAATAACTATTTATATCGACAGGGCACTTCGCGTGGTGTAACAGTTAGAAAACTAGATTGGAAGACCATTGTTGTGAGTTCGATTCTAACTGGGTGACCCATATTTCTGGCCTTATACCACATCTAATTAAGTTTGGTAAATAACTATTTATATTGACAGGGCACTTCGCGTGGTGTAACAGTTAGAAAACTAGATTAGCAGATCAGAGTTAGTAGGTTCGTTCTTAGTGGGCAGCCCATACTATTGGCCTTGTGCCACATCTAAGTTATAAGTAAATAACTGAGTCGAAATGAAGGTGGGCGCTGATTTACGGTTTTTGTCTCCTCTGTCCACACATGTTTACAGTTCTTTCTGGTGTTGTTTACATGTCAGACAAAAAAGAAAAGAAAAGAAAGAAAAATGGAACGAGCATATCTGGAGAGGGTGGAATCGTTTCGGACAAAAAGCGGCTGCCGGGTGCCAAAAGGCTCGCCGTAGAGGTGAGCGTGATTTAAGGGCGGGGGCGTGGCGAGGAAACGTGCCATGAGAAACGGAGAGACTGTTGCACTCTTTGACTAGCAAAACAGTGACGTCATGGTACTTCCTGTTCAACTCTGACCCTCGGCATCCTTCAGGCAGCGGCTCAAAAAAATTATTCTAAGCAGCTGAGTAACATAAACAACGTCTCTATCATCAAAAGACCGAGATAAGAAAGAAAGATGGTCAGGGTGCCTCCAGTAGTACCAAGCTAGACTCACATAACAATTCACCACCCTGTCGGCTGGGGCGTTAGAATGCACCGACTGCACCTCTGTAGAGGGGTAAGACTCCCCCAATGGGACCACCTGTTGGCCGTGGGTGGCGACCCGTGATGCTTAAGGATAGAGCCCAGGTGGATGAGCAGTTCATGACATGCAATACTCCACTTTGGCCCTATCTTGGGCTAGACGCGCGGTCGGAGAGGCCCCCTCCGATCAATCGGCTGGTCATGTCAAGCCCTAGCACCTATATGATTTTCCCAACCCTATTGCCTTATAGCAAGCCCCAACCCTTTTTATCATATGGGTGCTAGAAGGCGGTGGCTGCGGGTCTACATGTCCTGGGAATGACGTTAAACTCTATCTGATGGTGAGGTTCCAGTTTTGGAGGTTTGGGGAATGTGGAGCACCCCTTTATCACCATTGCTCCCTGGTCCACTCTGACCCGGAGTGGTAGTACCTGTTAGGGTCCCATCTATGGGTTAAATAGAAAAATGTATTTATAAAAAAATTGTATTATCCATTAAGAATTGATTTATTTCAAAACTTTATAGGCATTAAATGACCCACAGGTTGATATGCCGTAAAACAAAACAAACTAAAGAACCCAGTCTGTCCTATTTACCCATAGCTGGGATTAGAAGAAATAGGTTCATACATTTCCCAAGGGTATTAGTGCGAAGAGAAATGCAAACTGCCTCGTCCAGGATTTGAACTCGCTGAATCTATTTCCTAAGACGATAACCGTTACGCAACGTACTTCTAGATGCGAGTATCAGCTCATGTCGGGTGTCTTACGGAATAAATAGCAAACTAGACTAGCAGACCATTAATAGTGAGTCGAGTCTCACTAGGTGCTTCATGCACCTGACCCTAGGCCACAATTAAACAAAGCTTAGTAAACAACTTGTATGAGTTCATGCCTGCGATGACCATAACTTGAATTAATAAAATGCACGTTTCCCATACCTTTTTTTCTAAAATACTAGGTTGAGTCAAAAGTTTTGCAATATTCTAGAAACATGAGGCACAATTAGACCGCTTCGATTGTTTTGCCAATGTCGTCAAGGTGACGAAACACGCTGTATTGTGAGATGCCCGGAGTCGCATTTGATTAGATGTTCCACTACTGCTTCTTAGTAAAATATTGCAAAACTTTTGACTCACCCTGGTAATACCAGCATTCATTCATTAAATTCATATTTGCCCCACCTTTTCATTTTTTTATTTTTTATTTCGCGTTGTTTATTTCCATACGTACCGTTCCCCAATAAGAAGAGTTGTAAATCCTCACACCACAAAGCCAAACCACTCCCCTGTTCATAACATAAATACTTCTTCCTCAAGGTTAGCCTGACCATATATTTTATAACAAAATCCATTCATATCCTTCAGTGCCAGCTGGAAAGAATCTTTTGGTCTTTCTCAAACAACAGCTGCATTCTCAAAATAATTTGATGTAGGGAATTGGCGAGGTTTTATAAGAACTAAAATTATTGGAAGCGCGTGGACTAATGGTTAAAGTCGTAGGAAATGGACTCGTCGACCTGGACAAAGCTGTTTGCATTTTACATGGCGCTAATACCCTTGGGAAAGGTATGAATCCAATTCTCTCTCCAGCTATGGACATATAGCAGGACAGTCTGGGCCCTTTAAGCATGACCAGGTAACCAGTCTAGGAAAAGGAAAACTCTGAATTCAAACCTGTTAAACTCCGCTTAAGAAATTGACCTTGTGTCACATCCTGCCCGGCCCTGCCCATTTAAATCGAGGGGGCAGGTGTTGCCTGGGGGGATGTCCCCCTGGGATCAACAACATTAATTTACTCTGTAGGTTCAGCGGCCGAAGCTCACTGGACCCAGACTTGACCGGAAGCCAGAGGTTTTTTTCAAGAGGAGGAAAAAGAAAGCGAAGAATTTGAAAAGTGGTAGAAAAACTCCGTATACAAATATGGGCAACGTGAAAGGTAAAAATGGAATGGTTATTTATGAGGTACGATGATTAATCGAGACGATAGACGAATATATATATATATATATATATATGTGTGTGTGTGTGTGTGTGTGTGTGTGTGTGTGTGTGTGTGTGTGTAGAGATGTGAGCAACAAAAGAACAAAACTTAGACAAAAGTGTGTAGGATATATTTGGCTAGAGCTTTGAGCTCGGCATCATCAGTCGTTTTAATGAATTATCAGATTATCATACGTTTTATAGAAGGGGTAGTGTGCCGGGAGGAGGTGGATAGGAGTTATTTTATTAACGGATTTTACGTCATCTTTGACAGTGTTTACAGCCATGTTTAATATTATTATTATTTTTATTTTTTTTACTGATGCTCATTATGTTACTACTTTTCGACTTAAACAAAATTTTTACCTTAAATAATCGATTTAATTAATTTTAATTCGTTTTTAAAATTCGTGTAATTTATTTTTGATAAATTCAAAACGATTTTTTCGGTCAATTTCGAACGTGTATGGCCAAACGCTGTTTAAAGATGGGGTCAAATCCGTGTTTACAAAATAAATTTAACATTGAAAAAAATTTACGAAAAATCAGGGAATTATTCGATTTTAATGAAATTTTCAGTATTGATTTATCAATTAATGAATTTTATGAATCATTAGTTATTTTATTTCAAAACTTTAATTAGATATTTCTGCTATGATAAATAAATATATAATTCTCATTTAAAATATGAGCAGCATGATGTTAAGTTTAAAATGTCATAAAAAATATGTCTTAAAAAATTTTTTTTTTTTGATAACTACTTTACTTTTGTATCAATCCCCCATATCTTTTTGTCGAAAACTGTATTGGAAATTTAGCACCTCCCCCCTTTAAACAGAACAAACATTGATGTATATTTTTTTCTTTTAGAAGATAATAGCCAATTAAATAATTATCGACATGAGTAAAAAAAAAAATCTCCAAAAATATTTTTTTTAGTTTATATTTTCATTTCATTTTCTGATTTTCGATTCTTATTCACTACCGGAGCAAATTCTTTAAAAAAAAGATTTTTCTTCTATTCACACCTTCGGTCTTTTGTCTTTTTATTTAAGCAGAAAAAAGTATCAATCACATATAACCCCACCGATATATTGCGCCCCCAAAATAAGGGGGGTCAAAATTAAGTGAACTGAAAAAAATCAGAAAGTTTTGAAATAGAATAACTGATGCATTATAAAATCCATTCATTGATAAATCAACACTGGAAATTTCATTAAAATCGGATACTTCCCTGATTTTTGGTAATTTTTTTTTCAAACAGGGGGGTTAAATTTGTTTTGTAAAAACACGGAATCTTCGACAAATTGGGTATACCTATTGTAAACCAAAGTTATAGATAACAATCAACATTGATATTGTCTACGAGTAAGTGAGCAATTTTACCGAAGATAAGCTGCAATGAGGCACTTCAGTATTTAAATGTGTCACCATTTGGTCATAACAGATATTGGGTGCCGAGCACAGCAAAAGTTATTAAATGAAAAACTTTTCAATAATAGCTCTGTAATAGAGAAGTAAGAGTTATGTCCCTTTAAATAAAAGTTACCTCCCTTAGATCGGAAATTAATGACAATTTCGAGATCCAATTTGTTAGTCATCGTTTCTCGATATTTAGGTGAATCTATGCTTATTAAATGACCATAGTCACATAACACTGTAACACAAAAGAACTTGGAAATAGAATTAAGTAGCAGAGTTACCTAGCTTTGCTTGAAATTTAAAAAGTTAAAAATAAATCATTTATCTATATTTATATATAGCTTGATAATAGATATACCCAAAATTCGTCTGCTACATTTTTTTTTAAAAACGAGTTAAAATTAATTAAATCTATTATTTATGGTCAAACTTTTATCTAAAACGATAAATAGTAACATAATGACGATCATTAAAAAAAGAAAAATATCATTACATATGCAATTTGTTAACGCTCTTTTTCAATGGTATAAATGGCTTGTTTACAAATTTTATGTAACATTCGCGATTGCAAAGAAAATTACCAAAATATATATATATATATATATATATATATATATATATATATATATATATATATATTTGTGCTTATTTAGGTATATGCATCCGTTTGTGGGAGGTACATATATTAGGTTTGGGCATTAGTATGAAGCATTGAAGTACGAAATATCAGAAACTCGGGTGTTTTGGAGTAGAGTTTCGTTTATTTAGTAAATTTTCGGTATATTTATAAACTCCCTTCTTCAGACGTGAAAAGCAATTGACCGTTGTGTTCAGGCTGTTACTTATAGTGGGGTTGTGGTGTGGGGATGGGGAGGCTGCTGATGGTGATAGCCATGTTTTATTCCTCGTGGGTGGGTGTACATGGCGCTGGTCGGTTCATAGTATTCTTTGAAATTTCTTTATTTTGGTTGTGCGAGCTCGGTACATATATATATAATATATATATATATATATATATTTTTTTTTTTTTTTTTTTTTTTTGAGGGTATGTGCTTAATTGAAGTCATACCTAATTTTGAAAATTAATTAGTTAATAATTAATGAATTTAGGCAGGCATATATGTTCAAATGTAAGGCTAAACGAATCGAGAAAATTTTCTCGATTCGTTTAGCCTTACATTTGAACATATATGCCTGCCTAAATTCATTAATTATTAACTAATTAATTTTCAAAATTAGGTATGACTTCAATTAAGCACATATCCTCAAAAAAAAAAAAAATAAATAAATAAATAAATAAATATATAGACATAGGCACGTGGTGTAATGGTTAGAGTCAATGGAAATTGACACTTCAACCCGAATTCAAATCAGGATGAGACTGTTTGCATTTCACATAGCGCAAATACCATGAGGAAAGGTATGCATCCAACTACTGTCCCTCCAGCTATGGGTAAATAGTAGGGCAAACTGGGCTCTTTAACCGTGTCTAGATAACCATTCCAAGAGAAGGGAAACTCTGAATTCAAACGTGTTAAACTTTGCTGAAGAAATAGACCCTTATGTCACATCCTGGTTCTGTAGAGAGGTTGATATATATATATATATATATATATATATATATATATATATATATATATATATACAGAGACAGAGAGAGATAAATAGATACAGAAGACAGAGGAAAAACAGTTTTGCATTATTTTCTATAAATCTAACAGAAACAAAGGGGAATCACTCTTGACTGATAAATTAGTTATTTATTGATCTACTAGGAAAAAAGAAGACAGGTTTAGGGTTAGGGTTAGGGTTTATGGGAAAATAAATTAATAATTTATCAGTCAAGGGTGGTTCCCCTTTTTTATGTTAGACTTATAGGAAATAACCCAGTTTTGAATTGGGCTGGTTTTAGAGATGATGATATGCTAAGAGGCAGCACAACTCTGTTTGGGCTTATAATAATAATAATAATGAAATTTATTATGTACAGTGCTCAGGTGCACCACAACTCATCAAGGTCTCATGTCAAGTACACAGAATAATGTATTAGTGTCAGGAACATGAACAGTTTACAGTAGCAATATGCATGTTTGTGTGTGCGCATGTGCATATGTGTGTGGAGAGTGTCATCAGGTATAGTGTCGGTGGATTACAGGAAGCATGGAGGCTTTGAAAGATTCAGTGTTTCGGTAGCCTACATCAGACGCGAGAAGCTTATTCCATGCCTCCGCAATTCTGAGCGTAAAGAAATATTTCTGAAAGTCACATGAGCAGTGCTGCTTTCTGACTTTGTAGGCATGCCTACGTGTGTTAGAAAGATGGAGATCAAAAAGGTGCTCATGGTTGCTGTTGTTAAGATGATTAATGATCTTATGAGCATTTACCAGGTCAGTTGCCAGACACCGAAGTTTCAACGAATCCATTCCCAGGGCAGCGAGACATTTAGAGTATGGCCCAATCACATTAAAAGCACCAGTTCTCCCAAGATCACTAAAGTTAAGCAGCGATGAATCTGTTCACTATTTAGATGAGTGAACATTTAAGCAATACCAGGTACTGTAAGAAACCAAATATCAAGAGGACTGGATTCGGCATTAGATGACCCCAAAAGGGTTGATATGCCATAAAACAAAACAATCTATCTCTTAATCAATCAAACAACCACTCTCTTGGTATTTGCAGTTGAGTCAAGGGAGAAGCAAAAGTCGGTACATTTGGAAATGGACAAACTGAAGAATTTACCAAAAGGTATACTGTAGTTGCTTGGAGATAGGGAAGGTATTTAGTCTCGAGTCTCCAGTCACGAAAGACCAATATTTTCATTAGTACAGCGGTGATATACTAACTGAATAAACAGAAGGAAATGTTGAAGTTTGAGCTATCTAACATAGTAATGACTAATATCGAGTTATGGGTAATTATGAACTTTTGTTTAGTAAATTACGGTGTCCCAGAAAAAACAGAACCCACAAATTTTGTAATAAAACTAATTAACTAGGGAGGTTTAGGTTCAGGGTTAGGGTTAGGGTTAGGGTTGGGGTTTAGGGTAAGGTTTGGGGTTTAGGGTTAGTTTAATAGGAAAATAAATAAATAATTTGGGTTCTGTTTTTTCTGGGTCAACCTGTATAGGGTGATCCAGAAAATACAGAACCCTAACCCTAACCCCAACCCCAACCCCAACTCTAACCCTAACCCCAACCTCCACCCTAACCCTAAACCCTAACCCTAAACCCCCCTAGTTAAAATTAACAATTTTATTACAAAATTTGTGAGTTCTGTTTTTTCTGGACACCGTAATTTACTAAACAAAAGTTCATAATTACCGAGTTATGTGCCTTACTTTATTTATTGTTGCTTTTAGAGAAGGAATAAATATGGCTGTTTATTCTACTAACGTGTTGTGGTGTCTATGTGACTTGGATTCATAAGTAAACAGGAAAGACAAAATAAATTAATTTCCATGCAAATGAACATATGGTTGGTTGGCTGGTTGGCTGGCTGGATTTTATTTTGTTGGGTTATTTTATGCCGAAGATGTTTTGTTTTATTCATTCTTTATGGTATTCAATTTTCTTTTCTCACCTTTTTTAAAAACACATTTTTTAAAATTATTTTCTATTTAACTCATAAATGAGACCCTAACAGCTACTACCACTCAGAGTGGACCTGGGAGTAATGGCAATGAAGGGGTACTCTACTCTCCCCAGAGCTCTAAAATTGAAACTTCACTATAAAATGCAGTTTAACAATCATACCCAGGACAATAAGACCCTCAGATACCACCTTCTAGCACATATATATATTTACCAACCCCTCCGCACGAGCAGGATGCGACACAAGGTCAATTTCTTAAGCGGAGTTTATCAGGTTTGAATTCAGAGTTTTCCTTCTCCTGGACTGGTTGCTTAACCATGGTTAAAGAGCCCAGTCTGCCCTACTATTTACCCATAGCTGGAGGGAGAGTAGGATTCATACCTTTCCCAAGGGTATTAGCGCTAAGTGAAATACAATTACCACGTCCAGGATTTGAACTCGGGGTGACGAGTCCATTTCCCAAGATTTTAACCATTACACCACGCGCTTCCTTAACCTTCTAGCACATATAAGATAAAAAGGGTTGGGGGTTTTCTGTAAGGGTAATAGGGTTGGAGCAATCATATAGGAACTAGGGCTTGATTGACCAGCTGATTGATCGGAGGGGTCCTCTCCGACCGACCGTTTAGCATAAGTAAGGGCCAAATTTGAGTGTTACATATCATGGACTGCTCAGCCACCAAGATTCCGTCCTTAAGCATCACGGGTCACCATCCACAACCAACAGGTGGCTCCATTGAGGGGATTCTACCCCTCTACAGAGGTGCAGTCAGAATTTTCCACAGCCCCAGCTGACAGGGCTGCATTTGATATATGTATAATAAACCTTCAAGTCGTATTGAAAGATTATACAAATGTGTCCCAACAGAAAGAAATATGCACCTATTATTCTATGAACAAGCAGTATGTGAAAGAGGTACAAAAATGGAAATAGGTTTGCTTGATGATGATGTGGTAAAGTAAAATGTGTCTTTACTGTCTATGATGGAGAATGAAAAAGAGCAAGACATTGTCTTGCCTGCCGGGATCGAACCCGCGTCCTACCGCATGCAAAAACAGATGCGATTTAGGCACTGGACGGACGCGAAGTGCCAGGATGTTTCAGTAAATACGTACATAAATAACATGTGAGTCAAGTGTGGGGCAGTGAGGAGTCAGCAGTAGCAGGTTGACTGACGCGAACGACCAAGTAAAGAAATGTGATTTTGAACTGCTAAAGATTATTTCGACTACGGTGACAGATTTTGCAGCTGCTAAACAAAAACGAAGAACATGTTGATCAGGGGAAGGTTTGGCTTGCTGGAAGACTGTGGACTCGCTTGTTTTTGGCCCCTCCCCCTCTCGGTGGGAGCTTGTTGATATGAACATCTATTTCCCCCCATATATTTCCCATTGCAAGAATAGGAGATTATGTCTACTGTTCAAAGAACAGAGGAAAAAGAAGACTAGAATGGGTTTGTGTACTACCATGTGACAGTCCACAAGGAAATCAATAAACATGCTCCTTTTCTACAGATGATAATTATTCATTGTCTTCTTCCAGGTAGTTTAATAATTTCTTACTGTCTGTCTCAACCTTTGTGGATTATCTAATGCTAAAGCCATCCTTGTAAAAGAATAGTAGGAGTAATATTTACTCATAGCTCACGTAAATAGGGGGGAGGGGTTCATAGTTTTCTTAAGGGCATTAGTTCAAAAGTGAATGTAATAGTACAACTGGAGTTTGAACTCAATTTGAATTCCATGTCAAATCATCCAGGCCATGTCACCCACCCTCTTCAATTTTTCTGAAAATCTCCAAAAATAATTTTTTAGTTTTTATTTTCATTTCATTTTCCGATTTTCGGTTCTTATTCACTACCGGAGCAAATTCTTTAAAAAAAGAAAGAAAAAAAAATCCAAAAATTATTTCTCTAGTTTTTATTTTCATTTTATATTCCGATTTTCGGTATTTATTTACTACCCAAACAGGTTCATTGAAAATCCTTTTTCTTCTATTCACACCTTGGGTCTTTTGTCTTTTTATTTAAGCAGAAAAAGTATCAATCACATATAACCCCACCGATATATTGCGCCCCCAAAATAACGGGGGTCAAAATTAAGTGACTGAAAAAAATGAGAAAGTTTTAAATAAAATAACTGATGCATTGTAAAATTCATTCATTGATAAATCAACACTGAAAATTTCATTAAAATCGGATAATTCCCTGATTTTTGGTAAATTTTTTTCAAACAATTTAAATTTGTTTTGTAAAAACCCGGATTTTTCGACAAATTGGGTATACCTATTGTAAACCAAAGTTATAGATAACAATCAACATTGATATTGTCTACGAGTAAGTGAGAAACTTCTCTGAAGATAATCTGCAATGAGGCACTTCAGTATTTAAATGTGTGACCATTTGGTAATAACAGATATTGGTGCCGAGCACTTCAATTTTTCTGAAATTTTGTCCAAGTGTGGATTAAGATAAAATTAGCTAATCCCCAAAATTTGAGCTTCCAATTCCAAAAATTGTCAGAGTTATGTTGAGTTTTAGCTCTCCAAATTTGAAGGGTTCATGAAAAATGGCAACTGTTTGTAAACTATTTTTGTCTGTAAAATGAGTTCTAGAGCATCCCTACTACTAAAAATTGGTTTATAAAAGCATTTTTGACCAAGGAATCCAAAAATGTCATCAAAAAAGTCTTAAAGTCAACCAATTTTAAGTTATTGATGATTTCTAATTCTTTCCCTAACAAGATCAATATCCCGATGTGGCACTTCTTTGTAAAATACATTTCTTTTCTCTGTAACTCAACAGACAATCAAGAACTGAATTCAAATCTTTGTCATATGAGGACTTATTTCTTAGAAAAAATATGTCAATTTTTAATCTGTGTAAGCTCAAAAAAAGAATTTTCTTAAACTGTTCATAGAATAAACAAATAATTTTCATTTGAATTAATATCCAAAATTTTCTGACAAATCAGGATATTCTTTTTATTGTTACATTTTTAGGGGTAAAGAAGAAAATAAATTAAACAAACACATTTTCAATCACTTGAACTCAACAAGCAAGTAAGATCTGAATCTAGATTTTTGTCATATGTACAAAAAAGTTTTTAGAAAAATAAAATTGTTTCAAAATACTCATGAGTTTCAGGATGCATTTTTTAAATAATATTTTTAATGTAAACAAAAATAATTTCCAAAATAAATAAACATTGTAATATGCAAGTTCTTCGTAATTTTTTTAATTTGATAAGGAATTTGCTAAATAATGTTCTTTATATCCACTCTCTTACTCCTCTTTTCCCCTCTTTCTCACTCCTTGGTGTTCCTAAAATCCCTTTTGACTGGTCATGGACTGGGTACTTTTGTTAGTTTCTGTATATGTGCAAGTAGCAGACAAAATAAAAAATAGAATTAGCTATATTTACCTTATCTAATCTTTTCACCTGTCAACTTCCCAGTGGGAGAGGAAATCAATTAATTAAAAAAATGCAATAGTTTTTGTTAACAAACAGGCAGCAGCAAGAGTAATTTACATATTTGTGAATGCACAAGTTGTATCTCCGATTATATAAGACCGAGACATTCATAGAAAGATAGCAGCAGTGGGAAAAGTCACAACTGCCAAGCAAACAATCATGGTAAGAGACATTTTGAAATTTTCATCTTATTTTGCATCAATCTTTTTTCATTGGGTTATTTTTCATTTATGGCTTTTGTGCATATATATATATATAAGTAAAGAAATAACAAAAGACATAGAGATTTAGCATTATAGTCTATTTTAGGGAGCTTAGACAAAGTGTCTAACTCTCCCAACTCATCAGATGCATCTGATGAGTCGGGAGATTAGACACTTTGTCTAAGCTCCCTGAAATAGACTATAAAGCTAAATCTCTAAGTCTTTTGTTATTTCTTTACTTATATATTTGCTCTGTGATTCTAACATTAAGAGCACACATTGAGCTCTCAAACTGCAACAGGTTTTAAAAATAAAACTCTTGTGTCGTAAGGAAGATTTCTTCTCTGGACTTTTGGATTATATATATATATATATATATATATAGTGTATTTGGGCAGCATTCTTTCATTTATACATGTAGAATTAAACAAAAGCACATCTCCTGTTTAACAATTTTATTTTTTATCTTTTCTAATTTTCTGGCCAACTTTTTAATATTAATATAATTTTTTTTAAAAACTGGAATACATCACCCCTGATGTGCCGAAAGTACTCGGGAACTGAACTTTGGTGTACTTATCCACCAATTCCACCCAAACATTAAAAAGTTAGCCAGAAAATTAGAAAAGATAAAAATAAAACAGGAGATGTCCTTTTGTTTAATTCTACATATATATATATATATATATATATATATATATATATATATATATATATATATATGGCTGTCTGACGAAACTGGGCTCTTTTATGAAGTTTCCAACAGAAATAGATTTATGATAGCCAAATGACGGTCTGAGTTTTTCTCTCTTATTTTAAGTATATACTTAGATATACACACACACACACACACACACGCACACACACACATATATATATATATGTTGAAAAAATGAATAAAGGGAAAAAGTATAGAATGGATAAAATAGGATATTTTAATCAATTTAACTTACACGTGTTTCGGTCAGGGGTATATCCATGTGTATATTATTCAAACTATTATTATTTTTAAATAACCAAATGAAATGAAATAATAATTATAGAAAAAATGTAGAAATGTTCCACACACAAAGAAAATTCGACCTTCATCAGAGTAAATCCTTATTTGAAATGAAATTCGTTGGAAAAAGCGGAGAATTTTTGAAATGTTCGAAAAAGAACTATTTTTTTTTAGAATTCCACAAAAACTTCTCTCCGCGTCAAAATCTGTTCACTTGCAATATGACGTTATTAACGGTCTTTCTGGGTCGCGTCTTTTTTTTTTTTTTTTTAATTCTTTTTACACTAGCAAAATAAAAAAACATCCTCCGGGCAATGTAAAAATAGATTTTTGAAACATATTGCCCGAGGGGTGGGAGTTAAAAATTCAATGTCAACAAGTTTGTACCCTAAGTAAGTAAAATCATCAAATTCATTAAAGGATTAAAAAATAAAACAATTTGAAATGTAAACTTTAAATATGTATTAAAATAAAACAAATTATATATATATATATATGTATATATATATATATATATATATATATATATATATATATATATATATATATATATATATATATATATATAATACCAGTCATGTATTTATTAAAACTTTTAAAAAACAATGAGGACTGTCTAATGTTGCATGTTCAAATTTTGAGTGTATTTATTCTATGTTATGATGATTTTGGGTAATGTGACATAAGCAGTGATGTAGTTTTTGTCACAGACAAGAACCGGAAGCGAATCTCCATTATTATATACATTTGCATAGGGTGTCAGCAGATTTGGTAGTGTGAGGTGTTGGTAGGGGTTAGTTAATATGTACCAGTTATTTCCTATAAGTCCAACATAAACAAAGGGGAACCACTCTTGACTGATAAATTATTTATTTATTCATTGATCTACTAGGAAAAAAACGATGGGGTAAGGGTTAGGGTTAGGGTTTAGGGTTAGTTTAATGGGAAAATAAATAAATAATTTATCAGTCAATATTGAGTCCCCTTTGTTTATGTTGGACTTATAGGAAATAACCACATATATATATATATATATATATATATAAAATAATAAAATTCGAAGGCAATACAATGCGTAAAAAATAAAGACAAAAAGATGTTTTATATGTCTAATCGATTTCAAAGCAAAGCTTTATCATCAGAGTTTTATTCAGAAATGACGTGCTTAGGTTTTTTTATTTGTGTGGTTATAATTTCTCTTCATATTTCCTTTTCCTCTCCTTTTTTTCCTCTCTTTCTTCTTCTCCTCCTTTATGAATGGCAATATTACAGTTATTTGCCATTCATATAAAAAAACCTAAGCACGTCATTTCTGAATAAAACTCTGATGATAAAGCTTTGCTTTGAAATCGATTAGACATATAACATCTTTTTGTCTTATTTTTCGCATGCTTCTTTCTTGTCTGCTGGCCATCTTCTTTATATCAAGGTGGAATTGGTGTATGTATCCACGAAAGGTTCTAACATGAGTACTTTCTGCAGTACTTAGTGACATCATCAAGTGGAAACTGGTAAGTTTTTTTCCATTGTTTCTTTTTAAAGAAACAGAAGCAGTAGGAATAACTTGCGAGCCTCTCCTCCTACTTATTCGTCAGACAAGAATTGACTGTCAAGTTCAACAAAACATGCATAAAAGAAAAATGCTGCCAGAATATACTTACATATATATATATATATATGTGTGTGTGTGTGTGTGTGTGTGTGTGTGTGTGTGTGTGTCTGAAGAGAAAGTGCAAGTGAATCCAACAGTATGTAATATATTTCTGTTGTATGTTAATTTTCTTATATATATATATATATATATATATATATATATATATATATATAGATGTGAGGTATCCAAAACTTGGTAGTAAGGGATGATTTTATATGTGATTTCTAAGATACACTGTATTATTAGTGTATGATCCAGTATGTATAAATACAGTGAATCTTTAAATCACTAAAAGAGCTCAATGTATAATAAACTTTTTAGATTATATACAGAGCAATATTTATCTTTGAAAGGAAGGAAAAACTCAACACCGTAATTCCATAATAAATTTATTTCAACCAAAATTGGGGCCTATATAAATCTAAGTTGATTTAATATAGCTCCCAGAAATTCAGTCTCATCAGATGGAAGATCAGGTTATTTGAATTGCATAACTGAAAAATTTTACTTCTCAAAAAAAAAAAATTTTTTTTAAATAAAAATCTTTTAACATTGTAAGACTGTCACGTCTTACAATGTAAAATTTTTTAATTTTTTTTTTAATTTATTTTATTTATTTTTTTTTTTTTGAGAAGTAAAATTTTTCAGTTATGCAATTCAAATAACCTGATCTTCCATCTGAGACTGAATTTCTGGGAGCTATATTAAATGGTGGACAGAAATAAGATAAATTTTGTTTTACATCTTTTTCTAGAGCTTTCATTCTGGCTAGCAAGTATTGAACCAAATAATAATGTGGCCCATGCTTATTCATTTTGTCAATTATCCGGTCCACATTAAAAAAAGTTTTGTGATCCATGTAGTACTGTAGTTGTAATTAATCCACCCTTTGTTGATATTTAGAGGCAGATTTGGATAAAATAAGGATTTCTATTAAATATTATTGAGAATTCTGGGGTATGGGGGTTATCGTCCTTGTCTACGAGCCTCTGTTTTGAACCAACCAATCACGAGCCAGCATACTTTGGCGGCAAAGCCGAATAGGCAAACTCGCACTCTTCTGATCCAGCTTTCAATGGGAACAGACCTAAAATAAGGGTCACTCCTCTTCCTCAACAACCAGCATCGGAGTCGGACATCAAACAGAACATCTATCACATCCAAACTATCAGAAGGCCGTAGCAAGGGTTCCGATAATACCCCTATCTCAGGACTCAGATAAGTGACAAATTGTAAACATTTGTACAGACGAACTAAAGTTTGCAAACCTATTGTTTTATGTAATACACATCTTTTATTCCTATTTCTAGTTGTTTGGTTATTTCTTTAACTCTTAACCAGTCTGCCACACTTGTGGTTAACTCCATACTTCAAACCTTGGAGTACTGTCATATCTTTGTGTTTTGTTACTTTTTTATAATATCTCCATTTCTTTTTAGGTGCCTAATGTTTGGATATGGACTGTATGTATTGCAAGTATTTGTATGCTTATTATGCCAATATGCAATGCCAATTTTGCTCAGGGTAAGTTGAACTCATTTCATCTATACATATGTAAAGGGCAGTTTTGGATTGGTATCCAGGCGAAAACTACCGGGAGAGAAACATTCCTCAGCCTTGTCAAGGCAAGTGTCTAGGAGAAGGAAAACTCCAAAATTTCATGTGTGTCGGCTGCTGTAGCCAATGATGTTGACATGTTTTTCTTTTTGGTTCAATGTGGCAGTCACTTAGAGAGTGGGATTGGTTCTGTGCAAAGCCTTTCCTCACTTAAAAAAGCTTCAGACACAGGCATTGCTTGATATGCAATACATGTCTTGTCCTTTATGTGGACTAAGGCTGGCTGTAGCCTAAAACGGCAAAAACATGAATTTTAGACAACCAAGGGCTTCAAATCGGTGACCAGTGTGGAAGGCTATGTATGAGCAAGGCTGGCCTGATCAGTCACCAATCTGTGCATCGGTGGGATGGACTAATAAAATACCCTGTGCTCCCTGGAACTACCTGTAAATGTGGGAAGGTGTGCAAGACTTTGGCAGGACTAAAAAGCCACTTTCGTGCAGCTCATTGTTGAACTTTTTGAAGTTCACCGTTATATTCTTTGAACTGTTGAACTTTTTTTTCTTTTTTTTTTATCAAACAATGGCAATACTTGAACACGAGTTTGCTGCCATCATCATATAAATATATATACATATTCACTACCACCAGAGCTTGCTTTTTGATTTAATTTATATTCATGAAGATAATTAAAAAATAAAATTTACATAATAACAGCATGGAATTTTTTTAGCATTTAATATTTTAAATAGGAGACATTATTTTTTCTTTTGAGAGTGTCTGCACACTTTTTTTATGACATCCCAACAGGCTGGGTCAACGCAAGGTCTTTTTACATAGGGATTTTATTGGGGCACTCTGTGAGGATCTAACTCACAATTCAGTTATAATTGATCTGCGTGCCTAACTATTTTTGCTCCCCTCTCTATCCAAGTAACGCCGGGTAGCAACTTCTAGTTTATTTATAAATGATTCTCTACAAAGTCGCTGAGAAATAAGGCTGTTAACACTTGATCTATATATGTATATATGTATTTGTGGGAGCACATGTTCGTGTATGTATGTGAGTGTGTGTGTGTGTGCATACATGAAGAAATCTCTGTGTGTGTTTATGTATATCTATATATGTGCGGCTTGTGCATTTCCTTTTTTTCTTATCATATTGTTACATAATTGATGGGTAGCCTGTTAATTATGTACAGTATTGTGTTTTGACCTACACTTCCGGTCAGAGTGTGAACCGTGGGAAGTGAGTTTAGAAAATCAGTCCATGGGTAACCATTAAGTGAGACAGACTGCAATGACAGCTCTCGTTCAATTAGGCAAATTCTCACATGCACATTTTCGATTCAGATCTTTAAAAGAAATAGAATATATATGAGCACAAAACAAAGTGATGATTTGTGTTTTACTCAAAACAAACAAACAACACACACACACACACACACACACACACACACACACACATATATATATATATATGTGTATGTATAAGTGTATGTATGTCTGCATTAATATACAGACATATTTACGAATGAATAAAACTTGCTTATGTACATTTTTTTTTCTCTCATATACAGTATTTCATTTTTCTCAAGCTAGTCTCTTTCCCTATATCTTGAAAAAGGGTGACGGTTCACCCGAAATATCAGAATTGATCAAAGCAGGGACAAAACAACAGTGGAATATTAAAATTCTATTTTTGTTCTGTTTTTTGTTTTTGTTCTTTTTTTTCCAATACTTCAAAATACCAAAAAACAACGTTCACAAGAACAAAGTTTATACATAACATACATATTCATATATATATATATATATATATATATATATATATGACTCTGTATATATATATATATATATATATATATATATATATATATATATATATATATATATATATATATACATACATAGAAATTATATATAGAGAGAGTGAGAGGGAGAGAGACGCTGAGAAAAAGAGAGAGACTTTAATTTCTTCCTTTTCCTATGACTATATATATAAAAAAAAAATTAAAAAATGGACTTTCCCGTCGAATTTCGACTTATGAGGGTTCATAACACAATGAATTCCCACCCAGGGCTTTGTTTATAGTGGTGAAGGCTTGTGTTGGACCATCCACACTTTTTGGCACAGTCAATAGGAAAGAATTGGTGCATCAAGGGTTGCCACAAACCCAATCAACGACTGACCTCAGGAAGTTTTGAATTCAGAGTTAACCCTCTCTAGACTGGTTACCTACTCAAGGCTGAAGGGCCCAGTCTGCCCTACTATTTAACCCATAGCTGGAGGGAGAATATATGGATTCATATCTTTCCCAAGGGTATTAGCGCTATGTGAAATGCCAACAGCTTCGTCTAGGAATTGAACTCGAATCGATATATATATATATATATATATATATATATATATATATATATATATATATATATAGTGATATATATATATATATATATATATATATATATATATATATATATATATATATATATACATATAGTGATATATATATATATACTATATATATATATATATATATATATATATATATATATATATATATATATATATATATCAGAATGTAACTATTAGACCAGCCAGATAACAGAGGATCAGCCGATAGACAGACCAGTCCAAGTTAAGATGGAAAAAATACAAGATAAGTATCTAAGTAAAGAAGACAAGTACACCTGTGTGCAACCATGGGTATGCAGGTGTACACTACTATACTGCGCATAAGATGCACAGATTGGAGGTGCATGGTGTAATGGTTAGAGTTGTAGGAAATGTACTTGTCTATCCGAGTTCAAATCCTGGACAAGTCTGTTTGCATTTCACATAATGATAATGCCCTTGGGAAAGGTGTGCATCCAACTACTCTCCGTCCAGCTATAGGTAAATAGTAAGGCAGACTGGGCTCTTTAACCCTTGTATGGCAGCCTGTCTAAGAGAAAGAAAACTAAATTCAAACCTTTAAAAAATTAACCTTGTGTCACATCCTGCTCATGCAGAAGGGTTGGGTGTGTGCATCTAAAGGCCTGCCTAGGATGCAAAATTATCTTGTACCATAAAATATACTTTAGAAAATTTGAGAAAAATGTAACTGCATATAAAAAATGTATAAATAGTTTAAAATAGGGAGTTACTTTTCAATCACCCAAGAGATTGTTCTTAAAATATTTCAAATGTTAAAATATAGTAGTGCTTTACATTTGAAGGGAATGTAGATTGTATTGATATCAGTTCTAACACTTTGGCTTGATGAGGAGAAGACAAAAAGATGACCAAAAGAAAGAACATACTTGTTGTATAGTGGCTTCAAATTCATGGCCTTACTTTGTGTATCTGCATACGTAGCGGGTATCGTCAATAACCCTCAACGATATATGTAGTTGTCGTTTAATGAAATCTCCAACACATGCTTATAGTAGGAGTTTTGACTTTATTCCTTCTTCTCAGCTGTACGGTGGGTGGCGAGCATTGACAATGACTTGACCGAGGGTTGATGATGACGGCAATGTTGAGGTAAAGGGGTGGCTGGTGGCATCTCACGCCCTTGGCCGCGATGGACCGTGAGCGTCGGTCACTCACTGTTTGCTGTCCGCTGTCTGACTGTCTAACTGATCTGGGATCCCTGACTTCCTTTTATATATATCAAATGCCTACGTGTTTTCTTTTGTTATCTTTATCACGGACAAATCTATTTTCGAACTTATTGTTACTTTGTTCGCTTTTACCAGGAAAAAAGTCCTTTTTGTCGTCCCCTCTCTGTTTAATTTAACCTGAAATTCCTATTTCCGTTTGTACAATATACAACAATCTGGCTTTACAATTTCAGCCAGATGGAACTTTTTTGTTTTAACTACTAAAAATTGGTTAACAATATTCAACAGGAAAAGCATAAATGAATTTGGATATACTGTACTATAGGAAATTGGAATTAGTTTTATTTAAATGTGTTTTCCTCATTCTTTTTTTTTTTTTTTACAGGAATCGTTCCACTCAAATGTCTGAAATGTATGTGTGAGGTAAGGGGCAATTTAACTCTTCGCTAAAATAACATTTTGTCTTAATGGTCAAATGTTTCAGTCAAAACAATATGAAAATAAAAAGGTCATTTTGGACTGTTATTAAGAAAGAAAAAGACAGTTTGGAAAATCAAATTTGATGTTTCACTATTGGTCTTGCGTCATCAGAATAAAAATGAATTTATTACTGAAAACAAATTGATGCAGAGAAAATTGCAATCATTTTTTCTTCTCTTTCTAACTCTACCAATTATAAGAAATTTAATATATATATATATATGTGTATATGGAACAGAATGGAAGTACGATGAGGAAATTAATCCGACTGTACGTGGAGAAAATTTTTAAAGAAAACAAACACAGGATGTCATGAACGATGGAAACTCTTTATGTCGATATCTAAGTATTTCAGTTTTGTTCAGTTCTTCAGGACACTGAAAATTTGTATGAGTAAAAGATGAAAGATGTTCAGTGTATGTTGAATGTGTGATAAAAGGTTATTTACCATTATTTAATTTGGCATTTATATATGAAAGCCGATGACGCGATCATTAATTTTCACATGCAATGATCGCTAGGATACAGTCATAACGTCACAACCAACACACATTTTCATGGACACGCACATGACAACATAAGCGCAAGTACAAAAAAAACCGCATTCACGTAAAATACAACACGAGAATACAGTTATATAAAAATACCATCATTTTCAAAAAAAAAAAAATTAATTTAAAAAGAAATGCCATAACTAGACTGCTTCAGTTCCAGTGATCTTTTGAAAAAGAGATATTATCTCGAAAATTCAAGAATTAAATACAGGTTAACACACAACATCATTGTTACCGTATTATTTATTTTTCTTTACACCTGCATTGTGATAGCCTTCTAAATCAACCTCCTAATCAATATATATATATATATATATATATATATATAAAGGAAACCTAATAAGTCAGAAAATATCTATCTAGGTTTCTCCTAATAAGGATAATTCTGACTCAGAATTTTCCCAATGATCCGTTTCTTTGGGCCATTTACATAGTACCATCTAATTATTTTCAAGAGGTACATATGATTTGGTCTTTTCTTTTTTTATATATATACTTTTCCCGGGCAAAAGTTTGGATTGTGTAATTACAAAGTATAAAGCCAGGAGTTTTTTTATACTGTCGGAGATTAGAAATGAAAAAAAATAAATAATATATATATATATATATATATATATATATATATTATATATATATATATATGTCTGTGTATGTGTGTGTGTGTGTACTTACATACATACTGTCGGAGTTTACAAATATATATATATTTATACAATCAAATATTAGATATTATGGATGTTAATATCTCGTTACTATTAGTTTCATGCTTACTGCAATCATCAATCTCGTCTGATGATTGCAGAAAGCATGAAACTAATAGTAACGAGATATTAAATTCATAATATCTAATATTTGATTGTAAAACTGCTCAGCTATTCTAGCATTGAGCACCTTTATATGCCAATACTTTTCTCATTCATTCTCTATTCATTCTATATCATATATATATATATATATATATATATATATATATATATATATATATATATATATATATATATATATATATATATATGCAACCAGCCAAAACTCCTCACTACTTAATTCCATAGTGAATGCCCCTTAAATTAAAATATCCCTCATTAAAAATCTAATTCATAGGCCTTCTACATTTCCTCATCCAAAAGAATATTTTATAAAGAACTCCTTAATATAAACAAACCCTCGTAAATAATAACTTCCCTAACAAAACCGTAGATCAACAAATAAAACTATACCTGCATACCATCCACAAAAATAACAATAACACCCCAACAATAATAATAAAATCAATCTATATGCTGAAATCAAAACACAAAAACTACAAAATCTGACGAACATGAAATAACCAACATCATACATAGACACATCAACCCGTCGATCAACAACAGAAAATAAAACTAATTATTTACTACACCAATTCAAAACCTCAACCTCCTCATTAAAAAAACACAAACTCTCCTAAAATCCCCTAAGCCAAACGAACGTAGTATATAGATACATTTGCCCATTCCGAGAGTGTCTCTCAGAAAATAAACTATACACTAATAGCTACATTGGCCATACAACAACAACATATCCCGCGTCTTACATACCATTCTCCGACACAAGCTCCATAAAACAACACTTTATTAAAAAACACCCAGAAAAATCCACCTCCGAAATTAAAATCTTAAACGAAATACTAAAATTATACAAAAATAAAGATTATATTAAAATTAATAAAATATCTTTAAGTCTATTAAATATCTTCAATAACTAAACTTACCTAATTAAAATAATAGATAATTAGATAAAAATAGAATACGACTGGAGCAACAGTCGAAAGCGCTTGGGAAATAAGTATGAAAATATGATGAATCAACTCGATCCAGATTCAAAAAGATAGCCAGAAGACTGGAAAAAATATCCATACAAAAAATGAAAAAATACTCCGTGGTATTCAATAACACATGTCTTACGAATATATATATATATATACATACATATATATATATACATACATTTTTTTAAGCTAAAAACAAAACGGTACTCGAGGGGAGCTAATGAATGCTATCTTAACAAACACACTTTTAAAGAGTTGTTTCCCCTGAATAACGAGCCAGCATTTTGCGTTGTGCAATATTAAAACTTGTTTAACAGGTCATTTATTTGATTCCCCCAAATGCCTTATATTTTATTGTCCTTCTACCAAACTTAACTAAACTTACGAAATTACTATCTAAGAAATAAAGCAAGTGTATCTATCCTTAAGTTTAGATCCAAGATTAATATAGGATAGGTATACCAAATTTGTCGAAAAATCCGTGTTTTACAAAACTAATTTAACCCCTCCCGTCCACCGTTTTAAAAAAATTACCAAAAATCAAACCCTCTCTCATGGGGCCGAAGAGATGATAGCCTGAGGCAAACATTATTCCAGTGACAAGGAAGTGAAATCTATAGTGAAGAATTGGCTCAAAGAACAGTCAACAGAATTTTATAGGGCAGGAATACATGCTCTCATTCGAAGGTAGAACATGGCTATTGAGAGAAACAGTGACAATGTGAAGAAGTAGGGATGTGATCCACAGAGGGCCAACATAACTTTGATGTATGATACATGTTCCTGTGTTGGTAATTATACCTGTCCTAAACAAACTGGCATTACTTTTTGACTCACCCTTGTATATCCTCATATCATACTCCATACTGGCTTACACTAAAAGTGTCCAGGTTTGTTTATTACAACTAAAAATACCAGCAGTGAGTTGTGGTTTCTGAAACAACAAACGGTTATTTCCTATGAGTCTAACATAAACAAAGGGGAACCACTCTTGACTGATAAATTATTTATTTATTTATTGATCTACTAGGAAAAAAGGAGACAGGGTTAGGGTTAGGGTTTAGGGTTAGTTTAATGGAAAATGAATAAATAACTTATCAGTCAAATTTATGTTGGAACTGATGCTTTTAATGTGATTGGGCCATAAACCCAAAGAGAGTTGTGCTGCCTCTTGGCATATCATTATCTCTAGAACCTGCCCAATTCAAAACCAGGTTATTTCCTATAAGTCTAACATAAACAAAGGGGGACCAGTCTTGACTGATAAATTATTTATTTATTTTCCCATTAAACTAACCCTAAACCCCAACCCTAACCCTAACCCTAAATCCTAACCCTAACCCTAACCTAACCCTAACCCTAACCAATTGGAAAATTTATACAATACAAATTTCTTGATTCAATTTTCATTGAGTTGGCTTTTCAATGCTCAAAATTCTTAGAAAAGTTCATCTAGCAATTTCTCTGTTACCAGATCGAAAGCCGATGTAACCCAAATCCTTGCAGTTCTGGGGATGGACCGATAACCTGTGGTTATTTTGGAATGACCGAAGAATACTACAATGCTTGTGGTAAACCAGGCAATGGTAAGTAACTAACAGTATTTAATAAACGGCATGGAAAATATAAATTTCATGCACACGCACACATACACACACACATGCAGACACACACATGCAGACACACATACATACACATACTCATACACATACAGATACACACATGCACACATACACATGCACACACACACATGCACACACACACATGCGCACACACTCTCATAAACACGTGCACACATACACATCCACTTACATGCACACATGCAAACTCATTCACACACACTGACACTCACATACACATGCACATTAAGGTAGGTTGATTTTTCACTTTATTAAAATATCAAATTCTCTCAAACTGTGAAAGTTGTGTGTTGGTATAATGAATACTGTTACTAAAAACTAGGTGTCTTACATGTTGGAGGAAATAACATCAAGGATCATCTGCTAAAATGCACCAACAAATTTATTCATTGCATTGGTAAAACCTCATTTGGAATTTGCTAATGTGGTTTGGAATCCAAGACTAATCAAGGACATAAAACTCATTGAGGGAGTTCAAAGGAGAGCTACTAAAGTAATGAATGATTTAAAAAACCTTCCGTATGAAGAAAGATTTAAGAAGATTGACTTACCAAGTTTGGTTTATTGACGTACAAGAAGGGATATGATTGAAGTCTACAAATATACCCATGGCTTTTATTCAACGAACTTTGATCTACTAAACATTGCTCAAAATATCAATACCAGGCGTCATAAATTAAAACTCTTAAAAAAATTTTGTAAAGCAAATGCAAGACAAAATTATTTTAGTAACAGAGTGGTGAATACATGGAATAAACTACCATCATCAATAGTGAATGCCCCATCCCTAAACTATATATATATATATATATATATATATATATATATATATATATATATATATAAGTGTATTTTGGCAGCATTTTTTCTTTTATACAAGTTTTGTTGAACTGTACAGACAATTCTTGTCGGACAAGTTTTTGGTTGATCCGTTCTAATTTTCGGGCCATCTTTTTGGTGTCGGGTGTAACTAGTGTAACAGTCCACCAAAGGTTTCAAAACAAACGCTTTCGGCAATACAGTTTGCCATCATCAGGTAGGAAACAATGGTATGGTTTGAAATAAGTCAACATATTCTCAAATGCTTATAATTTTCCGCCTATCCTCCTTCCACTATACCCCTCCCCTTCTCTTAACTTGCGCCCCCCTACCACAAAAAAATCACTACTGCATTGCTCGCTTGAACCATTACCAATCCTACAACCTCCCACTACCAATGGTTATTACCTCCCACTTCTAATTCCTTGCTACTACTCGTTCTCTTTAAAAACGAGACACGAAACCATACTATCATTTCCTACCTGATGATGCCAAACTGTATTGCCGAAAGCGCTCGTTTTGAAACCTTTGGTGGACTGTTACACCAGATACACCCCGACACTAAAAAGATGGCCGAAAATTAGAAAGGATCAACCAAAAACTTGTCCAACAAGAACTGTCTGTACAGTTCAACAAAACTTGTATATATATATATATATATATATATATATATATATATATATATATATATATATAAAACTGATAGATATATCATCAAAACAACTATTTTGATAAGTTTCATCATCATCATGTCATGCAATTAGCATGGATATCTCTGACAATCTTTTACTAACCTTCTCTATCATTCATTGTCCCTGGGATGTCCTCTGTGCAGCATCCAGTATCCATGCAGAGCTGGTCAATGTAGGTTCTTGCTGGACAGACCACATTGGTAAGTCCATGTGCTCTCCCTGGACAACAGTTCAAGGCAGAGTACCCTACATGCCATACAGGCATGTAATACCTGAAACCATGGGTAGCAGCATGGGTAGTAGCATGGTGGATGTGAGAAACAGAGATGAACCCAACATGGGTCAATGGTGTCTCTCACAAGATGCTGGGTGGATGAACCCAAAAGTGGGCCAACAGCCAGGATCAAACAGTTCAGTCAGGAAACTACCGTTCCTCATCTCTAAGTCTGGCATCTATTGATGAGTTAACAAACAAAACAGCCACCAAAAGGTATCGATTGTTGTTGTATGGCTGCACCACTTGGACCCTAATGAGGTACCTGGAGAATAAGCTACATGGGAGCTGCACAAGAATGCTGTCGTGGAAACAATGCATCCGTTAAGAAATGCAGCAAATATCAATTCATGAATTTATATTTGCTGCATTTTTAGTTGTTTTGATGATAATATTTTTTTACTTAATAATTAGGCAGTAACAGTGATAACATTTTGTTACATAATTTTTGGATCCCTAATACTTTTTTAAGGTAGTGTAGAAACATAATGGTGATTAGTGCAGCCCACGGCCTTGAAGGATGAGTGACAACGCTTGACCTCACTCTCACCTTGCCTTCTATTGATAAATCGTGAGAACCAGAAGGCATAGAAAACCATGTCTTCCGGTTTAAGGAGTAAGTAAGTTCCAGTCAGCAAGTAGAAGCTGAGCTCTAAAGATGTGATTCTCAACTGCACAGGTGTCTGGGTTGGGAATTTGGAAATAAAGTAACATCAACGTAAATCGAAGTCTTGTGTTTATTACCTAAAAACTAACAATGACACAGGGCTTCTGATAAAGAGAAATCCCTAACAGAAAACCAGACCAAAGTCCCCACGACAACCCCAGATGCAAGATGTTAGAAGATAGAACCAAAGCCGGCCAGAAGAGAAGACGACTAGAAGTAAAGAAGTAAGAAAAGGGTATACAACATTATATCGATTTGGTACTGTGAAAACCTCAGTATGTAACAATTTTAAACAATTGAAATCTATTTCCTCAAACGAAGGTATGGTTTCGAAGAGAAATATTTTGTGTGGTAATTGTTTATGTTAACTTTTGCCACATGGGAGGAGACATTACAGTTTTAAAATCGACCTGCCCTAATGCACACATTGTATTCAGTTACATTTTGTTTTTCTGTTTGCAGGTTGGAAGGAATGCGCTAATGATCAGTTCTGCTCATCTCTTTGCATCCAAAATTATATTGTAACTCACATGCGAAATTGTAATGAGCAAAATTGCCTATCCTTCGCCCGTCTACATCATGGAGGACCTCATGGATGCCAAAACGTTAACACCATGACTTACGGACTCTGGGTACAGAAATGTGCCTCAAAAATTGCTTGATTCGAACATTTAATTTCAATAAACTGAATTATTTGAATAAAATGATCTTAACAATTTCTGTCTGAAATTTTTTTAGGTGATGTGTTGTTATTGTCATAGGATGAATCTTTTGATTTGATGTCTTGCACACAAAAAAAAAAAAAGACAGACTGAAAAAACAGAACCATTTTTTGGTTGGTTGGTTGGTTGGTTGGTTGGTAGGTTGGGTTATATACCCTCAATATATCTCGAGAGAGAGACAGACATAGTAGATAGATATATATATATATAAATTTTTTTGGGGGGTACAGAACTTTATTAATGCTTTAAAAAGACCTCCTAAAAGATTCATTGTATGGAAAAAAAAAAAAAAATTTTTTTTTTTTTGGGGGGGGTTTACAATAGAAAAAAGGGGGATAAAGGGAAAATAAAAACGAGTTGCATGCTGACTAGTTTCGATCCTCGCTCAACAGAGCTAAATATCGAGGATAATAAAAAAATGCTGGGGGGGGGTTGATGTTCTTTGTTGATTTCTTTGAGTAGAGTGACCATTAAAGTCGTGTGGGAATTAGTTTGAGATGCAAACTGACCTTTATTGTTTGCTCTGAGAGTCACTCTCCGTCCGCATCGGAATCATTTTTTTCTTCTCTTGTTTTAAATTACTTTACAAACAAAACTTGTTGTTTGCTTCTAAAGCTTTATTTCAACAACCAAGCCCATGATTCCACTGCAGGGTGAGAGTGACTCTCAGAGCTGACAATGGCGTCCATGCTCCTCAAACATCTGTTCGCATCTCAAACTAATTTTCACTCAACTGCAATGGCCGCTCTACCAGAAGGTCAAACGGAATATCACTGTTGTCACTCATCATCCACAGTAACTTTCCATTGAAATCCTGTTCTTTTGACTCTTATGAACTTTATTCAAATATTTTTACTACAGATACATACATAATTCAAAAGCTGCTTATGAATTATCTAACAGTTGGTTGGTTGGTTGGTTGGTTGGTTGGTTTAATGGCATAGCAACCCTTATGTACGATTTAAGGTCAACTCTTAGATGGATTTGATGGTTGGATTTTACAGCTTGTCAACACTTGCTGGGTTATTTTATGCCAAAAATGTTTTGTTTTATTCATTCTTGATGGGTATTCAAAATATTTTTTTCAAACTCAATCTTTTTAACACATTTTTTTGAACTCATGTTTTTCCTTTGAACCCATAGATAAGACCCTAACAGGTACTACTCCTCCCACTCAGAGTGGACCTGGGAGTAAAGGCGATGAAGGTGTACTCCACACTACCCAGAGCTTCAAAATTAGAACTTCACCATTAGATGCAGTTTAACCTCATACTCAGGACACTAGGAGTTACCAACTTCTACCATATGATCATTAATGATAAGTCAAATCTTAGTATTATTTGGATTATTCAGACTATTGTCCTCATCTTCATTGTTATCTGTTCAATGTTTTGGCTGATATGCCCTCCAGCCTTCTTCAAATATTTCTTGTTGGATTCAGGAACTTTTTCAGACTCGGGAACCTTCTTGTTGTAATCGGGAGCCATCATGGAACTTTGAGCCTAACCCTTTATTCAGTCAATATTATCAATTACATGTCAATCATATAGGTACCAGGGCTTGATATGACCAGCCGATTGTTCAGATAGGGCCTCCCTGACCACCTGTCTAGCCAAAGTGGAGTGTTGCATGTCATGGGATCACTTAGTACATTGGTCCAGGAATGCTCAACCATATTCTACAACCCCAACCGACAGAGGGGAACCATTTTATTATTGCCCCAAATTCTAATGAAACTTCAACACACATACAAAGTGATTACTTTCCTTGATTATTGTCATCAAAATTCCCTTAGTTGTAGTGAAAAGCTATAATTTTCTCAAAAGAAAATTCCCATGAATTCTAAAAACAGGAAATTTCTTAGAATTTTCTTTTCCTTGATTTGATATCATAATTTGTGATTAGTCTTTTGCTAATGGTGCGGTAAGAAATTGTCTGAATTTGAAAAAGGTCAAATTTTAGCAAATAATGATTGTGGATTGTTATTGTATGATATTGCAAAGAGATTGAATCATTATCATTTATTTCTCTGAATTTTTGAGATGGCTTGATAATTAGTATTATTTGTATTATTCCAGCCTTCTTCAGGTATTTTTTGTCAGACTCAGGAACCCTCTTGGACTCTGGAACCTTCTTTTCAAACTTGGGAACCTTCTTGTCATAATTGGAAGCCATCACGGAACTTTGAATCTAACCCTTAATTCAGTTCACGGGGCATCCTGTTCTCATTCCACTAACCATAGCTGGGGTGCAGGTGTTAAGCTGTGTTAATTATTATTCCATGTTACTGCTTGCCCTTGACCAGGATTGAACCTACAGTCTAGAGATAACTGTCACTTAGAACTGTCTTAACCTAACTCCTTTATCCACTGTGCTATGTGTCCAATTGGACTAAACGTTGCATAGATAACAATGAAGATGAGGACAATAGTCTGAATAATACAAATAATACTAACCATCATTGATGTTTTCATTAAAAATGATAAGAAAACTGGAAATTATCATCAAAAAGGGGAGGTTGTGACCACAAGAGAAGAACCCCTGCCTCTGATTGTTAGAACAGCAAAATGACAGCAAAACAACTCAATGATAAAATTTTTATGTCAGCTGTCGGGGAGGTTGGGGTTGTCCAATATTCTAGCATCCTCATTTTGATTGTTTTTATCAAATTGATCCTACTGATGAATTTTACAAAGTTTTTTGTTAATCTTGTTGGTGATCATTATTATCAAGTCATGCCAAAGGCATGGATCTCTATTACTCTTCCTCGCACCCCATCCCTATCAAATATTGCTCCTGGAAAGTCTTCTGCACAGCATCCAGTATCCATCCAGAACTGATCAATGAAGATGTTTGTTGTCCATCCCACACTGGTGTGTCTATGTGTAGGTGCCCATAAGAGAATGTCACTTATGAGATCATCCTTGCTTCTTCAGCAGTGGCCAGGATGTCTTGTTCATCTTACCTGATAGTTTGTATGATAGGAAGTAAGTGGCCATACAACTGCTCTTTTATGGGTTGCTGCTTACAGGATGTGTTCATGACTGCACACAGCCTCTTTCTACGGTTACCATCCAGCTTTTCCTCATCAGATTTTCTTTTTTAACTTTTTGTTAGAGTCCAAGTGGTGCAGCAATACAATAGCACTGACACAATTACAGATTTGACCTTGTCCTGCATTCGGCCCATGGTGGAGGGGTTGGGAATATACATACTTATATAAAAGATGATGGGAGTTAGGTTTATGGGAACATTTTTTTTTTTAATGCTTAACTCTCTGCCTACTGTAAGCCGCTCATAGTGGTTCTCCACCTCAGCAATCCTACTTGCATGTGTTCATTATAATTGTGCAGAAGGACTCAGATTACAATAATAATAGGACTAAGCAAACAATATATTAGGATCAATATGAAGGTCATATGAATACATGAATAAAGAAATGCTGAAAAATTTATTCATTGCATTGGTAAGACCTCATTTGGAATTTGCTAATGTGGTTTGGAGTCCAAGACTAATCAAAGACATAAAACTCATTGAGGGAGTTCAAAGGAGAGCTACTAAAGTAATGAATGATTTAAAAAATCTTCCGTATGAAGAAAGATTTAAGAAGATTGACTTACCAAGTTTGGTTAAACGTACAAGAGGGGATATGATTGAAGTCTACAAATATACCATGGATTTTATTCAACAAACTTTGACCTACTAAACATTGTTCAAAATATCAATACCAGGAGTCATAAATTAAAACTCTTAAAAGAATTTTGTAAAGCAAATGCAAGACAAAATTATTTTAGTAACAGAGTGGTGAATACATGGAATAAACTACCATCATCAATCCCTGAACTCCTTCAAGGCAATGTTAGATAATCTGATGAAAAGGTATAGATATTCTGTGGAATTAAGATGAATGTTTATAAGGAACAGCTGACAGGTCTCAGACTTAATATACTAGCTGAAAAGATTGTTATATTATTATTATTATTATTTTAATAGAAGTTCTGAAGTGAATAGATAGTGAACTCTAAAATATCGCATCATACAGATAAAAAATACCAAGAAAATTTAGTACATCCGTGGGGGAAAATTTGTAGGTAATGAGTTAAATTTCCCAAATGTTTTAGGCAGCATGTTTATCACAGATGTTTACAATTATGAGATCATGTCATTTTCACAACATACAAGGCATAACTTAATAAAAAATAAAATTACACATGTAAATATTATCATATTTTATTAAGAAAAATTTCATGAAAATAAATACATACATATATATAGATAATAACATTACATAGATATATATATATACAATAACTTTAAATATGAAACCATATCAACCTGTATAACAATTAAAAAGATATTTCAGAAGTGCTGAAAAGTCCTTGATCTGACCAAGACAGTAGACTAAAAGCCATACAGCATATATACTATTCCATGTATTAATCACACAAATCAAAACATTTTACAGATCTGGTCTCTTCAATTTTTCTCCAAAAAATAGGATGTCATCTACTTCTTGGTTGGGCCAATAACTTTTCTGCACCTTCTCATAACAAACCAGACAACAGATATCATGATTATTCATAATATATATTTCAAGTATAATTTATATAATATATATATATATATTATATATATATATATATATATATATATATATTATGTTTTATTTGGTTAATAGTAGTAATAATAATTTTTATATATCATAATATTCAATAATTTTTTTTTTTTTATATATATATATTTTTATATTTTATATTTTTTGTTTTATCCTTGCTTCATATTTTTTAAGACTCATTTAATTCTCAAGTTGTTAATTTCACTGACTACTATCCCCTGAAAAAACTTGGACCTGAAAAATATTCTTTTTTCTTATTTGACTTCCTGTCACCATGGTGACAGTCTTTTAATGTATACATTTTGTAAAGAAAAACATTTTTTGAAAAGAAAATTTTTCTGTTATGCAATTCAAATTATTGTTGATTTTCCATCTGATGAGACGGAATTTTGGGGATCTTTATTAAATCAACTTAGATTTATAAAGGCCCCAATTTTGGTCAAAATAAATTTATTATGGAATAACGGTATTGAGTTTTTCCTTTCAAAGATATATATATATATATATATATATATATATATATATATATATATTATATATATAGGTGTATGATATAAAGTGTTACTTTGATAGGATTCAACCAAAATTGAGGACTCAAACGTACATATAAAGATTTGCATACATATGTTTTTACATATACAGAGTATCATAAACAAATAAGTAAATGGATATGTACCTTGTTTAGAATATAAATTTATTTCGACATATTGTCTTATCAGTCCCATGTTTGTTTTCTTTTTGTTTTTTTAGAACCGATCTCACTGGTGTGATTTTCCCATTTTCTTTATTTCTTTTTGATTTTTTTGGTTTTTCACTTTTTTTTCAAAATATGTGTGTATATATATGTTTATGTAGGTATGTGTGTGTGTGCCTGCGCATATGCAGAATTTTTAATTTTTCAGTTTTAATTTTTTAACTTCTAATTCACATATTATCAAGTCTTAATTTATTAAGCCTTTCAATTTCAAAAACACCAAGATTTCAACTCCAATTAAAACATATTCGAATAAATAAATTTAAACATGTTTTAACAAAACCAAAATTCATTCAGCATGCATTGCCTTTTGATCTTATTTTTAATTTATTTTTAACTTATTTTTAATTTATTTTAAGCCTCAATTATAATAACAAAATTACTGTGAATGCATTTTACACCTATACATACCACTACGCTCACTCCATAACAACTCTAATGAAAACAAAACAATATAAATAGATTTGAAACCCACTTTCTCTCTTTCCCATTTAAAAAAATATTTTTTTAAAACATTATGACACACACAATTGTTAGACAGCTGCATCCTAGTAAATAGATTAACACAAATCGATTTCAACTTATTGTTTACTTTTTGAATCCCACAAAAAATCAACATCCGGTGGGAGTCCTTTTTTAATCGAAAGTCAGCATTCTTTCGCAACGAACATTTTAATGCAATGGCCACACACGTGAAATCGACTGCTATTAATCGGTGTCTCGATTAATTCAGTAAAATTAACCCTGAAGATCCTTATGGTGAAACTCGAGTAGGTTATCTCTTGTACCCATTTTATAATATATATATATATAAATATATGTGTGTGTGTGTGTGTGCATATATATATATATATATATATATATATATATATATATATATATCATAACATCAATATAACTAAAATAATAGTTCTTAAGACACAAATCATTACGTGCAAATTAATATATTAAATGAAAGATATATAAAATCTTATATGTAGTGATTAGAGTAAATTTAGTAGCTAGATTTCATCATCATCATCATTATGTCATGTTGATATCATAGATTCCCACGACACCTTTTCAACACTCATCCCTATCAGTCAGCAATTTTGGCAAGTCCTCCTTACAACATTCAGTAAATTTCACATGGTTTATACTTCTCAACAACCAAATATTGAATGACAGAACTTTGTATGAGCCTGGAGCACTCTAATCTGTCACCATTTTGAATAGCCTCAAAACAAAAATTTTTGTGAGGCTTGAATAGGTTCTGCTATAAACAATGCAGAGTTTATATTTATGAAAAAAAAAATTTATGAAAAAAAATGCATTTTACTTTTCTTTTTTAATGCCCCTTATTTATTGAACAGTTGGTTGGTTGGTTGGATTTTATGGCATGTCAACCCTTGTTAGGTTATTTTATGCTGAAGATGTTTGTTGCCGTTTTTTGATATAAGGTGTGTGCCAGATGTCCGCTTCTACTCATAGACTCGCCGATAACCATGTGACCATACTCTTGGCCAACCACTGGCAGTACTCTGCTGCTGATATTGTTACTTATACTGGCTGTTCTGGTCATACCTACAGACAATGCTTTGAACCTTCGTGGACGACGGAACATAGGATTATATCACTGGACCTTTGACACTACGTAGGATTCCATAACTCAGGACTTATTCACTTACCAAAGGATTCTATAGCTTAGGATTTACTTACTTTAAGTTCTTTTTCAACTGGTTAAGGATGGCGGTCAGAAACTTAACAATGTTTTGTTTTATTCATTCTTTAATTCACTTTTTTATAAACTCAATTTTTTTAAAGATTTTTTAAACTCATTTTTTTTCTAATTAACATATAGATGGGACCCCAACAGGTACTACCACTATGGGTCAAAATGGACCAAGGAGTAATGGTGATGAAGGCGTACTCCACATTCCCCAAATCTCCAGAATTGGAACTTCACCACTAGATATTTATTGAATGAATCTCATAATATAATATAATATAGTTGTACGGTTATTCCTAACCCATTCAATTAATTCAAGATTATTTTACACTTGGTTGCATCCATCCATGATAATCCGTGTAATGTAATGAGACAGCAGAGACTGATTGATAAACATTGGCTGAATGTATTCTGTTTCTCTTATTAAACAAACCTAACAAGAAATAATTGAATAGTATTTCTATCTAATCTTACTTTAGTACAAATCACGTATCAGTAAATAGAATTGGTATCATCATCATCATCATCATCATCATCATCATCATCATCATCATGTCAGTGCGGATATCCATGACAATCTCTCTCCATCCGTCCCTATCGCTCATCATTCTCGGGAGGTCTCTATGCAGCATCCTGCATCCGCACAGAGCTGATCAACGTACATTTTTGCTGGTCGGCCCACACTGGCTTGTCCATGTGCTGGCTTCCACAGGAGGGCGTCGCTTATGAGTTCGTCCTTGCTTCTCCAGCAGTGTCCCACATATCTTGTTCGTCTTACTTGGATGGTTTGGGTGATATGTGGTAGGTGGCCGTACAGCTGTTTTTTCGTAGTGTGTTGTTTCCACATCTTGTTCAGGATCACCCGCAGCATTCTTGTGCAACTCCCATCTAATTTATTCTCTAGTCACTTAGTTAGGGTCCAGGTGGTGCAGCCATACAGCAGTACTGACATGACAACGGACTGGAAGAACTGTCTCTTTAACTTGTCTGTGAGATTGGACCTCCATATGATCGATAATTTATTTATAGCGGCCCATGCTTTTCCTATATGTGCATTAACATCGTTTTCTGTGGAGGAGATGTTACTGCCTAAGTATCTAAATTGTTCTACAGAGTTTAGGAGTTTGCCATCAATGGTAAAATTCAGTGTTTAATGTGGCTTAGGGGGTCCCAATCCTTTTTTTTTTCTTTTTTGAGAATCCAATATGGAAATATTAAACTCTGTCCTTTAAATGTATTTCTGACAGCTTGTTTATCGCAACAAATGAGTCAACAGTGAACCAAGTAGAATATTTATCATTTTGTAAAAACACAATTGTGTTCAATACTTAGATTTGTGAGCATTTAAGAAACAGCAAGTAATGTAAGCAACCTAATATCAAAATGAATTAAATTCAGCATTAAATTATCCTACAATGTATATCCACAGGTCATGCTAGTTAAGGCTTGTCAGTCAAACTTTATGACTTATACTGTATTTTTCCATAACTTTAACTTACAGTTAGATTTAAATCCTATACTTCATAACAAAAACGATAGGCTATGCCTATTCATTAAGTAACATTGCTGTGAAAAAGATAAAGGCACGGTTGATCACACTACAATGATCAAAGGGTTCAAGAAATTTCACTCAGGTTGCAAGAATTTCGACCATCAGGCAAGGCCAGATATGTATTTATAAACCTCTTTCACACCAGCAGGATATGACACAAGGTCAATTTTTAAGCAGAGTTTTAACAGGTTTGAATTCAGATTTTCCTTCTGGTAGACTGGTTACCATAATGAATTTAAAGAGCTGAATCTCCCCTACTATTTACCCATAGCTGGAGGGAGAATGTTGTGGTTCGTTACCTCACAATCTCAGCAAAAGAATCCAGAGTTGCTGAATTGTGCTTCACAAACTATTGCAAAACTTTTGACTCACCCGTGTATATAGATTTATGATTAGGACCAAAAAAATCTATGAAGTAAAACAAATGAATAGAAAATTCTGCTAAGACACACATAATTAAGGCACTTATTTATTAATCTGGTAATTTTACATCAACATTATCACACAAAAGATCTCATAATTTGACAAAAGACAAACAGTATTAACAAAATACGAGAATGGGATCAAAAAGTATTGAGACTGAAGCTTTAGATTTTTTAAAGAATTTAACATATAAAATTCAAGCTAAGATGTGTGTACAGCTTAGCAACTTATACGAAAAAGGGATGATGTCTAGATGTCTAGAAGATTAAGACTGTGAAAAAAAAAAAAACATTCCAAACATCAGTTTTTAGTGAAACACAAGATTGTGCAAGTGCAGTAACCTTCACATTCACTAAATTTCACAACTGTGACTATTTTTTGCTTTCTAAACTAAAAATTCATCTAATCAGTTTTAATGAAACACAAGATTGTGCAAGTGCAGTAATCTTCACATTCACCAGACCTCAATACTGTGACTACTTTTTTTATTTTCTAAACTAAAAATTCATCCTAATAGTGAGATTTGAGAAATAGGGGACATTAAACGAAATACAATAGTACAGATGTACAAGATATCAAAAGAGGAGTCCCAGAGGTGCTTTGACCAGTGGAAAAGTCACTGGAATATGTGTGCTGATTGCCAAGGGGGTAATTTAGGAAAAAAAATTGCTTCATTTATAGTTGTTTTCTGTGTTGATGAATACAGCATCAGTCTCAATACATTTTTTTTAACATACCTTGTATATAAGAATTATTACATGAATTATTTACTATGTTTAGCTTAGTCTGGTGTAAGGTTAAAAGTCAGGGGAGCCTTGTAAGGACTGAACTCACTACAGTAGTATTGCTGCTGATCCCTTGTGCTTTAAATATACCCTCCTACATTTGGGGCACTAGTTGGTGTCGTCAGTGATGTAGTATACATGGGTCTCTGGGAAGTTTCGGGTCTGACCCTATCAGAGTATACACCAAAGTCTTCTCAACTTAGAATCAAATTGAAGATTTTTATGCTCTAAATCACTACCCGGTGACTATCAAAATAACAACCCCAGCTCGTCGTATTCTTGTTTATTTATTGTAATTTGTCGTAATTCTTGTTTAGATATGAAGATGGATATATAGTTTTGAATAGACTGAGATAGATAGATAGATAAACAAACAAAATAATATAGATAGATACGAACAAATAGAGATAGATAGATATTTTCGACAAGTAAATGTATTGGGGGGGGGGGTCGCTTCTTTTTTGTCGTAATTCTTGTTTATTTAAACTAAAAACAAGACATTAAACAAACATGAATAAAAAAAAATCTTAGTATTTAAAGTAATATAGTAAATGACCAAATTGAGATAGATAGATAGATGGATAGTTTTGAATAGACTGAGCTGGGTTGTTATTTTAATAGTCACCGGGCAGCAACTCTTGAGGCAGGAAACCGGGACGCACTTCCACATAAATTACCTAAAATCTTTCCCTAGAAATTATGAATGTTTATTATTTCTACTTTATTATTTCTAAAAAACAAGTTGTGAAAATCCACCAATATTTTGAAATGCTGGAAACGTTATTTTCAATGTGTAGTATCATATATAAATAAGTTAATGCTATAAAAGCAGGACTGTCTCAGCTACTATACATGACTAACATAATGTCTCTTTCCAGAAACTGCTTCACTTCATACAATGAAAGGGTAAAACATTTAAGAAACGTACTTAATTATTTTTATGTATGTGGTTTAGTTGAATTGTTACTTTATTTATTTATTTTTTTATAGATCACTAATAAGGACTGAGCCTATTCTAGTAGTGACCACCCCAAGTGGAGTTTAACAGATTTTAATTCAGAGTTTTCCTTCTCCTAGATGGGTTGCCTAACCAAGGTTAAAGAGCCCAGTCTCCCCTGCTATTTACCCATAGCTGGAGGGAGAGTAGTTGGATTCATACTTTTCCCAAGGGTATTAGCACTATGTGAACTGTACCTTCGTCCAGGATTTGAACTCGGGTCGACGAGTCCATTTCCTATGACTCTAACCATTAGACCCAATGTCTCCAACAAAAAGCATAACAGTTGTACCCGGTCATGGTTAATGGAATGAAAAGAATCTACCTCAATTTATTAGATAAAGGGTTCTGTTTGAAGTTCCATAAAGGCTCCTGATTATAACCTAAAGGCTCCTGAGTTCAACAAGAAGGTTCCTGAATTTGACAAGAAGCACCTGAAGAAGGCTGGAGGACACATCGCCCAAAATGTGGTGTATATAACAAGATGAGGACAACAATCCGAAAAATCTAGATAATACGAATTATCAAGCTCATCTTAAAAATTCAGACAAATAAAATATTAGAATTTTACTATTCAACTGAGAGGTTTATAATTACAACAAAAATAAATTCAAATGGCCTCCCTATTTGCCTGTCTTGTCTGCCTAACTTCTTTTTGAGGGTTATTTAAAGGAGTGTGTATATATAAATAAGCTTAAGACATTGCCAAAGTTCAATAATAATATTCATGCTGGGATAAGAGGATTGACCCCAGAAACCTTAAGCATAGTCATACAAAGTGCTCAATTTAAGGTGCAACTTTGTATCCATGAAAATGGAGGCAATGTAAAAGATATCATTTTTCACAAAAAGCTAAAAATATATTTTCTTGGACTATATTTTATAACCCAAGAGAATAGATTTTTTTATGTCAGTCTTTTGTCAACCATCATGTATTAGTAAAATTTCAACTGTTTTTAACAGTTCAAACATTACACTTTGTTTTAAACATCTTATTATAATGGAGATAATGTGTTTTTATGTCTATATCCGAAACTATATCACTACTCAAGTCACAATTCCCTTAATTATTTATGTCATATTCTCCATGATTTTATTTTATTTAAACCTCAAATATTAATAAGATTATTTTACATTATTAATACTGTTGATCATATCTACAGGTATTTGCCTCATACCCCACTTGTATGGGCTGGGCACAAGGCCTCATTTTAACGTGGGCCCACCCACAAGCCGAAGCTCATGGGTGGGAAAGAACAAAAATTGCGTTGATCCCTTTGGCATTCCTCCACAAGGGGTTGCCTCAGGCGCTGAGCAATAAACCCAGCCCTGCCCCTTTAATTCAAGGGGCGGGCTTATTTACATAAGAATAACATGCAATTGTATTTGTATATACAACAAAATAGCAGTTTACAGTGGGAACGGAAAGGCTAATTTGCATATTGTTATTAAAAATTTGATTTTAATAAATATGTGCATGGTATTATTATGTTTCTAATTGTTTGATTTTATCTTAATGAATAAGAGTGAAAATTTTGGTGATAAATCTTAAAAGAAATCCATTCACAAGAAGAAATAATTGTAATTTTATTCTTTACTTTCTATTTTAACTGAATAGTTAAATTAGGAACATTTAGTAATAAAAGACAAGAGAGATGGAAGAGTAAGTTTCAATTGTTCTATTTTTTTTATTATACCCCCCTCTGTTTCAAATCTTTTTATCTGCATTCTTATTTAGTTTCATTAGCCTTTCTAATTTAATATAATATTTTATTGCATTAATACTTAATTACTTGCAACCGGAGGGTGCATATATTTGCTAGAACTAAAATGTATTGAGTGTGGCCACAGTAGTTGACAATAAATTTCACAGAAGCCATTTAACATAAAAAGATTTTCCACTCTGTTTAAGGGATTTTTCAACTGACATTGTCGACCAGTTTTGTCAGTATATACATTGTCAGGTGTCATATTATCATTTGATTCTGAGGTGGATTTTTAAAAAGAAATATATAGAATGTTATATATATAATATAATAAAATAAATATATAAAGGTATTAAATATCTATTTATTTGATGGCAATAGAACAGTCACAACCTTAGGTTTCATACATGCAAAATTGCATGCATTCATCAGGTGACGTTGATCCAAATACAAGGATACGTTTGGTGAAAATTATCTCTGGGTACAAATGTCCTTGGTGGAGAATATTGTACTTGGAAGTAATTGTCATTGGTGGAGGGGATTGTACTTGAAGGTAATTGTCCGTGTTGGGGGCAGTGTACTTGGAGGTAATTGTCATTGTGTGTACTTGGAGGTAATTGTCATCTGTGGAGGGCAGTGTACTTGGAGGTAATTGTCATCTGTGGAGGGCAATGTACTTGAAGGTAATTGTCATCGGTGGAGGGCAGTGTACTTGAAGGTAATTGTCCATGGTGGGGGGCAGTGTACTTGGAGATAATTGTTATCTGTGGAGGGCAGTGAACTTGGAGGTAATTGTCATCGGTGGAGGGAATTGTACTTGTAGATAATTATCATTGGTGGAGGGCAGTGTACTTGGAGGTAATTATCCTTAGTGAAAGGGATTTACTTGGAGGTAATTGTCTTGGGTGAAAGGGATTGTACTTGGAGGTAATTATCATTGGTGGAGGGCAGTGTACTTGGAGTTAATTGCCATTGGTGAGGGGATTGTAGTTGTAGGTAATTATCATTGGTGGAGGGCAGTGTACATGGAGGTAATTGTCATTGGTGGAGGGAATTGTACTTGGAGGTAATTGTCCTTAGTAAAAGGGGTTGTACTCAGAGGTAATAGTCATTAGTGGAGGGCATTGTAACATCAAAGGTCATTGTCAATGGTATAGGGGATTGTACTCGGAGGTAATTGTCCTAAGTGGAGTGCATTGTACTTGGAGATACTTGTCCTTGATGGAGATATTTGTATTTGGAGGTACTTGTCCTTGGTGGAGGTACTTGTACTTAGAAGTAATTGTCTTTAGAGGAATTTGTCTCAACACTAGCAGACTAATAATAGCCTGTGATATTAGTTTGTAAACCAAAGCATCTTATTCATATTTACTCAGCCATGTCTGGTCTAAGGATATAGTAATGGAGCACTCTGTGTTGATTGAAATGAGTCTTTTTGCCTGAATAAGCTGAGAGTAGTAAATAACATGTCTACTTGTAGTGGAGTAATGATTAACAAGTTCATCTTGCAGGCTACTATTAAACTATGTTCTTTTCAGTCCTTAGAGAGCTTCCTATAAGAGTAATTCCATGTCAAATCATCCAGGCCATGTCACCCACGCCCCTTCAATTTTTCTGAAATTTTGTCCATGTGTGGATTATAATAAAGTTACACAATCCCAAAATTTGAGCTTCCAATTCAAAAAATTGACAGAGTTATGTTGATTTTTAGTTCTCCAAATTTGGTGGGGTTGGTGAAAAATGGTGACTTTTTGTAATCTATTTTTGTCTATAAAATGAGTTCTAGAGCTTTCCTACTACTAAAGATTGGTTTATAAAAGCATTTTTGTCCAAGGAATCCAGAAATGCTATAAAAAACATCTTAAAATCAACAAATTTTAAGTTATTGATGATTTCTAATTTTTCATAGCAAGATCAATATCCGAATGTGGCACTGCATCTATGAAAAAAAAAAATTTCTATCATTATTTCACATATATTGAACATTATTTGTACCAAAAAGATAGACAATTTTACTTTATTCTGGATGATTTGACATGGAATTACCCATAATTGTGACCTTGTGCCAGGCTAAGCTCATTAACGTCTTTTATAATGATGAAGCTAATGTCATATCAAATTTTTGTAAGAAATCTTGTGAAATATCCGAAAAGGAAAGGTCCAGAAAGTTGAGGGAAGTCTGTTATTGACCACATTGGCACACAGGAAATGACCCGGTAAAATAAATTTTAAAAAAAAGTAACTTTAAAAGTATACACTTTCTCATTAGGACGTGCATAACGAAATTAAATCTGAAATTCCGAGAATCCGGAATGCGAGAGACAGTTGAGCATGAAGAGCGAAAACATAAATGGGTCACAGAAATAAAATCTTTTTTAAATTTTAAATCATCGGTTCGATATACATTTTTGTAGATCTTCAATTCTTAGATCTTTCAAATGATTTAAATATTCCAAACGCTGAATCTTGGATTGAAGAATCTGTCAAAAGAAAAAGAAAAAGATAAAAGGAAATTGAAATAATACATTTTTTAAAAAGTGAGTTAAAAAGTGCCAAGTGCTTTTTGAAAATAACTGTTTTAAAAGCTAAACATTTAAAATTACATTTAAAATCATATTTAAAAATTAAGTTTAAATTATATCTTACATCTTTTGAAATTATATATATATATATATATATATATATATATATATATGAATTAAACATTTTTAGAAAAAACAAACGAATGATGTTATAATTCGCTGACAGAAATCTGTTCGACCTTTTATTAAAGCAGTTTTCATCAAGAGCGAAATATTTATGATGGAAATGCCGGCTCCAAACATGAATGTTCATTTGTACCCCTCCTGTTCATAATGGTTTACTTATTCTGTCTCTCCATCATAAATATTTCGCTCTTGATGAAGACCGCTTTAATAAAAGGTTGAAACAGATTTCTGTCAGCGAACTATAACATCATTTGTTTGTTTTTTCTAAAAATGTTTAATTCATACTGTCGGATTCACTTCCATTCACTTTTCGTATATATATATATATATGTGTAAAAATGGAATTGGAATTGAATCCGACGATATGAGGAAGAATGAATAAAGAAAAGAAAGTACAGAATGGATAATAAAAGATGAATTTAATCAATATCACTTACACATGTGTTTCGGTCAGTTTATCTTTGTGTACACGATTCAAACTATCATTATCATTAAATAAATAAATGAAATGAAATAATAATAATAGAAAAATGTGAAAATATTCCATACACAGAGAAAATTCGACCTTCATCAGAGTGAAATTTTATTTTGAATGAAAAAATTTGTTGGAGAAAAACGGAGAATTTTTTAGAAATGTTCAAAGAGAATTCTTTTAAAAATCACTTTTGGAACACTGAAATAGAACCGTTCGCCAATCTCGAGAATTTGAATATTTGATTTTCCTAGGAGTTATGGTAGATACAATTTTGTATTGCATACCGAGAAAAAGAAAAGAAAAGAAAAGAAAAGAAAAAAAAAAATGAAATAAGTGTATCTATCATGTTTGTTATTGTTTTGCTAAAAAACGGTGAACTTATTAAAAAGTTATCCGTTTATAAAAAGAAACCAACTTTGATATTAGATAATTTTTATGTTTCTTTTTTAATTTTAATGTTTTAATATATATATATATATATATATATATATATATATATATATATATGAGTGTGCGTATGTGTGATTGAAAATTAAGGAAATGTGGATAAAACAACTTTATTCAATTGATATTTCGCCTCAGTATGTAACGAAGCTTCATCAGGATTTATTTGAAACAACTGAGATTACAGTCTGTCTTTTTGCTTCTTTTTCCTCATAACACATCGACCCTCCCCTCCTCTCCTCCCTCTCCCAATTATCTTCTTCAATATATAAACAGACTGTAGTCTCAGTTGTCTCAAATAAATTCTGACAAAGTTTCATTACATACCAAGCTGAAATATTAATTGAATCATGTTGTTCTGTGTCTTATCTGTATTTCCTCAATTTTCAACCACATTTTGTTGGATTTACCCAATCTGCTACTCCTAATACATATATATATATATATATTTCATTCATAACATAAAGAAAAAAGAAAGGAGGAGAAAGAAAAAAAGAAGAAGAGGGAAAAAAAATAACCACACAAAAAAAGACTTAATCACGTACATTTTTGATATTCATCTACTTTGAAATCGATAAGACAAAAATAACATCTTTTTGTTTTTATTTTTTATACGCATTGTAATTACCTTCAAATCATTAATATATTTTTTATATATATATATATACATATATATATATATATATATATATATATATATATCTTAATACATCAAAATATTTTACATTAATTAATTCCAAGTACAAATAAAGAATATATACAAATAGAATAAGATAAATGGATGTGTTTATGTAGTTTTTTAATCACATTTTGTTGTTTGGTCTTTTTTTTATTATGAATTTATTTTGTGAATCTAATTTAGATGCTTCAAATTTATGTAGTCAAAATGGAATGTGAATGAATGAATGGGAATATTTGACAAAACGAGCCACAAATTAAAAATGTACAAAATCAAAACTAAAATCACAAAACTATAAAATTATGTTTATAATTTATATCCAGAGGATTAGAAAATTTCTAAAGTAATTTAATATCATTGTTGGGCCAGTAAGATATGTTTATTCCTGTTTGTGCAGTTAAGTTAAGTCTGTAATTGGATATACCAATCACGTGATGAACCCAGAAGTTTTGGTGCAATATACCAAAATCACCAGATTGATACTTGACCAGTTCACGGCTGCACGTCGACCAGAAATTCTCCCCAAGGAATCACAAATTCAGAAGATACCAGATATCCTCTCCATCACACCAATAAGTCTCTCAAACTTGACTCTATACACAGGAAGGACTTTATATTGTTAGTCATTGTTTTGTTCTTTAATAAAATTCATTTATTTATTGCTGTTAGTCTTAGAATTAAATGCTATACTAACACCAACATCATAAATTGACATTGCAGAGGTAATCACTAGAAAAACGTTTTTTGCAATTAGGAAGAATCATCTCGTGAGAAATTGTTGTTATTCATGAAAGGAAATTATAAAAAGAAACTGCAAATAAATTGGTTGAAAAAACATGAAGATACATTCAAAATAAAAAATAAAACACTGTCTAATCAGTGTGTGTGTGTGTGTGTGTGGGTCACAGTCAAGTCTGACGCAAGGTTCCAATCGACAGTCTAAACACTCCCAACTGTATCACGCTCCAAAATCCAATATCCAAAATTATTTCTTTGTCCTGCTCGTCTCGACGACAAAATACTACTGCAGTTGTTCTCTCCCTCGCCTGCGAGGGTAAGTCCTTTAAATATACCTCAATCTCACCACATCCGGGTTCCTCACTCAGAATTGTCCGTGCAGCATGTGCGACACTCATCAGCACTGCAAGTATGCGTCAATCCTTACGGCGCAACCACCTACATCCGGGCCACTCTGCTATTTCCTATTTCACTGCTTGTCCACAACGCTCATATTCTGAAGGACGCGGGTTCGACTCTAGGTCAGTCCTGCACGCCAGGCAAAACCTAGCCTGCTTCCTTCGAGAATTCGGCAAGTCTTCACGCCCACCACTCTCTCTGTCACACCGTGTTGCACGAGGTAGATTTCCTCTCTCACTACACACTGGTTTCCAGCAGATCACCAGAGTTAACTAACATTAAGTCTCTACGGTAAATTAGAAAGGTATCCAATCAGCATCACTAGAGACTGTAAACAATCTAACCAAAGCTTTGTAAATAACAAGATACATTCACAATGTAGCAAAGTTTTGATATGCTGTCAATGTATCAATGTACTGGCTCTTTTTCTGAGAAGGTTGCTAAGAAATGTATATATATATATATAAAAGTGTTTTATAATTTGCTTGAAGCATTGTGTTTATATTGGTTTGTTGGTTGGTTTTGAAGGCTATCACAATGCAAGTGTAAAGAAAAAGAAGGTAACTATGGTGTTGTTTGTTAATCTCTAATTTATCATTAATATTTCAAGATAAAATCTCATTCGACAGAAGATTTCTGAAACTGAAGCTGTTGCTATTGAGTATCCATTTTGTTTTGTGTCTATCTTCCAAATACTTTGTGTGTGTGTTGGTGTGTGTGTGTGTGTGTGTGTGTGTGTGTGTGTGTGTTGGTATGTGTTTATGTATGTGTTCATGTGCATGTGTGTTGGTGTGTGTGTGTGTTTATGTTTGTGTGTCTGTTCAACAATGTCTGATTATCATTCTAGGTTTGGCTTACCCATTTTTTATCATAGCAAATTTTGCTCTGTATATGATTATTAATTGATTCATTAATTATCTTACATTGAGCTCTTTTAGGGATTTGAAATAATCCTTGTATAAATCTATAGGTTTGCATCTGCATGGGCATGTATTGTGGATAAACTGAGGATATAGAAGATTCCAAAAACAATCCTCCCCAACCTACTTGTCTATTGGATAATTTTATCTTTATATATATATATATATATATATATCAATGTGTATGGTTGGCATTAGTATCCTAGAAAAAGTAGTAGTAATCCAACGTACAGTGTTATAAGAAGAGTGTTCAATATCTGTGAAAGAGCATTGATAGTTGAATGAAATGACAAATAAAAGTTTTAGCTTTTATTCATTTATTTGGGAATGATATTACTACCAATGGTTACCTGCTAAAGCATTAAAAAAAACTATTTCGTTTACCTGATGAATGCTTTAGCAGGAAACCATTGGTACTAATGTTGTTCCCAAATAAATCAATAAAAGCTAAAACTTTTATTTGTCACTTCATTCAACTATATATATATATATATATATATATTATATATATATATATATATATATAATATAATCTATTTGTACACAATATAAAACTTAATTACCTATCCTGTTTATAAAGTAAAGTGTGGGAGTCACTAACACCTATACAAATAGATCTACAACCACTGACCACCTGCATCTAACTTGAAACGAACAACTTCCAAACTTAGTTAAAAATTCATTAGCCTGGTGTTGTCACTACAGAGACTAAAATCAATAACTTTTTCTCCTGACAATGAGCTAAGGTGAAAACTACTTGAGAACAATTCAAACATAAATAACATAAAAGAAATAATCCTGTTTGTCAAATTACTTTTTGTTCATCATATATACATACATATATAAGAGACTTTTTTCACCTCTTCTGACCAGATAACCACATCTGGCCTCATTTATTCCAAGAATATATCATCACTATTAGCTAAAAAAAAAAAAAAAAAAATTCTAATTGGTTTCTAGAATTAGTTTTTTGAAATCTGCCTTGATGGTAAATTACTAGTTTGAGGAGAAATATCAAAAAAGTACCTCCTATAATTAGTAATTCCATTTATTATTTTTAAAATTTCAATCAGATAACCTCTTATTATTCTTCATGGTTTGTTGAATAAAAAAAAATTCTGTGTTGAGGAGGGTCCACAATCAAGTCCGCCGCAAACTGGTTAAGTTTGTCACTGTTCTTTAATCTTTTCTCACTAGTTTCAACTAAAGTCTTACATCATTTAGTCTCTGTCAGTGTGCGTGCCACTCTGCTTCTGTCATTCTCCTTAGATTCCAACTACTTATGGAAGCAGCCTCCCAACACCCGTGCACCTGAACCAAACCTTGTGTCCGTGCAATGCCCAAGTCTCACTTTGTTGTATTCGAGCGGATGTGGGTAGGCCCCCAACACCCGGGCACCCAAGTCGAACCTTGCATCCATGCAACAACTAAGTCTCACTTTCTTGCATTCAGGAGGATGTGGGTTCAACTCCAACAGGCAAGACAATATCTTTCTCTTTTCCTTAATTCATACAACAGTTCTCATTCTCCATCACATCTAGTAAACTAGTTAATCCTAATTTATCTAATCTCTCCCTGTAATCTCTAATCTTTTACTTTTTTCTTAGTTTTGTCACTCTTTGTATTACCTCTAATTTCACTAATACACCACAATTTCTATGTCTAGACATATGAGATCTTAATAAGTTTTTTTGTATATTTTTAAAACATTTCCCTCCCTTCAGATAAATTTTCTAACCATTCAGTCAATCATTTAATTTTCTCTTGATAAATACGCTTATCAAGAAAAAATGGAACAAAATATGTTTGTCAATTTTAAAAGTAACATCAAAACCAACCAATGATGCCCTCATTTCAATTGAAATCTATTAATAGTGGAGATTCGCTTCCAGTTTTTGTCTGTAACAAAAACTATGTCACTACTTATGTCACACTACCTAAAACATCATAACGTAGAATAAATACACTCAAAATTTGAGCATGCAATGTTAGACAGTCCTCATTGGTTTTTTAAACAAGTTTTAATAAATACATACCTGGTATTATCTATCTATATATAGTTTGTTTTATTTTAATATATATTTAAAGTTATCAGAACTAAGTTTCCATTTCAATTTTTTAATTTTTTACTCCTTTAATGAATTTATTTTATTTTTTACTCCTTTAATAAATTTGATGATTTTACTTTACTTATGATACAAACTCTCTGATATTAAATTTTCAACTCCCATTCACTCAGGCAATATTTATTTTATGTCGCCCAGAGGGCATTTTTTATTTTGCTAGTAAAATCAATGGAGCTTGGTAACTGTCAGTTTCTCACCTATGTGATTTTCAAACCAAGTGAATTATATGTATTCATATTTTTCCTTACTGTTGTATGGTGCATCATATGAAGGGCGGTTAAGTTTTTGATTCATCACACGAGAGTACATACAGAGAAATACAAATAAAAAATAATTCACTTGGTTTGAAAATTGCATACATGACATTTACTAAGTTCCATTAATTTGATGATTTCATTACCCTAACATATTTATGCTCTATCAAAGATATTAAGCACTCTTTACTTATAAATTCTTAGTATCATCTGCATTATCCAGACTATTGTCCCCATCTTCAGTGTTATTTGTACAACGTTTCGGACGATATGCCCTCCGGCCTTCTTCAGGTATTTCTTGTCGGACTCGGGAACCTTGTCGGACTCGGGAACCTTCTTTTCGAACTCGGGAACTTTCTTGTCGGAATCGGGAGCCATCACAAAACTTTGAACCTAACCCTTTATTTAGTCCATGGGGTATCCTGTTCTCATTCCACTAACCATAGCTGGGGTAGGAGTTGTGCTAATTATTTTTCTAACGGCCTCTATTCAGAATTGAACTCGGTATCCAGAGATAACTGTCACTTAGAACTGTCTTAACCTAACTACCTTATCCACTAGGCCATGTGTCCAATTGGACAATTGAGTGTGAATTTTGGGAACTTATAAACCTAATGTGTTGATTTGGCTAGAATATCTACCTATTTACTTATGTATGATTTTTTACCTAGACTCATAGTGTTTTTTTTTTTTTTTGTTTTTTACAAATTCTTGTGCAGCTCCCATCTAGTTTATTCTCTAGTCGCTTCGTTAGGGTCCAGGTGGTGCAGCCATACAGCAGCACTGACACGACAATGGCCTGGAAGAACTGTCTCTTTAACTTGTCTGTGAGATTGGATTTCCATATGACCGATAATTTATTTATAGCGGCATGGAAACAGCACCCCACGAGAAAGCAGCTGTACGGCCACCTGCCATATATCACCTAAACCATCCAAGTAAGGCAGACAAGACATGCAGGACACTGCTGGAGAAGCAAGGACGAATTCATAAGCGACGTCCTCCTGTGGAAGCCAGCACATGGGCTTGCCAGTGTGAGCCAACCAGCAAAGACGTACATTGAGCAGCTCTGCGTGGATACAGGATGCAGCACAGAGGACCTCCCGAGAATGATGAGCGATAGGGATGGATGGAAAGAGATTGTCATGGATATCCGTGCCAACAGTGCAACATGATGATGATGACTTATAAATAAAGGAAATTATCAATAAATAAATATATATATATATATATATATATATATATATATGTGTGTGTGTGTGTGTGTGGAAAGAGGATTGGAATGAATCCGACAGAATGTGGTGGAGTTGTGAGGAACAAAAGAATAAAACGCAAACAAAAGTCAGTAGGATATATTTCGCTAGAGTTTTGAGCTCAGCATCATCAATTATTTTAATGAATCCTTGTGCAGCTCCCATCCAGTCTATTTTCCAAGCTCCTTTCCAAAGACCAGCTATGTACAGATACAGCATGCTGTACAGAGGACCTCCTGGGGTCACCGAATGATAGGGATGGTTGGCAACAGATTGTCATGGATATCCGCATTGCTGGTGCAACATGATGATGATTATATATATATATAAATATATATATATATATACCTTTGAAAGGAAGGAAAAACTCAATAAACTGTTATTCTGTGATAAATTCATTTCGACCAAAACTTAAAAGGCTTTTAGAAATTTAAACAAATTTCTAAAACTCCTTAAATTTTCAGTCCCATCAGACAGGCGGCAAAGATAAAAATGAATTGAAAACCTGAAGAAAAATTTACCAGAATCCTTCAAATATCTGTCAAACAGCAAATATGAATTTACAAATTCAAGCTACAGCAAATATGAGAGAGAACCCATATATATATATATATATAAGTTTACTTGCAAATGCGAGATTTGCTACATCGGCCGTACTACCTTGAGACTGGAGTCTCGAATCAAGCAGCACATACCCTACAACATCCGTTCTGGCAACGTGGACTGTCCCACAGCTGCAGGCTTAAATACTCCTTCCACCATAGGACAACACCTATTAAGAAATTCTGCTTGTGCCCGCTCCTACCATCCTGCGATGTTCTCAGTCCTTTGTAGTTCCAATAGCGAACTACAACTTCAAATCCTTGAGTCTCTCTTCATTTCTCGCACTCAACCCATCCTGTGCGTGCAGAAACAGTCACAACAGCTACTCCTTTTCGGCATTTCAAGCCTCAGTTTATCGAACGGGGGCACCCGTAATTTCCGAACCCCCCACGTGAGTTTTAAGTTTCGGATATTTTGCGAATTCTCTTTCTGAGAGATAAAAAAGAACAAACTTTTTTCCTTGTTCTCACTGCTTCCTGTCTTATTCGTTGTCTTCAACTACACTTTTTTTTTACCATCTTTCAATGTAATTTTCTCTGAGGAGTATTGAGCGAAAAGAAGAAATTCATTTCTGATTTTAAATCAAAACTAGGGTACCCTTTTCCTTTCTTTTTAAGAAAAAAAAAAAACAAAACAATTTATTTTACATAATGCATATGCTTCTACGCGTCCTCATTAAATTTTGTACTATAAATAAACTTTTTATATATATATATATATATATATATATATATATATATAAATGGGTTCCTCTCCCCTTCCTACTTTTTGTCCATCTCACTAATCGGGAGTGGGTAGGGGTTGTCATTTGAGTTCCTTTAATTTATTAGAAATAATGTCTACTGTACATCTCTATATGTTTTTTTATTTAATCATCCAGCATTTTTTTTTATTGGTTTAAATTAAATTAAATACACACACACACACACACACACACACACACACAGATAGATAGATAGATATACACTGGTGTGTACATGTGTAGGTGTCCACAGGAAAACATCACTAATAAGTTTATCCTTGCTTCTCTTAAAATGAACTGGAAGCAAATGAATAAAGAAAAGACAGACAAACAAAATGAAAGGTATTCAGAAAAATGGCAGTCCAGACAAAAAAAAAAAAAAAAAGAAACCATTAAAAGAAAACAATATCATAAAAAATTACTAACAGCAATTGTTTCATCTTTAGCAAGTGTTTCCTTCTGCTTCTCTTCAAGCAATGCACGAGGGACAACATTCGTCTCTCTTGGGTCTATTACAGCCATTTTCTTCTTCTGTGAACTGTATCTAAAAAATAGAATATATACAGAACATTTTATTTAAATGTACAACAACCACAGTGGGAAACATGTCAAACACCCTTGACTGTTAAACACGTATTCATAGAATGCAGGGGTTTTGCTCACATTAGAAACTGTTATTTTAATTCAAACAATATGAAAGATCGATTTGAAAAAGTCAACATAGAAGACATTCTGTCCTTTTTGAGGGAAATAAAATTATACCATAGAATATAGACATGAATCTAATCAATACCATACAACATGATCCCCAATGATGCTAACACATTGTTAAAATCAATTACTACAAAAGTGTAAATATTGATACACAACATATATTACTTCCTAACTGCTAGGCATGACATAACCCAAGACGGGTTGATATGCCATTACAACCAACCAACCAACCAACAGTTTATTTATGTAAAATATTGAATACAAATGTCAGAAAAATGAGGGATATTGGACCTATAAGAATAGTGAGTATTAGTTATATAGATAGATATATAGAGATATAATCAATGCTAAGTCCTTATAAGGCATTAGTGCATCCATAGTGTAATGAACAAACTCCAGGTTAACGCTTAACAAAGGGTTTTATTAGTGGTGACATACATTATGTAGTGTGTACAGTTCAAGACACCATCTTGTTTGTTATGATCCGTTTTCTTGATCTCATATTACCAAAGATTTTCCTAATCTTGTTACATCAAGATCTCAGTATACTCCACATGGATATACTAACACTGAACATTTAGTAAGAAAAGACAAATAACTAACTCACATGAACAATGCATATATGAATGCTTATTATGCATAACATGTAACAACAAATAACACATAATGGTTTATGTGGAGAAGAAGATGCATGCAGTAATAGGTAATTCCATGACAAATCATCCACAACATGTTACCCACCCCCTTCAATTTTTCTCAAATTTTGTCCAAGTATAGATTATGATAAAGTTAGACAATCCCCAAAATTTGAGCTTCCAATTTAAAAAATTGGCAGTTATTTTGATTTTAGCTCTACAAATTTGGTGGGGTTGGCGAAAAATGGCGACTTTTTGTAATCTATTTTTTTTCTTCTGTAAAATGATTTCTAGAGCATCCTTACCCCAAAAAATTGGTTTCTAAAAGCATTTTGGCCCAAGAAATCCAAAAATGTTATCAGAAAAGTCTTAAAGTTAACCAATTTTAAGTTATTGATGATTTCTGATTTGCAAAATTATATAATACAAATAATTTGCATACTGATATGTAATTTCAAGAATTACTATCTAATACTAATAATTATATGGTTTGAAGTAATTATTTCTATTTAATGATAGTCATTTGTTTGCACATAAATATATCATTTCAATTAACTAATAATAATTTACAGTAAACAATTATTGCCTCAAGTAACTATTCTTAAAACGAATAATTTGCAGTTATATAATATCAAGTATTCCTATTTAATAATTTTCAAACAGATCTATTTGATCCATGTATGGGATCCTAACAGAGTTGTCTTTTGGATGGTCTAAAAATTTAAGAATACTAATCTTTTGCAAGTCTCTCTAGCAAACGAAATGTAATTCCTTTCGCCGTCAGCACAGTCTCTACCAACTGAGCACGTTACTCTCAGTTCTTGACACCCAAAGTAGCAGTCATCAGATTTCACTTGCCGTCCAAACACTTGCTTTCTTCCTCACTCATGCTGTCAGCGACAGTCGGTTTTATTTCTGCTCGTTCGGCCACCCTTATGCAAATTCCGATATACCTCATCTGGGTCTCAGCTACGAGGAGGTAGTGAGTTCGAAGGCCATAGCCACTCGCCACACTCCTCCCCTTTGCACAGACCAAACATATCCTGACACGCTTTGTTTGTGGGGGCTGGGAATCCGCTTGTTCATAGGTCTGCCGTTCAATTTCGTCACAAGTTGACCTGGGAGTAATGGCAATGAAGGGGTACTCCACTTTAAACTCATAAATATAGATAAAAAATAAAAATGAATCACCAACCAGATTCAAAAATATATTTTAAAAAACAAAAATTATTAATTTATAACCCCCCCCCCACACACACACATAAAAAAAGAAAGAAAAAGATCAAAACAAAAGAAAAACTGATAGATAAAAAGACTGAGAATCTCCCCCAAATATGCCTGATGTTTTCACTTACTCTAAGTCGTCAGGGTGGCCTAAAGTCGGTATCAGCCAATCAGCGAGGGAGTCTATCAGCATTTCACTAGTGCTAAACCAAAGAGATTGTTTTGCATCTGAAGTGGAGTGCCAAACCTACCATTAGCTCCTCACTTTTCTGCACAGATCCCTGAGCTACTTGGAACCTTGTGGTTTCTAGTCCAACGCTCTACCGAAAAAATTCATAAATATACATGAAGATCAAACTGAACCACCAAATAGATTGAAAAATATCTTTAACATCTTTTCATCTTAAAAGGTAATTTTAACCATACTCTGTAATAGGTCTGCCCTTCAATTTCATCACAAGTTGACCTGGGAGTAATAGCAATAAAGGGTCTAACTCCACATTTTCCCAGATCTCTTGAAATTAAGTTTCACCATCAGATGCAGTTTAGTGTTAAACTCAGTGAAACCACCCTTTCTTTCTTTTTTTTTAGGGGGGGGGAGGGGTGTCTTACCCCTCAGCAGAAGATACAGTCAGCATATTCTAAGTTGCACTCTGCCAACAAAGCAGTAAAATAATCAGTTTCTTAATACTGAGGAACTGAGTGAGAAAACATTGTAAGGGAGATAACTCTGGTAAAACAAAATTTTTCAGGCCTCGTAAAGAGAAAAAAAATAAACTCACTCTTGTATGTGTGATGCTGCTGCAAGCTCTTTTTCGGACCGGCTATAATTATCATCTGAAACAAAGGGAAAAATATTTTTATAATAATAATCATAATATTAGTGGCTGAAGCTGTGAAAATTACACAGGATTAGTATTATTATTCATATTAACAATATGACATTTTTAATGGTTGAGTAGGTTGGTGGGTTATTTAATGTCAAATCTTGTTTTATTAATATATACTAGCAAATACATGCACTCTCAGAGTGCAAGTATTTAGGTTTAGAAAGGCTAATGAAACTAAATAAGAATGCAGATAAAAAGGTTTGAAACAGAGGAGGGTAAAATCGAAAAATAGAACAACTGAATTTCTATTAATTAATAGAAATAATTATGCTACTTGGTTAGTTATTTTGTTTAATGCATAACCCCTGTGGGCTACCCAAAACCAAGTTTTTTTCTTTTTTGTACATGTGATTTGCAAGCAAATAGTTTGTAGGTAAATATTTTGGTTTGGTTTAGTTTTATAAACTGGTAGATTAGTTTGGTTTGGTTTGGTTTGTTTTATGGCATATCACCCTCAATGGGTCATTTAATGCTGACAAAGATGTGAAATAAATTCATTCTTAATGCATAATACAATTTTGTTTATAAACTCATGTTTTTCTATTCAACCCATAGATGGGACCCTAACAGGTACTACCACTCCGGGTCAGAGTGAACCAGGGAGCAATGCTGATGAAGGAGTGCTCCACATTCCCCAAACCTCCAAAACTGGAACCTCACCATCAGATAGATTTTAACGTCATTCCCAGGACGTTGACCCTCAGTCACAACCTTCTAGCATCCATATGATAAGAAGGATTGGGGGTTGCTATAAGGGCAATAGGGTTGGGGCAATCATATAGGTGCTAGGTCTTATAAACCAGTAGAAACATATTTTTTTAACTTCAGGTGTATTGATAGATTGGTAGAAATAATTGTCATGTTTGATTCATCATTAACTTCATGTGTATCAAGAAACTAGTATAAATCTAATTAACTTGCAAACAGATTTATTTGACCAATGGCTGTGATCCTAACAGTTACTACTAATCATGGTCAGAGTGGACCTGGGAGTGTAGGGACCGTATTATTTGGTGAGTGTTTAGTTGAGGAGTTGAAGATACGGGTCCCCACAATTTATATGTATAAGGACTACGGAAATGAAGTTTCCATAGAAAACAAGAGAAGACAAAATTGATAAAGGAAACAAACTTTATATACACTAGCAAATATATGCACCCTCCGAGTGCAAGTATTTAAGTTTTAATGTAATAAAATATTATATTAAATTAGAAAGGCTAATGAAACTAAATAAGAATGCAGATAAAAAGATTTGAAACAGAGGGAGTATAATCGAAAAATAGAACAACTGAAACTTACTCTTCTATCACTCTCGTCTTTCATTGTTATTTTTTCTAATTTAAGTATTTAGTTAAAAGAGGAAGTAAAGAATAAAATGACAGTTATTTTTTCTTGTTAATGGATTTCATTTAGGATTCATTGAAGAGATTTTTGCTTATATTCATTAAAATAAAACCAAACAATTAGAAATCAATAATACCAAGCACATATTTATTAAAATCGCATTTTTAATATCAATATGCAAATTAACCTTCCCGTTCACACTGTAAACCGCTATTTTGTTGTATATATAAATACAATTACATGTTATTAATATGTAGATATGGTTAACAGTATTAATAATGTTAAACAATTTTATTAATAATTGAGGTTTAAATAAAAATAAAATCATTGAGAAAGTGATGTCAATAACTAAGGGAATTATGACTTGAGTAGTGATATAGTTTCGGTTACAGACAGAAAAACACACAATCTCCATTATAATAAGATAAATACAATTAATATAGTTTTGTTCTTTCAGTGGTGTTGCAGACTGTATGTGTCTGTACATAGTTGTGTGTGACATGTGTGACATGTATTGTTAATATTTGTGCGATGTTATGTCAACATTGTAGCAGTTTTGTCTGTGATTGAAACTTGTGATTGAAATTTGTTTTTGTTGAGCGAGAGAGAGAAAATTTGGAAACGAATTTACGAGACCAACCTCATATATCATTTGTGTCTTCGGGCAGCGACTTCTCCCCATTGTGTCGATGTTGGGGGAGAACTTTCACTCCTACTGTCGAGTTAGAGGGCATTCACCCCAACTCTGTCGAGTCGGGAAGAGCGTAAGCTCTCACTGTCTGTCTTCCTGGTCTTTCAGCTAAATGGGCCTTTTTATAATTTTCTTATTGTCATTGTCTATTGTGATCATTAAGCTAAAATATTCCTCAAATACCAGGTGATTTGCAATGATGCAAAATCGAATGATTTTGGTATCTGTGGAATTCTGGTGACGTAAATTATCGGATGAATTTAAACCATTGTTTCTATTGTTTCTAAAATATTTCTAAACTAATATTCATTCGATTCTCTTTTCTTTACCTAATTCTAAACTCATGACATACCATTGTAAAACTAGTTATTTAAGAAAACTTAATTATTTTAATTTGGTCAATTCCACATGCCGTAAAAATATAGGGGCCAATCTCTATAGGAGTAATGGAAATGAAGCAGTATTTTCCACTCCCCAGTGAACCAGAATTAATTTTCAACTTTATGTTCAGCAAGAAATTAGAATAAATAACTTCATGTGTATGAATAAACTGCCACCACGTTTTTAGCACGGATATGATAAAAAGTGTTGGGTAGTTGCCATAAGAGCAATTTGTATAATACAGTCACAACATTTATATAGGTGCCTGGATTTGACATGACCAGCTGTCTAGTCCCAAGTAAGGGCTGAAGTGATATGTTGTATGTCACAAGGATTAATTAATAATTGGATTATGGACTTCTCAGAGGCATTATTGATTATCACTCATGGCCAACAGGTGGCTTCATTGGTGGTGGTGGTGGTGGTGGTGGTGGTGATGTCTTAACCCGGTTATTTCCTAAAAGTCTAATATGATCAAAGGGGAACCACTCTTGACTGATGAATTATTTATTTATTTATTGATCTACTAGGAAGAAATTCCTATCCATGAATGAATGAATGAATGAATAGGAAAAAAGAAGACAGAGTTAGGGTTAGGGTTAGGGTTTAGGGTTAGTTTAATGGGAAAATAAATAAATAATTTATCAGTCAAGAGTGATTTCCCCTTTGATCATGTTAGACTTATAGGAAATAACCCTTAACCCTTTGTAGAGGTACGATTGGCATATTTTACAGCCCACCCGACAGGAAAGGACATTTTTTAATGTTTTATTTATTAGTTAAATATCTATCCAAATTAGATATCTAATACTTATATACATATATAGAATAGAATTAAACAAATTGAATAAATTATAACATTATGATTTATAGCATTTAACATTTATAACATTACAATAAAAGATATTGCAGAAGCACATGAGAGGTAATGGTAGTAATCATGAGAAATGGATATGCGATCCCATTTCAGATCTATTTGCATTGCACATAGCGCTAAAACACTTGGAAAACAAGTGTAGTGTAAGTATTTAAGTTTTAATGTAATGAAATATATTAAATTAGAAAGCCTAACAAAATCAAATAAGAACGCATTTAAAAATATTAGACTTATTTTAATTATATTTTAATTGGTTTCTACATAAAATCATTCATAGGATTGATTTAATATGTTGGAGAATAAAACAATAACATTAGAGATCAATAACACCAATTAATTATTTGTTAAACCCGGTTTTATTAAAAACAGTATGCAAATTAACCACACCATATATCATGTAAACCTTTATTTCTTAGTGATATATATAAGACACATTGCAGGATTTTAAATGCACTAATAACACGGGCATTTTGGGGCTTGTTGCTCTGGTGGCTTCAGCCACTGGACCTGTGTTATGTTAACTGCATAATCCCAGGCGGCCTTCCCCCCAGGCAACATCTGCTCCCTTACTTCAAAGGACCAGGGATGGGTTTAGTGCCTGAGGCGAATACTTGAGGAGAATGGCAACGAGATCCACACATTTTTTGTGCCTGACATCCCATGAGCTATGGTTCCTGGGTGGTCCCACATTAATAGAGCCTTATGCCTGACCTGCATATGTGCAAGGTAAATACCACTAATAACATGGGCTGTTTTGAGGCAAATCTAATTCAGGTGTTCATAGAGACATTGTTAATAAATAAGATTTATTCTATGTATTAAGGATTTTGACTATAAATGAAATACACATTGATAAACAAACGCAATTCCTGAGGTTATTGTGATGTGAGCAGTGACATAGTTTCAGTTAGAGAGACAGATGCCTAATCTCCATTATAATAAAATAATGCAAACATCATTGACAATAAACAATAAATGTTTTTTTCTAAATATTTTGGACACCTTACCTTTGAGATTACCCTTGTTTTATCCTGAAAGAAAAATCCGGAAATTTTCTTTTTTCTTTTTTTTTAAAAAATGCTTTAACTATTTGAACATTTCCTCTAGTGGTAGTCGAGGGCTTGGAGAATAAAAACACACAAAATTGATCTGCTTGATTAAAAATTAAAAATTAAATATCTAATAGAATTTAAGCAAGACTTACAAATTCCTTGATCTGCTTCTGGACGATCACTTCTCAATGGAATTGATTGTTGAGCTCGTTCTTTTTGATAGCGTTGTGGTGGCTGCTGTTCTGGAGGATGCACAGGGGAGGGTTTTGTATGACGAGAACCACCAGATGCACTTCCATCTTGTACATTTTTCTCCATCCGCAAACTGATGGGGCTTAATTCATCTTTATGACCCATTTCGTCAAGACGATTTCGAAGAAGAAGCAAGACCCTTTCAATAGCAAATGGTTTGCAATGCACAATTGAATGGATGATATCATCAGATAGTTCAAATTTCATTTTGGCAAACACCCTCCTGTAATAACAAAGCCAAAAATATTTTATTGGGGTTGGGGTGAAAAAAGGAATCATTTATTTAGAAGAGGGAACAGTTTTAAAAAAATAATAAGCATTATATTTCTGAATTTAGCATTTGACCCTAGAGTTTAAATTCATATTTATAACAAAAATTGCGTTGATCAAAAATTGCGTTGATCCCTTCGGCATTCCCCCACAAGGGGGGCGCCTCAGGCGCTGGGCAATAAACCCAGCCCTGCCCCTTTAAATCAAGGGGGCAGATATTGCCTGGAGGGACAGACCCCTGGGATTGACGCTATTAACTTGTAAAGATCCAGGGCCGAAGCCACTGGACCCCCGGTGTTGGCCAGATCTACACACTAATAACATGCAATTATATTAATATATGCAATAAAATAACGGTTTACAGTGTGAATAGGAAGGCTAATTTAAAAATGTTAAAATTTGATTTAATAAATATGTGGTTACAATTATTTTCTAATTGTTTGGTTTTATCTTAATGAATATGAACTAAAAATCTTTAGTATATATCTTAAAAGAAATACATTAACAAGAAGAAATAACTTTAATTTTATTCTTTACTTCCTATTTTAACTAGATACTTAAATTAGGAAAATTTAACAATGAAAGATGGGAGTGATGGAAGAGTAAGTTTAAGTTGTTCTATTTTTCAATTATAGCCCCTCTGTTTCAAATCTTTTTATCTGCATTCTTATTTAGTTTCATTAGCCTTTCTAATTTAATATAATATTTTATTACATAGAAACTTAAATACTTCCACTCGGACGGTGCATATATTTGCTAGTAAAAGCTTGGCATTTCTTTTTGACTCTCTTCAATTTTATTTCACTTGTAATGCATCCATCAAGACATTTCTAAAGTCACTCCCAGTACCAAGATCGTCCTCAGTAGATAAGTTTGGATGCAATGCCATTAAATTTACAATCCTTTCAATTTTTAAATATATGTTTGTACATTTATATTATGTTTGAGTCTTTTTCATCCAAATTGAAAGCAAACCTTTTTAATATGGGAAAATATATAGGGCCCTGTAAAAAAGACCATTAATTCCCTACCAGTCAGGTGACTTCTACTAATTATTTGATAAGGAGGATGGATAAAGGCCACATCCCCAAAGACCTATTTGCCATACAGTAGGTCTTTGGGGATGCGGCCTTTGTCCATTCTCCTATATCAAATATTATTTGATAAGGAGGATGGACAAAGGTTGCATCCCCAAAGACCTATTGTATGGTGAATTAGTAGAAGGCACCCAACTGGTAGGGAGACCACGCCTACGATTTAAAAATGCCTGCAAGAAGGACATGAAGACATGCCACATCAATACTAACACACGAGGAGTTGGTGCAGAAAACCATGTGACCTGGCGCTCCTTGTCAGACAAGGGATGAAAAGGGTGAAAAAGAGAGGAAAGAAGCCACCACAGAAAAGAGAGCCAGAAGGAAGGAGAGACAACATCAACTCCAGCAAGCATCACTGTTCATTTGCAGTCACTGCAACAGAGATTGTCATTAGAAAATTGGCCTGTGCAGATGCAGTTAAAAAAAAAAAATGGACACTACACCATCGTCTTTAACAGATGGAATGATGCCAATGATTTGATAAGGGTTAAATTTTTTAAATATAAATTTAAATTCCAAATGTTTTAGAAATTGTGTTTTTTTTTATGTGATTATACTCCTCAAAATCTAATAAGTATTTTTTTTTTAATATGCCGGGTTAGCTCAATCGGTAGAGCGTTCGGCTAGAAACCACATGGTTTCTAGTTCGATTCCGGTCCTCGCCAACTCAGTGTATGAGTAGCACAGGGATCTGTGCGGTAAAGTAAGTAGCTGATGGTAGGTGTGGCACTCCACCTCAGATGCCAAAAAACAATCTCCTTGGTATAGCGCTAGTGAAAAGAGGATAGACTCCCTCGCTCATTAGCTGATACCGATTTTAGGCTGCCCCGACGACTTTACTTTTTTACTATACGCCACTTAATTCAAATAAATTTTGTGCCAAATCTACTGCATCATTTTAACAAATTAGGCTTTTAAATGACCACAACCAGCAAATTCAGTGAACAATGCATGCAACATGCAGAACACTGGACAGCTGTTTCAACCTATTAGGTCTTATCAGCATGTATACCATGATTTCCTCACAAGATTATACACTGCTGATGAGACCTAATAGGTCGAAACAGCTATTCAGTGTTCCACATGTCGCACGCATTGTTCGCCAAATTTGCTGGACATTGTCATTTAATTGTATATAATTCCTCTGTATATTTATATCTAAATTATACTTTGCTTGAAAAGAGAAATCTGAAATCTACTCAAGCAGAAAAAAATGAATGAATAAGTGCCTGCTTTGTGTCGTGTTTGAAGAAGTAGATATTTTAATATATATATATATATATATATATATATAATATATATATATATATATTAAAATATTAAAAAATAACTTCTAATATCATAACATATATTATATATACTAGCAACAGAAAACACCCTCCGGGCATCGTAAAAATTAATTTTTGAAAGACATTGCCTGAAAGAGTGTGAGTTAAAAATTCAATGTCAGAGGGTTTGTATCATAAATAAGCAAAATCCTCATATTTATTAAAGGAGTAAAAAAATATATATATAACAATTTGAAATGAAAACTGAGCCTCTCAAATAAAATTTTGTGTGCATGTAATAATCAAACAATTATTTTGAATATTTTCCACAAAATCGTAGGTATTTATTTATTTGTAAACTTTTTAGTTAACTTGTTACTGTAAAAAAAAGGACGAGAGTAAAAAAACAATTTTTTAAATTGCTTACTCAAATTTTGGATGTATATAGCATAGAATATTGTGACGTAAGCTGTGACGTAGAGCTATGACATAGTTTTTTACAGACAGAAATACAGACAATCTCCATTATTA
>CM042144.1:102436000-102463500 GCA_023376005.1 Doryteuthis pealeii | reverse complement strand
GAGCAATCCATGATATGCAACATCTCACTTTGGACCTTACTTAGGCTAGATGCGCACTCGGAGAAGCCCCCTCAATCAGCTGGTCATGTCAATCCCTAACGCTTATATGATTGTCCCAACCCCATTGCCTTCATGGCAATTTCCAACCATTTTTATCATATATGTGCTAGAAGGTGGTGGCTGAAGGTCTTCGTATCCTGGGTATAACATTAAACTCTAGACCAGACGATTGATTGGATGGGGCCTCTCAAACTGCCCGTCTAGCTCAAGTAAGGGTATGTTGTAACCTAACAATGGTTATTAAATGAGAAATAACCAAATCGAGGTTGGAAATGAAATAGAATCTTTACAACATTAACAAAATACAATATTCACCAGTGATGTGAAGGGAGGTAAACCACTGTAAGTGGTATAAGACTACTCAGTCAGCATAATACATCCGTATTTATGAGGATTGGAACATACCCATTAATGTTAATAGGTAGGGTATATAACAGGGCCTAAGTCAGCCACCAGGATTCTATCCTTAAGCATCAAGGGTTGCCACTCATGGCCAACAGATGGCTCCATTGGGGGGATTTTACCCCCCCCCCCTGAAGAGGTGTAGTCAGTGTATTCTACAGCCCCAGTAGACAGGACTGACAAAGAGTTAAATTAGGGTAGATGACAAATGTTCTTTACGGTCAAGGAGTGAAGGGTTCAAATCTACAAATAAAAATACCCTGATTTATAACTCTAGTCAGCTTGCCATTGACACTGAGAATTTATTTGCTTTGTGATAGATCTTATCTTTATTCCTACAAGCAAAAAATTGGAAAAAAGGATTTTTGAAAGATATTGCCTGAGAGGGTGGGAGTTAAAAATTCAACTCCAGAGAGTTTGAAAGATATGTATGTAAAATCATAAAATTTATTAAAGGAGTAAAAAAAAATAAAACGATTTGAAATAGAAACTTGACTTTAGATATGTATTAAGATAAAACAAACTATATATAAATATATAGTACCAGGCATGTATTTATTTGATATAATAAATATGTAAATACCTTGGTACCCCCTCACTATAATCTGATTGGACAGTGTCATGTATAAATAAACGACACTGTGTTGGTACCTAGACCTATACCTATACCTACCTACAACTACAACCTAATTTTACTCATTAGACTATACCACGCCTGCTTGATAGATGTATTGCTATTCAACACACCAGCTACTACTGCAATAATATACCAAATACCAATTTCAGAATATATCCCTTAACCCGGATATATCATTATTAAAACTTGTTTTAAAAAAACAATAAGGACCATCTAAGGTTGTATGCACAAATTTTGAGTATATATTGTTCTTTATTCTATGTATTGACGATTTTGGGTAATATGACGTAAGCAGTGACGTAGTTTCAGTTACAGACAGATAGAGACCGAATCTCCATTATTAATAAATTGAGGAGCTAAACCTCCCACCCCAACCATTTATCCATGCTAAAGTGGGATTTAGGAGCCAGTTCAGTTGCAGACCACCTGACTCATTTTTGTTTTTTGGGGGTTTGTTGTAATTTTTTTTTTTTTTTGTCAGTGTAATCTTCCCTCAGTTAGAAGGCATTTCCATAGATAAAGAGCTCCAACTACCCTGCTATTATTCTTATATAGCTGGAGGGAGAAGATTGCATGCCTCTCCCCAAGAGCATTGGTGTGAAGTGAATGCAAATGAACCTAACCAAAACTCAAAATACTGTTTGCCAATTCCAATTTTCAGCCAATAATTTTTATGCCACCAAATACAATAATGTGGCACATGTCCAGAATAGGAGTGAGGACTGGACTAGCAATTACTTAGGCCATTGCCAGATATATTCATATCCGAGGCATACTGATGTTTGTTTCTAACACCAAAAAGAATACACCTGTCCATTTTATTATTGATATTCGGCACGACACAACTGTGAGATTATAAATCTCTCTGTATTAATATTGTAAGTCCCTTCAGAATGGTGAGTGATCATGGCTCTCCACAGCATCCTTTTATCTGTAAACTGTGGCTTATCATGATTGTTATCAAGGATTAAAAAATTAAAAAACAGAGTGGTTTGCTGTAGGTTTCTCTCCAGTATTTTATCAACACCCCCACACCTCCTTGCACCTACCGCAGACAACAATATGGCACCCAGCCAAAATAGGAGTGGAGATTGGACAGCTTTTGCAATTACTTAAATCTTTGCCAGCTATATTCATAACCGTTGCATATTGATGTTTGTTCCTAACACCAAAAGAATCTACCTGTCTATTTTTCTATCAATATTCATGATGTCATGAATATTAATAGTGAAATGGACAGGTAGGACTGAAACTTTTTACCAGTCAAAGTTATTAAGAATTTTTGATAATGTACCTAGACAGGTGTGATAAACCTTTTTTGAGAGTCGGTGCTCAAACATGTAATAATTTTCTGAAAATTTTCTGAAAATCATTCCTCTCATAAGACTTGACCTTGTGTCACATCCTGCTCATGAAGAGGGTTATATATATATATATATATATATATATATATATATAAATTCAGCTGTACCAAAAATTCATATATATATATATATATATATATATATATATATATATATATATATATATATATATATAATATAGTAAGAGAAAGGAAATGAATCCGACAGTATGAGTATAGATAAAAGGATATGAAAACAACACAATATGCTATTAAAGTGAAAAGATTTTATAGCTAATATTGAACAATATTTAGATTTGTAGCTAATATTGAACAATATTTCGATTTATAAAAATCATCTTCAGAGCTTGTTTATACTCCAGACAGCAATAGCAGAGACGAAAATAATATGAATTTTAAAACGAAAACATGAATGTTGCAAACAGTTATGCGGAAGTTTCAAATATAAGCAACCGCCAACGCTTTTCTCGGTCAGCAACAGTTATGTATCTTTATTGTAACAGTTTTTGCAAAAAAAAGACATATTCCAAACTCGATGATAGACAAATTCTTTTTTTCAAACAGGATGAGTATTAACCCATTGACGGTAGGCCCGCAACGGATTTTTAGAAAAGAATTTTTATTTTGTATTTAAATTTGTATTTTTCTATTTTTGTTTTTTCTTATGTATAAAGCAAAAAGTATGAATGATTATAATGTTTTTGGGATAATGTGAAATTTAAATTTGTTGGGAAGTATATGACGGAAATAGTTATGTGAAGGGTATTTTATGATTTCTGACTACAAGTGTCGCTAAATAAGGGGATATATTAAAAAAGCCTTGTCTTTGGGGGATGGTTTGATGGGTGAGAATAACGCAAGATTCCATAATTCTACGTAGTGTTCTACTGTGTATATATATATATATATATATATATATATATATATATATATATATATATGTGTGTGTGTGTGTAAGATAAAACAATTGACTGGTAAACAAGGGATGATTCTATTTGGAATCATCAAAATCTCACTGTACAACCATACTGTATGCTGTTGTAGATGCAAACATATAGATTCATACATGGATTTGTATAAATCCCTAAGAGAGCTCAATGTATAAACTCATAAATTAATCATATATATATATATATATATATATATATATACAAGGTATGTACAAAAAGTATTGAAGATTTTTTTTGACACACCTTGTATTCTGAATAAATTAACGTTCCATTCATTATTTATATATATATATATATATATATATATAAATATATATATATATATATATATATATATTTGTTTTTGTTTTGAACTCATAAGACTTTTGTCTCCGCTCTTAACAACACGGAGTATAAACAAGCTCTGAAGATGATTTTTATAAAATCGAAATATTGTTCAATATCAGCTATGTTATAAAATGTTTTCAATTTAACAGCATTTTGTGGTGTTTTCATATCCTTTTATCTATACTCATATATATATATATATATATATTAGACTAAACAACTATAGACACATAATCAAATCTCTGGATCACAACAAACTAATTCCTGTAGAACAACATTTCTGCTCAAACATTCACAATTTTAACAGAAAAGCTAAATTCACAATCATAAGAAGAATTGAAAAAGACCTCAACATAAAATCAATAATTGAAAAGCTGGAAAACAAACGGATAAACAAAATAAAAAGCTATAATCCATTTGGACTTAATTACCTGTGCGTGGTAATTAAATGTAGGTGTCAGTAACACCAATATAAACAAACACATCAGCCAATGGTCACCCAGTCTAACTTGAATCTAACCAATCAAAAAGAACTCATTAGCCAGGTGTTTTCACTACTGAGACTTATGTATATAAAAAAGCATTGGAAGAGAATATAACCAGAAGATTTGTTTGTTTTGTTTTGTTTTACGGCATAACAACCTCAGTGGGTCATTTAATGCCGATAAAGTTTTGAAATAAATCAATTCATAATGGATAATATAATTTTTTTATAAATACATTTTTCTATTTAACCCATAAATGGGACCCTAACAGGTACTACCACTCCGGGTCAGAGTGGACTAGGAAGCAATGGTGATGAAGGGGTGCTCCACATTCCCCAAACCTCCAAAACTGGAACTCCACCATCAGATAGAGTTTGACGTCATTCCCAGGACATGTAGACCCACAGCCACCGCCTTCTAGCACCCATATGATAAAAAGGGGTTGGGGCTTGCCATGAGGGCAATAGGGTTGGGAAAATCATATAGGTGCTAGGGCTTGATGTGACCAGCCGATTGATCGGAGGGGGCCTCTCCGACCGCCTGTCTAGCCCAAGATAGGGCCAAAGTGGAGTATTGCATGTCATGAACTGCTCATCCACCTGGGCTCTATCCTTAAGCATCACGGGTTGCCACCCACGGCCAACAGGTGGCCTCATTGGGGGAGTCTTACCCCTCTGCAGAGGTGCAGTCGGTGCATTCTAACGCCCCAGCCGACAGGGCGGATAACCAGAAGATGGTTTTCACTCAACAAATGGATATGCCACTTCACCAGTACGTTTTCAATCAAATATCATGGCTGATAAAATACTTTGAAAAAGTTTTATAAAAATTTTCTAACACATTTTTTTTTTCACAAAAAGGTTTTCTCCTGATGATGACTTAAGAAATATTCCTATTTGTCTCATCATTTTTGTTCATCTTATGTGTGTATGTATATATATATATATATATATATATATATATATATATGGCACATAAATAAACAAACACTGACCGCCACACATCAAACAAGCCACTTTTGACCCAATTAAAAATCTAAAAGTCATGCGCACAGTACCGAGATACATACACACACTCACATTCACACACATATATGTATACACACACATACATTTATGTGTATACATATAAGGTCATATACACAACTCCCAAGAACCCTCCCTCACATATATAAGAGCATTCAAAAAATAACCCACCTCAAAGAGATTCTTCACGGAACAAATGGACATGCTACTACTAACACACTCTTCTACCCGGATTTTAATAGAATGTCAAACCCTCAAAAATACTTCAATTTTTATAGTTCTTCCATAATGCTCCGTTTCAAAAAATCTAAAAACAATTTCTTCAAATAAGAAATTTTCTCCTGACGATGACCTAAGGTCGAAACTAGTTGAGAATGAATAACATATAAGAAACATTCCTGTTTGTCTTATTACTTTTTGTTCATACTATATATATATATATATATATATATATATATATATATATATATATATTCAGCTCTGTGTAGATTCTGGATGCCATACAGAAGATCTGCCAGGAGCAATGACCGATAGGGATGGTTGGTGAGATAGAATCATGGGAATCCATGTTGATAGAATGACTTGGTGATGATGATGATGATGATGATGATGATGAGATATAAGTAAGGGTAGCAAAGACATAAAGCCAGTGGGGATCGGTAACTGTCAGTTTCTTGCCTATATGATTTTCAAACCAAGCATCAATTTTTAATGATGTACCTAGATCAGGTGTGATGAATCTTTTTTGACAGTATGTGTTCATCTTAATAATAATTTTCTGAAGATTTTTCCCCCTCATAAGAATCAGTGTTTCATAAATTATTCCTTACTGACCCAAAATGCCTACAGGTTGGAAGATAGTAATTATTTTTTAAAAAGATGATGTAGAATTACTTTATTAAATGTCTGAATGCTTCAATTAAGGCTTCTCAGTAGGTAGAGCGTTCGGCTAGAAACCACAAGGTTCCTAGTTCGAAACCGGTCCTCGCGAACTCAGCGCATGAGTAGCACAGGGATCTGTGCGGTAAAGTAAAGAGCTGATGGTAGGTGTGGCGCTCCACCTCAGACGCCAAAACAATCTCCTTGGTCTAGCGCTATTGAAAAGGGGATAGACTCCCTCACTGACTGGCTGATACAGACTTTAGGCCGCCCCGACGACATGTATTATTTTGATTTTTTACCTTTTTATCCTCATCTTTATCATGATATAAAAAAATTTTAACCATTGTACCCTTCATCTTAAGGTATACCTTGTGTAATATATTGCCTGCCGACAAGTTCGCACCCTGGCATGTGGTTGTAGGAAATGAGTGGGTATCAAACATGGGCCTGAAAACAAAAACAGGTTATTGCCTTGAACACATTTGACACCCGGAAAATTCAGGTGTAAATTGTCACTGCATAGACTCAGAAAATGTGTATGTGTAGCCTATAACCAATAAAAACAAGCTGCATGAGAAAAGAGGTGTGTCTTCTGGAAAACTGCGTGGGTGTCACAATCAAAAAGGCGTGGCCCTGTTGAGTTAAAGAATGTGTTCTTTGTCAGGTCCAGTGATGGTATATAACACTTGTCCATCTAAGTTTAGCAATGATTCAAATGATGAAATCAAGTTTCTGTTTAACAAACAAGGCATTGAATAACTTACAAATATGTTGGGCTATAATGACCTCTTGAGTTGACCAAGTTTAATGATGAACACAATATCAGAAGCAATAATTGAAAAGGCTCGAGATTAAATTGGTTTTACAGTAAATTACTTTAAAATCTAATGGGAGAATAACAGATGCTATTAGATTTTCCATTTCAAATTTCCAAGGAATGCCAATAAACAACTTTTTTTTTTCAAATGATTGTGACGCTTAAACTGCATCTAATGATGAAGTTCCAATTCTGGAGCCCCCCTTCATCCCCATTATTCCCAGATCCACCCTGACCCGGAGTGGTAGTACCTGTTAGGGTCCCATCTATGAGATAAATAGAAAAAATTAGTTAACAAAAATGTTGTTTTTTTAAATCGAGTTCAAAAAAAGGATTTTCAATATCCATCAAGAATGAATAGAACAATATGTCTTCGGCATAAAATAACCCAACAAAGGTTGACATGCTGTAAAATCCACAGAAAATAAAAAAGACAGTTGCTTTACCACACAGCTCAGATTACCCAAGCTGTGCTACACATATGCTGTGTTGGTGAGTACTGGTATTGAACCCATAACCTTGCAATTCCTTGGTGAATTCAATGAAAATACTTTATGTAATACAGCAGTTTATAAGTAATAAATAGAATAGGGCCGGGTTAGCTCAGTCGGTAGAGCGTTTGGCTAGAAACCAAAAGGTTCCTAGTTCGATACCGGTCCTTGTCAACTCAGCATATGAGTAGCACAGTGATCTGTGTGGTAAAGTAAGGAGCTGATGGTAGGTGTGGCGCTCCACCTCAGATGCTGAAATAATCTCCTTGGTCTAGCACTAGTGAAAAGGGGATAGACTCCCTCACTGATTGGATGATACCGACTTTAGGCCACCCCGACGACTTTACTTACCCCTGACGATAAGTAATAAAAGTTTGCAAAGTGACCTATTGTTGGTATCAGCCAAACAGTGAGGGAGTCTATCCCCTTTTCACTTGCATTAGACTAGCTGAGGTAAAGTGCCACACCTACCAAGAGCTCCCAGACGTTTTACAGCACAGCTCAGATTACCCAAGCGAGCACAACTCATACACTGAGTTGGCGAAGACTAGAACCTGGAAATTTGCAATTACTAAACAAATGCTCTCCTACTGAGCTAAGCCCTATCACCTATATGATTGCCTCAACCCTATTGCCCTTATGGCAACCCCTAACTCTTTTTACCATATATGTGCTAGAAGGTGGTGGCTGAGGGTTTTCATGTCCTGGGAATGACGTTAAACTCTATCTGATAGTGAGGCTCCAGTTCTGGAGGTCTGGGGAGTGTGGAGCACCCCTTCATCACCATTGCTCCCTGGACCACTCTGACCTGGAGTGGTAGCACCTGTTAGGAACCAATCTATGGGTTGAATAGAAAAATGTGTTTATAAAAAATATTGAGAATCCATTAAGAATGAATTTATTTCAAAACTTTGTTGGCATTAAATGACCCACTGAGGTTGATATGCCGTAAAACAAAACAAAACAAACAAAGCTAACCAAAGTGTTCCAAAATTAATTGAACTGCAGAATTAATAAGGAAGTATATATATATATCATTTCAAGAACGAAAGACAACAGAATTATCTAAATCTGTTTAATTGATTATTGATCCTTTATTCTAATAACAAAATATTTTTTGAGAAAATCTTAATGTGTCGTTTGATGTCATGTTTCATTTCATTTTATGCGATTATGGATTTATGATTCACATTCAATGAACAAATATAAATAGTTAAGCAGGAAGTTTAGAATTCAAAGAAATATTCATTTTAAATCACAAAAACAATGAATCAATATATCTGTAAAGTTCATGAAACTCTGAACTCGTAACAGAAAGAATAAAACAATCCAAGTATTTGTAACATAGGCAACCAATCTACAAGAAGGAAAAATTTGAATTCAAACCAGCTTTACTCCACTTAAAAAAATTGATTTTGTGTCACCTCTTGCCTATAGCAAAGGGGTGGTAAATACATACATACATTAAAATGACTTTACTTTTATATATATATATATATATATATATATATATATATATTTGACTTAAGACCATTAAGGAAACATTCTAGTGGCAAACAACTTTTTCTTCAGAATGCGCTATATCAGATATAACAGTGGAGGCGCATGGTGTAAGGGTTATCATCATAGGGAAATGGAGTAGGCAACACGAGTTCAAATTCTGGATTAGACTGTTTGCATTTCACATAGCGCTTTTGTAACAGAAAAACATAGGCAACCAATCTATAAGAAGGAAAAATTTGAATTCAAACCATCTTGATTGATTTTGTGTCACCTCCTGCCTATAGCAAAGGGGTGGTAAATACATGCATACATTAAAAGAGTGGCAAATTATTAGGTACAGAGGATGGTTTAAAACCTCTGACTAAGAATTGCAAGATTCCTGGTTTGATACCTGTCACTGCTAACTCTTCAGCATATAAGTTGCATGGATAGGTTAATCTGATCTGTGCCTTAAAGTGGGGAGCTGATAGTAGGTGTGGCATTCCACCTCAGAAAAAACAATCTCCCTGAACTAGCACTAGCAAAAAGGAGATAGACTCCCTCACAGTCTGGCTTATACTGACAATAGGCCACTCCACCAACTTTACTCACTTTTACATCATCTGTCTTCCGAGATATTCAAGTCTCAGAAACCCCGCCCCTACAAAAAATAATTTTTTTTGACAGCATCTGTCTTCCAAGATATTCAAGTCCTCAGTAACCCACCCCTAAAAAAAAGAATTTTCATTCCAACCAGTCTCTGAGATCGAATGTAACAATATTGTAATTGATTTCATACATTAAAAGAGTGACAAATTATTACTTACAGAGGCTGGTTTAAAACCCCTGACTAAGAATTGCAAGATTCCTGGTTTAATACCTGTCCCTGCTAACTCCTCAGCATATGTTGCATGGGTAGGTTAATCTGATCTGTGCCTTAGAGTGGGGAGCTGATAGTTGGTGTGGCATTCCACCTCAGAAAAAAACAATCTCCCTGGACTTGCATTAGCGAAAAGAAGATAGACTCCCTCACAGTCTGGCTTATACCAACAATAGGTCACTCCACCAACTTTACTCACTTTTACTATTTTTCTATTCTCTTAGTCTTTCATTCCTCTTATTCTTTCTTCATAGATGCAAAAGCAATCTCCTTGGTCTAGCACTAGCGAAAAGGAGATAGACTCCCTCACAGACCTGGCATATACCAACAATAGGTCACTCCACCAACTTTACTCACTTTTACTATTTTTCTATTCTCTTAGTCTTTCATTCCTCTTATTCTTTCTTCATAGATGCAAAAGCAATCTCCTTGGTCTAGCACTAGCGAAAAGGAGATAGACTCCCTCACAGACCTGGCATATACCAACAATAGGTCACTCCACCAACTTTACTCACTTTTACTATTTTCTATTCTCTTAGTCTTTCATTCCTCTTATTCTTCTTCATAGATGCAAAAGCAATCTCCTTGGTCTAGCACTAGCGAAAAGGAGATAGACTCCCTCACAGACCTGGCATATACCAACAATAGGTCACTCCACCAACTTTACTCACTTTTACTATTTTTCTATTCTCTAGTCTTTCATTCTCTTATTCTTTCTTCATAGATGCAAAGCAATCTCCTTGGTCTAGCACTAGCGAAAAGGAGATAGACTCCTCACAGACCTGGCATATACCAACAATAGGTCACTCCACCAACTTTACTCACTTTTACTATTTTTCTATTCTCTTAGTCTTTCATTCCTCTTATTCTTTCTTCATAGATGCAAAAGCAATCTCCTTGGTCTAGCACTAGCGAAAAGGAGATAGACTCCCTCACAGACCTGGCATATACCAACAATAGGTCACTCCACCAACTTTACTCACTTTTACTATTTTTCTATTCTCTTAGTCTTTCATTCCTCTTATTCTTTCTTCATAGATGCAAAAGCAATCTCCTTGGTCTAGCACTAGCGAAAAGGAGATAGACTCCCTCACAGACCTGGCATATACCAACAAATAGGTCACTCCACCAACTTTACTCACTTTTACTATTTTTCTATTCTCTTAGTCTTTCATTCCTCTTATTCTTTCTTCATAGATGCAAAAGCAATCTCCTTGGTCTAGCACTAGCGAAAAGGAGATAGACTCCCTCACAGACCTGGCATATACCAACAATAGGTCACTCCACCAACTTTACTCACTTTTACTATTTTTCTATTCTCTTAGTCTTTCATTCCTCTTATTCTTTCTTCATAGATGCAAAAGCAATCTCCTTGGTCTAGCACTAGCGAAAAGGAGATAGACTCCCTCACAGACCTGGCATATACCAACAATAGGTCACTCCACCAACTTTACTCACTTTTACTATTTTTCTATTCTCTTAGTCTTTCATTCCTCTTATTCTTTCTTCATAGATGCAAAAGCAATCTCCTTGGTCTAGCACTAGCGAAAAGGAGATAGACTCCCTCACAGACCTGGCATATACCAACAATAGGTCACTCCACCAACTTTACTCACTTTTACTATTTTTCTATTCTCTTAGTCTTTCATTCCTCTATTCTTTCTTCATAGATGCAAAAGCAATCTCCTTGGTCTAGCACTAGCGAAAAGGAGATAGACTCCCTCACAGACCTGGCTTATACCAACAATAGGTCACTCACCAACTTTACTCACTTTTACTATTTTTCTATTCTCTTAGTCTTTCATTCCTCTTATTCTTTCTTCATAGATGCAAAAGCAATCTCCTTGGTCTAGCACTAGCGAAAAGGAGATAGACTCCCTCACAGACCTGGCATTATACCAACAATAGGTCACTCCACCAACTTTACTCACTTTTACTATTTTTCTATTCTCTTAGTCTTTCATTCCTCTTATTCTTTCTTCATAGATGCAAAAGCAATCTCCTTGGTCTAGCACTAGCGAAAAGGGAGATAGACTCCCTCACAGACCTGGCTTATACCAACAATAGGTCACTCCACCAACTTTTTTTTCCCTGTATAATAAAACAGAAAATTTAATGAAGAAGAAAATTATGTGACTATTTCTTGATTGTAAATAATTTTCTCGTAAAACTCTATACGTTAAATAACATTAAATATATATAAAAATTAAACAAACTATATATAATCAATAATATCTGGCATGTTTATATTCAAACTTATTTCAAAGAGCAATGTGCATCGTTTAATGTTGCATACTTAATTTCTGAATATATATAATACAGGGTTTGTTCTTTATTCTATGTATAATGATTTTTGAGTATAAAATTAAATATTTATTGATAGACTTACACAATTCTTGAGGATATTGTGACATAAGCAGTGATGAAATTTAAGTTACAGACAGACAGACAGACAGAACCCGAATCACCATTATGATAAGATTAATCATATAAGTTTTTGACACTATATTACAACTGCTATCAGTCATCTATATAATTCTTATCAATTACAATATTCATTAGCAAAATTGACCTTTGCCAACACAGCAAAAAGAAAACGGAAACACCCAGCGTGCGAATAAACAAACAGAAATCCTTTTTATCATAAATTTGCTTTATACGAGTGCCAAAGCATTATTAAATCATGGGTCATAAAAGTAATTTGAGAAGAATTCTATCATTAGACGGCTCGGAATGGGATAGAACAACCCTTGAAATAGCAAAAATGCTTAACAGGGATCTTTGAACAAGGAAGAAATATCTTCAAGACCCTTGAAGCACCATAAAAGTTCATATAATGACTTTTCATCTTTTCATTAAACAAACACGAATAAAAGAAAATCTTAGTATTTAAAGTAATATAGATAAATATGAACAAATTGAGATAGATAGATAGATATGAAGATGGATAGTTTTGAATAGACTGAGCTGGGTCGTTATTTTAATAGTCACCGGGTAGCAATTTTTGAGGCAGGAGACCGGGACACACTTCCTCATAAATTACCTCATATCTGCTTTTGATAACTTTTTTTACAAATCAGATCCAAGTACTGCAACACTGATTGAAGAAGTGTGCGGACCACAAGGGAGACTGTGTAGAAATTCATTAGGGGACAGGCTATCCGGCTTCACCGGCCAGCAGCAGTCCCTTAGAGTCATGTGAAGCTAGCTATAAAAGAAGAGGCACCGAAAAATTCAGCCTCTTTTGCCACTACTCCTGGTTAGCAGTGCTTGACCGTATCATTCGTAGCCCCAGATAGCAATGACTTGGAATCATTTCATTACGTAGAAGCGGAGAGCGGCAGACACACACCAAAAACTTTTTCTACAAGACTCAACAAGTTACAAGGAACAAGACTTACAAAAACTACTATAACTAAGTTCCACAGGCATTTTTTATCTGCAACCCTTAACTACCGTTAACAACCTTTAATCTACCAAACACCTTTGAACTCTTTCGAACTCTTTTGCTTGTTTTACATTGTATATCCCTGTTGTATAGTTGTATATATGTACAGTAAACATTTTGTCATACAAAAACTCATTTGTCTCCTTCTCTTCAAAAGTGGCACCCATCTCCTCATTGTGTTTGAAGTACGGTTTATTCTTCTATAAAAACTTAGGGTTTAAATGAGGGAGGTCCAAAATTGACGTAAAATGCGTTTTTGACAAAATGAATTTGGCCCCCGTACAGAAAATAATTTACCAAAAAATCAGGGAACTATCGGCTTTTAATTAAATTTTCAGTGTTTATTTATCAAAGATGATCTTTATAATGCATTATTTATTTTAATTTCAAAACTCATTTTTTCAGGTCACTTAATTTTGACTCCCTCTTATGTTGGGGGCGTAACATTTTTGCGAGTTGGTCATTTTCTGTACTAATTACAGTATAAATAAAGAGATAAAAGACCGAAGTTATGAAATAGAAAAAAAAAATTTTTTAACAGGGTTTTTCTATGAGAAAATAGTACCAGGAAAATTGGAAAATAAAATGTAAAAAAAACATAAATAAAATATTTTTTTGAGATTTCTTTTTTACTCTTTCTATAATTATTTAATTGGCTATTATCTTATAAAGAAAAAAAATTATGCATTGATATTGTTTCTGCTTAAAAATGGGGGGGGGGTTTACATTTTCAATGGAGTTTTTCTTCAAAACATATACTTTGATTGACTAAAATAAGGTTTGCATTAAATAGATATTTAATTTTAGAATCTAAAAATATAACATTTTAACTTAACATCTGGCTTTTCATATTTTAAATAAATTTTATTTTGTATTTTCATAGCAAAAATACTTAATTAAAGTTTTGAAATAAATAACTGATGCATTATAAAATTCATTAATTGATAAATCAATACAGAAAATTTCATTAAAATTGGATAATTCCCTGATTTTTGGTAAATTTTTTGCAATCACGAATGTTACATTAAATTTGTAAAAAAGCCATGTTAAGCCATTTTAAACCAGCATCTCAGACCAAAAGCGATAGAAATTGACTGAAAAAATCGTTTTAAATGTTTTAAAAAAAATTGTATATGTAATGATATTTTTCTTTTTTTAATGATGGTCATTATGTTACTACTTGTTTTATGAAAAGTTTGACCTTAAATAATCGATTTAATTAATTTAATTCGTTTTAAAAACAAAAAATCTGTTGCAAGCAGACGAATTTGGGCCATCCTAATTTAAACAGGAAAAAACCCCACATACGTTGAATAAACCCTAATTTGATCACTTTCTATGAGAGTATCTAGGTCTGCCTATCAATTTTTCAGCCAACCTGTAATTCAAATTCTGTCATGTCTGATATTTAACCATCTCTGCTGGATTCTGAACCACATGTGGAATCAAGGAAATGGAAATGTTGACTAAGCAGCCAAGTTGGCTTTAAATATGGACCCCCAACAAATACAGAATTCCATGCACTGACTTGAAATCCAAAATCAATAAATTCTTCAATACAAAATGGCACCAAATGTTGAAAAATAATAAATAATACACTTCCTGATAAAACCTACACAAGGAGAATGGAAACTCTAGAATGGAACAAGTCACTATATCCCAATTGTGGGGGTGTGTGTTTTGTAATGGTTAATAGTACCAGTAATGAACAATGAACTTGGTGACAATGAAGGGCACTCTCAGTATCAAGTTAATTAGATTTGGTTTTGGTTTGTTTTGTTTTACGGCATATCAACCTCGGTGGTCATTTAATGCCAATAAAGTTGTGAAAAAATTCATTCTTAATGCATAATACAATTTGTTTAAAAATTCATGTTTTCTATTTAACCCATAGATGGGACCCTAACAGGTACTACCACTCCGGGTCAGAGTGGACCAGGGAGCAATGGTGATGAAGGGTGCTCCACATTCCCAACCTCCAGACTGGAACCCCACCATCAGATAGAGTTTAATGTGATTCCCAGGACATGTAGACCCTCAGTCACCGCCTTCTAGCACCCATATGATAAAAAGGGGTTGGGGCTTGCCATAAGGGCAATAGGGTTGGGAAAATCATATAGGTGCTAGGGCTTGACGTACCCAACGGTTGTCGGAGCCTCTCGCTGCGTCTACCCCAAGATGGGCCAAGTAGAGTATTCAGCATGACTGCTCAACCACATGGGTTCTATCCTTAGCATCATGGGTCGCACCCAAGGCAAAACGTGGCCCATGGGGGAGTCTTCTCCTCTGCAGACCATGGACTTGCAATACCTCTTTGCTAAATTGGCCTGGACAGTCGGAGAGGTGATCTGGTGGTTCGTCCCTAACGCACTATAGATTTTCCCAACCCTATTGCCCTTATGCAAGCCCCCCCTTTGTGCAGGCGGTGGGGTCTACATTCCTGGGAATCACAATTAAACTCATTGATGGTGGGGTTTCCAGTTTCTGGAGAGTTGGAGTTGCACCCCTTCAATCACGCATTGCGCCTGGTCCATCTGAACGCGGAGTGTGTAGATACCTGTTAGGGTCCCTATCAGGAGTTAAATAGAAAAATGAAAATTTTTAAACAAAATTGTATATCATTAAGAATGAATATTATTTCACAATACTTTATTGGCGATTAAATGACCCACCGAGGTTGATATGCCGTAAAACTAAAACCAACCAATCTAATAACTTGAATACTGAGAGTGCCCTTCATTGTCTAACCAGTTCATTGTCATTACTGTACTAAATTAACATTACAAACACACACCCCCACAATTGGGATATATGACTTGTTGCCATTCTAGAGTTTCCATTCTCCTTTGTGTATGGTTTTATCAGGAAGTGTTTATTATTTATATTCAACATTGGTGCCATTTTGTATTGAAGAATTTATTGATTTTGGATTTCAAGTCAAGGCATGGAATTCTGTATTGTTGGGGTCCATTTTAAAGCCAACTTGCTGCTTAGGTCAACTTCCATTTCCCTTGATTCCACATGTGGTTTCAAGATGCCAGCAGAGATGGTTAAATTATCAGACATGACCAGAATTGAATTACAAGGTTGGCTGAAAAATTGATAAGGCAGACTAGATCTCTCATAGAAAGTGATCAATTAGTTTATTTTTCAACGTATGTGGGGATTTTTGTCCTGTGTTAAATAGATGGCCCAATGTCGTCTGCTGCAACAGATTTGTTTTGTTTTAAAAACGAATTAAAATTATTAATCGATTATTTAAGGTCAAACTTTTCATTAAAACTATAAGTAGTAACATAATGACCAGCATTAAAAAGAAAAATATCATTACATATACAATTTTTTTAAAAACATTTAAAACGATTTTTCAGTCAATTTCTATCGCTTTTTGGTCTGAGATGCTGTGTTAAAATGGCTTAACATATGGCTTTTTTACGTAAATTTAATGTAACAGTCGTTGATTGCAAAAAATTTACCAAAAATCAGGGAATTATCCATTTAATGACAATTTTCTGTATTGATTTATCAATTAATGAATTTTTATAATGCATCAGTTATTTTATTTCAAAATTAATTAAGTATTTTTGCTTATGAAATACAAAAATAATTTATTTAAAATATGAAAAGCCAGATGTTAAGTTTAAAATGTTATATTTTTTAGATTAAAATTAAATACTATTAATGCAAACTTATTTAGTCATCAAAGTATATTGTTTGAAGAAAAACTCCATTGAAAATGTAACCCCCCCCCCATTTTTAAGCGAAACAATATCATGCATAATTTTTCTTTATAAGATAATAGCCAATTAATAATTATAGAAATGAGTAAAAAAGAAATCTCAAAAAATATTTTATTTATGTTTTTTTACATTTATTTTCCAATTAAATTCGTACTTATGTTTTCTCATAGAAAAACCCTGTAAAAATTTTTTTTCTATCTAACTTCGGTCTTTATCTCTTTATATTATACTGTAAATTAGAAGAAATGACCAACTCGCAAAAATGTTACCGCCCCCAAACATAAGAGGGAGTCAAAATTATAGTGACGCTGAAAAAATGAGTTTTGAATAAAATAAATAATGCATTATAAAGATCAATTCTTTGATAAATAAACACTGAAAATTTAATTAAAAGCCGATAGTTCCCTGATTTTGTAAATATTTTCCCTGTAACGGGGGCCATTATTTTGTCAAAAACGCATTTTACGTCAATTTTGGACTCCCTCATTAACCCTAAGTTTTATAGAAGAATTAAACCGTAACTTCCAAACACAATGAGGAGATGGGTGTCCACTTTGAAAGAAGAAGGAACAAATAGTTTTGTATACAAAATGTTTTACTGTACATATATACAACTATACAACAGGGATATACAATGTAAACAGCAAAAGATTCGAAAAGATGTTCAAAGGTGTTTGGGTAGATTAAAGGTTGTTACGGTAGTTAAGGGTTGCAGATAAAAAAATGCCTGTGGAACTAGTATAGTAGTTTTTGTAAAGTCTGTTCTGTAACTTGTTGAGTTCTTGTAGAAAGTTTTTGGTGTGTGTCTGCCCTCTCCGCTTCTACGAATGAAATGATCCAAGTCATTGCTATCTGGGGGCTAGAATGATACGGTCAAAGCACTGCTAACCAGGAGTAGTGGCAAAAGAGGCTGAATTTTTCGGTGGCTCTTCTTTTATAGCTAGCTTCAGCATGACTCTAAGGGATGCTGCTGGCCGTGAAGCCGGAAGGCCTGTCCCCTAAATGAATCTTCTACACAGTTCCCTTGTGGTCCCACACTTCTTCTCAAATCAGTGTTTCAGTACTTGGATCTGCTTTGTAACAAAGTATCAAAACAGATATGAGGTAATTTATGAGGAAGTGTGTTCCGGTCCTTCCTGCCTCAAATTGCTACCGTGAACTATTAAAATAACGACGCAGCTCAGTCTATTCAAAACTATCCATCTTCATATTCTAGTCTATCTAGTCTCAATTTGTTCATATTTATCTATATTACTTTAAATACTAAGATTTTCTTTTATCGTGTTTGTTTAATGAAAAGATGAAAAGTCATTATAGAACTTTATGGTGATTCAAGGGTCTTGAAGATATTTCTTCCTTGTTCAAAGATCCTGTTAAGCATTTTGCTATTTCAAGGGTTTTCTATCCCATTCGAGCCGTCTAATGATAGAAGTCTTCTCATTACTTTCATGACCCCATGATTAATAAGCTTTGGCACTGCGTATAAAGCAATTTAGATAAAAAGGAGTTCTTGTTTGTTTATTCGCACGCTGGGTGTTTCCGTTTTTTCTTTTTGCTGTGTTGGCATAGGTCAATGTTTGCTAATGAATATTGTACTGATAAGAATTATAGTAGAGGACTGATAGCAGGTTGTAATATAGTGTCAAAAACTTATATGATTAATCTTATATAATGGTGATTCTCGGTGTCTGTCTGTCTGTCTGTCCCTGTAACTTAAATTTCAATCACTGCTTATGTCACAATATCCTCAAAAATGTGTAAGTCTATCAATAAATATTTAATTTTATACTCAAAATCAATTAAATACAAGAATAAAGAACAACCCTGTATTATATATATTCAGAAATTAAGTATGGCAACATTTAAACGATGCACATTGCTCTTTGAAATAAGTTTTAATATCAACAATGCCAGATATTATTGATTTATATATAGTTTGGTTTTAATTTTATATATATTTTAATGTTATTTAACGTATAGAGTTTTACGAGAAAATTATTTACAATCAAGAAATATCTCATTAAATTCTTTGTCTTACTTTCACTAAAATGTCTGATTGTCATTTCATACAAGCGAGAAAAAAACAGTTCGGTGGGAGTGGACCTATTGTTGTAGTAGACGCAGCACAGTTGTGGAGGGAGTCTGGTAACATCACTTTGGCATCAGTGCTAGACCAAGGAGATTGCTGTATGCAATGCTATGAGAAAGAATAGGAGGAGGAACATGGAAAGAGCTAAGAGAAATAGAAAAATAGTAAAAGTGAGTAAAGTTGGTGGAGTGACCTATTTTGTATATGCCAGGTATGTGAGGAGTCTATCTCCTTTCGCTAGTGCTAGACCAAGAGATGCTTTGCATCTATGAAGAAAAATAAGAGGAATGAAAGACTAAGAGAATAGAAAATAGTAAAGTGAGTAAAGTTGGTGGAGTGACCTATTGTTTGGGTATAAGCCAGGTCTGTGAGGGATCTATTCCTTTTCGCTAAGGAGCTAGACTCAAGGAGATTGCTTTGCATCTAATGAAGAAAAGAATAAGAGGTAATGAAGACTAAGAGACAATAGAAAAATAAGTAAAAGTGAGTTAGTTGTGGAGTGACCTATGTATGTATACTGCCAGGTGCTGTGAGGGATCTAATCTCCTGTTTCGCTAGAGTCGCTAGACACCAAGGAAGATTGGCTGTGTGCATCTATGAGAAGAAATAAGAGGAATGAAAGACTAGAGAATAAAAATAGTAAAGTGAGTAAAGTTGGTGGGTGACCTATTGTTGGGTATGCAGGTCTGTGAGGGAGTTCCTACTCCTTTTCGCTAGCTGCTAGGACCAATGAGATTGCTGTTTTGCATCTATGAAGATATATGAATAAGAGAATGAAAGCTAAGAGAATATGAAAATAGTAAAAAGTGAGTAAAAGTTGGTGGAGTGACCTATTGTTGTATTATGCCAGTCGTGAGGGATCTAATCTCCTTTTCCGCTAGTTGCTAGCCAGGAGATTGCCTTTTGCATCTATGAAGAAAAGAATAAGAGGAATGAAGAACTAAAGAGAATACGAAAAATAGTAAAAGTGAGTAAAGTTGGTGGAGTGACCTATTGTTGGTTATTGCCGGTCTGTGAGGGAGTCTATCTCCTTTCGCTAGTGCTAGAACCAAGGAGAATTGCTTTTTGCATCTATGAAGAAGAATAAGAGGAATGAAAGACTAAGAAGAATAGAAAATATAAAAGTGGTAAGTTGGTGAGTGACCTAATTGTTTGGTATATCCAAGGTCTGTGAGGGAGCTCTATCTCCTTTTCGCATAAAGTGCTAGACCAAGGAGAGTGCTTTTGCATCTATGAAGAAAGAATAAGAGGAATGAAAGACTAAGAGAATAGAAAAAATATAAAAGTGAGTAAAGTGGTGGAGTGACCTATGTTGGTAATATGCCAGTCTGTGGGGAGTCTATCTCCTTTTTCGCTACAGTGCTAGACCAAGGAGATTGCTTTTGCATCTATGAAGAAGAAAAAGGAATGAAAAGACTAAGACAATAAAAAATAGTAAAAGTGAGTAAAGTTTGGTGAGTGACCTATTGTTGGTATAATGCCTAGGTCTGTGAGGGAGTCTATCTCCCTTTCGCTAGTGCTAGACAGGAGATTGCTTTTTGCATCTATGAAGAAAGATAGAGGAATGAAAGACTAAGGAATAGAAAAAATAGTAAAAGTGAGTAAAGTGGTGGAGTGACCTTTGTTGGTATATGCCAGGTCTGTGATGGGAGTCTATCCCTTTTCCTAGTGCAACCAAGAGTTGCTTTTTTGCATGCTATGAAGAAAGAATAAGAAGGAATGAAGACTAAGAGAAATGAGAAAATGAGTAAAAGTGAGTAAAGTTTGGTGGAGTGACCTATTTTGGTATATCCAGCATCTGTGAGGAGTCTACTCTTTTCGCTAGTGCTAGACCAAGGAATTGCTTTTGCATCTATGAAGAAAGAATAAGAGAATGAAAGACTAAGAGAATATGAAAAATAGTAAAATGTGAGTAAAAGTTGGTGGAGTGACCTATTGTTGGGTTATAAGCCAGAAACTGTGAGGGAGTCCTATCTTCTTATTCGCTTAATGCAAGTCCAGGGAAGATTGTTTTTGAGGTGGAGATGCCACACCAACTATCAGCTCCACTCTAAAGGCACAGATCAGATTACCTACCCCATAGCAACATATGCTGAAGAAGTAGCAAGGGACAGGTATTAAACCAAGGAATCTTGCAATTTCTTAGTCAGGGGTTTAAACCAGCCTCTGTAATAATAATTGTGTCCACTCTTTAATGTATGAAAATCAATTACAATATGTGACATTCGATCTCAGAGACTGGTTTGGAATGATTTCTTTTTTTAGGGTGGTGGTTACTGCGACTTGAAATCTTGGAAGGAGACAGATTGCTGTCAAAAAAAATTATTTTTCTTGTAGGGGCGGGTTTCTGAGGACTTGAGAGAGGAGAGGACAGATGGATTTAAAAGTGAGTAAAGTTGGTGGAGTGGCCTATTGTCAGTATAAGCCAGACTGTGAGGAGGGTCTTTCTCCATTTTTTGGCGGAGGGCGGAGAAGAGGTTTTTTCGTGAGGTGGAATGCCCACACCTCGAAACACGCCCACGAGAGGCAGTCCAGATCAGATTCCTATCAAACAACTTATATGCTAGAAGAGTTAGCAGTGTACAGGTATCAAACCAGGAATCTTGCAAATTCTTAACGTCAGAGGGTTTTAAAACCATCCTCTGTACCTATAGAATTTGCCACTCTTTTATGTATGCATGTATTTACCACCTCCTTGCTATAGGCAGGAGGTTGAACACAAAAATCAATCTAATATGGTTTGAATTCAAATTTTCCTTCTTATAGAATTGGTTTTGCCTATGTTTTTTCTGGAGAGCAAAAAGCGCGAGTGTGAAATGCAAACAGTCTAATCCAGAATTTGACTCGTGTTTGCCTACTCTATTTCCCTATGATGATAAACCTTACACCATGCGCTCCACTGTATACTGATATAGCGGCAGCTGATAGAAGAGTTGTTGCCACTAGAAGTTTCCTTAATGGTCTTAAGTCAAATATATATATATATAATATATATATATATATATAAAAGTAAAGTCATTTTAATGTATGTATGTATTCCACCCCTTGGGCTAAGCAAGAGGTGACACAAAACAATTTTTTTAAGTGGATGTAAAAGTGGTTTGAATTCAATTTCCTTCTTGTAGAATTGGTTGCCTATGTTACAAATACTTGCATTGTTTTATTCTTTCTGTTTACGAGTTCAGAGTTTCATGAACTTTACAGATATATTGATTCATTGTTTTTGTGATTTAAAATGAATATTTCTTTGAATTCTAAAACTTCCTGCTTAACTATTTATATTTGTTCATTGAATGTGAATCATAAATTCCATAATCGCATAAATGAAATGAAACCATGACATCAAACGACACATAGATTTTTCTCAAAAATATTTTGTTATTAGAATAAAGGATCAAAGTAATCAATTAAACAGAATTTTATCGATCATTCTAGTTGTCTTCGTTCTTGAAATGAAATATATAATATATATCGTATTATTCTGCAAGTTCAATTAAGTTTGGAACACTTGGGTTAGCTTTTTGTTTTTTTTTGTTTTGTTTACGGCATATCAACCTCAGTTGGGTCATTTATGCCAACAAAGTATTGAAAATAAATTCATTCTTATATGGAGTTCTCATATTTTTTATAAACACATTTTTCTATTCAACCATAGATTGGTTCCTAACAGGTGCTACGCTCCAGGTCAGAGGGTCCAGGGAGCATGGTGAGAAGGGGTGCTGCCACACTCCCCAGACCTCCAGAACTGAGCTCACTACAGATAGAGTTTAAACGCATTCCAGGACATGAAAACCCCTCAGCCACCACCTCTAGCACATATATGGTAAAAAAGTTAGGGTTGCCATACAGGGCAATAGGGTTGAGTCAATCATATAGGTGATAGGGCTAGCTCAGTAGGAGAGCATTTGTTTAGTAAATTGAAATTTTCCACGGTCTAGTCTCGCCAACTCAGTGTAATGAGTTGTGCTCGCTTGGTAATCTGAGCGTGCTGTAAAACCGTCTTGGAGCTCTGGTGTGTGGCACTTACCTCAGCATGTCTAATGCAAGTGAATAGGGGATAGACTCCCTCATGTTTGGCTGATACCAGCCAAACCAACAAAAAATAGGTCACTTTCAACTTTTATTACTTATCGTCAGGGGTAGTAAAAGTCTCGGGTGGCCAAGTCGTTGTATCATCCAATCAGTGAGGGGTCATCCCTTTTCACTAGTGGCTAGACCAAGAATTATTTCAGATCTGAGGTGGAGCGCATCACTACCATCAGCTCCTTACTTTACCACACAGATACGTGCTATCTCATATGGAATTGAGGTTTATTATTATGTTTGAACCTACGTATCGAACTAGGACTTTTTGTTTCTAGCCCAAACGCTCTACGACTGAGCTAACCGGCCCCTTTTAATTTATTACTTATAAACTGCTGTATTACATAAAATGTAAATTTTCATTGAATTCACCAGGATTGCAAGGTATGGTTTCAAATCCCAAGACTCACCAACACAGCTAATGTGTAGCACAGCTGGTAATCTGAGCTTGTGTAGGTAAAGCAACTGTCTTTTTATTTTACTGTGGATTTTACAGCAACATGTCAACCTTTGTTGGGTTATTTTATGCCGAAGACATATTGTTCTATTCATTCTTGAGTGGATGATTGAAAATCCTTTTTTTGAACTCGATTTAAAAAAACAACATTTTTGTTAACTTAATTTTTTCTACTTATCTCATAGATGGGACCCTAACAGGTCACTACCACTCCGGGTCAGGTGGATCTGGGGAAATAATGGGGCAATGAGGGGGGCTCCAGAAATTGGAATTCACATTAGATGCAGTTTAAGCGTACAAAATTTGAAAAAAAAAGTTGTTTATTGGCATTCCTTGGAAATTTGAAATGGAAAATTAATAGCATCTTTATTCTACCATTTAGATTTTAAGTAATTTACTGTAAAACCAATTTAAATCTCGAGCCTTTTCAATTATTGCTTGATATGTGGTTCCATCCATTAAACTTGGTCACTCAAGAGGTCATTATATGCCCCACATATTGTAAGTTTTCAATGCCTTGTTTGTTAAACAGAAACTTGATTTTCAGTCATTTGAATATTGCTAAACTTAGATGGACAAGTGTATAACCATCACTGGACTGACAAAGAACAATTCTTTAAGCTCAACAGGCCACGCCTTTTTGATTGTGAATACCCAACCCCACGCAGTTTTTCCAAAGAACACCCTCTTTTCTCATGCGCTTGGTTTTTATGGTTTAAGGCTACACATACACATTTCTGAGTCTATGCAGTAACAATTACACCTGAATTTTTTCCGGTGTAAATGTGTTCAAGCAATAGCCTGTTTTTTTGTTTTCAGGCCATGTTTGATAAACCCCTCATTTCCTACAAACCACATCCAGGGTTGCGAACTTGTCGGCAGGCAATATTAACACAAGGTATACTTAGAGAGAAGGGTACAATGGTTAAAACTTTTTTTTTTTTATATCATGATAAAGATGAGTGATACAAGGTAAAAAATCAAATAATACATTCGTCGGGGAGGGCGGCCAAAGTTGATCAGCACAGTCAGTGAGGGAGTCTATCCCCTTTTCAATAGCGCTAGACCGAGGAGATGTTTTGGCTCTTGAGGTGGAGCGCCACACTACCTCAGCTCTGTTACTTTACCGCCAGATCCCTGTGCTACTCAATGCGCTGAGTTCGCGAGGACCGGTTTTCCCCGAACTAGGAACTTGTGGTTTCTAGCGAACGCTCACCTACTGGAAGCCTTAATTGAAGCATTCAACATTTAATAAGTAATTCTACATCATCTTTTTAAAATAATACTATCTTCGCATACCTGTAGGCATTTTGGGGTCAGTAAGGAATATTTATGAACACTGATTCTTATGAGGGGGAAAAATCTTCAGAAAATATTATTAAGATGAACAATACTGTCAAAAAGATTCACACCCTGATCTAGGTACATCATGTAAAATTGATGCTTGGTTTGGAAAAAATAATATAGGCAAGAAACGACAGTTACCGATCCCACTTGGCTTTATGTCTTTGCTACCTACTTATATCATCATCATCATCCATCATCATCATCATCATCAACAAGTCATTCCTAATCAACATGGGATTCCCATGATTCTATCTCACCAACCATCCCTATTCGGTTCATTGCTCCTGGCAGATCTTCTGTATGGCATCCAGAATCTACACAGAGCTGATATATATATATATATATATATATATAATATATATAATATATATATAGTAGAACAAAAGTAATAAGAACAAACAGGAATGTTTTCTTATATGTTATTCATTCTCAACTAGTTTCGACTTAGGTCATCGTCAGGGGAGAAAATTTCTTATTTGAAAGAAATTGTTTTTAGATTTTTTGAAACGGAGCATTATGTGAAGAACTATAAAAATTGAAGTATTTTTGAGGGTTGACATTCCTATTAAAATCCGGTAGAAGAGTGTGTAGTAGTAAGCATGTACATTGTTTCCGTGAAGATCTCTTTGAGTGGGTTATTTTTGAATGCTCTATAATGTAGGGAGGGTTCTTGGAGTTGTGTATTTGCCTAAATGTATAGCACATAAATGTATGTGTGTGTAATACATATATGTGTGTGAATGTGAGTGTGTGTATGGTATCCTCGTACTGTGCGCAATGATTTGATTTTTAATTGTAAAGTGGCTTGTGATGTGTGGCGGTCAATGTTGTTTATTTATGTGCCATATATAATATATATATAATTATATATTATATACATACACACATAAGATAACAAAAATTGATGAGACAAAATAGGGAATATTTCTTAAGTCATCAATCAGGAGAAAATCCTTTTTGTGAAAAAAAAATGTGTAGAAAAGTTTTATAAAACTTTTTTCAAAGTATTTATCAGCCATGATATTGATTGAAAACGTACTGGTGAAGTGGTCATATCCATTTTGGTGAAAACCATCTTCTGGTTATCACGCCTGTCGCTGGGGCGTTAGAAATGCACGACTGCAACCTCTGCAAGAGGGGTAAAGACTCCCCCAACGAGGCCACCTTGTTGGCCGTGGTGGCAACCCGTGATGCTTAAGGATAGAGCCCAGGTGATGAGCAGTTCAAGACATGCAATATCCCACTTTGGCCCTATCTTGGGGCTAGACAGGCGGTCGGAGAGGCCCCTCCGATCAATCGGCTGGTCACATCAAGCCCTCAGCCACCTATATGATTTTCCCAACCCTATGCCCTCATGGCAAGCCCTAACCCCTTTTTAATCATATGGTGCTAGAAGGCGATCCTACTGTCCTGGGAATGACGTCAAACTCTATCTGATGGTGGTTCCAGTTTTGGGAGGTTTGGGGAATGTTGGAGCACCCCTTCATCACCATTGCTTCCTAGTCCACTCTGACCCGGAGTGGTAGTACCTGTAGGGGTCCATTTTATGGGTTAATAGAAATGTATTTATAAAATTATATATCCATTATGAATTGATTTATTTCATAAACTTATCGGCTAATGACCCACTGAGGTTGTTATGCCTAAAAACAAACAAACAAACAATATTCTGGTTATATTCTCTTCCAATGCTTTTTTATATACATAAGTCCTCAGTAGTGAAAACATCCTGGCTAATGAGTTCTTTTTGATTGGTTAGATTCAAGTTAGACTTGGGTGACCATTGGCTGATGTGTTTGTTATATTGGTGTTAGCTGACAACCTACATTTAATTACGCACGCACAGGTAATTAAGTCGCAAAATGGATTAAGCTTTTATTTGTTATCCGTTGTTTTCGCAGCTTTTTCAATTATTGATTTATGTTGAGGGTCTTTTTCAATTCTTCTTAATGATTGTGATTTTAGCTTTTCTGTAAAATTGTGATGTTGAGCAGAATGTTGTTCTAGCAGGAATTAGTTTGTTGTGATCCAGAGATTGATTATGTGTCTATAAGTTTGTTTAAGTCTAATATATATATAATATATATATATGAGTATAGATAAAAAGGATATGAATAACACCACAAAATGCTGTTAATTAAAACATTTTATAACATAAGCTGATATTGAACAATATTTCGATTTTAAAATCATCTTCAGATGCTTGTTTAGCTCCGTGTTGTTAAGAGCGGAGACAAAGTCTTTATTGAGTTCAAAACAAAAAACAAATTAATATATATATATATATATATAATTATTTATAATATATATATATATATATATATATATAAATAATGAATGGAATCTTAATTTATTCAGAATACAAGGTGTGTCAAAAAAAATCTTAATACTTTTTGTAACATACTTGTATATATATATATATATATATATATATATATGATTTAATTTATTGAGTTTATACATTGAGCCTTCTTAGGGATTATAAAATCCATGTATGAATCTATATGTAGCATCTACACACAGCATCAGTATGTG
>CM042144.1:102367567-102435900 GCA_023376005.1 Doryteuthis pealeii | reverse complement strand
GGTGTTCAAATCTACAAATTAAAAAATACCCTGAATTATTAACTCTAGTCAGCTTGCCATTGACACTGAGAATTTATTTGCTGTTGTGATAGATCTTATCTTTACTTCCTACAAGCAAAAAAATTGGAAAAAAGATTTTTTGAAAGATATTGCCTGAGAGGTGGAGTAAAAATTTCAACTCAGAGAGTTTGAAAGATATGTATGTAAAATCAATTAAAATTTATTAAAGAGTAAAAAAAATAAAACCGATTTGAAATAGAAACTTGACTTTAGATAGTATTAAGATAAAACAAAACTATATATAAAATATAGTACCAGCATGTATTATTTGATAAATAAATATGTAAATAGCCTTGTTACCCCCTCACGAAATCTTGATTGGAAGTTCATGTATAAATAAAACGACACTGTGTTGGTACCTAGACCATACCTATACTCTACCTACAACTACAACCAATTTTACTCATTAAGACTATACCACGCCTGCTTATAGATGTTATTTGCTATTCAAAGCACACCAGCTACTACTGCAATAATAACCATAATACCAATTTCAGAATATATCCCTTAACCCGATATATCATTAATTAAAAACTTGTTTTAAAAAAAAAACAATTAAGACCATCTAAGGGTGTATGCACAAATTTTGAGTATATATTGTTCTTTATTCTATGTATGACGATTTTGAATCATGACGTTAAGCAGTTGACGTAGTTTCAGTTACAGACAGATAGAGACCAATTCTCATTATTAATAAATTGAGGAGCAAACCCCCACCCCAACCATTATCCATGCTAAAGTGGGATCTAGGAGCCAGTTTCAGTTGCAGACCACCTGACTCATGTTTTGTTTTTTGGGGTTTGTTGTAATTTTTTTTTTATTTGTCAGTGTAATAATCTTCCCTCAGTAGAAGGCGATTTCCATAGATAAGAGCTCCAACTACCCTGCTATTATTCTTAATATAGCTGTGAGATATAGCGGGAGAAGATTGCATGCCTCTCCCCAAGAGCATGCGTGTGTGCAAGTGAATGCAAATGAACCTAAACCAAACTCAAAAATACTGTTTGACCAATTCCAATTTTCAGCCATAATTTTTATGCCACCAAATTACAATAATGTGCACATGTCCAGAATAGGATGAGACTTGGTACTAGCAATTACTAGGCCATTGCCCAGATATTAATTCATATCCGAGGCATACTGATGTTTGTCTAACACCAAAAAGAATACACCGTCCATTTTATTTATTGATATTCGCACGAACACAACTGTGAGATTATAAATCTCTCTGTATAATATTGTAAGTCCCTTCAGAATGGTGAGTGATCATGCTCTCCACAGCATCCTTTTATCTGTTAAACTGGGCTTATCATGATTTATCAAGGATTAAAAATTAAAAAACAGATTGGTTTGCTGTAGGTTTCTCTCCAGTATTATCAACACCCCCACACCTTCCTTGCCACCTACCGCAGACAACAATATGGCACCCAGCCAAAATAGGAGTGGGAGATTGGACAGCTTTTGCAAATTACTTAAATCCTTTGCCAGCTATATTCAATAACCGTTGGCATATTGATTGTTTGTTCCTAACACCAAAAGAACTCTACCGTCTATTTTCTATCAATATCATGATGTCATGAATATTAATAGTGAATGGACAGGGAGGACTGAAACTTTTTACAGTCAAAGTTATTAAAGAATTTTTGATAATGTACCTAGACAGGTGTGATAAACCTTTTTGAGAGTCGTCTCAAACAAATGTAATAATTTCTGAAAAATTTTCTGAAATCAGTTCCTCTCATAAGACTTGACCTGTGTCACATCCTGCTCGATGAAGAGTTATATATATATATATATATAATATATATATATAAATTCAGCTGTACAAAATTCATATATTATATATATATATATATATATATATATATATACATACATATATAATATATATATATAATAAGTTAAGAGAAAGGAAATGAATCCGACAGTTGAGTAGAGATAAAAAGGGATATGAAAACAACAACAATATGCTTTAAAGGAAAAATTTTATAGCTAAATTGAACCAATATTAGATTTGTAGCTAATATTGAACCAATTTTGATTATAAAATCTCTTCAGAGCTTTTTATACTCCAACAGCAATAGCAGAGACGAAAATATAATATTGAATTTTAAAAAGAAATCCATGAATGTGCAAAACAGGTATCGAAGTTTCAAAATAAGCAACCGGCCAACGCTTTTCTCGCGTCAGCAAACAGTTATGTATCTTATTATTGAACAGTTTTTGAAAAAAAAAAAGACCATATTCCAAACTCGATGATAGACAAATTCTTTTTCAACAGGATGAATTAACCCATGACGGTAGGCCCGCAAGATTTTAGAAAAGAATTTTTATTTTGTATTTAATTTTATTTTTCTATTTTTGTTTTTCGTATGTATAAAGCAAAAAAGTATGAATTGATTATAATGTTTTTGGAAATGTGAAATTTAAATTGTTGGAAGTATATGACGGAAATAGTTATTGCGAAGGGTATTTATGATTTCGACTACCCCAAGGGTCGCTAAATAAGGGATATATAAAAAAGCCTTGTCTTTGGGGATGGTTTGATGGTGAAGAATTAACGCAGATTCCATAATTCTACGAGTGTTCTAACTGTTATATATAATATATATATAATATAAATATATATATATAATATATATATGTGTGTGTGTGTAAGATAAAACAACTTGATGGTAAACAAGGGATTGATTCTATTTGGAATCATCAAAATCTCACTGTACAACCATACTGTATGCGTGTTGTAGATGCAAACATATAGATTCATACATTGGATTGTTAAATCCCTAGAGAGCTCAATGTATAAAACTCATAAATTAATCATATATATATATATTAATATATATATATTTACAAGGTATGTACAAAAAGTATTGAAGATTTTTGTTGACACACCTTGTATTCTGGAATTAAAATAACGTTCCATTTTTTCATTATTTATTTAATATTATATATAGTATATATATATAAATATATATTATAATATATATATTATATATATCTGTTTTGTTTTTGAACTTCACTAGACATTTTGTCTTCCGCTCTTAACAACACGGAAAGTAAAACAAGCTCTGAAGATGATTTTTATAAAATCGAAAATATTGTTTCAATATCAGCTATTTATAAAATTGTTTTCAATTTAACAGCATTTTTGTGTGTTTTCATATCCTTTTATCTAACTCATATATAGTATATATATATATATTAGACTAAACAACTATAGACCACATAATCAATCTCTGGATCACAACAAACTAATTCCTGTAGAACACATTTCTGCTCCAAACATTCACATTTTAACAGAAAAGCCTAAATTCACAATCAAAGAAGAATTGAAAAAGACCTCAACATAAAATCAATAATTGAAAAGCTGGAAAACAAAACGGATAAAAACAAAATAAAAAGCTATAATCCATTTGGAACTTAATTACGTGCGTTGTAATTAAAAGTAGGGTGTCAGTAGTAACACCAAATAAACCAAACACATCAGCCAATGGTCACCCCCGTCTAACTTGAAATCTAACCAATCAAAAAGAACTCATACCAGGTGTTTCACACTGAGACTTATGTATAAAAAAAGCATTGGAGAGAATAAACCAGAAGATTTGTTTGTTTTGTTTGTTTTACGGCCATAACAACCTCAGTGGGTCATTTAATGCCGATAAAGTTTTTGAAATAAATCAATTCATAATGGTATAATATACATTTTTTTATAAATACATGTTTCTATTGTAACCCAAAATGGGACCCACAGGTACTACCACTCCGGGTCAGATGGACTTACGGAAGCAATTGTGATGAAGGGTGCTCCACATTCCCAAACCTCCAGAAACTGGAAAATCACCATCAGATAGAGTTTGACGTCATTCCCAGGACATTGTATACCCACAGCCAACCGCCTTCTAGCACCCAATATAAAAAAGGGTGCGGGCTTCCATGAGGCAATAGGTTGGGAAATATCATAATAGGTGCTAGGCTGATGTGACCAGCCGATTGATCGGAGGGGCCTCTCCGAACCGCCGCTAGCCCAAGAGAGGCCAAAGTGGAGTATTGCCATGTCATGAACTGCTCATCACCTGGCTCTATTCCTTAAGCATCACGGGTTTGCCACCCGACGGCCAAACAGGTGGCCGCATTGGGGTCTTACCGCTCTGCAGAAGGTGCTAGTCGCGTGCATCTAACGCCCCAGCCGACAGGGCGATAACCAGAAGATGGTTTTCACTCAACAAATGATATGCCACTTCACCAGACGTTTCAATCAAATATCATGGTGATAAAATACTTTTTGAAAAAATTTATAAAAAATTTTTCTAAACACATTTTTTGTTTCACAAAAAGGTTTTACTCTGATGAATGACTTAAGCAAATATTCCTATTTGTCCTCATCATTTTAGTTCATCTTATGTGTGTATGTATATATATATATACATATAATATAATATATATATATATGGCACAAAATAAACAAACACTGACCGCCACACATCAAACAAGCCACTTTTACCCAATAAAAATCTAAAAGTTCACATCGCACAGTACCGCATGATACATACACACACTCACATTCGACACACATATATGTATACACACACATACATTTATGTGTATACATATAAGGTCATATACACAACTCCCAAGAAACCCTCCCCTCACATATATAAGAGCATTCAAAAAATAACCCACCTCAAAGAGATTCTTCACGGAAAAAATGGACATGCTACTACTAACACACTCTTCTACCCGGATTTTTAAAAGAATGTCAAACCTCAAAAAACTTCAATTTTTATTCTTCCATAATGCTCCGTTTCAAAAAATTTCTAAAAAACAATTTCTTCAAATAAGAAAATTTCTCCTGACATGACCTAAGGTCGAAACTAGTTGAAATGAATAACATATAAGGAAAACATTCCTGTTTGTCTTATTACTTTTGTTCATACTATATATATATATATAATATATATATATATATAATATATATATATTCAGCTCTGTGTAGATTCTGGATGCCATACAGAAGATCTGCCAGGAGCAATGACCGATAGATGGTTGGTGAGATAGAATCATGGGAATCCATGTGATTAGAATGACTTGTGATGATGATGATGATGATTGATGATGATGATTGATATAAAGTAAGGGTAGCAAGACATAAAAGCCAGTGGGGATCGGTAACTGTCAGTTTCTTGCCTATATGATTTTTCAAACCAAGCATCAATTTTAATGATGTACCTAGATCAGTGTGATGAATCTTTTTGACAGTATGTGTTCATCAATAATAATTTTCTGAAGATTTTCCCCCTCATAAGAATCAGTGTTTCATAAATTATTCCTTACTGCACCAAAATGCCTACAGGTTGGAAGATAGTAATTATTTTTTAAAAAGATTGATGTAGAATTACTTTATTAAATGTCTGAATGCTTCAATTTAAGGCTTCTCAGTAGGTTAGGAGCGTTCGGCTAGAAACCACAAGAGTTCCTAGTTCGAAACCGGTTCTCGCGAGACTCAGCGCATGAGTAGCACAGGATCTGTGCGTAAAGTAAAGAGCTGAGGAGGTGGTGGCGCTCACCTCAGACGCCAAAAACAATCTCCTTGGTCTCTAGCGCTATTGAAAAGGGATAGACTCCCTCACTGACTGGCTGATACAGACTTTAGGCCGCCCCGACGACAGTATTATTGTTTTGATTTTACCTTGTGTTATCCTCATCTTTATCATGATATAAAAAAAAAAAGTTTAAACCATTGTACCCTTCATCTTAAGTATACCTTGTGTAATATATTGCCTGCCGACAAGTTCGCACCCTGGCATGTGTTGTAGGAAATGAGTGGGTATCAACATGGGCCTGGAAAACAAAAACAGGTTATGCCTTAACACATTTGACACCCGGAAAATTTCAGGGCTGTAAATTGTCACTGCATAGACTCAAAAATGTGTATGTGTAGCCTATAACCAATAAAAACAAGCTGCATGAGAAAAGAGGTGTGTCTTTCTGGAAAACTGCCGTGGTGTTCACAATCAAAAAGGCGTGGCCCCTGTTGAGTTAAGAATGTGTTCTTTTGTCAGGTCCAGTGATGGTATATAAACACTTGTCCATCTAAGTTTAGCAATGATTCAAATGAGAAAATCAAGTTTCTGTTAACAAACAAGGCATTGAATAACTACAAAATATTTTGGGCTATAGATGACCTCTTGAGTGACCAAGTTTAAATGATGAACACAATATCAGAAGCAATAATTGAAAAGGCTCGAGATTAAATTGTCGTTACAGTAAAATTACTTTAAAATCTAAGATGAGAATAAACAGATGCTATTAGATTTTCCATTCAAATTTCCAAAAAGGAATGCCAATAAACAACTTTTTTTTTTCAAATGATTGTGACGCTTAAACTGCATCTAAAATATTGAATTCCAATTCTGGAGCCCCCCCCCCCATTCATCCCCATTATTCCCAGATCCACCCTGACCCGGAGTGTAGTACCTGTTAGGGTCCCATCTATGAGATAAATAGAAAAAAATTAGTTAACAAAAATGTTGTTTTTTTAAATCGAGTTCAAAAAAAAGGATTTTCAATATCCATCAAGAATGAATAGAACAATATGTCTTCGGCATAAAATACCCAACAAAGGTTGACACTGCTTGTAAAATCCACAGAAAAATAAAAAAGACAGTTGCTTTACCACACAGCTCGATTACCCAAGCGTGCTACACATATGCTTGTTGGTGAGTACTGATTGAACCATAACCTTGCCAATTCCTTGCGTGAATTCAATGAAAATACTTTATTAATACAGCAGTTTATAAAGTAATAAATAGAATAGGGCCGGGTTAGCTCAGCGTAGAGCGTTTGGCTAGAAACCAAAAGGTTCCTAGTTCGATACCGGTCCTGTCAATCAGCATATGAGTTAGCACAGTATGTGTGTGGTAAAGTAAGAGCTGATGGTAGGTGTGGCGCTCCACCTCAGATGCTGAAAAAATCTCCTTGGTCTAGCACTAGTGAAAAGGGGATAGACTCCCTCACTGATTGGATGATACCGACTTTAGGCCACCCCGACGACTTTACTTACCCCTGACGATAAGTAATAAAAGTTTGCAAAGTGACCTATTGTTGGTATCAGCCAAACAGTGAGGGAGTCTATCCCCTTTTCACTTGCATTAGACTAGCTGAGGTAAAGTGCCACACCTACCAAGAGCTCCCAGACGTTTTACAGCACAGCTCAGATTACCCAAGCGAGCACAACTCATACACTGAGTTGGCGAAGACTAGAACCTGGAAATTTGCAATTACTAAACAAATGCTCTCCCTACTGAGCCTAAGCCCTATCACCTATATGATTGCCTCAACCCTATTGCCCTTATGGCAACCCCTAACTCTTTTACCATATATGTGCTAGAAGGTGGTGGCTGAGGTTTTCATGTCCTGGGAATGACGTTAAACTCTATCAGATAGTGAGGCTCCAGTTCTGGAGGTCTGGGGAGTGTGGAGCACCCCTTCATCACCATTGCTCCCTGGACCACTCTGACCTGGAGTGGTAGCACCTGTTAGGAACCAATCTATGGGTTGAATAGAAAAATGTGTTTATAAAAAATATATGAGAATCCATTAAGAATGAATTTATTTCAAAACTTTGTTGGCATTAAATGACCCACTGAGGTTGATATGCCGTAAAACAAAACAAAACAAACAAAGCTAACCAAAGTGTTCCAAAATTAATTGAACTGCAGAATTAATAAGGAAGTATATATATATATCATTTCAAGAACGAAAGACAACAGAATTATCTAAAATCTGTTTAATTGATTATTGATCCTTTATTCTAATAACAAAATATTTTTTGAGAAAATCTTAATGTGTCGTTTGATGTCATGTTTCATTTCATTTTATGCGATTATGGATTTATGATTCACATTCAATGAACAAATATAAATAGTTAAGCAGGAAGTTTAGAATTCAAAGAAATATATATTTTAAATCACAAAAAACAATGAATCAATATATCTGTAAAGTTCATGAAACTCTGAACTCGTAACAGAAAGAATAAAAACAATCCAAGTATTTGTAACATAGGCAACCAATCTACAAGAAGGAAAAATTTGAATTCAAACCAGCTTTACTCCACTTAAAAAAATTGATTTTGTGTCACCTCTTGCCTATAGCAAAGGGGTGGTAAATACATACATACATTAAAATGACTTTACTTTTATATATATATATATATATATATATATATATATATATTTGACTTAAGACCATTAAGGAAACATTCTAGTGGCAAACACTTTTCTTCAGAATGCGCTATATCAGATATAACAGTGGAGGCGCATGGTGTAAGGGTTATCATCATAGGGAAATGGAGTAGGCAACACGAGTTCAAATTCTGGATTAGACTGTTTGCATTTCACATAGCGCTTTTGTAACAGAAAAAACATAGGCAACCAATCTATAAGAAAGAAAAATTTGAATTCAAACCATCTTGATTGATTTTGTGTCACCTCCTGCCTATAGCAAAGGGGTGGTAAATACATGCATACATTAAAAGAGTGGCAAATTATTAGGTACAGAGGATGGTTTAAAACCTCTGACTAAGAATTGCAAGATTCCTGGTTTGATACCTGTCACTGCTAACTCTTCAGCATATAAGTTGCATGGATAGGTTAATCTGATCTGTGCCTTAAAGTGGGGAGCTGATAGTAGGTGTGGCATTCCACCTCAGAAAAAACAATCTCCCTGAACTAGCACTAGCAAAAAGGAGATAGACTCCCTCACAGTCTGGCTTATACTGACAATAGGCCACTCCACCAACTTTACTCACTTTTACATCATCTGTCTTCCGAGATATTCAAGTCCTCAGAAACCCCGCCCCTACAAAAAATAATTTTTTTTGACAGCATCTGTCTTCCAAGATATTCAAGTCCTCAGTAACCCCACCCCTAAAAAAAAGAATTTTCATTCCAACCAGTCTCTGAGATCGAATGTAACAATATTGTAATTGATTTCATACATTAAAAGAGTGACAAATTATTACTTACAGAGGCTGGTTTAAAACCCCTGACTAAGAATTGCAAGATTCCTGGTTTAATACCTGTCCCTGCTAACTCCTCAGCATATGTTGCATGGGTAGGTTAATCTGATCTGTGCCTTAGAGTGGGGAGCTGATAGTTGGTGTGGCATTCCACCTCAGAAAAAACAATCTCCCTGGACTTGCATTAGCGAAAAGAAGATAGACTCCCTCACAGTCTGGCTTATACCAACAATAGGTCACTCCACCAACTTTACTCACTTTTACTATTTTTCTATTCTCTTAGTCTTTCATTCCTCTTATTCTTTCTTCATAGATGCAAAAGCAATCTCCTTGGTCTAGCACTAGCGAAAAGGAGATAGACTCCCTCACAGACCTGGCATATACCAACAATAGGTCACTCCACCAACTTTACTCACTTTTACTATTTTTCTATTCTCTTAGTCTTTCATTCCTCTTATTCTTTCTTCATAGATGCAAAAGCAATCTCCTTGGTCTAGCACTAGCGAAAAGGAGATAGACTCCCTCACAGACCTGGCATTATACCAACAATAGGTCACTCCACCAACTTTACTCACTTTTACTATTTTTCTATTCTCTTAGTCTTTCATTCCTCTTATTCTTTCTTCATAGATGCAAAAGCAATCTCCTTGGTCTAGCACTAGCGAAAAGGAGATAGACTCCCTCACAGTCCTGGCTATACCAACAATAGGTCACTCCACCAACTTTACTCACTTTTACTATTTTTTCTATTCTCTTAGTCTTTCATTCCTCTTATTCTTTCTTCATAGATGCAAAAGCAATCTCCTTGGTCTAGCACTAGCGAAAAGGAGATAGACTCCCTCACAGACCTGGCTATACCAACAATAGGTCACTCCACCAACTTTACTCACTTTTACTATTTTTCTATTCTCTTAGTCTTTCATTCCTCTTATTCTTTCTTCATAGATGCAAAAGCAATCTCCTTGGTCTAGCACTAGCAAAAGGAGATAGACTCCCTCACAGACCTGGCTTATACCAACAATAGGTCACTCCACCAACTTTACTCACTTTTACTATTTTTCTATTCTCTTAGTCTTTCATTCCTCTTATTCTTTCTTCATAGATGCAAAAGCAATCTCCTTGGTCTAGCACTAGCGAAAAGGAGATAGACTCCCTCACAGACCTGGCTATACCAACAATAGGTCACTCCACCAACTTTACTCACTTTTACTATTTTTCTATTCTCTTAGTCTTTCATTCCTCTTATTCTTTCTTCATAGATGCAAAAGCAATCTCCTTGGTCTAGCACTAGCGAAAAGGAGATAGACTCCCTCACAGACCTGGCTTATACCAACAATAGGTCACTCCACCAACTTTACTCACTTTTACTATTTTTCTATTCTCTTAGTCTTTCATTCCTCTTATTCTTTCTTCATAGATGCAAAAGCAATCTCCTTGGTCTAGCACTAGCGAAAAGGAGATAGACTCCCTCACAGACCTGGCATATACCAACAATAGGTCACTCCACCAACTTTACTCACTTTTACTATTTTTCTATTCTCTTAGTCTTTCATTCCTCTTATTCTTTCTTCATAGATGCAAAAGCAATCTCCTTGGTCTAGCACTAGCGAAAAGGAGATAGACTCCCTCACAGTCCTGGCATTATACCAACAATAGGTCACTCCACCAACTTTACTCACTTTTACTATTTTTCTATTCTCTTAGTCTTTCATTCCTCTTATTCTTTCTTCATAGATGCAAAAGCAATCTCCTTGGTCTAGCACTAGCGAAAAGGAGATAGACTCCCTCACAGACCTGGCTTATACCAACAATAGGTCACTCCACCAACTTTACTCACTTTTACTATTTTTCTATTCTCTTAGTCTTTCATTCCTCTTATTCTTTCTTCATAGATGCAAAAGCAATCTCCTTGGTCTAGCACTAGCGAAAAGGAGATAGACTCCCTCACAGACCTGGCATATACCAACAATAGGTCACTCCACCAACTTTACTCACTTTTACTATTTTCTATTCTCTTAGTCTTTCATTCCTCTTATTCTTTCTTCATAGATGCAAAAGCAATCTCCTTGGTCTAGCACTAGCAAAAAGGAGATAGACTCCCTCACAGACCTGGCTTATACCAACAATAGGTCACTCCACCAACTTTTTTTTCCCTGTATAATAAAACAGAAAATTTAATGAAGAAGAAAATTATGTGACTATTTCTTGATTGTAAATAATTTTCTCGTAAAACTCTATACGTTAAATAACATTAAATATATATAAAAATTAAACAAACTATATATAAATCAATAATATCTGGCATGTTTATATTCAAACTTATTTCAAAGAGCAATGTGCATCGTTTAATGTTGCATACTTAATTTCTGAATATATATAATACAGGGTTGTTCTTTATTCTATGTATTAATGATTTTGAGTATAAAATTAAATATTTATTGATAGACTTACACAATTCTTGAGGATATTGTGACATAAGCAGTGATGAAATTTAAGTTACAGACAGACAGACAGACAGACACCGAATCACCATTATGATAAGATTAATCATATAAGTTTTTGACACTATATTACAACCTGCTATCAGTCATCTATATAATTCTTATCAATTACAATATTCATTAGCAAAATCGACCTTTGCCAACACAGCAAAAAGAAAACGGAAACACCCAGCGTGCGAATAAACAAACAGAAATCCTTTTTATCATAAATTTGCTTTATACGAGTGCCAAAGCATTATTAAATCATGGGTCATAAAAGTAATTTGAGAAGAATTCTATCATTAGACGGCTCGGAATGGGATAGAACAACCCTTGAAATAGCAAAAATGCTTAACAGGGATCTTTGAACAAGGAAGAAATATCTTCAAGACCCTTGAAGCACCATAAAAGTTCATATAATGACTTTTCATCTTTTCATTAAACAAACACGAATAAAAGAAAATCTTAGTATTTAAAGTAATATATAAATATGAACAAATTGAGATAGATAGATAGATATGAAGATGGATAGTTTTGAATAGACTGAGCTGGGTCGTTATTTTAATAGTCACCTGGTAGCAATTTTTGAGGCAGGAGACCGGGACACACTTCCTCATAAATTACCTCATATCTGCTTTTGATAACTTTTTTTACAAATCAGATCCAAGTACTGCAACACTGATTGAAGAAGTGTGCGGACCACAAGGGAGACTGTGTAGAAATTCATTAGGGGACAGGCTATCCGGCTTCACCGGCCAGCAGCAGTCCCTTAGAGTCATGTGAAGCTAGCTATAAAAGAAGAGGCACCGAAAAAAATTCAGCCTCTTTTGCCACTACTCCTGGCTAGCAGTGCTTGACCGTATCATTCGTAGCCCCAGATAGCAATGACTTGGAATCATTTCATTACGTAGAAGCGGAGAGCGGCAGACACACACCAAAAACTTTTTCTACAAGACTCAACAATTACAAGGAACAAGACTTACAAAAACTACTATAAACTAAGTTCCACAGGCATTTTTTATCTGCAACCCTTAACTACCGTTAACAACCTTTAATCTACCAAACACCTTTGAACTCTTTCGAACTCTTTTGCTTGTTTTACATTGTATATCCCTGTTGTATAGTTGTATATATGTACAGTAAACATTTTGTCATACAAAAATTCATTTGTCTCCTTCTCTTCAAAAGTGGCACCCATCTCCTCATTGTGTTTGAAGTACGGTTTATTCTTCTATAAAACTTAGGGTTTAAATGAGGGAGGTCCAAAATTGACGTAAAATGCGTTTTTGACAAAATGAATTTGGCCCCCGTACAGAAAATAATTTACCAAAAATCAGGGAACTATCGGCTTTTAATTAAATTTTCAGTGTTTATTTATCAAAGAATGATCTTTATAATGCATTATTTATTTTATTTCAAAACTCATTTTTTCAGGTCACTTAATTTTGACTCCCTCTTATGTTGGGGGCGTAACATTTTTGCGAGTTGGTCATTTTCTGTACTAATTACAGTATAAATAAAGAGATAAAAGACCGAAGTTATGAATAGAAAAAAAAAATTTTTACAGGGTTTTTCTATGAGAAAATAAGTACCGAAAATTGGAAAATAAAATGTAAAAAAACATAAATAAAATATTTTTTTGAGATTTCTTTTTTACTCATTTCTATAATTATTTAATTGGCTATTATCTTATAAAAGAAAAAAATTATGCATTGATATTGTTTCTGCTTAAAAATGGGGGGGGGGTTACATTTTCAATGGAGTTTTTCTTCAAAACATATACTTTGATTGACTAAAATAAGGTTTGCATTAAATAGATATTTAATTTTAGAATCTAAAAATATAACATTTTAAACTTAACATCTGGCTTTTCATATTTTAAATAAATTTTATTTTGTATTTTCATAGCAAAAATACTTAATTAAAGTTTTGAAATAAAATAACTGATGCATTATAAAATTCATTAATTGATAAATCAATACAGAAAATTTCATTAAAATTGGATAATTCCCTGATTTTTGGTAAATTTTTTTGCAATCGCGAATGTTACATTAAATTTGTAAAAAAGCCATGTTAAGCCATTTTAAACCAGCATCTCAGACCAAAAGCGATAGAAATTGACTGAAAAAATCGTTTTAAAATGTTTTTAAAAAAAATTGTATATGTAATGATATTTTTCTTTTTTTAATGATGGTCATTATGTTACTACTTATAGTTTTATGAAAAGTTTGACCTTAAATAATCGATTTAATTAATTTTAATTCGTTTTTAAAACAAAAAATCTGTTGCAAGCAGACGAATTTTGGGCCATCCTAATTTAAACAGGACAAAAATCCCCACATACGTTGAAAAATAAACCTAATTTGATCACTTTCTATGAGAGTATCTAGGTCTGCCTATCAATTTTTCAGCCAACCCTTGTAATTCAAATTCTGTCATGTCTGATATTTAACCATCTCTGCTGGATTCTGAACCACATGTGGAATCAAGGGAAATGGAAATGTTGACTAAGCAGCCAAGTTGGCTTTAAATATGGACCCCCAACAAATACAGAATTCCATGCACTGACTTGAAATCCAAAATCAATAAATTCTTCAATACAAAATGGCACCAATGTTGAAATAATAACATAATAAACACTTCCTGATAAAACCTACACAAGGAGAATGGAAACTCTAGAATGGAACAAGTCACTATATCCCAATTGTGGGGGTGTGTTTTGTAATGGTTAATAGTACCAGTAATGACAATGAACTGGTGACAATGAAGGGCACTCTCAGTTATCAAGTTAATTAGATTTGGTTTTGGTTTGTTTTGTTTTACGGCATATCAACCTCGGTGGGTCATTTAATGCCAATAAAGTTGTGAAATAAATTCATTCTTAATGCATAATACAATTTTGTTTAAAAATTCATGTTTTTCTATTTAACCCATAGATGGGACCCTAACAGGTACTACCACTCCGGGTCAGAGTGGACCAGGGAGCAATGGTGATGAAGGGGTGCTCCACATTCCCCAAACCTCCAGAACTGGAACCCCACCATCAGATAGAGTTTAATGTGATTCCCAGGACATGTAGACCCTCAGTCACCGCCTTCTAGCACCCATATGATAAAAAGGGGTTGGGGCTTGCCATAAGGGCAATAGGGTTGGGAAAATCATATAGGTGCTAGGGCTTGACGTAACCAACCGATTGATCGGAGGAGGCCTCTCCGACTGCCGTCTAGCCCAAGATAGGGCCAAAGTAGAGTATTGCAAGTCATGGACTGCTCAACCACCTGGGTTCTATCCTTAAGCATCATGGGTCGCCACCCAAGGCAAACAGGTGGCCCCATTGGGGGAGTCTTTCTCCTCTGCAGAGGTGCAGTCGGTGCATTCTAACGCCCCAGCCGACAGGGCGGAAGTTAATTAGAGGTTACAGTAATATTTTTATGGATATCATACAAACTTACTTCTTACTCATAAGACTAACATCAAAAAGGATTCCAGACTTACAGAAAGACTTTAGGAATTTTAGTTTCCTTTTAAACTCATCAAAATGAATAAATGGTCTCTAGTAAAACGGACTATATGACCTTTAGCCACCCCTTTTTGATCTTGATTAAGAAAAGACATGTTTTTTATTTACACCATCAATATCTGGTTGTTTTAACAGACGATTTTAGATCTTTTTTTTCTAATTATAAAACTAACCCCTAACCCTAACCCCTAACCCTAACCCTAACCCTTAACCCTAAACCCATACAAACAACCAGATATTTACAGTGTAAATGAAAAACATGTCCTTTTTAAATCAAGATCAAAAAGGGGTGCCTAAAGGTAATATGGTCCTATTTTCTACTACATAAAAGGAAAACAAAAAAAAGCCCCTATCTTCCTGTATCAGTAAGAAGAAAAAAGAAAAGAAAAGTTAAGGCAAAGTTGATCTGGAATTACCTGACTTTTCTGCCCAAGAATTTCTGCTAATAACCACAAGATGGCATTGCCAAAGTAGCAGAGTCTAGTGTAAAAGACAAAGGTGTGAATATCTCATTCTCTTTGTCTCACAGTATACCTCAGAGACTCATTCCTGTCTGAGGAACTTTTTATCACCTTTGCAAACATTCTATTGCATTGATCATGGCACTACAAAATTACACAGCATACGAAGTGCCTTAAGATTGGTTGTTTTGTTTAATGGCACATCAACCATTGTGGGCCATTTAATGACAAATCTTATTTTCACATATATATATATATATTCTGCTTAAGAAATAATTTCATTAACTTCATGTGTATTAATAAATTGGTAGAAATAATTTACATTAACTGTGTGTTAAAAAATTGGTAGACATAATTTACACTAACTTAATGTGTGTGTGAATGGTATAATTTACACTAACTTATGTAGAAATAATTTACACTAATTTCATATGTAGTTGGAGGTCCAGTCTCACAGACAAGTTAAAGAGACAGTTCTTCCAGGCCATTGTCGTGTCAGTACTGCTGTATGGCTGCACCACCTGGACCCTAACTAAGCGACTAGAGAATAAACTAAATGGGAGATGCACAAGAATGCTGCGGGGGATCCTGAACAACACGTGGAAACAACACCCTACGAGAAAACAGCTGTACGGCCACCTACCACATATCACCCAAACCATCCGAGTAAGACGAACAAGACACGCGGGACACTGCTGGAGAAGCAAGGACAAACTCATAAGGGACGTCCTCCAGTGGAAGCCAGCACATGGACAAGCCAGTGTGGGCCGACCAGCAAAAATGTACATTGATCAGCTCTGAGCGGATGCAGGATGCTGCATAGAGGACCTCCCGAGAATGATGAGCGATAGGGACGGATGGAGAGAGATTGTCATGGATATTCATGTTAACAGTGCGACATGATGATGATGATGATCATATGTAGTAATAAACTGTTAGAAATAATTTTCATTAAGAGGTAGCTCTGCTATTTTTATATAAAACACACATGTCAAAGTAAATATTTACAACTAATCTTAGTGAGAAAACTTATTAATCAATTGGCAATTTTTCTATCAGTTGATCATCTAGCAAATTAATTTAATGAAAAGTTGAAATATGAATTTATATAAAATTATGCGGGCATTGAGGAATAGAATATTATTTATAAGAGTTTGAGAAAATTAGTTTATTTTGGAATTGTTCTTATCTGAAGTTTTTGCTCCTCTGAACATAATTTTAAAAATGATTAGTTTCATATCATTTCATTACTGAACCCTCATTATTATCTTATTACACATCTCTAAATGTGGCACAAGGTCAACTTTTAAGAGGAGTAATAGGTCTGAATTCAGTTTTTCTTCTCCTAGACTAGTCACTGCACTAAAGTCAAAGAGCCCAGTCTGCCCTACTATTTACCCATAGCTAAAAGGAAAATAGTGGGATGCATACATTTCCCAAGGGTATTAGCGCTATGTGAAATGCTACCAGTCTTATACAGGACTTGAACTCATATGGCCATGTCCATTTTCTACAATTATAGCCATTATACCATAAGCGCATCCATACAGATACGTATAATAAGGAACTTTCTACATACACTGTTTTGTTCACTCTTTTCATATCTCATTTCATTATGTATTTTTTATTTATTTAGTTTGCTCAGGTGATATACTATCTATCAATAATGGAGATTCGCCTCCGGTTTTTGTCTGTAACAAAAATTACGTCACTGCTTATGTCACATTACCCAAAATCGTCATAACATAGAATGAATACACTCAAAATTTGAACATGCAGCATTAGACAGTCACTATTGTTTTTTAAAACAAGTTTTAATAAATACATGACTGGTATTATATATCTATATATAGTTTGTTTTATTTTAATACATATTTAAAGTTTACATTTCAAATTGTTTTATTTTTTAATCCTTTAATGAATTTGGGGAATGAGGGGATGGGCGTTGAAAATTTAATATCAGAGAGTTTGTATCATAAGTAAAGTAAAATCATCAAATTTATTAAAGGAGTAAAAAAATAAAATAAATTTATTAAAGGAGTTAAAAATATTAAAAAATTGAAATGGAAACTTAGTTCTGATAACTTTAAATATATATTAAAATAAAACAAACTATATATAGATAGATAATACCAGGTATGTATATTTATTAAAACTTGTTTAAAAAAACACCGAGGACTGTTTAACATTGCATGCTCAAATTTTGAGTGTATTTATTCTATGTTATGACGTTTTAGGTAGTGTGACGTAATCAGTGACGTCGTTTTTGTTACAGACAAAAACCGGAAGTGAATCTCCATTATTAATAGATTTCAATTGAAATGAGAGCATTATTGGTTGGTTTTGATGTTACTTTTAAAATTGACAAACATATTTTGTTCTATTTTCCCTTGATAAGCGTATTTATCAAGAGAAAATGAAATGATTGGCTGAAAGGAGGGAAATGTTTTAAAAACATACAAAAAACCTTATTAAGACCTCATACGTCTAGACATAGAAATTGTGGTGTATTAGTGAAATTAGAGGTCATACAAAGAGTGACAAAACTAAAAAAAGAGTAAAAGATTAGAGATTACAGGGAGAGATTAGATAAATTAGGATTAACTAGTTTACTAGATGTGATGGAGAATGAGAACTGCTGTATGAATTAAGGAAAAGAGAAAGATATTGTCTTGCCTGTTGGAGTTGAACCCACATCCTCCTGAATGCAAGAAAGTGAGACTTAGTTGTTGCATGGATGCGAGGTTCGACTTGGGTGCCCGGGTGTTGGGGGCCTACCCACATCCACTCGAATACAACAAAGTGAGACTTGGGCATTGCACGGACACGAGGTTCGGTTCAGGTGCATGGGTGTTGAAAGGCTACTTCCATAAGTAGCTGGAATCTAAGGAGAATGACAGAATCAGAGCAGTGCGGACACCGACAGAGACTAAATGATGTAAGACTTTAGTTGAAACTAGTGAGAAAAGATTAAAGAACAGTGACGAACTTAACCAGTTTGCGGCGGACTTGATTGTGGACCCTCCTCAACACAGAATTTTATTTTTTTATTCAACAAACCATGAAGAATAATAAGAGGTGATCTGATTGAAATTTTAAAAATAATAAATAGAATTGGGTTAGCTCAATCGGTAAAGCGTTCGGCTAGAAACCACAAGGTTCCTAGTTCGATACCGGTCCTCACCAACTTAGTATATGAGTAGCACAGGGATCTGTGCGGTAAAGTAAGGAGCTGATGGTAGGTGTGGTGCCCCACCTCAGATGCTAAAACAATCTCCTTGTTCTAGTGCTATTGAAAAGGGGATAGACTCCCTCGCTGACTGGCTGATACCGACTTTAGGCCGCCCCGTCGACTTTACTTACTTACTTACTAATTAACGTAGGTACTTTTTTGATATTTCTCCTCAAACTAGTAATTTACCATCAAGGCAGATTTCAAAAACTAATTCTATAAATCAATTAGAATTTTTTTTTTTTTTTAGCTAATAGTGATAATATATTCTTGGAATAAATGAGGCCAGATGTGGTTATCTGGTCAGAAGAGGTGAAAAAAGTCTGTACTGATTGTATCATGGTAAGAGGTCTGTGATGAGGCTACAGATAGGAAAACCAGCAGCTGCTTGATAATTGCAAAGCAAAAAGATGGCATACTTGGTTTTTTCCCTGTGGAAGTAAGCTGCGGGGAATTCCTGGCACAGACAGAATGGAACCTGCTAACCAGCTTGGGAGGGAGAGTCCAAGAAAGGAAGAAAGGCTGTTAAAATGTTCAGAGAGGCAGCTGAAAAAGCCTCTCAATGGTTATGGCACAAAAGGGAGGAGATGAGCTGGAAAAGAGGAGGAGACTGACAGTAAGTTAGCCACCACTGCCGACCCACAAACAAGAGTATTATGATTCAGAGTCAAAATGCTAGTTGAAGGATGCACACCATTTGAAGATATATTCTCCTGAAGAGCTACCTACTCCTGTAAAAAAAGACTATTCTTAACGAGTTAAGTTGAACCAGCATCTATCATATGGAGGTAAACTGATTTACATACACACACACACACACACACACATATATATATATATATATATATATATATATATATTGTAGAATTCTGTATTAGGCAATCAATATTCAGTTGTATTGCAGCAGAATGTGATTTGGGCATTAGTGTGGGTAGGTGGTTTATATACAGGATTGGGCTGTTCCACTATGTACTTTGACTAAGCTCATTCCTGGATTCTGACTGGCTGCTGGTTTTCAGTGTAGACACTTTGATCCATAAATACCCAACACATGGCTATATTCTGGGAGTGAGTAGGGGGTCTGTATTTGGTTACAGCCTGTCCTCTTTTGTCTAGTTACAGTCTTCTTGTGAAAGTATGATATGTTGATTCTACACACACACACACACACACACACATATATATATATATATATATATATATATATATATATATATATATATATTATTATTATCATTATTATTATTATTATTATAAAGCTGAGTTAATCAACTTTTGCTTCCTAAAGGATTTTTTATTGTTTAGTTTAATGACACAAAATTATACTGAATTATTCCTTACTTTTAGGATTGAATTATGTTTGAAAAATATTGTTTTAATTGGTTCTAATTAGTTGTACTTTGCAATTAAGTCAAAAACAGACCAATCTCTTACTTTACTCTCTGTCTATCTCTTTCTTCTTCTCTATGTATCTCTTGGCTACCTCCTCATTATATAATGTTAGTTTCTCTGGAGCATAAAGAGAGAGAGAGAGAACCGGGAGAATTTGAAATGTATTTTTATGTTAAATTTCACAACCAGCAATCCGTAGCTTAAATGAGGTCAATTAAAACATTTCCTTTCTTAGAAAGCTGACAAAATGATTTTAAGGTTTCGTCTGTCCGTATTTATTTATTTTTAATTTTATTCGCTTTGCTAACTCCCTTTTCCCTAATCTACCCAGAGCTGAATGGGTGACCCAATGGGTCACATTTTGTCTAGTATTTATATATATTCTTCGCATATATATATATATTTCTATACATTTCTAAAGTGTTCATAGATTCTAGGTTTTGTTGAGTCTTCCTGATGTAACTTTTATCAGTCATTACACGGGATGGAATGAATGCCTGCATTGGAAGTGTTTGTTGTGTTTGTGCATGTGGAGAAGTTAGTGTGATTTTAGATGGTTTGAGATGTGGTCTAAATGACTTGTATTCCTATTTTATTTAACTTGCCATAAAATGGTTTGTTGTGTGTGTTGCCAGATAGGCTGATAGGTTTTTGAGTGGAGGAAATGGTGAGGGAGTTATTCTTTAGATGAGTGTATTTTGAGGGCTTTTTTCTAGCATTTAATATGAAGGGTCTAGGGCAGGCCCTGACACTAACTTTTTTCATGACCGTCCCGAACAAAAATTATCAACCGTCCCGAATGGGGTTTGGACCGTCCCGATTGGGGTTTGGACCGTCCCGAAATCAAAATATTTTTGTTTAATTCATTAGCATCATCTATACTTGTCAATCATCGGTAGCATAATAACATGTAATAAAACATTAAGAAAAGCTGAAGCAGTGATAATTCTGGATATTTGGACAAAAAATCCATTTCCTAGTGTGTTTTGAGCTAAAAAAATACTTTTTTTTTTAAGTTACCCAATTTTCATGTAATCATTGGTTTCCTTTTTCGGGAAGGACATGCTGAACCTTTAGAAATTTTTACCGTCCCCGGCAAACTGTCCCGGATGACGTATTGATCATCCCGGATGTAATTTTTATCGTCCCCGGGATGATGGGACAACGTTGATGTCAAGCCCTGATCTAGGGTATCTTAAAGTTATGAGAGACTCCTCGATGTATTTATATTGTTCATCTAAATATTCATGCTCTTAAATAAAAAAATGATGATGAGGCCCATTTTGATTTTGTTGTGATAGGAGTAAAAGTGTATGTCGTCGTTTTTGTTGGTTGGCTTGTTTTGGTTTGGTCTGGTTTGGTTTGTTTTACAGCATATCAACCTCAGTGGGTCATTTAATAAAGTTTTGAAATAAATCAATTCTTAATGGATAATACAATTTTTTTATAAATACATTTTTCTATTTAACCCATAGATGGGACCCTAACAGGTACTACCACTCCGGGTCAGAGTGGACCAGGGAGCAATGGTGATGAATGGGGTGCTCCACATTCCCCAAACCTCCAAAACTGGAACCTCACCATCAGATAGAGTTTAACGTCATTCCCAGGACATGTAGACCCGCAGCCACCACCTTCTAGCACCCATATGATAAAAAGGTGTTGGGGCTTGCCATAAGTAAAGTAAAGGCGGCCTAAAGTCGGTATCAGCCAGTCAGCGAGGGAGTCTATCCCCTTTTCAATAGCTCTAGACCAAGGAGATTGTTTTAGCATCTGAGGTGGAGCACCACACCTACCATCAGCTCCTTACTTTACCGCACAGATCCCTGTGCTACTCATACGCTGAGTTGGCGAGGACCGGTATCGAACTAGAATAAAAAAGAGATCAGATGCTCCTATTAGTAAATAAAAAAAAACAGGCTTAGAGGGTAAACCAAATCTGGAATAATAATTAAAAAAAAAAAAAAGCAAATGAACAGAAACATAAACATGCACACACGCACACACAAACACACACATAAACAAGCACCCCCTCCACACACACACACACACACATAATTTGGAAGACATGCCCTTGTGGCATAATAGTTAATGTGCTGGACTGTGACTTCATAGTAAGCATGTTCAAACTACAGTCATGCTATTATGTTTACTTTCAGACTAATACTCTTGGGAAAGGTATAAAACCCCTCATCCTCCAGCTAAGGTTAAATAGTACCATTACTGTTCTTCTACAAGGATGGATTTGGCATTAGATAAACTATGAAGGTGGATATGCCATCGGTAGAACACAATATTCATAATCTCAGGGTTAATAATTCAAGTTCTCCTTTTGTTTAATATTTTGGGTACCTCGCATAGTGTAATGGTCACCCTGGTTGACAAAACATTATTAGTGAGTTTGATTCTCTGGCTGAAGGTGTCCCATTGTAGCATAATGGCTAGTAAGCTAGTCTCACAGATCCATTACTATTGAATAGCAAATTCACTCCTCACTGGATGCCCCACAAATGCGACCTTGTGTCACATCCAATCCATGGTGAATAGGTTGGGTAAATACCTTCCTACCAGTGGAGAATTGTGGAGTCTCCCTGATATAAAGACCTTGCGCCACATCTCACCCCTGGTGGGGGGTGGTGATTTGTTTTGTTTTATTTTACGGCATATCAACCTCGGTGGGTTATTTAATGCCGACAAAGTTGTGAAATAAATTCATTCTTAATGCATATAATACAATTTTGTTTATAAACTTATGTTTTTCTGTTTAAACCATAGATGGGACCCTAACAGGTACTACCACTCCGAGTCAGAGTGGACCAGGGAGCAATGGTGATGAAGGGGTGCTCCACATTCCCCAAACCTCTAAAACTGAAACCTCACCATCAGATAGAGTTTAACGTCATTCCCAGGACATGTAGACCCTCAGTCACCGCCTTCTAGCACCCATATGATAAAAAGGGTTGGGGCTTGCCATAAAGGCAATAGGGTTGGGGCAATCATATAGGTGCTAGGGCTTGACGTAACCAACCGATTGATCAGAATAGGCCTCTCCGACCCCCCGTCTAGCCCAAGAAAGGGCCAAAGTGAGGAGGGGTGAATAAGTATCATTACTTAGGTATCAATTTATAAGTTAACTTCTCTGCGTCTGGGTCAAATGAACAATAAGCCTTGAGCAAGTATCTTTAAATTCATCTCTTGGTAATTTATGAGGGAGTGCGTCCGGTCTCCTGCCTCAAAAATTGCTGCTCGGTGACTATTGAAATAGCAACCCCAGCTTGTCGTAATTTTTGTTTATTTATCGTAATTTGTCGTAATTCTTGTTTAGATATGAAGATGGATATATAGTTTGGAATAGACTGAGATAGATAGATAAACAAACAAAATAATATAGATAGATATGAACAAATGGAGATAGATAGATATTTTTGACAAGTAAATGTATTTTTTTTTTTTTTCGTAATTCTTGTTTATTTAAACTAAAAACAAGACATTAAACAAACATGATTAAAAAAAAATCTTAGTATTTAAAGTAATATAGATAAATATGAACAAATTGAGATAGATAGATAGAGATATGAAGATGGATAGTTTTGAATAGACTGAGCTGGGTCGTTATTTTAATAGTCACCGGGTAGCAATTTTTGAGGCAGGAGACCGGGACGCACTTCCTCATAAATTACCCATCTCGTTAATGTTTTCATATTACCCATGGTCGGATAAAAAGAGTGTTGCATCATGGTTAGGTAGCTAGTCTCACAGATCCATTACTGTAACTACTGTTACTGTTACTGCTATAGCATTCACCCTGGGTTGGTTGAGCTGGCTCCACCCAATGAATTCACCATATCCTGAATGAATACAGACCATGCATGATGATCCAATGCAATTGAGGTTATCAGTATCAGACATTTGCAGTCCCATCAATGAACTCCATAAAGGCCTCGGCCCAGGATCAGCTTCGTATCTTGTTTGACTTTTTGAGCCATGTTTTCAGTTGACCCCCTTGGCGTTTCTTCCATCCTTAAGGTGGTTCTGAGTCAATGGGTTCACAATTGATGTCACCAGGTTATCAATGTAGGGTATGATCGAGCCAATGAAGACGTCTCACAATAAGTGCCTACTGAAAGGAGGAGATTCTGCATCTTGCCCGTGTGTGCAATGTAAAGGATTTTTCCAAGGGTTTTTCCTTAATTGAATAAGATATTTACCACATTGTTTTTACACTTCTGTTGTAATTTAAAAGAAACGGTTAATTTCCTTCACATGAGATTCAATTTGAACAACCGCACTTGACAACCCTATAGAAAACTTAACAATCTTCCGATATATATTAATATAAAATCGGATAATATTCCCACCATTGCTAAAAACATCTATAAATCTATTGCCACAAATTTCAGTAATGCAAATAATTTCACCAACCCTCTATTAAAAAAAAAAAAGAACAGAAAATCTTTTGTATATATCTATTTATTTATTTTTTAGAAGTGGCTACCCGGCGTCACCTGGATAGAGGGGGCATTTTTTAAAAGGTTAGTCCTGCAGATCCATTATTACTGAATCGTGAGTTGAATCCTCATAGAATGCCCAATTAAAATCCCTACGTAAAAAAAGACCTTTCATTGATCCAGAGATAAGTTGCCGCCATCAAGAATGAGGAATGCAGCAAAGGCAATAATGCTCAAACATCTGAAATTTGCGAAAGTCCCCAGCCCTCATTGGCCAAGTTTCGCAGCCATAAAGGAGGATGGTGCGAACCAGAGCATGGTATATGCATATTTTTGTACACATTCTAATCTCCTATCTGGACCCCAATCTCGCATGAAGACAAGAGAGGGTGAAGCAAGCAGTACAAATACGTCTGTCAATGTCCTCTTCTCCTTGCCCCATTGCAGTTATCACTGAACCAACGTATTTAAAACTGCTCACTTCTTTGAGGGTTTCCCTGTTGAGGACGATCAGTTGTTTTTCAGTTGGAGGAAATCGTGCAATTAGAAGCTTTGTTTTTTGTGCATTGTTTTTCATTCCAAGTTTGGAAGCATAACGCTGAAGCGTGTCAATTGCTGATTGGAAATTGTTGCAGTTCTCCCCCAAAATTGCTATGTTGTCCGCATATTCCAAGTCTGACAGGTTAAAATTACAGCCAACAGTGACACCCGGGAAGTTTGCGAGTGCATGGGAAGTGATCCAATCGATAGCATAATTGAACAAGATGGGGGAGAGAATGCAGCCTTGTTACACTCCAGAGCAGATGTCAAAGAATTGAGATTCCTGATTACATGCACAAACTTTTATATGGATGGACAGATATTAAACTTTCAGGAGGTTTAGAAGTTTCAGCTTGCATAACCTCCAAAAGAGCTCCACAGTCAACTGATGCAGCAAAGTCTATGAAGCAAACAATTGTTTTTTGCTGGAAGCACCAATGATACTCAAGGACTCGATAGAATGTGAAGATCTAATCACTGCACCCTCGAGCAAGGTGAAACCCACACTGATTTGATCTTGTATGCAGGTGATGTTGGTGTTAGAAACATTTCAGCAGTATTGTGGTGAAAATTTTTCAAAATACATTAGCCTGACATTACTACTGAATAACGAGTTTGATCCTCACATGATTCCCTACACTTTCTACCTTATGTCACATCCTCCCTATGGTGAACAGGATGGGTATCTACCTACCCCATACTTCTGGCTTTTTGCCAAACATATAAGCTTAGTGAACAAGAACTGAGTCACAGCATAGTAACAAATATTTTTGTGTTTTAAATTCCAGAAATATTTAGCTAATATATTTTTTTTAAATTTTGGATTATTTTTAGCTATGAGTTTGGAAGTGTGCTAAAAAAATGTCTATATCTTACAAAAATATATCTTTTTATTTGGCACCGGTCTGTCTCGCGAAATCCGATGGATCTGTGTCTGCACCATGACACCCACCTTGGCATTGTTAGGGACATGGTGTAATGGTTAGATTCAGGGAAAATGGACTCGTCAACCCAAGTTCAATTCCTGAACGAAACTCTTTGCATTTCACATGGCGCTAATACCTTTGGGAAAGGTATGAATCCAATTCTCCCTCCAACTATGGGTAAATAGCAGGGCAGACTGGGCACTTTAACCATGGGTAGGTAACAAGTATAGAGGAAGGAAAACTCTGAATACAAACCTGTTAAACTCCGCTTAAGAAATTGACCTTGTGTTGCATCCTGCTCGTGCAGAGGGGTTAGTAAATATATATATATGTAAGACCATCAGTTGCCCTTGCTGCGTGTCTTCCCTCTTATTGACAATGATTTTTTTGGACTGGACTCTCTAGCCTGGGAAGGTAGACAAAGTAATTTCAAAACAAGGGGCTGGAGTCCCGAAGCAATTTGATGTCTTCAACCTTTCAACAAAATCATTGGTATCATCAATAGGGGATACCTGCTGCATAGGCAACTGAATGGAATAACATAGACAAAGATGAAATTAGTAAATAATTATCAAAGTAAAGTAAGTTTTTAAAATATACCAAGATGTTTGTAAACTTATATAGATATGGATTATCTGTTAATATCTCTCTCTTCACCATACTCTCTGCCCTCCCTCTCTTTCCCTCTCTTTCTCTCTCTCTCTCTCTCTCTCTCTATAATATATATATATATATATATATATGTGTGTGTGTGTGTGTGTGTGTGTGCAGATATATATATATATATATATATATATATATATATATATATATATATATACAGTGATGCTGATAGATTTTTGATTTAGTGCATCCCGAGATGCACATATTTGCTTTGAATGAGTCCACAGGAAAAGTTATGGGTCCCAACTAAAGCTGTCTAACTCCTACCTTGTAACCTATTCTATGTAATTCGTTTCTAAGAAACTATTGAAATGTAATTACAGTTAGCTTGAAATGATGAGGGAAGGAAAAAGAAAAACACTGGGATGCATGGATACGATTTTACTGCGTCCTTTTAGATTTTTGTGCGTCAGGGATGCAGGAGTATACCTATCAGCATCTCTGTATATATATATAAACAAAAAAGTATAGAGAAAAGTTTGTCTGAAGTTGAATATTTGAGAACATAGACATGTACAGACACACACACACTCACACGCACACACACACACACAAACACACATATATATATATATGATATAATAAAATGAATGTATAAAGGTTTTACATATCTATTTATTTGGTGACAAAGGAATATTCACGACCATATTGGTTTCATGCGATAGCAATCGTCAGGTGAAGATATTATTGAGCACTCTACCAATAATACTTCCTTTGGCACACCGTTCCAATAAAGGCTGAAACAGTGACAATCCCACACTATAACTATATATATATATATATATATATATATATATATATATATATATATTTTACCAACCCCTCTGCATGGGTTGGATAAAACACAAGGTCAATATATTAAGCTCAGTTTAACAGTTTTGAATTCAAAGTTTTCCTTCTCCTCAATTGGTTTCCTAACCAAGGTTAAAGAGCCCAGTCTTCCCTACTATTTACCTGTTGTTGGAATAACTGGATGTATAGCTTTTTAAAAGGTAGGGTCTCTTATCATGTTGTAATGGTTAACAAGCTAGTCTTGAACATCTTTTACAACTAAATAATAATCCTCACTGGATTATTCATACTTTTGACATGGTGTCACATCCTACCCATGGGGAACAGGTTGAGTAAATACCTACTTTTCCCAAGAGTATTAGCATTATGTGAAATGCAAACAGCCTTGTCCAGGATTTGAACGAATTATATGAGATATGGAAGCGCGTGCTGTAATGGTTAAAGTCATGGGAAATGGACTCGTCACTCCGAGATCAAATCCTGTATGTGGTAATTGCATTTCACTTAGCGCTAATATCCTTGGGAAAGGTATGAATCCTGCTCTCCCTCCAGCTAGAGATAAATAGTAAGGCAGACTGGGCTCTTTAACCTTGGTCTAGGAGAAGGAAAACCATGAATTCAAACCTGTTGAACCCCACTTAAGAAAATGACCTTGTGTCACATCCTGCTCATGAGGAGGGGTTGGTAAATATATATATGAGATAATTAGGAAAAGAAGATAAGAAGTAAGTGCTTGCTGAAACTGGTCAATTTAGATAAATTTGGAAATCGGCTTCGATCATATCAGCAGAAGGCACCCAGTGGGAATCAAACTCACTAGTAATGGCTAGCTAACAAACCATTACACCAAATGTAGTGTCCCCAATGTTGAAGTCTTATTTGAAATTATTGAAGTCAGTTAGTCTGCTGTTGATTTGAATAACAGCAACTAGCTAAGCACAACTGAAGCAGTGTCCAAGACAGTTGGTATTTATAAGAAATCAAGAATGATCCATTCATGCATTTGGGTGATTCCATTCCCTGAGTTCTGATTGGCTGCTTGGTTTCTATGATATTGTGGAGTTTCATAAATACCCTGTCATTCTGCAGTAGAATTGCAACAAGACGGGTTTGTATTATGTTACAACCGCTTGTTGCCGTGCCTTACCAATGCAACGGTAATTGGAACTTAGTTTGATTATTCTTCAGAAATAGAAATATTAAAAATTGTTGTCGGTGTTATTAATAACACAAAACTAGTGCTATTATTAGTGTATCCTTATGCAGGGATGCTGATAGCTTTTTGATTTAGTGCATTCTGGGACACTCATATTTGCTTTAAATGAGTCCCCGGGAAAATTAATGGGTCCCAACTAAAGTTTCTTAATAGATTGTAGGGTTTTTATTTATGATCAGGGGAAACGACTAAAGCCATCTAACTCCTACCTTGTAACCTATCCTGTGTAATTTGTGTAGTGAGAGAGGAGACCTACCTCGTGCAACACGGTGTGACAGAGAGAGTGGCGGGGGTGAGACTTGCCGTATTCTTGAAGGAAGCGGGCTAGGCTTTGCCTGGCGTGCAGGACTGACCTAGAGTCCTTCCGAATGTGAGCGCTGTGGATGAGCAGTGAAATAGGAAATAGCAGAGTGGCCTGGATGTAGGTGGTCGCGCTGTATGGATTGATGCGTACTTGCAGTGCTGACGAGTGTCGCACGTGCTGCACGGACAATTCTGAGTGAGGAGCCCAGATGTGTTGAGATTGAGGTATATTTAAAGGACTTACCCTCGCAGACGAGGGAGAGAACAACTGCAGTAGTGTTGTCGAGACGAGCAGGACAAAGAAATAATTTTGGATATTGGATTTTGGAGCGTGATACAGTTGGGAGTGTTTAGACTGTCGATAGGAACCTTGAGTCAGACTTGACTGTCACCCCCACACACACACACTGATTAGAATTTGTTTACAAGAAAATATTGAAATGTATTTACAGATAGCTTGAAATGGTGAGGGAAGAAAAAAGAAAAATACTGGGACACATGGATACGATTTTACTGCGTCCTTTTAGATTTTTGTGCGTCAGGTACGCTTCCTGCGTCCCTATCAGCATCTCTGTAAATATACATATATATAAATATATGTGTGTGTGTGTGTGTGTGTGTGTTTGTATGTGTGTGTGTGTGTGTGTTCATTCTTATAAGAAGCCAAGTATTTCTCTCACTTACCAATGTAAGAGTGAACATGTCATGTGACCAATCACTAACACCCAACCCATAAACCTTTCATCTAATCTCCTGAGAAATACAGACTGATGTCTTAAAGTTCTGACTTCATATTAGACAAACAGCCAAGACATCACACCAATTCTGACTCTTCAAAAGCGAAATGCTGTCACTGACAAATCTGTAAAATACCTTTGGTGCCAAGTCTATAAGACATGGCTGCAATTTCATTCATCTCATAAACAACACCACAAAGGACGACCCTAATTCTTGCTTTGTTTACTTTTCACTCCTCCATTTATGGGACCAAGTAACCAATAAGCACCCCAGCTGGGAGCTGTTTTGAAAGGAACACCTTTTGCTTATCACTGTAAACCCCGGTTGTTTGTTTACAACCATTTTGAACAAAAATTTTCATCATGAAATGATGAGTGTTTGAAACAAGTTTACTAAAATCTCTTAAGAGAATAAAATACCTTTAATATTCTATCTACTTTTGTTAAGAATCCTATCTGCATCAGGTTGCTGTCAAAAGATTCTAAGACTGAATGCTCTAATGATTATGGGGATGACTGTCTTTTCTATAACAGAAACGACAGCAGTGGCTATAACAGCAAGGAGATTGATAAGAGTAAACAATGTTTGACATTGGAGTTTAAGTAGCAGTAGCAGTGGCAACTGTAGAGGCCATAGTATAAGTATAACAGGATTGGATATAGTAGGAGTACCGGTAGTATAGGAATAACTGGTATAGTAGCAAGAATGCAAATAAATGCTGTAATGGAAAGAATTTATAATTAGTTATATATTTAGAAAAATCATAAGAATATTAATATCATCATTTCATTTTCATCAAGTTAAAAGAAAAAGACGAAGACCAAAAATTCCTTCGTTGTTTGCTAGATAAAATAAATATTACTTGTTTTTTGTTTGTTTATTTGTTAGTTGTTTTATTTTATTTTTTTTTTTTTTTTTGTCATTTTAAGATAAAATAAAAGGGCAAATGAAAACAGTGAAAAAAGAAAGAAAGTTAAATTGAAGAAGAGGTAGAAGGGTAGTTATTTACTAAGCATAGCTTAGTTGTGGCAAAAGGCCAGAAGTATGGGGCACCCAGTGAGAAACAAACTCACTAACAATGGTCGGTTGATATAGCTTGCTAACCAGTACACCACATGAGGGAGGAAGGAAGGGTATGCATGAGTAAAATGGTAGTGAAAAATATGGATTTGAAAATAATGTTAATAATATGGAAATCAGAGGAAGAATCAAGGCCATCCAAACTACAGCACTGTTGGGATCAGCTAGAATACTCAGAAGAGTCCTGGAGTCCTGAGGAGACTTTCTGTCACTCAGCCTCCAGTGAACTACCAGCTACGGCAGGTGTGAAAAACTAAATAATAATAATAATAATAATAATAATAATAATAATAATAAGAAGAAGAAGAAGAAGAAGAAGAAGAAGAAGAAGAAGATTTTGATGTCCCAGCAGATCATAGCGTGAAAATGAAAGAAAACGAAAATATAGACAAATACCAGGACCTTGCCAGTGAATTGAAAAAAATGTGGAATGTGAGGGCGAAAGTGATACCAATTGATCGACTAGAATACTCAGAAGAGTCCTGGAGATAGCAGTAGACTTGTTGTCACTCCGACTCCATTGAAAGACCATCAGCTAAACGCTGGTGTGAAAAACTCACAAGGAGTGAAATGATAATCCCCGCTTTACCACACACAGATCAGATTACCCTATTTGTGCTACTCATACACTGAGTTGGCGGGGACATATATCGAAACAGGAACCATGCGATTCCTAGCCGAGTGATCTACCGACTGAGCGAAGAAGAAGAAGAAGAAGAAGAAGAAGAAGAAGAAGAAGAAGAAGAAGAAGAAGAAGAAGAAAATCACGATTATAAAAAAAAATCATAAAAATCAATATAATAAAAAATGCAAATGAAAATGATAAATTATTATTTATATTATCATAATAATTAAATAAACATAAAAAATAGTAGGCATGTAGATGATGATATGTATGGACGATATACTTAAAGTTCGGAATTACAATGATGCTGATGAGATGACAAATGCTAGACAACGATCATGATAATGAAACATCGATAAACGAAAGAATAAATTATTATGAATACTCCAAAAATAAATGTATTAAATTAAAACGACACTTGTTTTATGCAATTTTGACAATATCAAATGTAAATTACAGTTGTTGCTGAATTTAAAAAAAAAAACGTTTGATTTTTTTTTTGTTTTTTTTGGGGGGGGGTATTTTTTTGTTTGTTTTGTAGATGATGAAGAATAAGATTATGAAAAAGAAGAAAGAAGATCGGTACGTGACAAATTGAGTATTCAGGTGTTTAAAAAAAAAAACAATTCAAAATTCATTTTTCTTCAAATGCTAACTGTAACTGAAGCTGGTTAAACTAAAATACCTTGTAGATGAACACGAAAAATAAAAGTTACAACCTATGTCCCATAATAGTTGTGACATTTAATGTACAAAATGTATATGCAAATGTACCTACCAACTATTATGGGACACTAGACAAGACACAATTCAAGTGATAACGATCGTAAATGAATATGTAATAATGGTACGTACAACTATAATATAAAATGCAACAACAACAACAATAACAATAACAATAACAATAACAATAACAATAATAATAATAATAATAATAATAATAATAATAATAATAATAAATAGATAAATATTAATTTGAATATATCACCTGTGTCCCATAATGATTGTCATATTTAGTGTATAAAATCTATATGCCAATGTACTATTATGGGACATAATGAAAGACAATGATTCAAATGATAACGAATGTATTAGTAGTAAATAAAAAGATACACCACCACCACCAACAACAACAATTATTATTATTATTATTATTATTATTATTATTATTAGTAGTAGTAGTAGTAGTAGTAGTAGTAGTAGTAGTAGTAGTAGTAGTAATATTAATATTAATATTATTAATATTATCATTATAAATAGTTCATTATTAATTTGAATTTATCACCTGTGTCCCATAATAATTGTGACAATTAATGTACAATATTTATATGCAAATGTACCAACGATTATGGGACACAATGCAAGACAATGATTCAAGTGATAACGAATGTATTAGTAAATAAAAGAAAAAGATACAACAACAACAATAACAATAATAATGATAATGATAATAATAATAATAAATAAATAAATATTAATTTGAATCTAATCAACAAACCTCCGTCACTAAAATCTCTTGCGATATTCCGTTTTGGTCGAGAAAGTTGATGTTGGTCAACCCAACTATAAATATTTTCCAACGTGTCGTCATCTAATTCCATGATTGTTGTTGATAATTGTAGGCGATTAATTCATTTAAATCAAACCTCTAATTATTCATGCATAGATTTTTGTTTTGTTTTGTTTTAATTTGAAATTTTTAGTCTCACTGTGTTTATATCTACTTTCCTCCAAGCACTTTGCGATTTCACACACACTCTCTCTCTTTCTCTCTCTCACTCTCTCAATTTCTCTGTCTTCTTGTAAAAAAATGTTTTTAAACGAAGAAGAAATAATAACAGCTTCTTTTTAGTCGGCAATTAGTTTTAAAAGATAATTATTTGATGACTGTTTTAAACGAGGAAAATGCCAACCTCCTTTTTTAAAAAAAATATGAAGATAATAAAAACACAACGTAAAATTTCGTTTTCTAGTTTACACAGCAACAACTAAAAAACATCAACACGGTGGCAGTTGTTTTGTTTAGTAACAACAACGCCTTTTTCTCTTCAACAAGTCTTCTTTTTTATGTTGTTAAGGAATGCCTTGGATTTTAAAATAAAATAAAGATGTGAGATAAAAAAGGAATATACATGGAGGTGGGGAAAGAAGACGTATGAGGTAAATAAAAATAAAAATAAAAAGTCCTCTTAAAATTCCTGACCGCCATGTAACGTGACGTTGCCATAGCAACCAGGGCGGAACACATAATGAGTTGCCGCTGTCTTTTATTTATCATTATCTATCTATTTATTTATCTATTTCAATTTAATCGTTTGAAACAATAATATAAAAAAAAATATGAATCAGTAAATTAAATATCTATGTAGATAATTTCGAGTTTACACAGATCCGTACGTCTTTTACAGTTACGTCTATCATTTCTATTTATTTCGATGCATAAATTGATAGATGAATTATTAAATAAATTAACAAAATAAACATGTCATGATTCTATTTGAAAATTTGATCGGCGTAAAAAACTAGAAAAAGAAGCATTTCTAAACAAAAATTAAGGATATGAATACGATAAAATGATTTATTTACTGTTTTGATTTTTATTCAATTTCAGTTTATTATTTTTTAGTCGATTGTTTTTTTGGACAATTCTGAGTTATCTGCCCTTGAACACGTCAAGTCTTCGAGAAATTTCCAATAATCGGTAATCTCGATTCCCGGCGATTAGAATCAATATTTACTAGTTTTATTCTTATTTTTATTTCTATATTTATTTCATAGGTTCTTGATATATGACAAATATTTTTTTATATGTTTTATTCTACTTTCGCCCCTCCCGCCTCCCAAAATCGAATACCTTGACCAAAATCTAAGGAAAAAAAGTAAAATAAAATTGAAGGATAAAATATGTGAATAATTTAGATATAAAAATGTTTTATTTAATATAGAAAAAAATGTCTTCGATGACAAATTCATAATAGCAGAAATAGCAGTGTCACATGAAATACAAACTCATTCATTTTTGTCATAGATAATACCGTGGCTCAGTTAGTAAAAACGTATTCTCTTTATATCAAGTCGAATTTGAACGAAGAAGACATCTCCATTTTAAGCGGTTATTTTACAGTTTATGAATTATCTACTTACATAATTCCTGATATCCCATAATATCAATAAATTACTTTAAATATCTTCACGTTTCATTATCTTTTTCTTTTTTTTTCTTTTTTTTTTTTCTTTTCTTTTTTCTTCTTTTCTTTCCTCTTGATACGGATTATTTACTTTTAAGATAACAGACAGTTCGGAAGATTAATTAATCAAGATGAATTGAACTGATTGAAAATTTTCATTGATTCATTAAGTAGTATATTAATATTACCTATTCCAATATAATGACTTACCCCCCGCCCCGTCCCATACAGGTCAGGGTGACCTTAAATGTTAATATCTATATTGTCCAGAAATGATCTCCTGTGTATGGCTGTACCACTTGGACCAGTAGTGTATAGTCGGAGTTGGAGTAGTGGAGTCGGAGTCAGAAGCAATTAAGGGGTCACTAGAGTTCAAGTCAGAGTCGATAAAATTATACTCTCCAACTTCAGTTGAATTTACATTGTATATGGCCCTAGTTTAGTCTCTAAAATTATCTTGTGCACAGTCCTTATGAATAGATTATTAAAAAAAATCATGTTTATATTCATTTGGAGACTATAATGACTTATTTATATCAAAGAGCAATCGGAGTCAGAGTCGTTGGTGCCAAAAATAGAGGAGTCGGAGTCGGATTTTGAGCCAGTAAAAATAGAGGAATCAGAGTGAAAGGTTTTGTGCACCGACTCCTCAGCCCTGACTTGGACTCTTGTTGCATTCACGTATACGGCGTATTACTACCATGCTCCAAAATACTCGCGTTCCTTCATCCCCTTTCCTCTCCCGGACTTTCAAAGAACTAGGTCAGCCAAGTGATCAGTTTCGGAATTAGGTCAAACTTGCTCAAAGACTTTCGCCTTTCACTCCCATGCACCAGGCTGAAATGACCTCAACGAAAGGTCGTAAATAGTCCTGGCCTTCTGCCCTGTGAACGTCCGGTTCCGACCGCTTGTGTAGAATTAATTCTGCCCGCAAACGCATTTATATCACAAACTACGGTTTAGTTGCGTCGAAAAATTACACTTAAGAAATCGCTGTAGCTGTCATAACCTATCAAACCGCCCTGCTAAATAACAAGAACTGTGTGGTGAGCTTTCGAGCAAGATCCATTATTGGCAAACCCTTCGCCCTCTCTCTCTTCTCGGCCTCCAGTCTCCTGCCTCCAGTCAGCTATCTACTCCGCTCCTACCCGCCGACGTTCCAGTCCTTCCAGATACAGCCGTCCAGCGTGACTCCACTTGGCCATCTCCTGAGCCAGCCTCTACCTTCAAAACGACTCGTCTCAAGACAACTGCCGCTTCTCTTCTGGCCTCTATTTGGCTACCCTCGGCTCCGGTTCGATCCTGCACCTCGGCCTTGCCTTGGTCCATCGGTACCCGCTCGTAGCTACCTCGGTTTCTGCCCTTGCCTTCGGCTCCGACTTGGTCTCTGCTACCCGTCCGTAGCATCTCGGTATTATATCAGAGAAAATAGATATCTTATGATTCACAAACTTCACTTCACAAAATATACACTCGCTAACAAAACAAATCAAAACACAAATCGGAGGCAACAAGCGGAAGTGAACTCAATGGTACCCTACCACGAAGTGACCAATCTGGCGCAGTTCTGCGCATAGGCTCAGAAATAACTTCCGGTTGAAGGAACAATATTGATAAACAAACTCTAATTAATGTTTTTCAACCAATGAAAAATCTTCCCGCTAAACGCTCCAAAGGCATTTCTGGAGCCTACATCGTTAGTATATAAACTCGGGCATTTTGAGGATCGCCAGTTGACTAAGGGCTCTCAGGCCATTCATATCGCCGATCGACCGGCAGGCAGCAGGCAGGATCAAAGAGCCTCTGCACCTACCCGCCGCCGCGCACACCGCGTCCACCCAATCAACTCAACCATTCAACTCCTCACCACGGCCGGCACGATACCCTTACCTTCCCTGACCACCACGAGGCACTGGGTCATTCCTGACTACACCAAGTGGACATATCAACTTACATCGGCACCCTACCGACACTACTGACCATCAGGGGTCCATCTGCCTACGTCACTATTCCTGACTTATTTCCCACACCAAGTGACCGTATCAACTCACAACTTCTATCTACCTTCATCGTATCATCAACACGATACTACCTCACGCCTCACACCAGGCCACAGAGAGATTCCTGACGTATTATCATACGATACCCACACCTCACGACCCCACGGCCATTCCAGAGTTTACTACTAATACTTCTGACGATAACAACAAAGTTTTCAACACTTGTTTATTTTAATAAACGATTTTTATCCAAACCATCTTGTCCATTATTCTTCTTTGCAAACCATACGCTTTTACAGATATCTTAAGATATATCATCGGTCCCGCCGCTTCGCCACGCACGCGGTATCCCCGACTCACTGGCGAACTGCACACACCTCCCAGCTGACCGACGACCAGACCTCTGCCTCGGCTCGACTACGCCTTGGTTCTCGCCCCCTCGCCGCCGACGTTTCATGCAGTATCCCAACATACCGGCAAACTGCACACGTTCCAGCCCACCGACGAACCTTACTACTACCGACCCTGATCCAGTTTCGATCCAGCCACTTCTCATCCAGCTCTTCTTTCAGCGACCAGCTACTACCTTCGTCTACTAGCATCTTCACATTGGTTCACCAACATATCTCCAGCCACTGGAAGACCCATCACGTTCAGCCATGATCAACATCGACATTCGACCCGCAGTGCCCGTTGCGCACATTCCCAGTCGTCTCCACAACCGATCCTCTGACGCAACCAACACCTTCCTAACCTGAGATATCAACGACCCGACCAATATCCTTCAGCTTTCAACATTCATCTTCTGTAGTTCGGCGAATAAAGATTTCTGTTTCTTGTTAACCAAATCTCCTCGTTTGTCCCCTTTACCTGGTTTGTGTCATTCAATTCCTTTTGAACAAAAGTCCGTCGAGTCGACGTCCTTATCGGCTCCGCGACACTCTAATGAAATGTTTGGAAAAAATTTAGATGGAGACTACATAATGATGCTGCATGCTATTTTGAACAGATCAAGGAAACTATATCTTACAAAACAACAGCTGTGCAGCCACTTACCTCCCATCTCACAAACTATCCAAGTAAGACAAACAAGTTATGCTAGATACTGCTGGAGCAGTTGATATTTTCCAGAATCCCATTCAATCGGATTAACATAAGTCTTTTTTAAGTGGGGAGCTACGCACAAACCAAAGCTCATCCAGTCGCCAGCGCAGAAAATGCATGGTCATATCAGCATTACCTTTTAGAGCCGGGCAATAATACAGACATTTTAGTTGAGGGAGTAGTGCTGCTTAGAGGGATGGCCCACTAGAACCAGGCAATTTATTTGACCCCACTTACAAGTTGTGAGGCACTGCTGGAGAAGTAAGTGATGTTCTCATATGGGCTCCTACACATGGATAGTGTTGGCCAACCGACAAAAGCATACATTCATCAGCTCTGTGCAAACACTGGATGCCAAATGTGAGGAGTTGCCAAAAGTTGATGATGAGAAAGAGTCAAGGGAATCCGTGCTATCAGCATGTCTAGATGATGATGATGATGAAGATGATGATGATGATGATGATGATTGGATAGATAGAATGTGTAAGGAATCTGTCATATAGATTTCCAGAAATCAGGATTCTGTATATGTATTTACCAAACCCCTCCACACAAGCAGGATGTGACACAGGGTCATTGTCTAAGCGGAGTTTAACAGTTTTGAATTCAACGTTTTCATTCTCCTAGACCAGTTGCTACACCAAGGTTAAAGAGCCCAGTCTACCCTACTATTTACCCATAGCTGGAGAGAGAATAGTTGGATGCATATCTTTCCCAAGGGTATTAGCACTAAGTGAAATGCAACCAGCCTCGTCCAGGATTTGAACTTGTCTCACCATGCCTATTTCCTATAATGATAACCATTACAACACAGACACTTCACTGCCAAATACAAGTAAGAAGAAACCCTGATAAGACCCGGTGGAAGATAAAAAATTAAGACAATAGAAGCAGACATTAGAAAAACTTTAGAAGCCGCATACAACAGCAAACCTGTCGAAGTAAGTCAGTATCTATTAATAATGGAGATACGCTTCCGGTTTTTGTCTGTAACAAAAACTACGTCACTGCCAACGTCACTATACTCGTCATAAATCGTCATAACAGAATAAACACACTCAAAATTTGAGCATGCAACATTAGACTGTCCTCATAGTTTTTTAAAACAAGTTTTAATAGATACATCCCCAGTATCATATATCTATATATAGTTTGTTTTATTTTAATAGATATTTAAAGTTAATAGAACTTAGTTTCGATTTCAAATTGTTTTATTTTTTTACTCCTTTAATAAATTTGATGATTTCATGATTCATGGTTCAAACTCTCCGACATTTAATTTTTAACTTCCACTTCCTCAAGCAATATCTTTAAAAAAATATTTTTTACATCGCCCGGCGGGTTTTTTATTTTATTTTGCTAGTAATGTTAAAGTAAGTGAGTCAGTCAGTCAGTCAGTAAGTCTGTATGCTGTTGAAGTGACCAGTTCAGTCTGAGTGAATTTGAAATGAAGCAGCTAGTATATAGTTATATACTAAGCATAGCTTAGATGCAGCACAAGGTCTGAAGTATGGGGCATCCAGTGAGAATCAAATTCATTACCAATGGTTTGCTTATGGTTAGCTTGCTAACCATTACACCACATGAGGTACCCAAGCAGCTGGTATATATAGTGCTCAGAAATATTTCATATTTGCATATGCGTGATACCATTCCCTGAGTCCTGATTGGCTGCTGACTTTACTGGGGCAATGGTGCTTAGATAAATAACCCACCACTCTGGTAATTGGGCTTTTACAACCCCCTGTTCTGAAGGACTTAATCACTCTTGTCCGATATGAAGAGCAAGCATCCGATGGAAGATTGAAAATGAAGACAGTAGAAGCAGACATTAGAACTTCAGATACAGTATAGAACACTGTTACATACACAAATATAGATATCTCCGATTCACTACTTCAGCAATTCAATTCTCGCACACACCACAATAAAGAGATATACTCGCCAACAAAACAAAATATAAGTTGCTCACGCCAAACAGAAGTTTACTCAACGGTAGCCTAAAACGAAGTGATCAAAATAACACGTTTCTACACATAGGCTCCAGCTGAACTTCCGGCTGAAAACAAGAATTCCTAAACAATAAAGAAAATAATTTTGTAAATAAAATTCGTATTTTCACCCAATCCGAACGATTCCGGGTGAAATGAAAATGATCTCAGTTGATCCGATTTGGGTCCGACATAGAGTAGAGATATCCTGGCGTCAGCATCGAACATATCAACGGGGGCCGACCTCGATTCACGAAACATACATCACAAGGCGGCAGACTTACCTCTATCCCATAACCCCTACTCTGACCGACGGCAAGTTAAAGGGGCAAACATACTACAACAAGACTACGCCAACTGATACACGATACCAACCCGCCATCGGCTACAAGAAAACACAAGACTCTGCCCACCTAATCAACACCTAACCACTACCACTGATTCATCTGCACACTTCACCACCTACACTACAACTGATTCGGCCACCGGACATTTCACTGACATTATTATTCAGTTACAACTATCACCAAAATATCCTTTAAATTCATTTCTATCTTTTCCTCACTTTTCATGTTCCATTTTCCAATACAATTGTTGAAACTTAAAATCTGTGTTTGTTTTCCTCGTCACCATACGCTTCGTACTAACCCTGTTTATAACAACACTCATTTAAGTTCTCATTTCTGTGACAGTGATGAATCGTATCTTTTGGAAACAATAATGATTATATGCATTAAGTGAAACTTGAATTCATGTGCAAAACATTATTGGTAAGTGTTGTATCCCGAGAATATTATTGGTAAGTGTTGTATCAGAAATGATAATAAAACAGAGAATATGTTAACAATAACAATATTGTTTATTTATTTTTCACTGACAGAGAATACAGTGAATGTTTTGGATTAGAGTTTGGCTGATGATAGGATACACGTGTGTCACCTACTCGGTTCTGATCTACTCTGAGGTCTTTTCCCCCCCTCTCAGAGAGTCCGGTTCGAATCGTTAGGGGGGAGATAACTCTCTAACAGTAAGGAATGAAGATCAATATGTGCAATCTAGTAATTTTCCTAAATTCTTCTGTTGGATGGACATGAGTCCAATATGGTTATCTTCCCTTGCTGCAGGTCTTCGCCGATAGGTGGCTAGAGTACTTAGGCAGTAGCCCAGGAATTCTGAACTCTTTTCCTCTGGGCCGGCAACCACTGTACATGGGTTAGTCGCTTCGTGTCTCTGCCCTTAAGTGCGGGGGCTTTGTCCCCCAGTAAACTATCAGTAAGTGACTTATTTCTACATGTAACTCTGTATCACTTCGTTAAGACGTAGTAGTACATTCTTTTTTATGTTTATGTATCTGTTCTCCATACCTTAGTATACCTAGTCACATGTATGTATCTTCTCCACATGCCCACAAATTAAAGTCTATGTACTTCAACTAATTTCTTTGTCGGATTAATTCATGTACACATATGTACCCACGTTGGAAGGTTACTTTGAACCTTCAAACATATTATAATAACATTTAATATCTTATACTTCAATCAAGTTTCTCTATTGTGTACCTGGTTGTATCGATGTTTCTGCTTCTCTCAAGCCAGGTATCTGCTTCTCTCCCCGACTGGGGATTTCTACTTCGTATCAGGTCAGACATCTCTCTGTTTGGGGGTGTTCTCTCTAAGTTCCATCTTACCCTTTTTATCAGAAAACAACACAGTGACATATTGTTATGTGTATAGATTTTATTTTCTCGAATACTTTTCCCCAAATACATTGTCCACCCACACATTTGTGGGGTGGGAAGCAGAGACAGAAAGGCACGTCACACTCTAAGAGGCCACTAAGCTCAATGGAACTCCCTTCTGGATTGAGACATGGTCTTCTAAATATATCCACATATATATCATATATATCGACTATAAGTAAGTAAAGTCGTCGGGCGGCCTAAAGTCGGTATCAGCCAGTCAGCAAGGGAGTCTATACCCTTTTCAACTAGACCAAGGAGATTGTTTTGGCGTCTGAGGTGGAGCCCACACCTACCATCAGCTCCTTACTTTACTGCACAGATCCCTGTGCTACTCATACGATGACTTGGCAAGGACCGGAATCGAACTAAGAACCTTGTGGTTTCTAGCCGAACGCTCTACTGAGCTAATCCGGCCCCTGACTATACAACACTAAAATTACTAAGAAGAAACTCCGATATGACCCGATTGAGGATCACGTGACCAGGTGACTGGGGGAAAGTAAAATGATAAGTTAGGGAATTGAGTTCGGGTGGCTGTTGAAGCCAGACATGTATTGTGGTTAAATCGAACTTAACAGACCTAAATTCCACCATTGTATGTCAGTAGAAAAAGTAGAAAAAATACCAAAAATCAGGGAATTAACCAAATTCAATGAAATTTTTAGAGTTGATATATTAATGAATAAAATATATAATGCACCAGTTATTTTATTTAAAAACTTTAACATTTTTTCAGGTCAGTTAACTTTGAACCAGGTATCTTTGAGGTGTAACACAGATTCTAAAAAAAAAAATATTATCACATAATTGGCGGTTTTCGATGGGAGCAAACACAATGGTTGTCTGTCCTCAAGTAAGACATTTCTTACCACAGCGGTGAACCATTTTGGGATTTTGGGTTTAATAAAGACGTCTAAGAAAAAATGAAACTAGATCTTTCGTTCATCATTAAAAACAAAAGTAATGAGCACAGACAAACCACACTTGGAGCCCAGCCAAAAGAAACCCGAATCAAGAGGCCAGGCAAATCAATTCAAAAGAAAATGGCCAGTCAGCGAAATAGAAGAAAACACCTCTTAGAACCAGTTAAGACTTTATAAAAGTTTATAAAAGAGTGTAATGGTTAATAAGCTATTGATTCTTGTTAGACAAGGTTTGAGGAACAAACAAAAAAAGGATCGTATTCTAAAAATAGACAAAGCCAGACTGATCGATGCCAAAAATTAAAACTCGTGACAACTAACGGACATTCTGAGATCGGGGAAGGGAAGAGATATAGAAGGAGAAGAGAAAAGGAAGATAGCAGCAGAATATTCAGAAAAGCAGTGGCCAGTGAACAGGCAAGTCAATCCTCCTCAAACCGGGTGAACTGAACAAATACAAGCTTTAACACTAATAAGAATGTGTAAAAAGGACAATTCATTAACCAAACAACACCTGTGTAACTTATTGTTCATTTGATACAATTTATAATCTATATATATAAAATAAAGTTTGGTATGTACGTGTTGAAGTATAACTCAGAAAAGGGATGTCACTCAAATTCGAAATCTTGCATATACCTTAATATCCCTATAACTAAGAAACACACCAAATTTGGTTATTGATTTCTGATTAAGGTTATAATTAATTAATTAAACACAAATTAAACATTTTGCTATAATCGTAGCATAGCTGCTGCTGCTAATATAAAAAAAATCGTTGGTTGCTGCCTATTTCAGCAGTGATACAAAATGGCCGCGCGGCGCCGCCTGCTGATAATTTGAAATAGACAAATTTGTGCCTTAATTTTTTCAGCTCGAAATTTTTCGCGTATTCTCGGTCCAATCTTAGAAATATTATTTGGTTAGAAATAAAATATAATAATCTTTCTAAATATGTAATTTGTATGTAGTTTTATCGATTGAATTAATTTTTTTACAGCGAATTAAATAACAATAATAAACGAAAACATTTAACGATTTATAATAACTCAACTTTTTTATTATTAATAATTCTTCATTTAGAATACAATATATCAATTTTTAATCAGTATAACTCAAACCTTTATATTCCACCTACAAATAAGGTAATGTTTTATTTTTTTAGCTTTGTTACTTTCTTAGTTACTTTTAGGGGTCGAAGGAGGAAATAAATTAAAATGATAAACTTCTCCAATTTGTCATATGTACAAAAGAGTTTTAGAAAAACAAAAACAAAGACAAAAACACTGTTATAAACAAACAAAAGAAGAAAAAGAAAAAAGAAATTGTAATACGGACAATTGTAAGTATTTAATTCTTAGCATTTTATTGTTACATTTTAATTCGGTAAAAAAGGCAATTGAACGAATATATTTCTACCATGGAAATCAACAGGCAAGGAAGCTCGCTTAAAAAAATAAAATTAAAAAAAAAATGTAAACAACAAAAGAGACTATTCTTAAAATAAATGAATATTATAATATACTAATTCTTAGCTTTGTTATCGTCAAATCTTTAATAAGTTTAAGAATTTTTTTACCCTCTTTACCGAGTAGATAAATAGATATTTAGCAACGTTAGTTATTTAAACCGATCAAATTTATAAAACTAGTTTAACCGTACATAGATATTTATAGACAATAAATTACGATGTACATATATTTTACGCAATTTTACACCTTTTTATTTTGTTAACCCATTAATACATGTATATACTTTTAGTCATTACCATCGCTTAAAAAAGTTTTTTAAAGATTAAAATCCGTATTCAACTTCGACCAAATTGAATATGGAATAATGTGTATATTGCTATTATGAAGAAAAAAAAAAAAACAAAAAACAAAAAAATTCTCAATTGTTACGACTTACATTCCTTTCTGTCTCAAATATCCAACGCGTTTTGCATCATAGTAACATCCCAGCTATGCCAATGTATTATTAAATAGAAAATGTCTGAGTCGCGTGATCCTGTTTATAACAACTAACCTTATCGATGATTGGCTGTGGAATTGGCCAATCGGATATAAAGACGTCGAGGATTGCGTTGGCGTATTCTAAACATTTTCTGTTGGCGTTGCACATGGGTGGCGTGTTGGAGTTTAATCGTCTCCAACGGTCTGGCTGGCTGAGTTGGGGGTATTATGTTGGAAGACCCGAAACCCCCCTATGAAGGCAGTTAATAACATAATGACGACGCTACACTGTGCTGAGTAAGTCTGGCGTATTTCAACAGAATGCATTTTTTCAAATAATATCTCAATGGAAAAAAATTCCTAAAATAAACAAATATTCTACTAATACAAATTCTCTGCGATTTTTTAAAAATTTGATAATCGTGTTCCTCTTATTTTCTCTCTTTCTCATTCACTCACTGGCGTTCCATTTTTTTTTTTATCCGGTCATGGACCGGGTACTATTGCTAGTACACATATAAAGGACAATTTTATTACGACTTCAAACTTCTTTGTTCATTACTTGTAGTGTTTTCCTTTTGATGTTTACATTTCATATAAAACTTACCTACAACCAACATACAACAAGGTATGTAGGCGCTTGATAGAAGCAGACATTAGAGAACATAAGAAGCAACATATATCATTCAATTTCTTATTTCTGTGACAATGAGGAATGGTATCTATTGGAAACAATAATAAAAGATATTATTAAGAATTCTGAGGTAGGTTATCGTCTACGAACCCTCGTATCGAACCAACCAATCACGAGCCAGCATACTTGGCGCATTTTTTTTTTTTTTGTAAAATCGGTAGTTGTCGACAAATATATATTTTTAAGGCAAAGCCGAAGAGGCAAATTCTTCTCCTCTTTCTGATTCAGTCCTCAACGGAGGCAGACCTAAAAAAGGGCTCCTCTCTCTCTTTCTGATCACCAGCACCGGAGTCAAACGTCAAATAGAATGTCTATCATATCCAGCAAACTATCGGGCCGTAGCTAAGGGGCTTCGATAACCAAACCCTACCTCAGGATTTCACTTAATGGACAAATGTAAACATTTGTGCAGATAAACCAAAAGGTCTGCAAAGCTATTGTTTTATGTCTGTAATACATGTCTTTTATTCGAATTCTAGTTGTTTGGTTTTATTCTTTAACTCTTAACCTGTCTCCACACTCGTGGTTATCTCCATATTTTGCAAACTCTGAGAACATTCTCATTTCAGTTATTTTATAATATGCACTAAGTGAAACTTGAATTCATGTCTCCTTTTTGCTTTGGGAAATCCTAGTTATCTTTACTAACGATTTTGCCAATATTGTGTTAGTATAATATTTCATTCTAAGGCTAACAGCAACAAATAAATGAATTAAAATTTAGTTTAATTCTAACAATTTATTAACGAGCAAATAAAACAATGACTAACAATATAAAGTCCTTCCTGTTATTGTGCTAGTATAGTATTTCATTCTAAGCTAACAGCAACAAATAAATGAATTAAAACTTAGTTTAATTCTAACAATTTATTAACGAGCAAATAAAACAATGACTAACAATATAAAGTTGTTGGGTCAGTAAAATGGTAATAACGAGGGGGCATGAGTCCAATAGGCCTGTCTTCCCCTTGCTGCGGTTGTTCGCCGATAGGTGGCTAGGGTATTTAGGCAGCAGCCCGGGAATTCTGAATTTTCTTTTCTCTGTGACAGGCAACCACTTCCCATGGCTTAGGCGTTTGTGCCTCTCACCCTTAAGTGGGGGCCAAAGCCCCCTCCCAAACAGTTATCAGTAAGTGACATTCTTTAGGACGCAATTCCTACACCTACTTTCTTTATGCATATTTGTTCTGAATGTATTTCTGTGTGCTCACGGAATAAAGTCTGTTATTATCTTATAACTTTGTCGGAATTTTTATTTACACACATGTACCCACGTTGAAAGGTTACTTTAAGCCTTCCAACCGTAATATAAGAACTTTACATCTTATAAAGTCTTTCCTGTGTATAAACTTGAGTTTAAGGGACTTACCGGTATGCTGGAAGTGATATCTAATATCTTAGGGTGATTTCTTGGAGAGGATTTAAAGTCGCTGCCTCATCAGATCTGGTCGGGAGTCTCTCTGTGTGGATTTTGGTATTTTGCGCCTAAACTTCTAGGTTCATCACGTGATTGTTACATCCAATCACAGAAAACCTATCCCTCACTTACACTGGAATTACCATTTTACTAAATAAGCATGAATCAAACCTATAACTCTTCTCGTATTTTTCGCACATCTTGTAATTTAGTTTGTAAAGCGTGCAAACAAAATGATGTTCCCTGAGCAAAATAGCAATACAAGCAAACCTTCCGGTTCAAATACTTATGACTAAAACTTAAATTATGCATATTCATTTGCATATGTTTGATTGTATGTGTGTTTGTATGTATGTCTGTATATGTGTGTGTGTTGGGAAAACTTAAATTATGTACATTCATGTGCACTTGTGTGTCTGAATACGTGTGATTCTGTGAGTGTTTGTGTGCATGTGTTCATATATGTGCGTTTGTGTACATGTCTGAATATGTGGGTGTTTGTGAAACTTGAATTATGTGCTTCCATGTGTGATTCTCTGTGTGTTTGTGTGCATGTGTGCATATGTGTATATTCATGTCTATGTCTATGGGCAAAAGTTAGCAGTTGTAAATAAATTTGTGTACCTAAACGCTAAACATGACTGGTACCCTTGATGATGAGATCTGCTTTCGGATCAGCAAGGCAAGTGATACATTTGGAAAATTAAAACAGAAGGTTGTGGATTTGCTGTGGTATTTCAGTTGCAACAAAATTCAAGGTATATGTTGCATGTATTTTATCTGCTTTCCTTTATGCTTGCGAAACCCGGACCACGTACAAGAAACATATTAAACGCCTCGAGCGCTTTCACCAGCAATGCGTACGACAAATAGGGGTGCGCTGGCAAATGTACGTCAGTGACATCGAGGTTCTGGAGCGAGCCAAATGTCAAAGCATAGAATCTCTCATAATCAAACATAGATTGAGATGGAGTGGGCATTTGGCAAGGATGAACGATGGGCGGCTCCCTAAACAACTGTTCTATGGGGAACTTATAAACGGAAAGCGTTTTGCTCAACGGCCCTAGATGAGATACAAGGATTGCCTGAGGTCGACCTTGAAAAAACGTAACATCGATGAGAAGACCTGGGAGAGTAAGGCTTTGGACTGTGGGTAGTGGAGAAGAGCTTTACAGGAGGGCACAAAAAGATTGAGACAACCGTATACAGCATGAGCAGTTGAAACGAATATCACAATAAAAAAAAGTAGACAAGCAAGGGCTTCAAAATCGGTTACTATTGACTAGTATGGAAGGCTATGTATGAGCAAGGCTGCTGATCAGTCACCAATCTGTCATCGATGGATGACTAATAAAATACCCTGTGCTCCCTGGAATTACCTGTAAAATGTGGGAAGATGTGCAAGACTTTGCAGGACTAAAGAGCCACTTTCGTGCAGCTCATGTTGAACTTTTAAGCTCACCGTTTATTCTTGAACTTAAAAAAATTTTTTAAATATCAAGCAATGTCAATACTTGAACACGAGTTGCTGCCATCATATTCATGTAAACTTAAATTATGCACATTCATGTGCATGTGTTCAGTCTGAATATGTGTGATTGTGTGTGTTTTGTGTGCATGTGTGCATATGTGCTGTGTTTGTGTACAATACATATATGTATGTTTGTTAAATTAAATTATGCACATTCATGTGTATGTGTGCCTGCATGTGTTGGTGGTTGTGTTGTGTTGCATGTTGTATATGGTGTGTTAAAGTATGGCTGTATATGTGTGGTTTGTGAGCATGTCTGCATAATTGATATATAAATACAGTCATGTATTATTAAGCTTAACAATTAAAAATGTTAAAAAAATGTTAAAAAACATGAGGACTGTCTAATGGCATGTTCAAATTTTGAGGTATATTGAATAAATACACTCAAAATTTATTCTATGTTATGATGATTTGGGTAATGATGAACAGTGACGTATTTTTATAAGAAAAAACGAACGAATCCCCATGATTAATAGATATAATAATTCATTATATTCATAACCCATGTAACACTATGTAAAATAAATTGTGTTATGTATAGTATATGCATTATTTCTTAATGTTATTTGTAAAGGTTCAGAAAATGCCACGTTCAAACTTGTTTTGGCCCTGGAAGTAGAAGATTCCAATTATCGTCGAAATTAGCAGACAAGCAACAAGGAAGCTGTAACCCAATACGCGATCTTACTACAAATGTCAGGTTATTATAAAACACCATAACACCACAGAAAAACTAGCACAATCAGGACTCAAGAATGGATCACCCAAATGCAGATGGAGTATTCCTGATTCCAAAGTACCAGATGTTTTGATACCAGTTCAGTTGTGATTAACTATTGCTGTTTCAAACCAACAAAATACTAATTCATTCAACAGATAAAGTATTTAACACAAATTTTGCTCCTGGATAGTATGATAAATTGTCCCAACTCTATTGCCCTTATGGCAAACCCCTCAAACCCTTTTTATCGTGTAGTGCTAGAAGGCAGTGCTGAGGGGCTTATTTCCTGGGTATGACGTTAAACTCGATTCTGATGGTAGTTTCCAGTTCTGGAGTTTGGAGAATGATGCAGCACCCCTTATCACCATTGCTCCTAGGTTCACACTGACCCGGAGTGGTTAGTTACCTGTAGGGTTCCTTCTATGGGTTAAATAGAAAATATAAGCAATACGAAATAACAACAATTATACAGGTTGGTTGTTTGGGTTTTATGGCATGTCAACCCATTGGGTCATTTCATGCATTTATTTTCTAATTTAACCCATAGAAGGAACCCTAACAGGTACTACCACTCCGGGTCAGTGTGGACCTAGGAGCAATGGTGATAAAGGGGTGCTGCACATTCTCCAAACCTCCAGAACTGGAAACTCACCATCAGATAGAGTTTAACGTCATACCCAGGAAAATAAGCCCCTCAGCCACTGCCTTCTAGCACATACATGATAAAAAGGGTTGAGGGGTTGCCATAAGGGCAATAGAGTTGGGACAATTATCATACTATCCAGGAGCAAAATTTGTGTTAAATACTATTATCTGTTGAAGTGAATTAGTATATTGTTGGTTTGAACAACAGCAACTAGTTAATCACAACTGAACTGGTACCCAAAACATCTGGTACTTATGGAACTCAGGAATACTCCATTCATGCATTTGGGTGATCCCATTCCTTGAGTCCTGATTGGCTGCTAGTTTTCTGTGGTGTTATGGTGTTTTATAAATAACCTGACATTTTGTAGTAAGATCCGTATTGGGTTACAGCTTCCTTGTTGCCTTGTCTGCTAATTCGACGATAATTGGAATTCTTCTACATTATCCAGGGCACAAAAGCAAAGTTTGAACGTGGCCATTTTCTGAACCTTTACAACATAAACAATTAAGAAATAATGCATATACTATACCATAACACAATTTATTTTACATAGTGTTATCATGGGTTATGACTATAATGAATTATTATATCTATTAATTATGGGGATTCGCTTCCGTTTTTTTTTCTGTTAAAAAATTACGTCACTGCTCACATCACATTACCCAAATCGTCATAACATAGAATAAAATTTTGAGTGTATTTATTCAATAAATACACTCAAAATTTGAACATGCAACATTAGACAGTCCTCATTGTTTTTTAACAATTTTTTTAACATTTTTAATTGTTCAAGCTTTAATAAATACATGACTGGTATTATATATCCATATATATGCAGACATGCTCACAAACACACACATATACAGACACATACTTAAACACACATATACAGACATGCACACAAACACAAACACAAACACACACATGCAGGCACACACATACACATGAATGTGCATAATTTAAGTTTACACAAACACATATATGTATATGTACACAAACACACACATATGCACACTTGCACACAAACACACACAATCACACATAGTCAGACATGAACACATGCACATGAATGTGCATAATTTAAGTTTACATGAATATGATGGCAGCAAACTCGTGTTCAAGTATTGCCATTGCTTGATATTTAAAAAAAAAAAATTTCAAGTTCAAAGAATATAACGGTGAGCTTCAAAAAGTTCAACAATGAGCTGCACGAAAGTGGCTCTTTAGTCCTGCCAAAGTCTTGCACATCTTCCCACATTTGCAGGTAATTCCAGGGAGCACAGGGTATTTTATTAGTCCATCCCGCCGATGCACAGATTGGTGACTGATCAGCCAGCCTTGTTCATACATAGCCTTCCACACTGGTCACATAGTAGACCGATTTGAAGCCCTTGGTTGTCTACTTTTTTTATTCTTGCGATTGTCTAGTTTCAACTGCTCATGCTGTATAAGGTGGGTCTCAAACTTTTTTGTGTCGTCCTGTAAAGCTCTTCTCCACTGCCCACGGTCCAAAGTCTTACTCTCCCAGGTCTTCTCATCGATGTTACATTTTTTCAAGGTCGACCTCAGGCAATCCTTGTATCTCATCTTTGGCCCTTGATCCAAACACTTTCCGTTTATAAGTTCCCCATAGAACAGTTGTTTAGCGAGTCGCCCATCGTTCATCCTTACCAAATGCCCACTCCATCTCAATCTATGTTTGATTATGAGAGATTCTATGCTTTGATATTTGGCTTGCTCCAGAACCTCGATGTCACTGACGTACATTTGCCAGCGCACCCCTATTTGTCGTAGGCATTGCTGGTGAAAGCGCTCGAGACGTTTAAGATGTTTCTTGTACGTGGTCCAGGTTTCGCAAGCATAAAGGAGAGCAGATAAAATACATGCAACATATACCTTGACTTTTGTTGCAACTGAAATACCACGGCAAATCCACAACCTTCTGTTTAATTTTCCAAATGCATCACTTGCCTTGCTGATCCGAAAGCAGATATCATCATCAAGGTACCAGTCATGTTTAGCGTGCTTAGGTACACAAATTTATTTACAACTGCTAACTTCTGCCCATAGACATAGACATGAATATACACATATGCACGCACAACACACAGAGAATCACACATGAATGCACACAATTCAAGTTTCACAAACACCACATATTCAGACATGTACACAAACGTACATATATGAACACATGCACACAAATACTCACAGAATCACACGTATTCAGACACACAAGTGCACATGAATGTACATAATGTAAGTTTTCCCAAACACACACACATATACAGACATACATACAAACACACATACAATCAAACATATGCAAATGAATATGCATAATTTAAGTTTTAGTCATAAGTATTTGAACCGGAAGGTTTGCTTGTAATTGCTATTTTGCCTCAGGGAAACATCATTATCTGTTCACGCTGCTTTACAAACTAAATTATAAGATGTGCGAAAAATACCAGAAGAGTTATAGGTCTGATTCATGCTTATTTAGTAAAATGGTAATTCCTGTGTAAGTGAGGGATAGGTTTTCTGTGATTGGATGTAACAATCACGTGATGAACCCAGAAGTTTGGCGCAAAACACCAAAATCCACACAGAGAGACTCCCGACCAGATCCGATGAGGCAGCGACTTTAAATCCTCTCCAAGAAATCACCCTAAGATATTAGATATCTTTTCTAGCACACCGGTAAGTCCCTTAAACTCAACTTTATACACAGGAAGGACTTTATAAGATGTAAAGTTCTTATATTACGGTTGGAAGGCTTAAAGTAACCTTTCAACGTGGGTACATGTGTGTAAATAAAAATTCCGACAAAGTTATAAAATAATAACAGACTTTATTCCGTGAGTACACAGAAATACATTCAGGATAAATATATAAACATGCATAAAGAAAGAAGGTGTAGGACTTGCGTCCTAAAGAATGTCACTTACTGATACTGGGGGGCTTTGACCCCCACTTAAGGGTGAGGGGCACAAACGCCTAAGCCATGTGAAGTGATTGCCTGTCACAGAGAAAAGAAAATTCAGAATTCCCGGGCTGCTGCCTAAATACCCTAGCCACCTATCGGCGAACAACCGCAGCAAGGGGAAGACAGACCTATTGGACTCATGACCCCTCGGTATTACCATTTTACTGACCCAACAACTTTATATTGTTAGTTATTGTTTTATTTGCTCGTTAATAGATTGTTAGAATTAAACTAAGTTTTAATTCATTTATGTATTGCTGTTAACCTTAGAATTAAATGCTATACTAACACAATAACAGGAAGGACTTTATATTGTTACTCATTGTTTTATTTGCTCGTTAATAAATTGTTAGAATTAAACTAAGTTTTAATTCATTTATTTGTTGCTGTTAGCCTTAGAATGAAATACTATACTAACACAATATTGGCAAAATGGTTAGTAAAGATAACTAGGATTTCCCAAAGCAAAAAGGAAACATGAATTCAAGTTTCACTTAGTGCATATTATAAAATAACTGAAATGAGAATGTTCTCAGAGCTTGCAAAATATGAAGATAACCACGAGTGTGGCAACAGGTTAAGAGTTAAAGAATAACCAAACAACTAGAATTCGAATAAAAGACATGTATTACAGACATAAAACAATAGGTTTGCAGACTTTTTGGTTTATCTGCACAAATGTTTACAATTTGTCCACTTAAGTGAAATCCTGAGGTAGGGTTGGTTATCGAAGCCCCTTAGCTACGGCCATCTGATAGTTTGCTGGATATGATAGACGTTCTATTTTGACGTTTGACTCCGGTGCTGGGTGATCAGAAAGAGAGAGAGGAGCCCTTTTTTAGGTCTGTCTCCGTTGAGGACTGAATCAGAAAGAGGGAGAAGAATTTGCCTCTTCGGCTTTGCCTAAAAATATATATATTGTCGACAACTACCGATTTTACAAAAAAAAAAAAAAACCGCCAAAGTATGCTGGCTCGTGATTGGTTGGTTCGATACAGAGGTTCGTAGACGATAACCCCTACCTCAGAATTCTTAATAATATCTTTTATTATTGTTTCCAATAGATACCATTCCTCATTGTCACAGAAATAAGAAATTGAATGATATATGTTGCTTCTTATGTTCTTCTAATGTCTGCTTCTATCAAGCACCTATATACCCTTGTTGTATGTTGGTTGCAGGTAAGTTTTATATGAAATGTAACATCAAAAGGAAAACACTACAAGTAATGAACAAAGAAGTTTGAGTCGTAATAAAATTGTCCTTTATATGTGTACTAGCAATAGTACCCGGTCCATGACCGGACTAAAAAAAAAAATAGGAACGCCAGTGAGTGAATGAGAAGAGAGAAAATAAGAGGAACACGATTTATCAAATTTTTAAAAAAATCGCAGAGAATTTGTATTAGTAGAATATTTGTTTATTTTAGGAATTTTTTTTCCATTAAGATATTATTTTAAAAAAATGCATTCTGTTCGAAATACGCCAGACTTACTCAGCGCAGTGGTAGCGTCGTCAATTATATTATTGACTGCCTTCATAGGGGGGTTTCGTGTCTTCCAACATAATACCCCCCAACCTCAGACAGCCAGACCCCGTTGGAGACGATCAAACTCCAACACACCACCCATGTGCAACGCCAACAGAAAATGTTTAGAATACGCCAACGCATTCCTCGACGTCTTTATATCCGATTGGCCAATTCCACAGCCAATCATCGATAAGGTTAGTTGTTATAAACAGGATCACGCGACTCAGACATTTTCTATTTAATAATACATTGGCATAGCTGGGAGGATACTATGACGAAAAACGCGTTGGATACGTGAGGCAGAAAGGAATGTAAGTCGTAACAATTGAGAAGTTTTTTTTTTTTTTTGGGGGGGTCATAATAGCAATATACACATTATTCCATATTCAATTTGGTCAAAGTTGAATACGGATTTTAATCTTTAAAAAAACTTTTTTAAGCGATGGTAATGACTAAAAGTATATACATGTAATTAATGGGGTTAACAAAATAAAAAGGTGTAAAATTGCGTAAAATATATGTACATCGTAATTTATTGTCTATAAATATCTATGTACGGTTGAAAACTAGTTTTATAAATTTGATCGGTTTAAAATAACTAACGTTGCTAAATATCTATTTATCTACTCGGTAAAGAGGGTAAAAAAAATTCTTAAACTTTATTAAAGATTTGACGATAAACAAAGCTAAGAATTAGTATATTATAATATTCATTTATTTTAAGAATAGTCTCTTTTTGTTGTTTACATTTTTTTTTTAATTTTATTTTTTTAAGCGAGCTTCCTTGCCTGTTGATTTCCATGGTAGAAATATATTCGTTCAATTGCCTTTTTTACCGAATTAAAATGTAACAATAAAATGCTAAGAATTAAATACTTACAATTGTCCGTATTACAATTTCTTTTTCTTTTCTTCTTTTGTTTTGTTTTATAACAGTGTTTTTGTCTTTGTTTTTGTTTTTTCTAAAACTCTTTTGTACATATGACAAATTGGAGAAGTTTATCATTTTAATTTATTTCCTCTTCGACCCCTAAAAGTAACTAAGAAAGTAACAAAGCTAAAAAATAAAACATTACCTTATTTGTAGGTGGAATATAAAGGTTTGGGTTATACTGATTAAAAATTGATATATTGTATTCTAAAATGAAAGAATTATTAATAATAAAAAAGTTGAGTTATTATAAATCGTTAAATGTTTTCGTTTATTATTGTTATTTAATTCGCTGTAAAAAAATTAATTCAATCGATAAAACCACATACAAATTACATATTTAGAAAGATTATTATATTTTATTTCTAACCAAATAAATATTTCTAAGATTGGACCGAGAATACGCGAAAAATTTCGAGCTGAAACAATTAAGGCACAAATTTGTCTATTTCAAATTATCAGCAGGCGGCGCCGCGCGGCCATTTTGTATCACTGCTGAAATAGGCAGCAACCAACGATTTTTTTTATATATTAGCAGCAGCAGCTATGCTACGATTATAGCAAAATGTTTAATTTGTGTTTAATTAATTAATTATAACCCTTAATCAGTAAAATCAATAACCAAATTTGGTGTGTTTCTTAGTTATAGGGATATTAAGGTATATGCAAGATTTCGAATTTGAGTGACATCCCTTTTCTGAGTTATACTTCAACACGTACATACCAAACTTTATTTTATATATATAGATTATAAATTGTATCAAATGAACAATAAGTTACACAGGTGTGTTTTGGTTAATGAATTGTCCTTTTTACACATTCTTATTAGTGTTAAAGCTTGTATTTGTTCAGTTCACCCGGTTTGAGGAGGATTGACTTGCCTGTTCACTGGCCACTGCTTTTCTGAATATTCTGCTGCTATCTTCCTTTTCTCTTCTCCTTCTATATCTCTTCCCTTCCCCCGATCTCAGAATGTCCGTTAGTTGTCACGAGTTTTTAATTTTTGGCATCGATCAGTCTGGCTTTGTCTATTTTTAGAATACGATCCTTTTTTTGTTTGTTCCTCCAAACCTTGTCTAACAAGAATCAATAGCTTATTAACCATTACACTCTTTTATAAACTTTTATAAAGTCTTAACTGGTTCTAAGAGGTGTTTTCTTCTATTTCGCTGACTGGCCATTTTCTTTTGAATTGATTTGCCTGGCCTCTTGATTCGGGTTTCTTTTGGCTGGGCTCCAAGTGTGGTTTGTCTGTGCTCATTACTTTTGTTTTTAATGATGAATGAAAGATCTAGTTTCATTTTTTCTTAGACGTCTTTATTAAACCCAAAATCCCAAAATGGTTCAACCGCTGTGGTAAGAAATGTCTTACTTGAGGACAGACAACCATTGTGTTTGCTCCCATCGAAGAACCGCCAAATTATGTGATAATATATTTTTTTTAGAATCTGTGTTACACCTCAAAGATACCTGGTTCAAAGTTAACTGACCTGAAAAAATGTTAAAGTTTTTAAATAAAATAACTGGTGCATTATATATTTTATTCATTAATATATCAACTCTAAAAATTTCATTGAATTTGGTTAATTCCCTGATTTTTGGTATTTTTTCTACTTTTTCTACTGACATACAATGGTGGAATTTAGGTCTGTTAAGTTCGATTTAACCACAATACATGTCTGGCTTCAACAGCCACCCGAACTCAATTCCCTAACTTATCATTTTACTTTCCCCCAGTCACCTGATCACGTGATCCTCAATCGGGTCATATCGGAGTTTCTTCTTAGTAATTTTAGTGTTGTATAGTCAGGGGCCGGATTAGTTAGAGCGTTCGGCTAGAAACCACAAGGTTCTTAGTTCGATTCCGGTCCTTGCCAAGTCATCGTATGAGTAGCACAGGATCTGTGCAGTAAAGTAAGGAGCTGATGGTAGGTGTGGCGCTCCACCTCAGACGCCAAAACAATCTCCTTGGTCTAGTTGAAAAGGGTATAGACTCCCTTGCTGACTGGCTGATACCGACTTTAGGCCGCCCCGACGACTTTACTTACTTATAGTCGATATATATGATATATATGTGGATATATTTAGAAGACCATGTCTCAATCCAGAAGGGAGTTCCATTGAGCTTAGTGGCCTCTTAGAGTGTGACGTGCCTTTCTGTCTCTGCTTCCCACCCCACAAATGTGTGGGTGGACAATGTATTTGGGGGAAAAGTATTCGAGAAAATAAAAATCTATACACATAACAATATGTCACTGTGTTGTTTTCTGATAAAAAGGGTAAGATGGAACTTAGAGAGAAACACCCCCCAAACAGAGAGATGTCTGACCTGATACGAAGTAGAAATCCCCAGTCGGGGAGAGAAAGCAGATACCTGGCTTGAGAGAAGCAGAAACATCGATACAACCAGGTACACAATAGAGAAACTTGATTGAAGTATAAGATATTAAATGTTATTATAATATGTTTGAAGGTTCAAAGTAACCTTCCAACGTGGGTACATATGTGTACATGAATTAATCCGACAAAGAAATTAGTTGAAGTAACATAGACTTTAATTTGTGGGCATGTGGAGAAGATACATACATGTGACTAGGTATACTAAGGTATGGAGAACAGATACATAAACATAAAAAAGAATGTACTACTACGTCTTAACGAAGTGATACAGAGTTACATGTAGAAATAAGTCACTTACTGATAGTTTACTGGGGGACAAAGCCCCCCGCACTTAAGGGGCAGAGACACGAAGCGACTAACCCATGTACAGTGGTTGCCGGGCCCCAGAGGAAAAGAGTTCAGAATTCCTGGGCTACTGCCTAAGTACTCTAGCCACCTATCGGCGAAGACCTGCAGCAAGGGAAGATAACCATATTGGACTCATGTCCATCCCAACAGAAGAATTTAGGAAAATTACTAGATTGCACATATTGATCTTCATTCCTTACTGTTAGAGAGAGTTATCTCCCCTAACGATTCGAACCGGACTCTCTGAAGAGGAGGGGGAAGACCTCAGAGTAGATCAGAACCAAGTAGGTGACACACGTGTATCCTATCATCAGCCAAACTCTAATCCAAAACCATTCACTGTATTCCTGTCAGTGAAAAATAAATAAAACCAATATTGTTATTGTTAACATATTCTCTGTTTTATTATCATTTCTGATACAACACTTACCAATAATATTCTCGGGATACAACACTTACCAATAATGTTTTGCACATGAATTCAAGTTTCACTTAATGCATATAAATCATTATTGTTTCCAAAAGATACGATTCATCACTGTCACAGAAATGAGAACTTAAATGAGTGTTGTTATAAACAGGGTTAGTACGAAGCGTATGGTGACGAGGAAAAACAAACACAGATTTTAAGTTTCAACAATTGTATTGGAAAAATGGAACATGAAAAGTGAGGAAAAGATAGAAATGAATTTAAAGGATATTTTGGTGATAGTTGTAACTGAATAATAATGTCAGTGAAATGTCCGGTGGCCGAATCAGTTGTAGTGTAGGTGGTGAAGTGTGCAGATGAATCAGTGGTAGTGGTTAGGTGTTGATTAGGTGGGCAGAGTCTTGTGTTTTCTTGTAGCCGATGGCGGGTTGGTATCGTGTATCAGTTGGCGTAGTCTTGTTGTAGTATGTTTGCCCCTTTAACTTGCCGGTCGGTCAGAGTAGGGGTTATGGGATAGAGGTAAGTCTGCCGCCTTGTGATGTATGTTTCGTGAATCGAGGTCGGCCCCCGTTGATATGTTCGATGCTGACGCCAGGATATCTCTACTCTATGTCGGGACCCAAAATCGGATCAACTGAGATCATTTTCATTTCACCCGGGAATCGTTCGGATTGGGTGAAAATACGAATTTTATTTACAAAATTATTTTCTTTATTGTTTAGGAATTCTTGTTTTCCAGCCGGAAGTTCAGCTGGAGCCTATGTGTAGAAACGTGTTATTTTGATCACTTCGTTTTAGGCTACCGTTGAGTAAACTTCTGTTTGGCGTGAGCAACTTATATTTTGTTTTGTTGGCGAGTATATCTCTTTATTGTGGTGTGTGCGAGAATTGAATTGCTGAAGTAGTGAATCGGGAGATATCTATATTTGTGTATGTAACAGTGTTCTATACTGTATCTGAAGTTCTAATGTCTGCTTCTACTGTCTTCATTTTCAATCTTCCATCGGATGCTTGCTCTTCATATCGGACAAGAGTGATTAAGTCCTTCAGAACAGGGGGTTGTAAAAGCCCAATTACCAGAGTGGTGGGTTATTTATCTAAGCACCATTGTCCCAGTAAAGTCAGCAGCCAATCAGGACTCAGGGAATGGTATCACGCATATCCAAATATGAAATATTTCTGAGCACTATATATACCAGCTGCTTGGGTACCTCATGTGGTGTAATGGTTAGCAAGCTAACCATAAGCAAACCATTGGTAATGAATTTGATTCTCACTGGATGCCCCATACTTCAGACCTTGTGCTGCATCTAAGCTATGCTTAGTATATAACTATATACTAGCTGCTTCATTTCAAATTCACTCAGACTGAACTGGTCACTTCAACAGCATACAGACTGACTGACTGACTCACTCACTCACTTACTTTAACATTACTAGCAAAATAAAATAAAAAACCCGCCGGGCGATGTAAAAAATATTTTTTAAAGATATTGCTTGAGGAAGTGGAAGTTAAAAATTAAATGTCGGAGAGTTTGAACCATGAATCATGAAATCATCAAATTTATTAAAGGAGTAAAAAAATAAAACAATTTGTAATCGAAACTAAGTTCTATTAACTTTGAATATCTATTAAAATAAAACAAACTATATATAAATATATGATACTATTAAAACTTGTTTTAAAAAGCAATGAGGACTGTCGATTGTTGCATGTTCAAATTTTGAGTGTATTTATTCTATGTTATGACGATTTTGGGTAATGTAACGTAAGCAGTGACGTAATTTTTGTTACAGACAAAAACCGGAAGCGAATCTCCATTATTAATAGATACTGACTTACTTCGACAGGTTTGCTGTTGTATGCGGCTTCTAAAGTTTTTCTAATGTCTGCTTCTATTGTCTTAATTTTTATATCTTCCCCAGGTCTTATCAGGGTTTTCTTCTTACTTGTATTTGGCAGTGAAGTGTCTGTGTTGTAATGGTTATCATTATAGGAAATAGGCATGGTGAGACAAGTTCAAATCCTGGACGAGGCTGGTTGCATTTCACTTAGTGCTAATACCCTTGGGAAAGATATGCATCTAATATTCTCTCTCCAGCTATGGGTAAATAGTAGGGTAGACTGGGCTCTTTAACCTTGGTATAGCAACTGGTCTAGGAGAATGAAAACGTTGAATTCAAAACTGTTAAACTCCGCTTAGACAATGACCCTGTGTCACATCCTGCTTGTGTGGAGGGGTTTGGTAAATACATATACAGAATCCTGATTTCTGGAAACTATATGACAGATTCCGTACACATTCTATCTATCCAATCATCATCATCATCATCATCATCTTCATCATCATCATCATCTAGACATGCTGATAGCACGGATTCCCTTGACTCTTTCTCATCATCAACTTTTGGCAACTCCTCACATTTGGCATCCAGTGTTTGCACAGAGCTGATGAATGTATGCTTTTGTCGGTTGGCCAACACTATCCATGTGTAGGAGCCCATATGAGAACATCACTTACTTCTCCAGCAGTGCCTCACAACTTGTAAGTGGGGTCAAATAAATTGCCTGGTTCTAGTGGGCCATCCCTCTAAGCAGCAACCTACTCCCTCAACTAAAATGTCTGTATTATTGCCCGGCTCTAAAAAGGTAATGCTGATATGACCATGCATTTTCTGCGCTGGCGACTGGATGAGCTTTGGTTTGTGCGTAGCTCCCCACTTAAAAAAGACTTTATGTTAATCCGATTGAATGGGATTCCTGGAAAATATCAACTGCTCCAGCAGTATCTAGCATAACTTGTTTGTCTTACTTGGATAGTTTGTGAGATGGGAGGTAAGTGGCTGCACAGCTGTTGTTTTGTAAGATATAGTTTCCTTGATCTGTTCAAAATAGCATGCAGCATCATTATGTAGTCTCCATCTAAATTTTTTCCAAACATTTCATTAGAGTGTCGCGGAGCCGATAAGGACGTCGACTCGCGGACTTTTGTTAAAAAGGAATTGAATGACACAAACCAGGTAAAGGGGGACAAACGAGGAGATTTGGTTAACAAGAAACAGAAATCTTTATTCGCCGAACTACAGAAGATGAATGTTGAAAGCTGAAGGATATTGGTCGGGTCGTTGATATCTCAGGTTAGGAAGGTGTTGGTTGCGTCAGAGGATCGGTTGTGGAGACGACTGGGAATGTGCGCAACGGGCACTGCGGGTCGAATGTCGATGTTGATCATGGCTGAACGTAATGGGTCTTCCAGTGGCTGGAGATATGTTGGTGAACCAATGTGAAGATGCTAGTAGACGAAGGTAGTAGCTGGTCGCTGAAAGAAGAGCTGGATGAGAAGTGGCTGGATCGAAACTGGATCAGGGTCGGTAGTAGTAAGGTTCGTCGGTGGGCTGGAACGTGTGCAGTTTGCCGGTATGTTGGGATACTGCATGAAACGTCGGCGGCGAGGGGGCGAGAACCAAGGCGTAGTCGAGCCGAGGCAGAGGTCTGGTCGTCGGTCAGCTGGGAGGTGTGTGCAGTTCGCCAGTGAGTCGGGATACCGCGTGCGTGGCGAAGCGGCGGGACGATGATATAATCTTAAGATATCTGTAAAAGCGTATGGTTTGCAAAGAAGAATAATGGACAAGATGGTTTGGATAAAAAATCGTTTATTAAAATAAACAAGTGTTGAAAACTTTGTTGTTATCGTCAGAAGTATTAGTAGTAAACTCTGGAATGGCCGTGGGTCGTGAGGTGTGGGTATCGTATGATAATACGTCAGGAATCTCTCTGTGGCCTGGTGTGAGGCGTGAGGTAGTATCGTGTTGATGATACGATGAAGGTAGATGAAGTTGTGAGTTGATACGGTCACTTGGTGTGGGAAATAAGTCAGGAATAGTGACGTAGGCAGATGACCCTGATGGTCAGTAGTGTCGGTAGGGTGCCGATGTAAGTTGATATGTCCACTTGGTGTAGTCAGGAATGACCCAGTGCCTCGTGGTGGTCAGGGAAGGTAAGGGTATCGTGCCGGCCGTGGTGAGGAGTTGAATGGTTGAGTTGATTGGGTGGACGCGGTGTGCGCGCGGGCGGGTAGGTGCAGAGGCTCTTTGATCCTGCCTGCTGCCTGCCGGTCGATCGGCGATATGAATGGCCTGAGAGCCCTTAGTCAACTGGCGATCCTCAAAATGCCCGAGTTTATATACTAACGATGTAGGCTCCAGAAATGCCTTTGGAGCGTTTAGCGGGAAGATTTTTCAATTGGTTGAAAAACATTAATTAGAGTTTGTTTATCAATATTGTTCCTTCAACCGGAAGTTATTTCTGAGCCTATGCGCAGAACTGCGCCAGATTGGTCACTTCGTGGTAGGGTACCATTGAGTTCACTTCCGCTTGTTGCCTCCGATTTGTGTTTTGATTTGTTTTGTTAGCGAGTGTATATTTTGTGAAGTGAAGTTTGTGAATCATAAGAATATCTATTTTCTCTGATATAATACCGAGATGCTACGGACGGTAGCAGAGACCAAGTCGGAGCCGAAAGGCAAGGGCAGAAACCGAGGTAGCTACGAGCGGGTACCGATGGACCAAGGCAAGGCCGAGGTGCAGGATCGAACCGGAGCCGAGGGTAGCCAAATAGAGGCCAGAAGAGAAGCGGCAGTTGTCTTGAGACGAGTCGTTTTGAAGGTAGAGGCTGCTCAGGAGATGGCCAAGTGGAGTCACGCTGGACGGCTGTATCTGGAAGGACTGGAACGTCGGCGGGTAGGAGCGGAGTAGATAGCTGACTGGAGGCAGGAGACTGGGAGGCCGAGAAGAGAGAGAGGGCGAAGGTTTGCCAATAATGGATCTTGCTCGAAAGCTCACCACACAGTTCTTGTTATTTAGCAGGGCGTTTGATAGGTTATGACAGCTACAGCGATTTCTTAAGTGTAATTTTTCGACGCAACTAAACCGTAGTTTTGTGATATAAATGCGTTTGCGGGCAGAATTAATTCTACACAAGCGGTCGAACCGGACGTTCACAGGGCAGAAGGCCAGGACTATTTACGACCTTTCGTTGAGGTCATTTCAGCCTGGTGCATGGGAGTGAAAGGCGAAAGTCTTTGAGCAAGTTTGACCTAATTCCGAAACTGATCACTTGGCTGACCTAGTTCTTTGAAAGTCCGGGAGAGGAAAGGGGATGAAGGAACGCGAGTATTTTGGAGCATGGTAGTAATACGCCGTATACGTGAATGCAACAAGAGTCCAAGTCAGGGCTGAGGAGTCGGTGCACAAAACCTTTCACTCTGATTCCTCTATTTTTACTGGCTCAAAATCCGACTCCGACTCCTTATTTTTGGCACCAAGACTCTGACTCCGATTGCTCTTTGATTATAATAAGTCATTATAGTCTCCAAATGAATATAAACATGAATTTTTTTTAATAATCTATTCATAAGGACTGTGCACAAGATAATTTTAGAGACTAAACTAGGGCCATATACAATGTAAATTCAACTCAAGTTGGAGAGTATAATTTTATCGACTCTGACTTGAACTCTAGTGACCCTTAATTGCTTCTGACTCGACTCCACTACTCCAACTCCGACTATACACTACTGGTCCAAGTGGTACAGCCATACACAGGGAGATAAATTTCTGGACAATATAGATATTAACATTTAAGGTCACCTGACCTGTTAGGGACGGGGCGGGGATAAGTCATTATATTGGAATAGGTAATATTAATATACTACTTAATGAATCAATGAAAATTTTCAATCAGTTCAATTCATCTTGATTAATTAATCTTCCGAACTGTCTGTTATCTTAAAAGTAAATAATCCGTCTCAAGAGGAAAGAAAAGAAGAAAAAAGAAAAGAAAAAAAAAAAAGAAAAAAAGAAAAAGAAGATAATGAAACGTGAAGATATTTAAAGTAATTTATTGATATTATGGGATATCAGGAATTATGTAAGTAGATAATTCATAAACTGTAAAATAAACGCTTAAAATGGAGATGTCTTCTTCGTTCAAATTCGACTTGATATAGAGAATACGTTTTTTACTAACTGAGCCACGTAATTATCTATGACAAAAATGAATGAGTTTGTATTTCATGTGACACTGCTATTTCTGCTATTATGAATTTGTCATCGAGAGACAATTTTTTTTCTATATTAAAATAAAACATTTTTTATATCTAAATTATTCACATATTTTATCCTTCAATTTTATTTTACTTTTTTTCCTTAGATTTGGGTCAAGGTATTGATTTGGGAGCGGACGGGGCGAAAAGTAAGAATAAAACATATAAAAAAATATTTGTACATTATCAAGAACCTATGAAATAATATGATATAAATAGTATATATAGATTCTAATCGCCGGAGATCAGAGATTACAGATCTATTGGAAATTTCTCGAAGACTTGACGTGTTAAGGGCAGATATCAGAATTGTCCAAAAACAATTCGAATAAATAATAGAACTTGATTAAAAATCAAAGATATAAATATTATATTATCGTTTCATTCTTAATAATATATATGTTTAGAAAAAGACTTCTTTTTCTAGTTATTATAATATACGCCGATAATATATTACAAAAAAATTAGAAATCATGACAGTGTTTCTTTTGATTAATTTATTTAATAGATTATATCTATCAATTATAAAATGCATCGAAATATAGATATAGACGTAACCTTTGTAAAAGACGTCGGATCTTGTAGATATCGAAAATATAAAATAGAATAAGTTTAAATTTACTGATTCATATTTTTTTTTTATAATTATTGTTTCAACGATTAAATTGAAATAGATAATAAATAGATAGATAATGATAAAAAATAAAGACAGCGGCAACTCATTATGGTGTTCCGCCCTGGTCTGCTATGGCAACGTCACGTTACATGGCGGTCAGGAATTTTAAGAGGACTTTTTTTATTATTTTTAATTTACCTTCTACGTCTTCTTTCCACCTCTATGTATATTCCCTTTTTATCTCAGCTCTTTATTTTATTTAAAAATCCAAGGCATTCCTTAACAACATAAAAAAGAGACTTGTTGAAGAGAAAAAGGCGTTGTTGTTACTAAACAAACAACTGCCACCGTGTTGATTGTTTTTTAGTTTGTTGCTTGTGTAAACTATGAAAACCGAAATTTTTACGTTGTGTTTTTTTATTTCTTCATATTTTTTTTTAAAAAGAGGTTGGCATTTTTCCTCGTTTAAAACAGTCATCAATAATTATCTTTTTAAAACTAATTGCCGACTAAAAGAAGCTGTTATATTTCTTCTTCGTTTAAAAACATTTTTTTACAAGAAGACAGAGAAATTGAGAGAGTGAGAGAGAGAAGAAGTGAGAGTGGTGTGTGAAATCAAAGTGCTTGGAGAAGTAGATATAAACACAGTGAGACTAAAAATTTCAAATATAAAACAAAAAAACAAAAATTATGCATGAATAATTAGAAGGTTTTTGATTATAAATGAATTAATCGCCTACAATTATCAACAACACTCATGAAATTAGATGACGAACGTTGGAAAGAATTTATAAGAATTTTATTAGTTGGGTTGACCAACATCAACTTTCTCGACCAAACGGAAATATCGCAAGAGATTTTAGTGACGGAGGTTTGTTGATTAGATTCAAATTAATATTTATTTATTTTATTGTATTATTATTATCATTATCATTATTATTGTTATTGTTGTTGTTTTATCTTTTTTCTTTTATTTTACTAATACATTCGTTATCACTTGAATCATTGTCTTGCATTGTGTCACCATAATCGTTGGTCCATTTGCTATAAATATTGCTACATTAATTGTCACAATTATTATGGGACACAGGTGATAAATTCAAATTATAATGAACTATTTTATAATGATAATATTAATAATATTAATATTAATTTATACTACTACTACTACTACTACTACTACTACTACTACTAATATTAATAATAATAAATAATAATAATAATACTAATAATTGTTGTTGTGGTGGTGGTGGTGTATCTTTTTATTTCTACTAAACATTCGTTATCATTTGAATCATTGTCTTTCATTATGTCCCATAATAGTACATTGCATATAGATTTTTATACACCTAAATATGACAATCATTATGGGACACAGGTGATATTTCAAATTAAAATATTTATCTATTTATTATTATTATTATTATTATTATTATTATTATTATTATTATTGTTATTGTTATTGAGTTATTGTTGTTGTTGTTGCTTTTATATTATAGTTGTACGTACCATTATTACATATTCATTTACGATCGTTATCACTTGAATTGTGTCTTGTCTAGTGTCCCATAATAGTTGGTAGGTACATTTGCAATATACATTTTGTACATTAAATGTCACAACTATTATGGGAACATAGGTTGTAACTTTTATTTTTCGTGTTCATCTACAAGTATTTTAGTTTAACCAGCTGCAGTTACAGTTAGCATTGAAGAAAATGAATTTTGAATTGTTTTTTTTTTTAAAACACCTGAATACTCAATTTGTGACTACCGATCTTCTTTCTTCTTTTTTCATAATCTTATTCCTCATCATCTACAAAACAAACAAAAAATACCCCCCCCCAAAAAAAAAAAATCAACGTTTTTTTTTTTCTAAATTCAGCAACAACTGTAAATTTACATTTGATATTGTCAAAAATTGCATAAAAACAAGTGTCGTTTTAATTTAATACATATTATTTTTGGAGTATTCATAATAATTTTATTTCTTTCGTTTATCGATGTTTCATTATCATGATCTTGTCTAGCATTTGTCATCTCATCAGCATCATTGGTAATTCGAACTTTTAAGTATATCGTCCATACATCATATCATCTACATGCCTACTAATTTTTTTATGTTTATTTATATTATGATAATATAAATAATAAATATTATCATTTTCATTTGCCATTTTTTATTTATTGATTTTTATGATTTTTTATAATCGTGATTTTTCTTCTTCTTCTTCTTCTTTCTATCTTCTTCTTTCTTCTTCTCTTCTCTTCGCTCAGTCGGTTAGATCACTCGGCTGGGAATCGGGCATGGTTCCTGTTTCGATAATATGTCCCCGTCCAACTCAGTGTATGAGTAGCACAAATAGGTAATCTGATCTGTGTGTGGTAAAAGGCGGGATTATCATTTCACTCGCTTGTGAGTTTTTTTCAAACACCAGCGTTTAGCTGATGGTCTTTCAATGGAGTCGGAGTGACAACACAGTTACTTACTATCCTCCAGGACTCTTCTGAGTATTCGTCGATCAATTGGTATTCAACTTTCGCCCTCACATTCCACATTTTTTTCAAATTCACTGGCAAGGTCCTGGTTTTTGTCTATATTTTCATTTTTATTCTTCATTTCAACGCATGATCCTGCTGGACATAAAATCTTCTCTTCTTCTTCTTCTTCTCTTTCTTCTTCTTCTTCTTCTTCTTCTTCTTTCTTATTATTATTATATTATTTATTCATTATTATTATTATGATATTATTATGTATTTAGTTTTTCACCACTGTCGTATGCTGGTAGTTCACTGGGGCTGGAGTGGAAAAGTCTCCTCAGGTACTCCGAGGACTCTTCTGAATTATTCTACTGATCCCAACAGTGCTTGTGTTTGGATGGTCTTTGATTCTTCCTCTGATCTTCCAGTATTATTAACATTATTTTCCAAATCCCATATTTCTTCACTACACCAATTTACTCATGCATCCCTTCCTTCCTCCTCATTGGTGTCTGGTTAGCAAGGCTAATATAACTGCCATTGTTAGTGGAGTTTGTTTCTCACTGGGTGCCCATACTTCTGGCCTTTTGCCACAACTAAAGTCTATGCTTAGTAATTAACTCCCTTCTCCTCTTCTTCAATTTAAACTTTCTTTTCTTTTTTCACTGTGTTTCACATTTGCCCTTTTATTTTATCTTAAAAATGACAAAAAAAATAAATAAATAAAGAATAAAACAACTAACAAATTAAACAAACAAAAATACAGTAATATTTATTTTCATCTAGCAAACAACGAAGGCAATTTTTGGTCTTCGTCTTTTTCTTTTACAACTTGGATGAAATGAAATGAATGATATTAAATTCTTAATGATTTTCTAAATTATAATAGTTATAAATTCTTTCCATTACGCATTAATTTGCATTCTTTGCTACTATACCAGTTATTCTATACTAACGTACTCTACTATACCAATCCTGTTATACTTAACTACTATGGGCCTCTACAGTTCCACTGCTACTGCTACTTAACTCAATGCTCAAACATTTGTTTACTCTTATCAATCTCCTTGCTGTTATAGCCAACTGCTGTCGTTTCT
>CM042144.1:102341367-102367467 GCA_023376005.1 Doryteuthis pealeii | reverse complement strand
CTTAGCTGTTTATACCTGGGGTCATGAGTATTTGACGAGAGCCCCTTACTTACGTCTTCTGTTTTAAATGAATTATTTCGGATATTTCTGTTTTCGTTCCAACTCCGATCTGGTAAATATAGTAGAGCGACCTTCTGTGTGTTCCGATTCTTTGTGCTGTTTGTCTTGCAGAAAGAGGTGGACACTGAGTACTGCACTTTTTGAGTTGGGCGCTAAAGTATGCTGACTCATGATTCGGTTGGTTTGAAACAAGGCCGCAGACAAGGGACGATAACCCAATACCACCAGATTCTTAATAACAACGAGTCGTTTTTAGAATGATTAGACCCACCTGCCGTTTCATCCGTTAAGAAAAGATTTCTCTTTTTATAGTTCCTTTACGCGTTCCTTATAGAGTCTTCCCTGACGCTAAGACCGACAGTCACGTTTATGTGTCCATATCCCACCAGTAAAAGCATTTTCTGGTCCCTTGCTTATTGATAGTTGGTGTTCCCTGTCATGACTTTTTGACTCAAACCACCAGTTTTCTTTTTCTCTCATTTTCGTTTCCTCGTTAGCAGTCGCTCAGTACTTAAGAGCCCACTTAGGCACTCTTCTTGCGTTCGAGCGCTGTCACCAACAGCTCAGAAGGGTTCGGGAAGAGCTAGCTAAGGAGATGTAATACTCTATCTTCCCTCATTTAATGGAAATCTCCAGACTGAAAGATAACTCAAATCGAACGTCTCGTCATTTAAATTTTATGTGATTGTGAATCAATGAGTTCACCGTCTTCCAGTTCTAAGAGAGTACAATCCCTCCTTAATGCTAGTTTAGCCCACTCTTCATTCATGAAATTTGACAGCCAATTTTTTTCCATACACTGCCGGATTGTCTGGATCTCCAATTAAGTACAAAAGCGAACCGTTCTAGAGACAGTACAATCGTTGTCAATGTCAGGAACCATTCTCTGTTCATTTACGATGTTCCATACACCATCTCTTATTAATGTTATTTTGCATTGTAGCTTCCAAGTGGCATAATTGTCCCATCAGCGGCAAAAGATTAACAAATTGTGTCTCTATCGCCATGTTCCAGATATTTCCAATTATAAATAATATAACAATAATTAAATTCATAACGGGACACAAAAACTTCCTCCTTGAATGACAAGCCAAAGATGGCGGATTAAAAAATGTGCACCTCGTGGTAAATACCGTCGCTACACTGCCGGCCAATGGACGATTTGATCGGGACTTTATCAACTTAATGCAAACATAAAATCGTACCATAATTATTGGATCTAATAGTTTTTTAATGGGTAGTGTGATCATATGCGATAGTGCAGCTGATTGGCTTGAGATGAGTGACAACGCTTGACCTCACTCTGACCTTGGCTTCCGGGGATAAATCGTGAGAACCGGAAACCCCCCATAGAAGACCCTCTTCCGGTTTAAGCATTATATAATTTTAAGTCAGTTAGAAGTTAGAAGCAACGAGCTAGCAACATGTAAGTCTCACTGCGCAGAATGTCTGGTTTGGGGATTTATGAATAAGAGTAACATCAACGTAAATCGAAGCTTGTGTTTATTACCTAAAACTAACAATGACACAGGGCTTCTGATAAGGAGTGATCCCTAAACAGAAACCAGACCGGTAATCCCAATAGAAGACCAGACCTTAGAAGATATACCAGACCAAGATGATAGACGATCAGAAAGCAAAGCCGGCCAGAAGAATAGATGACCAGATATAGAAGAAGTAAAGAAGTAAAGGAAAGAATATAAGGTTATATCGATTTTGGAACTTGTGAAAAACCCCAGTACGTAACAAAAAGAGACATACCTTTTTCTCCCAGCAAAATGCAGTATCTCATCTAGGCATATTCCACGTAAGATACCTTAAAACATTAACAAGGCAAACACTCGGGACTGCTTTTCATTAAACACGAGGTGTGGTCATTTTTTTATTACAGACTAACTGAAAAGGGTCAAAGGGCAAGTAACTCACCTGTACAAAAAATTGGTCGGGGTCAGATAACTTCTGACCTGACTATTATTAGAGTCTGTTAGTTTTAACAAGCACAGACTAAAGTGAATTTCAAACATAAAGACCTGTCTGTCCAGTACTTACCCATACCTGAAGAGAAATTGTTGGATTCATACCTTCCCAAGGGTATTAGCACCTATGTGATATGCAAATAGCCCGGACCCAAAGATTTGACTCAGTTCATTGTGCCCTATTTCCTACGACGATAACATTTCCTACGACGCCACCACTTTTATTCATTAAGTTGATTTCAATAGGAGGGTGCCATTTTTACACTTTGAGATAAAAAATGATTGTGTTGGGCTAAAGTTGGACCATTTTATCACTTTGTGTCGTGGTGACATTAACTGGCCCAATTATTTTGTTTGATGACATTAACTGGTCCAGTTTTTCTATACTATATATATATGATTTTGGATGTTTGTCTATTTTAGAAACGTTGCTTGATATATATATAAATTTTCACTGATACACGCATGTATTCGCATAAACATTCGATAACTTCTTCTTATAGAAAAAGAACTGACAAGGTAATCCCAGTAACAGGATCCATCTTTATGTCAAGTTTCATTTTCTATAAGAAAAAATATCGAATATTTATGCGTAAATGCGTCCTTCAGAGTTAAAAAATTTAACTATTGGAAATATATATAATATATATATATATTATTATATATTATATAATATATCTATTAAGAAGTCTATCTGGTTAATTTCTTCTTGTCAAAATTAAGTCTAGTTGCCATACCAAGGTAAAAAAAAACCCTGTCTATTCTCTATTTACCTTCAATTAGAGAGAAAATCGTTGGATTCATACTTTCCAAAGTGTATTAGCACTATGTGAAATAAACAGCCTCGGGATTTGAACTCGGTTCACTGTGTGCATTTCCCCACAATGATATACATTATACAACACGTCCTTCCTTGTAGTATTCATATTGCTATGAAAAACTGTTTGCGTTCACTTCTATGTCATACCGCTTTGGAAAAGTGCAAAGGTATGTTTATCCTCAGAGTGAAAAAAAAACGATATATAAAAGGATATGGTATTATTTGTCAGATTTTTAAGATGAGGCTTGATAAATTTGGATTAGTTGGATTATTCGACTATTGTCCTCATCTCATTGTTATAATACTAACATGTTAGAATATTCCACATAGCTTAACACTTGCATCCGGTCATGGTTAACGGGATGAGAACAGTCTACTAACGTACTGAATAAGGGGGAAAGGTTCGATGTTTCGTGAGGGCTTCCGATTATAACATGAGGGCTATCGAGTTCGACAAAAGGTTCGCGAGTTCAGCAAGAAGTACCTGAAAAGGTCAAATGGTACATCAGCCGAAAGTTGTGTAATAACAATACAGATGAGTACAAACTGTCCGAATAATCCAAATAATCCAAAAAGATAATGGTATTGTTTATTATTTCAGGTCGTCCGATGTTCTCCACATTTCTGGCCACATAAAAAAAGATTTGAAACGGAAGGGGTATAATCAAAAAATAGAACAACTGAAGCTTACTCTTCCATCACTCCTGTATCTCATTGATAAATTTTTCCTAATTTAACAATTTAATTAGATTCAGAAGTAAAGAATACAATTACTATTTTCTCTGAATGTTTGAGATGAGACTTGAAGATTAGTATTATCTGCGTTATTCGGACTATGTCCCTATCTTCATTGTTATTTGTACAACGTTTCGGCCGATATGCCCTCCGGCCTTCTTCAGGTATTTCTTGAGTTTGAGAAGGTTCCCGAGTCCGAGAAGGTTCCCGAGTTCGACAAGAAATACCTGAAGAAGGCCGGAGGCATATTGGCCGAAACGTGGTACAAATAACATGAAGATGGGGACAATAGTCCGAATAACGCAGACGATAGAATACAATTACTGTTATTTTTTCTTGTTAATGTATTTCTTTTAAGATTCATTGGAGAGATTTTTGCTTATATTTATTAAGATAAAACCAAACAAATACAAATAATAATGCTAAGCACATATATTTAAAATTAAATTTTTAATATCACTATGCAAATTAGCCTTTTCCTTCACACTGTAACCGCTATTTTGTTGATATATATATACAGTTGCATGTTATTAGTAATTAGATATGGCCAACAGTATTAATAATGTAAACAATTTTATGAATAATTGAGGTTTAAATAAAATAAAATGAATTGAGGATGTGACGTAAATGACAAAGGGAATTGTGACTTGAGTAGTGATATAGTTTCGGTTACAGACGGACACACACACAATCTCCATTATAATAAGAGATTTCATTTATTTATTTCCTTTATTTTACCTCCCACACATATTCACCATCTGTCTTAAGCAGACATGTTCTTTTTATTTCTCAATTTCATCACTGCTACATCCATTTTAATGATATATGTAACAATCTCAGAGACAAAGACAGAGACAGAAAAAAGATGAAGATAGAGATAGAGAGAGAGAGAGAGAGAGAGAGAGAGAGAGAGAGAGAGAGGGGAGGGAGAGAGAGAGTAGGAAATTGTTAATTATATTCATTAGAATTAATTAGGCATATGATAAGGCTTATCACAATCGTTCTATCAAACTTTAGAATATCATATATAAAATTAGTTTTATTAGTTTGAAACCAACAGTAAGTCTATAATAATGCATTAATGTATCTAGATACACTAACACTAAACATTCAGTAGAGAAAGACAGGCAACTTACTCATATGAACAATGTACATATGCATGTTTAATAAACATAAATAAATAAACAAATAACTGAATACATATGTCCCAAACAATACATGAACACACTGTAGCGTAAAGGCTCAAGTAGTAGGAGTAGTAGTAGGAGGAGTAGTGTACATTAGCTCGTGGTCACAGACAGACAAATTCACAAGGTCATGCGTTCCAATTAGAAACATACGAAGTCGAGAGGCAAAAGGGTGTTGTTTATTTTTTTAGGCTCGTGTGTTTTGTTTGTTTTTTAGAGAGAGAGAGAGGAGTGGGGGAGATATGGAGTAAGGTCAAACTGTTCTATCATAAATCACATTCGTTATTACTATATGCGCGCTGTTCACTGACAGCCGAAACACAACACAATGGAACCTCAAAAGCCCACGTCTGTCTCTTATGGGATCCCAGCGACAAGAGACGAATTCCCTTTACTTTCGTTTGTGGTCTCAGGGTGGCGTTTCCGCTTTTCTGCAGAGAATTTGGGACTTCCGTTTTTTTTTTCTTATCTAGTTCAGGGTCATTAACCGGTCACTGGCTAATATACTGAACATTATCTTCTTTTTGTTCTTATTTCTTTTTCTTCTCTTTCTCCAGAAATCCGATTACCGTTTCTTTTCAATCCCCAAATTCCCGTAGACCATAATAATTACGCTACACACACAAAGTGTTATGAAATGTCTAGAAAAAGTGTCTCCCATGTTTTGTTTTTTTCTGGTGAAATGAAATAAATGCTATGACAAATCTGTCGACTAATTGTCTCTATTCTCTTCTGTGAACAGAGCTGAAAAATACGTCTTTTCATTCAACGAACGAGGAAGGAAAAAAGATAGTTGTTGCTCCTTCAAAGAATGAGAACAAACGAGCACATTTCAAGGGGCTGAATTGTCATGTATCCAATAGACACGTCAGATGGGAAGCTACGCCTACAATCCAAGGGAGGACAATTGTGTTTTTCTCCCTACAATATTAATCACAATGTTTTATATTATCTTAAAACTGATTTACTTTAAAATAGAATATGAAGTACCAAACCATTGTTACCATTGTACATACACATCCTATTTTGGTTAGGCTTAGTTGGTAGAGCATCTGTTACAGAACCACAAGGGTCTGAATTTGATACCAACCCTCACAAAGTCAGCACATGAATAGTATGGCTTTGATCTGTGCGGTAAAGTGGGGAGGGGTTATTTCCTTTTCACAACTGGGCCCATAAACAAGGGCAGATAACCAAAAACCCTTTCTTGTTCTTTTAATTTTTGCATCATTGGAAAAATGTATTCCTTATTAAGGAAAGGCATGGTCAGCTATAAACCGATTATCAGTCATATGGAAATCCGATCTCACTGACAAGTTAATGTGACAATTCTTCCAAGCTGTGGTTGTATCAGTGCTGTTGTATGGCTGCACCACTTTGACCCTAACGAGACACCTGGAGAATAAACTAGATGGGAGCTGCACAAGAATGCTGCGTGCGATCTTGAACAAGTCGTGAAAACAGCACCCCACAAACAAGCAGCTGTACGGCCATCTACCCACTATCTCACAAACCATCCGAGTGAGACGGACAAGACATGCAGGATACTGCTGGAAAAGCAAGGACAAACTCTTAAGCGACGTTCTCCTGTGGAAGCCAACACACAGACATGCTAATGTGCGCCGCCCAGCAAGGTCCTATATTGACCAGCTCTGCACGGATACTGGATGATGTGCAGAGGATTTCCCTAGAACAATGAATGACAGAGAAGGTTGACGAGAGATTGTCATGGATATCCGTGCTAATTGCACAACATGATGATGATGATTATCATTGGAAAATGTATTCCTTATTATCAATTTATCAATTTATTTCCATAATCTTATTTTCCAACACATCCGTCCACCACGGACCTACATTGACCAGCTCAGTGCAGATATTGGATGCTGTGCAGAGGACCTCCTTTGGACAATGAATGATAGGGACGGTTGGCGAGAGATTGTCATTGATATTCATACAAATTGCACATCATAATGATGGTACATCATACATCCTAAGTAGACATACTCTTTTACCGGTTAATCGAATTTAACGGTCCTAAATTCCACCATCATATGTCACAAATCAGGGAATTAACTGAATTTAATGACATTTTCAGTGTTTACGTATTAATGAATAAAATATATAATGCATCAGTTATTTTTATTTTAAAACTATTACATTTTTCATGTCAGTTAACTTTGAACCACGTATCTTTAAGAATCTGTGTTACATCTCAAAGATATGTGGTTCAAATTAACTGACCTGAAAAAATGTAAAGGTTTTTAAATTAAATATCTGGTGCATTATATCTTTTATTCATTAACATATCAACATTGAAAATTTCATTAAATTCGGTTAATTCCCTGATTTTTGGGGGTTTTTTTCTTTCGGCGGGTGACATACGATTTAACCCTTTTACCTCTTCAATTTTATCACTTCTTAGCACTAAACAACCATGTGCTCCATTCATTTTATTGAATATAATCAACAATCGCAGAGAGAGAGACAGACAGAAGACAGAGACAGAAGACAGAGATAAGGGGAGAGGTAATTATATTCATTAATATTTATTAAGCATCTGATAAAAGTTTATCACGACCATTCTGTCAAAATTTAAAATATCTGGTCTAGCACGTGATGTCCTGTGTATGACGTTAAACTATCTGATGGTGAAATTTCAGTTCTGGACATCTGGGGAATGTGGAGCAACCCTTCATCACCATTGCTCACAGGTCCACTCTGACCTGGAGTGGTAGTACCTGTTAAGGTCCTATCTATGGGTTAAATAAAAAATGTGTTTATAAAAAAAAATGATTATCCATTAAGAATGAATTTATTTCAAAACTTTGTCGGCATTAAATGATCCGTTGAGGTTGATATACCGTAAAACAAAACAAACCAAACTAGCACAAGTGAAAAGAGGATAGACTCCCTTGCTGTCCAGTTGATACCAACAATAGGTCACTCCATTGACTTTACTTTGCTACTCCATTCATTTATCGCACTGTCGGTTGGGGCGTTAGAATGCACCGACTGCACCTCTGCAGAGGGGTAAGACTCCCCCAATGGGGCCACCTTTTGGCGTGGGTGGCGACTCGTGATGCTTAAGGATGGAGTCCATGACATGCAACACTCCACTTAGAACCTTACTTAGGCTAGACGGGCGGTCTGAGAGGCCCCCTCCGATCAATCGGCTGGCCACATCAAGCCCTAAACCTATATGATTTTCCCAACCTTATTGCCCTTATGGTAACCCCCAACTCCTTTTGATCATATAGGTGCTAGAAGGCGGCGACTGCGGATCTACATGTCCTGGGAATGACGTTAAACTCTATCTGATGATGAGGTTCCAGTTTTGGAGGTTTGGGGAATGTGGAGCACCCCTTCATCACCATTGCTCCCTGGTCCACTGTGACCCGGAGTGATAGACCTGTTAGGGTTCTATCTATGGGTTAAATAAAAAACATGAGTTTTATAAACAAAATTGTATTATCCATTAAAAATGAAATTATTTCAAAACTTTGTTAGCATTAAACTTTTTTTACCAATAGAAGTATTCGGCATAAATAACCCAAGGAGTTGCATGCCGTAAAACCCAACCAACCAAACCAAACCATTCATTTATGTATTTTCCATTGTTTTAATGATAGTATGGATCCACTCACCTCCCAACAACAACAACAACAACAGCCAAGCTAATTTAGTTTCCTGTGAAAAACAATGATTGCTCAATTCTGAAAAGACTTGGCACTTTCCGATCAGTTCGTTATTCCTGGAGATCACCACTGACGCCACTGAACGAGTAACCTAAGAGCAATTACTTACAAATTTAAATAGAATTAAAGAAATAATAGGTCAGAGTAAGAAGTTGTGGATATTATCTTCTTTTGCCTGTGAGAGGCTCTTCTGGTGATCTGTGTAAAACAACATACACTAAGATTAATCCTTACAGAAGGAAATATAATTCACTTTCTTTCAATTTAATATGGCTTAAGGAGAGGACGCCAGTCTAAAACATCTGTTTCGACAACCACTGCCAGGGGCCTGGCTCTATGCCAGTGGCCCAAAATGACACACTACATAATCTATGGTACTGATAGATTTCACATATTACAAACAGGTGTATCACATATGCAACCAACATCCTAATCTGAGAAGATTTCTACTCAAATAAGGACTTTGGTTGTATTTGAAATTGGCTGGTTGGTTGGTTGGTTAGATTTTCCGGAATGTCAACCCTTGTTGGGTTATTTTATGACAAAGACATTTTGTTTTATTAATTCTTGATGGGTAATAAAAAATCTTAAAACTCATTTTTTTCTACTTACCCCATAGATTGGACCCTAACAGTTAATACCACTAAGAGTCAGAGTGGGCCTGTGTGTAATGACGATGTAGAGGTATTCCACACTCCCTAGAGCTCCAAAATTGGAATTTCACCGTTAGATGCAGTTTAAAGACGGTATGTCAACCCTTGTTGGGTTATTTTATGTGTAAGACATTTTGTTTTATCATTTCTTGATGGGTATTCATTTTTTGTTTCAGACTCATTTTTTTATTCAACTCATAGATGTGACTCTAACAGGTACTACTACTCTGGGTTAGGGTTGGCCTGAGAGTAATGGCGATGAAGAGGTACTCCACACTCCCCAGAGCTCCAAATTGGAACTTCACCATTAGATGAAGGTTATGTTATAAAATATTCTATTAATTTTAATAGTATTCAAATGTTGATCTTAAGTTTAATTTCACATAGAAACAACAAAATTACAATAATTATAATAATCTGGAACATATTTTTTTAAAATCAAGATTTCGCCCTATTAAAAAAACTTTCATTTATAATTCCCTAATCTCTTGGTATAAAGTCCTCATCAGAGTTGATAACCATTTTCACCCTATTAAAAAACACTTTCATTTTCAATTCCCTAACACACATTACTAGGATTAGTTTAGCCGCCAAACTTTCGCTGTGACCAGCCGCCATAAACAGACGTGTTTAATGAACCCAGCTGACCACAGGAGCCTATGACATCGTACAAGTATTACTCAAGCTAGCAAGAGACATTTCTTACCAGAGACAGATAAGTTTTCGCAAGAGCATTATTTTGCAAACCCCCTACATCTACATTTTACAATTGTACAATTTATAACACATTTGTAAACCACACACACACATTGTGTACCTGCCACATTACATACTGTATATTTCATTTGTATAAAGCCTTGAGTTGTGTTTCATTACCTGTTGACTTTATCATTATCTTGTCTTCGTAATTACCATAACTTTGCAAAATACTGTTGCAGATTTCTGAAGTCATAATTATCATAATCAATGCATTTTTTGTGCCTACCACCCATGAGCTTCGTCTTGTGGGTGGGCCCACATAAAAATGTCCTTGTGTCATGCCCTCATAAGTGGAATGAGAGACAAATACCCTGCAAAATAATAAATAAATAAAAAAATAGAAGTAGCAACATGGGCGTTTCAAGAAAATTGATTATCATTTATAAAGATTAGGATCTATTTGAATGAGAATAGTCAAGTTATTAGATTATGAAATGATATCAATTTTTCTGAAAACCATGTGCTACTTCTATTTTTATTTTATTTATTATTTGCAGGGTATTTGTCTCTCATTCCACTTATGAGGGCATGACACAAGGACATTTTTATGTGGGCCCACCCACAAGACGAAGCTCATGGGTGGTAGGCACAAAAAATGCATTGATTATGATAATTATGACTTCAGAAATCTGCAACAGTATTTTGCAAAGTTATGGTAATTACGAAGACAAGATAATGATAAAGTCAACAGGTAATGAAACACAACTCAAGGCTTTATACAAATGAAATATACAGTATGTAATGTGGCAGGTACACAATGTGTGTGTGTGGTTTACAAATGTGTTATAAATTGTACAATTGTAAAATGTAGATGTAGGGGGTTTGCAAAATAATGCTCTTGCGAAAACTTATCTGTCTCTGGTAATAAATGTCTCTTGCTAGCTTGAGTAATACTTGTACGATGTCATAGGCTCCGTTGGTCAGCTGGGTTCATTAACAACGTCTGTTTATGGCGGCTGGTCACAGCGAAAGTTTGGCGGCTAAACTAATCCTAGTAATGTGTGTTAGGGAATTGAAAATGAAAGTGTTTTTTAATAGGGTGAAAATGGTTATCAACTCTGATGAGGACTTTATACCAAGAGATTAGGGAATTATAAATGAAAGTTTTTTTTTAATAGGGCGAAATCTTGATTTTTAAAAAATATGTTCCAGATTATTATAATTATTGTAATTTTGTTGTTTCTATGTGAAATTAAACTTAAGATCAACATTTGAATACTATTAAAATTAATAGAATATTTATAACATAACCTTCATCTAATGGTGAAGTTCCAATTTGGAGCTCTGGGGAGTGTGGAGTACCTCTCATCGCCATTACTCTCAGGCCAACCCTAACCCAGAGTAGTAGTACCTGTTAGAGTCACATCTATGAGTTGAATAAAAAATGAGTCTGAAACAAAAATGAATACCCATCAAGAAATGATAAAACAAAATGTCTTACACATAAAAACCCAACAGGGTTGACATACCGTCTTTAAACTGCATCTAACGGTGAAATTCCAATTTTGGAGCTCTAGGGAGTGTGGAATACCTCTACATCGTCATTACACACAGGCCACTCTGACTCTTAGTGGTATTAACTGTTAGGGTCCAATCTATGGGTAAGTAGAAAAAATGAGTTTTAAGATTTTTTATTACCCATCAAGAATTAATAAAACAAAATGTCTTTGTCATAAAATAACCCAACAAGGGTTGACATTCCGGAAAATCTAACCAACCAACCAACCAGCCAATTTCAAATACAACCAAAGTCCTTATTTGAGTAGAAATCTTCTCAGATTAGGATGTTGGTTGCATATGTGATACACCTGTTTGTAATATGTGAAATCTATCAGTACCATAGATTATGTAGTGTGTCATTTTGGGCCACTGGCATAGAGCCAGGCCCCTGGCAGTGGTTGTCGAAACAGATGTTTTAGACTGGCGTCCTCTCCTTAAGGCATATTAAATTGAAAGAAAGTGAATTATATTTCCTTCTGTAAGGATTAATTTTAGTGTATGTTGTTTTACACAGATCACCAGAAGAGCCTCTCACAGGCAAAAGAAGATAATATCCACAACTTCTTACTCTGACCTATTATTTCTTTAATTCTATTTAAATTGGTAAGTAATTGCTCTTAGGTTACTCGTTCAGTGGCGTCAGTGGTGATCTCCAGGAATAACGAACTGATCGGAAAGTGCCAAGTCTTTTCAGAATTGAGCAATCATTGTTTTTCACAGGAAACTAAATTAGCTTGGCTGTTGTTGTTGTTGTTGTTGGAGGGAGGTGAGTGGATCCATACTATCATTAAAACAATGGAACAAATACATAAATGAATGGTTTGGTTTGGTTGGTTGGGTTTTACGGCATGGCAACTCCTTGGGTTATTTTATGCCGAATACTTCTATTGGTAAAAAAAAAAGTTTAATGCTAACAAAGTTTTGAAATAATTTCATTTTTAATGGATAATACAATTTTGTTTATAAACTCATGTTTTTTATTTAACCCATAGATAGAACCCTAACAGGTACTATCACTCCGGGTCACAGTGGACCAGGGAGCAATGGTGATGAAGGGGTGCTCCACATTCCCCAAACCTCCAAAACTGGAACCTCATCATCAGATAGAGTTTAACGTCATTCCCAGGACATGTAGATCCGCAGTCACCGCCTTCTAGCACCTATATGATCAAAAGGAGTTGGGGGTTACCATAAGGGCAATAAGGTTGGGAAAATCATATAGGTTTAGGGCTTGATGTGGCCAGCCGATTGATCGGAGGGGGCCCTCAGACCGCCCGTCTAGCCTAAGTAAGGTTCTAAGTGGAGTGTTGCATGTCATGGACTCCATCCTTAAGCATCACGAGTCGCCCACCCACGCCAAAAAGGTGGCCCCATTGGGGGAGTCTTACCCCTCTGCAGAGGTGCAGTCGGTGCATTCTAACGCCCCAACCGACAGTGCGATAAATGAATGGAGTAGCAAAGTAAAGTCAATGGAGTGACCTATTGTTGGTATCAACTGGACAGCAAGGGAGTCTATCCTCTTTTCACTTGTGCTAGTTTGGTTTGTTTTTTGTTTTACGGTATATCAACGGAACGGATCATGCCGACAAAGTTTTGAAATAAATTCATTCTTAATGGATAATCATTTTTTTATAAACACATTTTTCTATTAACCCATAGATAGGACTTAACAGGTACTACCACTCCAGGTCAGAGTGGACCTGTGAGCAATGGTGATGAGGGTTGCTCCACTTCCCCATGTCCAGAACTGGAATTTCACCATCAGATAGTTTAACGTCATAAGGACATCACGTGCTAGACCAGATATTTTAAATTTTGACAGAATGGTCGTGATAAACTTTTATCAGATGCTTAATAAATATTAATGAATATAATTACCTCTCCCCTTATCTCTGTCTTTCTGTCTCTGTCTTTCTGTCTCTCTCTCTGCGATTGTTGATTATATTCAATAAAATGAATGGAGCACATGGTTGTTTAGTGCTAAGAAGTGATAAAATTGAAGAGGTAAAAGGGTTAAATCGAACTTAACGGACCTAAATTCCACCATCGTATGTCACCCGCCGAAAGAAAAAAAAAACCCAAAAATCAGGGAATTAACCGAATTTAATGAAATTTTCAATGTTGATATGTTAATGAATAAAAGATATAATGCACCAGATATTTAATTTAAAAACCTTTACATTTTTTCAGGTCAGTTAATTTGAACCACATATCTTTGAGGTGTAACACAGATTCTTAAAGATACGTGGTTCAAAGTTAACTGACATGAAAAATGTAATAGTTTTAAAATAAAAATAACTGATGCATTATATATTTTATTCATTAATACGTAAACACTGAAAATGTCATTAAATTCAGTTAATTCCCTGATTTGTGACATATGATGGTGGAATTTAGGACCGTTAAATTCGATTGAACCGGTAAAAGAGTATGTCTACTTAGGATGTATGATGTACCATCATTATGATGTGCAATTTGTACGAATATCAATGACAATCTCTCGCCAACCGTCCCTATCATTCATTGTCCAAAGGAGGTCCTCTGCACAGCATCCAATATCTGCACTGAGCTGGTCAAACTAGGTCTGTGGTGGACGGATGTGTTGGAAAATAAGATTATGGAAATAAATTGATAATAAGGAATACATTTTCCAATGATAATCATCATCATTATGTCGTGCAATTAGCACGGATATCCATGACAATCTCTCGTCAACCTTCTCTGTCCATTCATTGTTCTAGGGAAATCCTCTGCACAGCATCCAGTATCCGCGCAGAGCTGGTCAATATAGGACCTTGCTGGGCGGCGCACATTAGCATGTTTGTGTGTTGGCTTCCACAGGGGAACGTCGTTTAAGAGTTTGTCCTTGCTTTTCCAGCAGTATCCTGCATGTCTTGTCCGTCTCACTCGGATGGTTTGTGAGATAGTGGGTAGATGGCCGTACAGCTGCTTGTTTGTGGGGTGCTGTTTTCACGACTTGTTCAAGATCGCACGCAGCATTCTTGTGCAGCTCCCATCTAGTTTATTCTCCAGGTGTCTCGTTAGGGTCCAAGTGGTGCAGCCATACAACAGCACTGATACAACCACAGCTTGGAAGAATTGTCACTTTAACTTGTCAGTGAGATCGGATTTCCATATGACTGATAATCGGTTTATAGCTGACCATGCCTTTCCTTAATAAGAAATACATTTTTCCAATGATGCAAAAATTAAAAGAACAAGAAAGGGTTTTTGGTTATCTGCCCTTGTTTATGGCCCCACTTCTGAAAAGGAAATACCCCCACCACCACACACTTTACCGCACAGATCAAAGCCATGCTATTCATGTTCTAACTTTGTGAGGGTTGGTATCAAATTCAGACCCTTGTGGTTCTGTAACATATGCTCTACCAACTAAGCTAAACCAAAATAGGATGTGTATGTACAATGGTAACAATGGTTTGGTACTTCATATTCTATTTTAAAGTAAATCAGTTTTAAGATAATATAAAACATTGTGATTAATATTGTAGGGAGAAAAACATAATTGTCCTCCCTTGGATTGTAGGCGTAGCTTCCAATCTCACGTATCTATTGGATACATGACAATTCAGCCCCTTGAAATGTGCTCGTTTGTTCTCATTCTTTGAAGGAGCAACAACTATCTTTTTTCCTTCCTCGTTCGTTGAATGAAAAGGACGTATTTTTCAGCTCTGTTCACAGAAGAGAATAGAGACAATTAGTCGACAGATTTGTCATAGCATTTATTTCATTTCACCAGAAAAAAACGAAAACATGGGAGACACTTTTTCTAGACATTTCATAACACTTTGTGTGTGTAGCGTAATTATTATGGTCTACGGAGAATTTGGGGATTGAAAAGAAAACGGTAATCGGATTTCTGGAGAAAGAGAAGAAAAAGAAATAAGAACAAAAAGAAGATAATGTTCAGTATGTTAGCCAGTGACCGGTTAATGACCCCTGAACTAGATAAGAAAAAAAAACGGAAGTCCCAAATTCTCTGCAGAAAAGCGGAAACGCCACCCCGAGACCACAAACGAAAGTAAAGGGAATTCTGTCTCTTGTCGCTGGGATCCCATAAGAGACAGACGTGGGCTTTTGAGGTTCCATTGTGTTGTGTTTCGGCTGTCAGTGAACAGCGCGCATATAGTAATAACGAATGTGATTTATGATAGAACAGTTTGACCTTACTCCATATCTACCCCCCTCTCTCTCTCTCTAAAAAACAAAACAAAAACACACGAGCCTAGAAATGAGTAAACAACACCCTTTTGCCTCTGCGACTTTTGTATGCTATTTCTAATTGGAACGCATGACCTTTGTGAATCTTGTCTGTCTGTGACCCACGAGCTAACGATTACTGCTACTACTACTACTACTAATACTAATACTAATACTACTACTACTGAGCCTTTACGCTACAGTGTGTTCATGTATTGTTTGGGACATATGTATTCAGTTATTTGTTGTTATATGTTATGTTTATTAAACATTCATATGTACATTGTTCATATGAGTAAGTTGCCTGTCTTTCTCTACTGAATGTTTAGTGTTAGTGTATCTATAGATACATTAATGCATTATATAGACTTACTGTTGGTTTCAAACTAATACAAACTAATTCTTATATATGATATTCTAAAGTTTGATAGAACGATTGTGATAAGCCCTTATCATATGCCTAATTAATTCTAATGAATATAATTAACAATTTCCTACTCTCTCTCTCTCTCTCTCTCCCTCTCTCTCTCTCTCTCTCTCTCTCTCTCTCTCTCTATCTATCTATCTATCTCTATCTTTGTTTCTGTCTCTGTCTTTGTCTCTGAGATTGTTACATATATTCATTAAAATGGATGTAGCAGTGATGAAATTGAGAAAATAAAAGAACATGTCTGCTTAAGACAGATGGTGAATATGTGTGGGAGGATAAAATAAAGGAAATAAATAAATGAAATCTCTTATTATAATGGAGATTGTGTGTTTGTCCGTCTGTAACCGAAACTATATCACTACTCAAGTCACAATTCCCTTTGTCATTTACGTCACATCCTCAATTCATTTTATTTTTATTTAAACCTCAATTATTCATAAAATTGTTTTACATTATTAATACTGTTGGCCATATCTAATTACTAATAACATGCAACTGTATATATATATTCAACAAAATAGCGGTTACAGTGTGAAGGAAAAGGCTAATTTGCATAGTGATATTAAAAATTTAATTTTAATAAATATGTGCTTAGCATTATTGATTTGTATTTGTTTGGTTTTATCTTAATAAATATAAGCAAAAATCTCTCCAATGAATCTTAAAAGAAATACATTAACAAGAAAAAATAACAGTAATTGTATTCTATCATCTGCGTTATTCGGACTATTGTCCCCATCTTCATTGTTATTTGTACCACGTTTCGGCCAATATGCCCTCCGGCCTTCTTCAGGTATTTCTTGTCGAACTCGGGAACCTTCTCGGACTCGGGAACCTTCTCAAACTCAAGAAATACCTGAAGAAGGCCGGAGGGCATATCGGCCGAAACGTTGTACAAATAACAATGAAGATAGGGACAATAGTCCGAATAACGCAGATAATACTAATCTTCAAGTCTCATCTCAAACATTCAGAGAAATAGTAATTGTATTCTTTACTTCTGAATCTAATTAAATTGTTAAATTAGGAAAATTTATCAATGAGATACAGGAGTGATGGAAGAGTAAGCTTCAGTTGTTCTATTTTTTGATTATACCCCCTTCCGTTTCAAATCTTTTTTTATGTGGCCAGAAATGTGGAGAACATCGGACGACCTGAAATAATAAACAATACCATTATCTTTTTGGATTATTTGGATTATTCGGACAGTTGTACTCATCTGTATTGTTATTACACAACGTTTCGGCTGATGTACCATTTGACCTTTTTCAGGTACTTCTTGCTGAACTCGCGAACCTTCTTGTCGAACTCGATAGCCCTCATGTTATAATCGGAAGCCCTCACGAAACATCGAACCTTTCCCCCTTATTCAGTACGTTAGTAGACTGTTCTCATCCCGTTAACCATGACCGGATGCAAGTGTTAAGCTATGTGGAATATTCTAACATGTTAAGTATTATAACAATGAAGATGAGGACAATAGTCCGAATAATCCAACTAATCCAAATTATCAAGCCTCATCTTAAAAATCTAGACAAATAATACCATTATCCTTTTATATATCATTTTTTTTTCACTCTGAGGATAAAACATACCTTTGCACTTTTCCAAAGGGTATGACATAGAAGTGAACGCAAACAGTTTTTCATAGCAATATGAATACTACAAGGAAGGACGTGTTGTATAATGTATATCATTGTGGGAAATGCACACAGTGAACCGAGTTCAAATCCAGGACGAGGCTGTTTAAATTTCACATAGTGCTAATACACTTTGGAAAGGTATGAATCCAACGATTTTCTCTCTAATTGAAGGTAAATAGTAGAATAGACAGGGTTTTTTTTTACCTTGGTATGGCAACTAGACTTAATTTTGGACAAGAAGAAATTTAACCAGATAGACTCTAACTTGAATAGCCGAATATATATATATATATATATATATATATATATATATATATATATATATATATTATATATTAAATTTTTACTTGAAGGCACTTACAACGCATGTATCGCATAAAATTCGATACTTTTTCTTAGAAAATGAACTTGACAAGTGTAATCCAGTAAAGGATGGCCATCCTTTACTGGGATTACACTTGTCAAGTTCATTTTCTATAAGAAAAAGTATCGAATTTTGCGATACATGCGTTGTAAGTGCCTTCAAGTAAAAATTTAATATATACTTTATCCAGCAACGTTTCTAAATAAACAAACATCCAAAAATCATATATATATATGTATAAAAAACTGGACCAGTTAATGTCATCAAACAAATAAATTGGGCCAGTTAATGTCACCACGACACAAGATGATAAAATGTCCAAACATTTAGCCCAACACAATCATTTTTTATCTCAAAGTGTAAAAATGGCACCCTCCTATTGAAAATCAACTTATGAATAAAAGGGTGGCGTCGGTAGGGAAATGTTATCGTCGTAGGAAATTGGCACAATGAACTGAGTTCAAATCTGGGTCGGGGCTATTTGCATATCACATAGTGCTAATACCCTTGGGAAAGGTATGAATCCAACAATTCTCTCTTCAGGTATGGGTAAATACTAGGACAGACTAGGCTCTTTATGTTGAAATTCACTTTAGTCTGTGCTTGTTAAAACTAACAGACTCTAATAATAGTCAGGTCAGAAGTTATCTGACCCAGACCAATTTTTTGTACAGGGTGAGTTACTTGCCCTTTGACCCTTTTCAGTTAGTCTGTAAATAAAAAATACACACCTCGTGTTTAATGAAAAGCAGTCCCGATGTGTTGCCTTGTTAATTGATTTTAAGGTATCTTACGTGGAATATGCCTAGATGAGATACTGCATTTGCTGGAGATAAAAAGGTATGTCTCTTTTTGTTACGTACTGGGGTTTTCACAGTTCCAAATCGATATAACCTTATATATCTTTCTTTACTTCTTTACTTCTTCTATATCTTGGTCATCTATTCTTCTGGCCGGCTTTGCTTCTGATCGTCTATCATCTTGGTCTGGTATATCTTCTAAGGTCTGGTCTTCTATTGGGGATTCCGGGTCTGGTTTCTGTTAGGGATCACTCCTTATCAGAAGCCCTGTGTCATTGTTAGTTTTTAGGTAATAAACACAAGACTTCGATTTACGTTGATGTTACTTTATTCATAAATCCCCAAACCAGACATTCTGCGCAGTGAGACTTACATGTTGCTAGCTCGGCTTCTAACTTCTAACTGACTTAAAATTACTATATGCTTAAACCGGAAGAGGGTCTTCTATGGGGGTTCCGGTTCTCACGATTTATCCCCGGAAAGCAAGGTCAGAGTGAGGTCAAGCGTTGTCACTCACTCTCAAGGCCATCAGCTGCACTAATCGCCATAATGATTCTACACTACCTTAAAAAACTATTAGGGATCCAATAATTATGTAACATTTTTATGTTGAATTAAGTTGATAAATTCCCAACAAACGGTCATTTGGCCCAGGCAGTGTACGACGGTATTTACCACGAGGTGCACATTTTTTTCCGCCATCTTTGATTTGTCATTCAAGGAGGAAGTTTTTGTGTCGTTTATGATTTAAATATCTGTTATATTATTTATAATTGAAATATCTGGAACATGGCGATAGAGACACAATTTGTTAATCTTTTGCCGCTGAATGGGACAAATTATGCCACTTGGAAGCTACAATGCAAAATAACATTAATAAGAGATGGTGTATGGAACATCGTAAATGAAACAGAGATGGTTCCTGACATTGACAACGATTGTACTGTCTCTAGAACCGTCGCTTTTGTACTTAATTGGAGATCCAGACAATCCGGCAGTAGTATGGAAAAAATTGGCTGTCAAATTTCAGAAGAAGACGTGGGCTAACAAACTAGCATTAAGGAGGAGATTGTACTCTCTTAAACTGAAGGACGGTGACTCTGTTCACAATCACATAAAATTAATGACAGAAACGTTCGATGAGTTATCTGTCATCGGAGATTCCATTAATGAGGAAGATAGAGTATTACATCTCCTAGCTAGCCTTCCCGAACCCTATGAGATGTTGGTGACAGCGCTCGAAGCAAGCCAAGATGTGCCTAAGTGGGCCTTAGTAACTGAGCGACTGCTATACGAGGAAACGAAAATGAGAGAAAAAGAAACTGGTGGTTCTGAGTCAAAAGCCATGACAGGGAAACACCATATCAATAAAAAGGGACCCAAATGTTTTAACTGTGGGAAATATGGACACATAAAACGTGACTGTCGTCTAGTCAGGGAAGACTCTAAAGGAAGCTGTAAAAGGAACTATAAAAAGAAGAAATCTTTCTTAACGGAGAAAACGCAGGTGGGGTCTAATCATTCTAAAAACGAACTCGTTGTTATTAAGAATTCTGGGGTATGGGTTATCGTCCCTTGTCTGCGAGCCTCTGTTTCAAACCAACCAATCATGAGTCAGCATACTTTAGCGCCAAACTCAAAAGTGCAGACTCATTCCACCTCTTCTGCAACAGCAACGAAAGGAATCGGACCACACAAAAGGTCGCTCCTACTATATTACAACAGATCGGAGTTGGACGAAAACAGAAGTCCAAATATATCCGATTTATAAACAGAAGACCGTAGTAAGGGGCTCCGTCAATACCTCATACCCCAGGATAAACAGCTAAGTGACATTTATATAAATATTATATACATATTGTATACATTATATACATTTTATGTATTTGTCCGGCAAACGAGACTAAAGTTTGCAACTTTATATTTATTACAGTCTTTTATTCTTATCTTGTCGTTGTCTTACTCCTTTAACTCTTAACTCGTCTGCCACATTTGCGGTTAACTCCAGTCAAACCTAGGAGTACTGCCGCTGTGTTACCTCTTTTCTTACATTGTTGGATTACTTGCTCACCATGCATTAACAACAAATAATAAAAAAATCCATGGATTGTAGACTTTGGAATGTCGTGTTATATGTGCCATGATATAAACAAGTTCATCAATTTTATAAAATTAGATAAAGCAGAGGATATAACCATTGGTGATGGACACTCAGTTGAAGCATTCAGAACAGGGACTGTTGAATTAAATGTGAGAGTGTCTGACGGCAAACAACAAAGATTCGGATTATATGAGACACTATATGTTCCCAAATTATCATACAACTTGCTTAGTGTGTCTGGAGCTACTAGATCAAGAAAGACGTTCACATTCACTGAATCATGTTGTCAACTTCTGGATGAAAAACCGAGTGTTGTAGCTACAGGTTCAAAAGTTGGGAACATGTACTATTTGAACTGCATTGAAGAACAGGGGACAGCCCATGCAGCAACTACATGTTCGAGTAGTGACACAAAGGAGGAGATTTGGCATCGACGCTTTGGTCATCTTACCAGAGATAAAAAAAGTATATCTCTTTTTATGTGGAATTAAGTTGATAAATTCCCAACATTTTAACCGTGGTATGGTAACCGGTCTAGGAGAAGGAAAACTTTGAATTCAAACCTGTTAAACTTCACTTAAAAGTTGACTTTGATTTACTCATGGGGAGGGGTTGGGTTAATATATGTATAGATATATTCATGAAAGTACAGTCAAAAGATTTTCCTTTAAGGGATCATACAAGTCTCTATGTATCCGCTGTACAAAGCTGTATGATATATAATTGCTTTTTCTTTCACACACGAAAAAAAAGTTTACCAAACAGCGTTGTCTAACAGTCATGTTTGAACTAGTAAATGGCAGACAATGATCTTTCTAAAAAAGAAACATTTCTCTTCTCCTTGAAATAATTTCAAAGGTGAGGGTGAATTTTCTTTTAATATCATTTTATCTTGATTTGTGAACCCAGGTTTACCAATCATTGTTATATAACAGTCATGTTTGAACTAGTAAACGGCAGGTCATGATCTTTCTAAAAAGAAACGTTACTCTTCTCCGAGAGAACATTTTAGAGGTGAGGGTGGATTTTCTTTTAATATCATTTTATCTTCATTTTCGTTTCCTATTATGAACTTACGTTTACCAATCATCGTTATATAACAGTCATGTTTGAACTTGGAAAAGGCAGGCCATGATCTTTCTAAATAGAAACGTTACTCTTCTCGGAGAGATCGTTTTGATTCTTTGTGAGAATATATTCATTCGTATTTGAGTGTTTTAGAGGTCAGCATTTATTTATCCTGAAATCACAGCATTGCTCTTGGTGTATGTATACACCCAACCCCTCCTTCACTAGTAGGATATGACATATGGTCAATTTCTAAGTGAAGTACAACAAATATGAATTCAGTTTTCCTAAGTTACCTAACCAAGGCTAGAGAACCCAGTCTGTCCTACTATTTATCCATAGCTAGTGGGGGGGGGCAGATTGATTCCTGTCTTTGCCAAGGGCATTAGTGGGAAATGAAATGCAAACGGCCTCGTCCAGGATTTGAACTCAAGTCGCCGATTACATTTTCTATGACAATAAGTGTTATGCATATCACGCCCCCATTGTTCTATATGTATGTATTTACCCAACCCGTCTGAGGTAGGATGTGACACAAGCAAAGTACAACTGGCATGTCTACCTTCTCTTAGACTAGTTGTCTAATGAAAGCTAGAGAACCCAAGATACCCTACTATTTACTCATACCCTGAGGGGGTAGATGGATTCATACCTTTCCCAAGGGCATTAGCATGAAGTGAAATGTAACAACCATGTCAAGGACTGGAACTTGGGTTTCTGATTTCATTTATTAAGAGATAAACGTCATGCTAAGTGCACCTTTATATTCTATATGTAGGTCTACATTCGTGTACTCTTAATTGTCATTATGAATTGTTTGCTGGGAACCCAAATCTTCTCTGGCCAAGCGTGCTTCGTTGCTTTAATTCAGCCTGTTACGATTTTTGTGGTCATTTTCAAAATGCAGTTGAGAGCATTTTAAAGTGAAAATCCCTTGTGTTCCTTAGTGTTAAGCAGAGTTCTTGGTTGTTTCTCTGTGTTAGGCAGAATTCTTGTGTTAAGGCAATATCACCTAAATGCCATCTTCCTGAACATTCTTTTTCTTTCAAACAACAATTTGCTCTCTAAAGTCCCCAACATTATGCATAATTCCTTAACAAAATGAATCTGTCAGGTTTTTCTTCAATCTCTAGTACGAACAGTAACCCTTTTTTATCCTGCATTTCTCTTTAAAACTTAAATTTTCAAAATCCAGGGAAGCTTTACTGTAATCCCATATATATATATATATATATATATATATATATATATATATATATATATATATATTTCTAAACAATAAGAGGAATTACAGGGTGGTAGGGAGCTCTTAAATCTCCGGGTGGCAGGCAAATAATTTCGGATGAAAGAAGACAAAACACAGATGGAAATTAAACAACATATATTGAAAAAAAAAGGTACAAAAAGGATTGCTGCAAATTTGTGGCATTTGCGACCAGACATTTTTCTCATTAAGGTGAAGTTAAAGGTTGCGTTGGGTGAACCTCTTGCTGTTTGGTGGTGAAGATGCGCTAGAAGACTGTTCTACTCGCTTGTTTTTAGGGACCGTTTGGATATCGCGTCTCGCCTGTTGAATGCTCATACGATAAATGGAGGGGTTTAATTTTGCCGCCAACATCGTATATTGGTGAATCGCCCTCTGGCGGTAGGGGGAAATAATTTCGCTGTCATTTTTCTGATAATATCTCCAAGTGAAAAAAATCTGGTGCAAGTGATTATATGGGGCACGATTATAAAATGCCTAAACACCTAGCCCAAGATAACCATTGTTTATTTCTAAATGTAAAAAGTAGCACCACTACTCTTGTTTAATGGCCTCTTAAGACAGACCGCCAACTTGCGTCTGTCCCCTTCAAACACCCAGCCAAGACTAAAGTTTTTCACTATCCTTTCCATTCTCACTGCCAGCTCCGACTCCGATATAGCTAATCTAGAAATCAAGGTCTGTCACTTGCACGTATCCCTAATACGAATCACTTATTTTATTTTTTCCATTGCTACAGTCTTTCCCTGTGCATGTATCAACTACCAACCGACCCTACATACCAACCACCTCATCCTTATACAATGCTGGATACTCATGTTATATAGGGCTTTATTTTTACCGTCTTATCCTATTGTTGTACAGCTACTAAGCTGGATAAGTTGGAATATTTTGGATATATAAGGTGTGCTGAAGTCCATCACTTAGACTTATAGACTCTGCGTGGACGTGTGGATTAAAGCCAGCCAATCATCAGCTCGAATACGTGGTTAGTTAACTATTTAATCACCGATTTTGAAAGCCGTTCATTTGCACGTATCCGCCGCGGACGAATGGATCAGCTACCAAGGAACAACCAAAGGATTCTGCTTAACACCCAGGAACACCGAGGAACAACCAAAGGATTTTACCGAACACTAAGGAACACCGAGGAACAACCAAAGGGAACAACTAAGGAACACCGAGGAACCCAAGAACAACAGGATAAATGGCTTACGGACGGCAGACACCATTTGCATATATTCTGTTCATTCACTCAACCTAAACTAGTTTCTAACTATCTTTCTGTTCTCACGCTTGGCTCTGGCCAATCAGAAACTAACTACAAGGCTAGTAAAAGGTTAAGTCCTGTCAATTACTTATACGTTTTTTCCTATGATTCAGAATTACTGTTTTTTTTAAATTTTCACACTACTGTACATAATTTATAGAGAACCTTTCAATTATGCAACTCTTAGTTGGGAAGATTGAGTAATGTAAGTCTCTTAAGGCCTTGTGCCAGACTAGTAAGTCATTTTAATGAACTAAGAGAACGATTTTTGCTATGGTGTATTCATTAAGAATTGAAGTAAACATTAAGCATAGATATTTTCTATACTTTTGTTTGAATTAATCTGTCTCCAGACAAACACCTCTATCTGTGCCTGTGTGAGATACGTATCAGAAACAGTCTGCCTGCTTTTACCTACTTATCTATGAAACCATCTCTCTTTCTCTCCTCTCTCTCTCTCTCTCTCTCTCTCTCTCTCATTCACTCACTCTCTTTCTCCTGCACTCTCTTTCTCTCTCTCTCATTTCTCTCTCTCTTTCCCAATCTCTCTCTCTCTTATCTATCAAATAATCTCTTCACTCTCTCTCTCTCTCTCTTCTCTCTCTCTTTCTCCTCTTACCTTTCTCTCTCTCTCTCTCTCTCAGGCCCACTCTCTTTCTCTCATTCTCTTTATCTCTTTCTCCCTTTCTCTCTCACTCATTCTCTCTTACTCTCTCTTTTCTCTCTCTCATTCTTTCTCTCTCTCTCTCTCTTTCCCAATCTCTCTTTCTCTCTCTTTCTTTTCTCCTCTCTTACTCTCTCCCCCTCTCTCTCTGCCAGTTAATCCATTTTATCTCTACGTATACATTTATTAATCTAAATGACTATACACATGAATAAATAACTAAATATAAAGACATATCGAGACTAAAGTTTTAATTCTTTTAAATTTCAAAATTCAAACCTAAATGAAGATAATTCTTCAAAGCTGTAGCCATGTTAGTACACTTGTATGGTTGCACCACTTTGTCCTTTAACACAAAGACATACCAATGAACCAGATATACAACATGTGATCTAGAAATATTGAGACTAAAGTTTTAATTCTTCTAAATTACAAAATTTCAAATTCAGATGTAAATGATTCTTCTAAGTTGTAGCCATGTCAATACTATTGTATGGTTGCACCACTTGAAGCTTAAGTAAATGCCTAGAGAAAAAGCTAGATGGATATTACCCAAGGATGATGTATGCTGTTTTATCAAATCCTGGAAACAGCATCCGACAAAACAACAGTTCAATGCTGATAATAGAAAAGAAATTGGTGCATATTGCATAAATGTATCCTGGCCTCCTGCCCTAAAAAAGCTAAGCGGTGCCAGTTGAAAATCCAACCTGTGCTACTTATGAAATCCCTTGCTGTTTGAAGGCATTTTTCTCGAAAAGTTAATGCGATATGAAAGCGACATTTACTCCCCACCCCCAACTCTTTTCTCAACAAATAAACGTAAATATCTTACCACCACCTCTTTAGATTTTTTAGCGGTTTCAAGGTGTTTTTATCGACAAATA
>CM042144.1:102293867-102336367 GCA_023376005.1 Doryteuthis pealeii | reverse complement strand
TATTGAGAAAGAGAGAGACAGAGAAAGAGGGGGAGATGGAGACAGAGAAAGAGAGAGAGAGAGGGTGTGTGAGAGAGAGAAACAGGGAGATAGAGAAAGAGAGAGAGAGAGAGAGAGAGAGAGAGAGAGAGAGAGAGAGAGAGAGAAAGAGAGAGATAGATAGATAGATAGATAGATAGATAGAGAGAGAGAGAGAGAGAGAGAGAGAGAGAGAGAGAAAGAGAGAGACATTAGTGAACAATCAATTCATTATTCGAGCAAAATGAAATCATGCAAAATTCTTTCTACCATTTTCCAACAATAGAAACATAATTAAATGACGAGATTCAATATTGTTGAAAAAAAAGAAGAAAAAAAAAGAATCGCAGCAGTTGTAATTTGTTTTGTTTTGTAACTTGTTTTGTTTTACTTTATTTTTTCTAATTTCCTCTCAAACAAAACAAAAAAAAAATATTTTATTTTTTAAATTTCCTCTTAAACAAAACAAAACAAAAAAAATCCTTAGATTTGCATTGTCGCTGAGTAGAAAAAACTTACAAGAAATTAAGAATATATTAAAAAAATCCTTCACAAAATCTTTTCAGAATTAATTCTTTTTTCAACTTGATAGTCATAACTATTATGAGTTGAAATGACTTTTGGGTTGCTGGCAATTAAAATATTCCAGAGGTTTAAAAAAAAGAAATAAACAAAAGATTAATACTGGATGTAAGTGAGTGAACTGATTGGTTATTTTGTTTAATGGCATATCAACTCATATGGGTTATTTAATGCCAAATATTGTTTTATGTTTTTTAACATATACTAGTACAAAATAAAAAACACCCTCCAGGCGATGTAAAAATCGATTTTTGAAACATATTGCCTGAGGAGTGGGAGTAAAAAATTCAATGTCAGCGAGTTTGTACCCTAAGTAAGTAAAATCATCAAATTCATTAAAGGATTAAAAAAATAAAACAATTTGAAATGTAAACTTTATATATTAAAATAAAACAAACTATATATAGATATATAATACCAGTCATGTATATTTATTAAAACTTATTTTAAAAAATAATGAAGACTGTCTAATGCTGCATGTTCAAATTTTGAGTGAATTTATTCTATGTTATGATGATTTTGAGTAATGTGACGTAAGCAGTGATGTAATTTTTGTGACATACAAAAATCGGAAGCATATCTCCATTATTAATAGATATGATTTGTTTTACTACATATGGAAGTAAAATATGGAAATGAATCTGACAATATATAGAAATAGGTAAAACAAAGTGTTCAAAAAAATATGAATTTATTACGATCTTTATGTCAACATTTAAACGTTTCGGTTTATGTAAAAACTTCTTCAGGACAAAATGATTTGAGTTACAAATGTGCATGGAGAAAAAGAACAGTTATGAGCCTTTTTCTCTATAAACATTTCCATGTCAGATCATTAAAAAATATCCATCACCTTTTAAACAACAAAAAAATCTTTTTCTATTCTTTTTATCATATTGTCCTGAAGAAGGTTTTACATAAACTGAAACGTTTAAGAGTCGACATAAATATCATAATAAATTCATCTTTTTTGGAACACTTTGTTTTTTTCCTATTTTAACTACATATGTACTAATAGATTAGTACAAATAATTTTCATCAACTTCATGGGTATTAAAGATACTGGTGGTTGACCCAAATTGCTTAGCAACCCTGCTCTAATACTAATACACACACACACACACATACAATCACACACACACAAACACACACATCTATATAAATACACGTACATACATATATATTTAGCAATTTTTGTATGGAAGTAATGGTGTAATGGTTAAAGTCATGGGAAATGGACTTGTCGCCCCTAGTTAAATCCTGGGGGTGGTAATTGCATTTTACTTAGCGCTAATACTCTTGGGAAAGGTATGAATCCTACTCTCCCTCCAGCTATGGATAAATAGTAGGGCAGATTGGGCTCTTTAACCTTGATTAGGCAACCAGTCTAGGAGAAGGAAAACTCTGAATTCAAACCTGTTGAACTCCGCTTAAAAAATTGACCTTGTGTCACATCCTGCCCGTGCGGAGGGGTTGGTAAATATATATATTTAGCATCCTGGCCGTGCGGAGGGATTGGTAAATATATATATTTAGCAACCCCTCCACACGAGCAGGATGTGACACAAGGTCAATTTCTTAAGAGGAGTTTAACAGGTTTGAATTCAGAGTTTTTCTTCTCCTAGACCGGTTACCTAACAATGGTTAAGAGCCCAGTCTGCCCTGCTATTTACCCATAGCTGGAAGGAGAATTGGATTCATACCTTTCCCAAGGGTATTAGCGCTATTTGAAATGCAAACAGTTTTGTCCAGGAATTGAACTCGGGTCGACGAGTCCATTTCCTATGACTCTAACCATTAGACCACACACCTCTACGCATACATACATATAAACTACTTACGATAAAGTTGTTGAAACCACTGGTTACTGGCAGATCACCAAAGTTAAGCAGCAATGAGCCTGTTTAATATACAAATGTGTTATCACTTAAATAACAACAGATACAGTAAACAACCGGATGTTTGTGTGTCATATCTTAGCAAAGCTGAATAAATAATCAGATGATCTGCTAGATCTCGGAAGTTAAGAGATAAAACTAATCACCAAAGTTAAGCAACAATGAGCCTGTTCAATACTTAGATGAGTGACCATATAAACAACAGCAGTTACTGAAAGGAACTTGAACCCTGTTTTAATTTGAGTTTGAGTTTTGTTTAATGGCATATTAACCTCTGTTGGTCATTTAATGCCAAAAAGTGTTAAATAGAATTTTTTTTCATAGGGCTTTCATGCTTTAGGGTATGGGTTTTTATGGTAGTATTTGGCTATATTTGTTTTTGGTGAAAGGGTTGATTTCAGGGCTTGACATTAACATTGTCCCATCATCCCGGGGATGATAAAAATTACACCAGGACGATCAATACGTCATCCAGGATAGTTTGCCAGGGACGGTAAAAATTTTTCCTAAAAGTTAGTACTACATTCCAATATTGGCCGTCCAGTGATTGCCCAAATGCTGACCTCAAAATGAGGCTACGGCACCGCAGGTCTATTCTCAAAGCCATGTAATGAATAATGGTGGAGGGAGATAGTTTAAAAGGACCGAATTATGTACTAATAACCCTACTCAGGGTAACTTAAAGTAAAAAAAGTATTTTTTTAGCTCAAAACACATTAGAAAATGGCTTTTTTGTCCAAATTTCCAGAATTATCACTGCTTCAGCTTTTCTTAATGTTTTATTACATGTTATTATGCTACTGATGACTGACAAGTATAGATGATGCTAATGAATTAAACAAAAATATTTTTTATTTCAGGGCGGTCCAAACCCCATTTGGGACGGTTGATAATTTTTGATCGGGACGGTCATGAAAAAAGTTAGTGTCGGGGCCTGGTTGATTTGGTCAGATTTTGATGAAAAGTTGGGTTTTTTAGATTCAAGATGTCCTCTGGTATGATGATTTCGAAAAGGTCCCTTAAGTTGTTTTTCTGGTAGTATTTGGAACATGTTTGTCTGAGACTGTTGCAGTTTGGGAGGATATGTTTAACAGTGAGTACTACTCTGTATGTTGAACATACAGGAGCGTCTTCACTTTTTAGAAGCTGTGAATGTGTGATGTGGGTGTGCAAAATACAAAATCTGGAGAATATCACTGCTTTTCTGTTGAGGCCAGTATGCCATATCTAAACAAAGCTTAATAAATCGCAATATCACATAATATTCTGCTAGATTACCAAAGTTAAGCAGTGATAAGCCTGTTCAGTAATTAGATGAGTGACCAATTAAGCAAACATAGGTACTGTAAGCAACTTAAGGCTTTTGTACCATATCTAAACAAAGCTTTCACCCTCACCCACTCTCTTCTAGCACCTATATGATAAAAAGGGATGGATGTTTGAGCAATTTGAAGAATATGGTCGGGACAATCATATAGTTGCTAAGGCTTGACATTACCAGCTAACTGATTGAATGAGGCCTCTTTGATCGTCCATCTAGCCCAAGTCAAGTTTAAAGTGGCGTGTTGCATGTTATGGGACCTCTTAGTGCCCAGACAGTTCAGCTGCCACAATCCTGTCCTCAGGCATTATGGCTTACCATCCATGGCCAGCAGGTAGCCCTATTGAGAGGTGGGGTTTTGCCCCTCTGCAGAGGTGCAGTTGGCGTATTCAATAGCCCCAGTGGATATATGTAAGAGTGAAAAATATGAATGTGTGTATTTTCTATGACCTATAACAGGGGTCACCAAACTAAATCTTGTTGGCCGGATCTGGCCCGCGAAGACATTTTATCTGCCGACGATACTTGAATTTGTAATGTTTTTGATAATGTTTTGAAAATAAATATGTCGGCTGAATTTGTTTTTGTGCATCTTATGCCACTCATCCATGAATATAACAGGGAAAGATAAATTTTGTTTTACATCTTATTCTCAGAGCTTTCGTTCTGGCTAGTAAGTATTGAACACAGTAATAATGTGGCCCTTGCTCGTTATTTTTTCAATTATCCGGCCAAATTCTCCTAATGTCATCTCTTCTTTTAATTTGCATGCCATTGGCTGTTTACTTCATCAAAATAAACTTCCATTTCCCGCTATTTTGATGGAACTACAAGAAGCCTGACAAATTTGACTGGTCTTCTAGGAAACTTTTTTGAAATGATTGCCAGGAATTGCCCTGGGTAGAATTTACCATTACCATTCTGGATAATTCATGTCTTTATGCAGAGGCAATGGATGATTTAAGTGGTGACCAGTGGCTACTTTTAGAACATGCACTTGAAATTTATTGAGGGAAAGTTAATCCTTTGCTGCTTGGAAGATTGGACCTCTGAATCAAGCAAGATGGCTAACTTTAGTGCTTGTGGATTAGAGGTGTCTATCTGCCAGATCTCTGTGAGAAATTGCAGGGCCTTGTAAAATTCATAGTTGAAGTATATGCAGTTGGCTGGTTTGAAATTAAAAGAGATAATAAATTCTATAACTAGTCACTGTATATCTTCATAATGATCCAGAGAATAAAGCAACAGTCAATCAGAATAAAGAATGTTTGCTTTGCTTTGAGAAAATATTTATTTCTCAAAATTCTTTCTTGAAGTCAGATGAATTGGAAGTGAGGGAAGAGGCTATAAAAGAATTGTACATTAGGCAAGTAAACATTGATACATAATTGATTATGTCAATTTACAAGAATAATTTGAAAAGTTTCCTTCACATTATGTCACAAAAATATAACCAAATATGGAAAAATTTTCCAATAACTTTTTTTTTTCAGAAGTAGCAAGCCTAAAAAAAAAAGAAGATTTACAAGATAAATTTTAAAAGTTTCCTTCATATTACGTCACAAAAATATAAACAAATATGGATAAATTTTCCAATAACATTTTTTTTGTTTCAGAAGTAGCAAGCTTCAAAAAAAAAAAAATTTTAAAAGACGAAATGACACAATCAAAGTATTGTAACTGATATATCCGGGTTAAGGGATATATTCTGAAGTTGGTATTTGGTATATTATTGCAGTAGTAATTGGTACGTCAAATAGCAATCCGTCTGCCAAGCAGTTGTGGTGTCTTCTAGCGAGTAAGTTTAGCTTGTAGGCTTAGATCTAGGTCCAACACAGTGTCGACTATTTATACATGACACTGTCCAATCAGATTATAGTGAGGGGGTACCAAGGTATTTGCATATTCATTATATCAGTAACAAACTCACATTCAGTCGGTAACTCTTGATGAGATGTAATGAGTTGATGAACAACTGACAGGCATAACTCTCTCTGCTAAAATCGTTCACAAAAAATAATTTAGATTTTTTCAGGAAAAGTAGGAGTCTTATCTTCTATAAAAGCATACACAGAGAATTGAAAGTGTGTCATCTTATTATAATGGATATTCTGTGTCTGTCTCTCTGTAACTGAAACTAAGTAACTGCTTAACTGACAATACCCCCAGAAATTTCATAGATTTATTAATGAGTATTTAATTTATAGTCAAAATCATTGATAAATAGAATAAATCTTATCTATTAACAATGTCTATGAAAATCTGATCGTCAGCAAAAATATACATAAATACCTCATTTCCGCAGGATTTTGATGACAAACTGACTTCAAAATTTCATTATTTCAATAATAAATTCAAATAAAATTGATATTTTTGATTATATACAATGAATGGAAAATATATTCAATGTTTTAAATTTGCATTGTTTATTGAAAATTGTACTAAAAGCTCCTACACAATATAAATTATGGAATAACAGAACTGAATTGTTCTGTGTATTTTCCTTTTGAGGAAAATGCAGGTCTGATCTGGTGGCACAAGGATTTGGTTATAATGTGCTTGTGCCTTGCTTCCTGTCCATACACAATCTGTAAAGCTTCTGTTGTTAATTTAACAGCTCTTTCCACATCTTGTGAGAGGGCAGGTAATTTTGGAAATTTCAGTTCTGTTCCATTGAGTAGATATTCTAGGAGTTCATTTGTGGAAATTTTTCTGCAACTGCAGGTACACAAATCTGAGTAATATTCAGTTCAGTGGCACCGATGTATATCCTTTCATCATTACTGTTAACTTCTTTCTTTCTAACAGTGGTTTTATATATCATATTATTGATTAAACAATTACCCTTCAAGAGGAATCTTGCTCTATTTCTGCAGTTGCAACTGACATTTTGATTATGAGCTTTTTTATTTAAAAATCATGAACATTGATGCTACACACTGGTCTTATTGGATTAACCTCTCACAAAGTGGAATTTGTAAACCAGTGCTTTCAGAAAGGTTTTTCAACTGAAGAACTACAAGAGTCTTTAATTAATGGAACAATACTGGAATTTTCTATTTTACCTGCATATTCACTGTGATAAAATGATCTTATTTTGATAGTTGCTTGGCCTGTCTTAAGGGATTATTCCCATGTTTGGTCAGCTCACTTGTCATCTTAGTTTACAGCACAGAAATCTTTTCGGCCTCATGAAAGAGGGTTTGAGAGGCAAACATTATTTTAGTGACAAGGAAGTGAAATCTGGTAGTGAAGTGACTCAAAGAACAGAATTCTACGGGGGCAGGGATAAATGTTCTCATTGGAAAGTGGAACATTGCTATTGAGAGAAATGCTGACTATTGTGGAGTAGTAGGGATGTGATCCATAGAGGACCAGCTTCATTTTGATATATGATACATGTTCCTATGTTGGTAATTATACCTGTCCTAAACAAAATAACATTACTTTTTGACTCATCTATGTGAAGAAGTAGGGATGTGATCCATAGAGAACCAGCTTCATTTTGATGTATGATACATGTTGCTGTGTTGGTAATTATACCTGTCCTAAACAAAATGGCATCACTTTTTGAAAAAAAAAAGGATAAACAATTCAGATATAAGAATCAACTTTGTATACAATTTGAATTTTCAATGTTCTTTAAGCGGTGTTGAAAACAGTATAGGCAATATGGCTGTAGGTAATTGTGTGTGTGTGTGTGTGTGTGAGGTGCATATGTTTTTGTTTATGTTTGTGATTGCTAGTGTCTGTTTTGATACCAGCATGTACGTGTCAAAATTCTAGTAGTTTTGTAAAACCAAAGTACATGATTGAGTTTGTCATGTGGAGAGGGAGTTGAGTTAAATAAAACCTGAGAGAATTCTCTTCAGGTTTGTTATTTGCCACAATTTATTCAACTCAAAGTTATTCAGAATGGATGAAATACTAAAACTGGAAACATTCAACCAAGACCCTAATTCATCTATTGCCAGAAAAGAATGGAAATTTTGGTTCCGGATATTTAACAATTACTTAAATGCTATTCAGATGTTCAGGGAATCCACTGGATAAATTCAATGTCTTGTTAGGCCACAGAAACTGTTCTGTGTATGATTACATAGAAGGCTGTAATACACACATAGAAGCTATACAGACAATACAAAATTGTTACATTATATGGGTTAGTTTGGTTTGGTTTGGTTTGTTTTATTTTCCGGCATATCAGTCTCAGTGGGTCATTTAATGCCGATAAAGTTTTGAAATAAATCAATTCTTAATGGATAATATAATTTTTTTATAAATACATTTTTCTATTTAACCCACAGATGGGACCCTAACGTCATTCCCAGGACATGTAGACCCGCAACCATCACCTTCTAGCACCCATATGATAAAAAGGGGTTGGGGCTTGCCATAAAGGCAATAGGGTTGGGAAAATCATATGGGTGCTAGGGCTTGACGTGACCAGCTAATTGATCAGAGGGGGCCTCTCGACCGCCCGTCTAGCCCAAGATGGCCAAAGTGGAGTATTGCATGTCATGAACTGCTCATCCACCTGGGCTCTATCCTTAAGCATCACAGGTCGCCACCCATGGTCAACTGGGGGCCCCATTGGGGAAGTCTTACCCCTCTGCAGAGATGCAGTCGGTGCATTCTAACGCCAGTTTGCCAGGATGATTTGGATTAAGGAGTTGTGTTCAAAAGGGTGTTATTTCAAATGTATCCATTACTGGAAGTGCACATAAATCAGGGACGGATAAGTTTAGGACTTGAAGGATTATCTAATACATCTCCCTTTCTTAAGAGTGGGCTTTTTACTTTATCATTTTTATTTTATTAATAATTAATTATTTTTAGTAGAGAAACTTCAGAGATCTAACCTCTGGGGAATCTTTATGCATCACCGAGATCACCATGGTTCAGGGGTTGGCCTTGTTGATCCACACCTGTGTGATTCGGTGGCTGGTTGTTTCAACTCTATGGGCAGTGCTTATGCTACAGGTATCATTACCTGGCTGGTGGCTGTTGATATGCTTCTTTATATATATATATATATATATATGAGGTTAAGTAAACAAACAAATGTGTTTATTTTTATATGGCTTTAAGCCAACAATTTTTGGAGGATATGTACTTAATTGAAGTCATATCTAATTTTGAAAATTAATTAGTTAATAATTAATGAATTTAGGTGGGCATATATGTTCAAATGTAAGGCTAAACAAATCGAGAAAATGTCAATCCCTGAATGTACATTTCGATCTATTAGGTCTCATCAGCAAGGTTATAGACACACGGAGCAGTCTCCCATGTCTATAACCTGATGAGACCTAATAGGTCGAAATGTACATTCAGGGATTGACATTTTCTCGATTTGTTTAGCCTTACATTTGAACATATATGCCCACCTAAATTCATTAATTATTAACTAATTAATTTTCAAAATTAGTTATGAATTTAATTAAGCACATATCCTCCAATATATATATATATATTATATATATATATATAGGTGCTTGATGTAAGGTTATTGCCATAGGAAATGCAGTTGTCAACTTGAGTTCAAATCCTGGATGAGGCTGCCTTTCCCATAGCATGAATACCCTTTGGAAAGATATGAATCCAACTATTCTCCCTCCAGCTACCAGTAAATAGTAGAGAAGACTGGCCTCTTTAACCTTGGTTAGGCCACCAGTCTAGGAGAAGTAAAACTCTGAATTTATATATATATATATATATATATATATATATATATATATATATGAAGTAGAAAAATAATCTGTTTGAGATGGTGATAGCCGACAATTTTTGGAAGATTATGTGCTTAATTAAAGTCATACCTAATTTGAGAATTAATTAGTTATAATTAAATGAATTAGGCATGCATATCGGTTTCAATGTAAGGTGTGACTTCTTCTCGATTTGTTTATGCCTTACATTTAAACCGATATGCATGCCCAATTCATTTAATTATAATTAATTAATTCTCAAATTAGGTATGACTTTAATTAAGCACATAATCTCCCAAAAATATATATATATAGTAAATGAAGAAAAAACTCTAAACTTGCCTCATTACAATAATTTATTTCAACCGTATTAATACGGCATCTTCAGGTAATCACAAGAACATGACTCTTACGTGAGAGTCATGTTCTTGTGATTACCTGAAGATGCCGTATTAATACGGTTGAAATAAATTATTGTAATGAGGCAAGTTTAGAGTTTTTTCTTCATTTACTAAATATCTTGCTCTGTCCTTCTACTCACTAGTATTAGGCACATTGAACTCTCCTTATGGTCTACCTGCATCAGCTTGGTTAAACCACACGTGGAAAGATCCTAACTACGGAAAAAAAACAAAAAACAAAAAAATATATATATATATATATATGAGGATGATCCCAAAGGTAAAGTCTCCAAATGCTGGTGATGCAAAGAAACTGTTTGTACAGTTATTGGCAACATTGTTATGTTTGCTGGGCATGTGCCTTCTCCTGCAAGTGTCTCATTGCTAATGCTCAATCGTGGCTTAAGGGAGCCCCTAATTGATGTTATAGCCAAGTATGAAGTTTGTGGAGTTATTCAGTTTTTGAATACAAAAAGCATTAAACGGAATAAAATTCATCGCCAATTAACAGAAATGTATGGAAAGTTGTGCATGTATGTCAAAAACGTCTGCAAATGGTGTAGGGATTTTGCATAAGGATGGATTACAATTCTTCCTCAACGACATAGCGGCAAGCGGGAATGACAAGCGGGCATACAAAAACTTCCAGAATGCATCACTCATAATGGCATTTATGTAGAAAAATAGATATGCATATTTAGCTATGCTTCCACATGAGCCGGGTGTGCCACAAAGTCAATTTCTAGGGTTGGGACAATCTTATAAGTGCTAGGGCTTGATGTGACCAGTCGATTGGTTTGAAGAGTGTCTAGTTTAAGTCAGGGCCAAAATAGACTGTTGCATGTCATGAACTGCTCAGCCACCAGGATTACATCCTTAAGCATCACGGGTCGCCACCCATGGTCAACAGTTGGCCCTATTTGGGGGAGTTTTATCCCTCTGCAGAGGTGTAGTCGGTGTATTCTACAGCTAAAGTCGACAGGGTGGTTTTAGGTTGTTGAATACTGAAGTCAATTTTCAGTTTTCCGACAGCAATTATATGGTTTCAAGTATTCCTATCTAATACAAATAATGTTCACAGTTTCACAAGTTTTTTAAATAACTAATGATAGTGATTAGTAAAATGTTATATATATATATGTATGTAGTATATTAAGAAAAATGAAAAAACACAGTGTTTCGATCTATTAATTAGATCATCTTCAGGGCATTTGTTTGTATATGGAAGGTAATAGGAAATTTTCTATCACAGAATAACAAGAAAAGCGAGTGGTAGTCCTAGTTGTTCAGTCTGCTTAAAAAATTTTTTTGAGGTTTTTAAACAGACTGAATAACAAGGACTACCACTCGGCTTTTCTCGTTATTCTGTGATAGAAAATTTCTTATTACCTTCCATATACCAACAAATGCCCTGAAGATGATCTAATTAATAGATCGAAACACTGCAGCGTCGGTCAATAAACTCACCACTTAACCCATTTAAACCTGTGTTTTTTCATTTTTCTTAATATACTACATACCGTCGGATTCACTTCCTTTCTTCACACACACACACACACATATATATATATATACCAACCTCTCCGCACGAGCAGGATGTGACACAAGGTAAATTTATTAAGCAGAATTCAACAAGTCTGAATTCAGCATTTTCCTTCTCCTAGATTGGTTGCCTAACCAAGATTAAAGAGCCCAGGAGGCTCTACTATTTACCCATAGCTGGAGGGAGAGTGGGTGAATGCATATATTTCCTAAGGATATTAGCGCAATGTGAAATACAAAGTGTCATCAAACTTGATTCGGCATTAAATGACCCAAAAAGTGTTTATGTGCCATAAAACAAAACAACCAACCAACACACATACAAACAGACTCACACACTGAGATGTTGCGATTAAAGTGTATTACCTGTTCATTTCTCTCAGTCATACTCTTGTCTTTGAGGAGGATGCAGCAAAATAAAGTAAAATAAATTAAATTGAAACGAGGCGAGCCTCGACCTTATAAAACTTAGTTAATGAAAGTTATTTGTACCTATTCATCTTATAATAATTGAAATGGTGTGTTTGTCTGTCTCTAACCAAAACTATATCACTACTCAAGCCCCAATTCCCTTGGTTATTTACGTCACATTCTCCATGATTTCATTTTTATTCAAACCTTCAATTATTAATAAAATTGTTTTATATTATTAATACTGTTGGCCTTATCTACATATTAATAACATGCAATTGTATTTATATGTACAACAAAAAACGGTTTACAGTGTGAATGGCTAATTTGCATCATATTAAAATTTGATTTCTAATTGTTTGGTTTTATCTTAATGAATATAAGCAAAAATCTCTTCAATAAATCTTAAAAGAAATCCATTAATTAGAAGAAATATCTGTAAGGGTTAGCTCAGTCGGTAGAGCATTCGGCTAGAAACCACAAGGTTCCTGGTTTGATACAGGCCCTTGCCAACTCAGCATATGAGTAGTACAGGGATCTGTGCAGTAAAGTAAGGAGCTGATGGTAGGTGTGGTGCTCCACCTTAGATGCAAAAATAATCTCATTGGTCTAGAGCTAGTGAAAAGGGGATAAACTCCCTTGTTGTCTGGCTAATACCGACTTTAGGTGACATTTTTTAAAACTTTTATATAAGAATATCATTGGTAGAGATAAAAAACCGAGTGTTGCTGGCAGTCAGCCTTGATTGCGGAGATTAGTTTGGAATTATCAGCTCATTGAATAAGAAGTGAGAGTTGATATAAGCAACGTGCCAAGATTGGCCAAGACTGGACTGAGCGGAAACATAGACTCATTAATTCAATCACACTTGTTTTCTTGTTAATTTACAACAATCTAACATGAAAATAATGATACTTAAATAACGATTCTTTGTACTGTTAAAGAGATCACTTTAAATGTAATCGACTTAAGGCAGGGGTTCCCGAGCAGGAGTGCTCTAACCCCCGGGGGGTGCGAGCATCATTCAAGGGGGTGTGAGAAGCGTCTGTTCAAATTTAGATTAAATTTTTTTCTTTTGTGATTAATATTATTTATATTTTTGTTTCTTTATTTCAGATTACACTGGTTTGCAAAAATATTTTTTTGTCTGAGGCAAGAATGTGAATAGGTGTTTTTTTACTAATTTGGGTGTTCAAATTTATAAAAAGTTTTGCTCTATCACCTCTAGTTTTAAATAGTCACATTTTAGTATATACAGAGTATATACGTGCTTATTTTAACAGTTGCAGCAGCTTATTACAGATAAAACAGGATAGATAAAGAATATCGGCGGAAGAAATATACTTGGATGACACAATGTACACAATTCATAGTACCGTAGACAGTTAGAAATGTGTTTTCTTAGATGATCTGCTGACTGCCAGTGCACTACTGGCCAGTTCACTACTGGCTGTTGATTGAGACGTGTTGGCTACGCTTAACTGCCCAAATCCGTCTTGATATATAGCTGTATATATATAATCTAATGCTATCATTTACATTTATTGCCTAATAACTAAAAAAGAAGACATAAGTCACACAATATTAGAAATTAACCCTGAATGCATATATGCCTTTATGTACAATATGTGTACAAAATGTACAGTATGCATATCTAAAAAAAAATAGAGGTGATGAATAAAAACGGATTTCAAATCTGAATTCAGCATCCCCAAATTAGGTTAAAACAGCTATTTTTGTGCTTGCCTCAATTTCTTTGTAAACCAGTGTTATTATCATTACCCCTCATATCAAGAGTGTTTTAGAGAGAGTGAAATAAATATGACCTTTTTATAAAATTGTAGTATGGATTCACATTGTATATTTTTGAACAAAAGTATAAATTGTAGGGGTGCAAGGTGTTTTTCAAGGATGTCTGCCAGAATGATCTCAGGTGCTTTGACATTACCCCTTCCAGCTGGGAATATTTAGCTCAGACCGCCCTCAGTGGTGTCAGGCTCTCCATAGCAGATTGTTCATGTTTAAAGCCACCCTGGCGCAACACCATGAAGCCAAGAAGTCCAGAAGAAAGCGGTAGCAACAAAGCACCAGCACATCAACATCTTCAGGGACAGCCTTCACATGTGACATCTGTGGTCGAGAATGTTTTTCGAGCATTGGACTTTGCAGTCAGAGGAGTCACTGTAACTTCAGAACTATATAGTCTTCTGAGACTGCAATGCCAATGAATAATAAATTGTAGGGGTACAAGTTCAGAGCAAAACTCAGTTAAATCGAACTTAATGGACCTAAATTCCACCATCATATGTCACCCCGCTGAAAAAAAAAAATCAGGGAATTAACCGAATTTAATTAAATTTTCGTGTTGATATATTAATGAATAAAATATATAATGCACTAGTTATTTTATTTAAAAACGTTTACACTATTTCAGATCAATACCTTTAAACCACGTATCTTTGAGAATCTGTGTTATGCCTCAAAGTTAACTGACCTGAAAAAATGTCAAAGTTTTTAGATAAAATGACTGGTGTATTATATCTTTTATTCATTAATATAAACACTGAAAATTAAATTTGGTTAATTCCCTGATTTTTGTTATTTTTTTTTCTTTTGGTGGGATGACATATGATGGTGGAATTTAGGTTCCGTTAAGTTCGATTTAACCCAAACTCTTTTAAGGGTGTGGGAAAAGAAAAAGGCTTGGAAACCACTTGACTTAGGGTCACAAAGAAACATTTTTTTCAGTTGTCCATTAATTTCAATGTTGTTTGTTCTGTTAGTTCTACTATCCAACAAGCAGATTGAAAAACTGTAAGGAAAAGAAAAACAAATGCCATACACCATCCAGAAGGATCCGTTTTCCAATTGTAGACTTATATATGCATACATTACTATTTTCATATATGGAGGCTTTTGGTTGGTTTGTCGGTTAGATTTTACAGCATATCAACCCTTGTTGAGTTATTTTATGCCGAAGGCATTTTTTTTATTCATTCTTGATAGGTATTCAAATTTTTTAAAACTCAATTTTCTTTTAACACATTTTTCTAAACTCATGTTTTTTTTCTATTTAACCCATAGATGGGACCCTAACAGGTATTACCATTCCAGGCCAGGGTCGACCTGGGATTAATGATGATGAAGGGGTACTACATATGGAAGTGTGTGATGTAATGTTTATGATCCTAGTTCAAATCCTGGATGAGACTTTGCATTTCACATATCAGTAATACCCTTAGGAAAGGTATGCATCCAACATTCTATCCCCATCTATGGGTAAATTGTAGGGCAGACTGGGCTCTTTAACCTTGTTTAGGAAACCAGTCTTGTGAAAAAAAATATTTTGTTTTGAAAAAAAAAATTTTTGAAAGTTTGAAAAAAAAATTTCTCTGAATTTTTTAGATGAGGCTTGATAATTAGTATTATTTATATTATTCTGACTATTGTCCTCATCTTCATTATAATCTTTACAATGTTTCGACCGATGTGCCCTCCGGCCTTCTTCAGTATTTCTCCTCAGGTTCGGGAACCTTCTCGGACTCGGGAACCATCTCGGGCACAGGAACCTTCTTGTCATAATTGGGAATTCTTGTTGTAATTGGGGGATTGGACACAAAGCGTAGTGGATAAAGGAGTTAGATTAAGACAGTTCTAAGTGACAGTTATCTCTAGACTGCAGGTTCAATCCTGGTTAAAGGCAGCAGTAACACAGAATAACCAGCTATGGTTAGTGGAATGAGAACAAGATATCCCTGTGGACTGAATAAAGGGCTAGGTTCAAAGTTCTATGATGGTTCCTGATTACGACAGAAGGTTTCTGAGTTCAAGATGGTTCCGAGTCTGAGAAAGTTCTGAGTCCAACAAGAAACACCTGAAGAAGGCCAAACGTTGTACAGATAATAATAAAGTTGAGGACAATGGTCCAAATAATACAAATAATACTAAAAAATAATTTTTTTTATGAAGATTCATGAACAGTTTTTTTTAGTTTTTTTTTTATTATGGATTGCATTTGAAAAATTTCAAACTTAAAATAAATAATAAATAAATATATATATGTAGTGCATATAAATTTATTTTGTATTCATTTTTAATTGCTTACTTGTGAGTTAGTCCTGAATTCCTTTAAGGATTAAACTTTGTTATCATCGTGAAATTTTGATCAGATATTTTGATTCGAGTGTTCAGAGTAGCAGCCTAAGTAAGGGCCAAAGTGGAGTGTTGCATGTCATGGACAGCTCACCAGATTCTGTCCTTAAGCATCACAGATTGCCACCCATAGCTAACAGGTGGCCTCATTAGGGGGATTTTATCCCTCTGCTGAGGTGAAGTTAGTGTATTTTTCTGCCCCAGCCAAAAGGTTGGATAAATAGAAACAGTTCAATTAAAGATATAAACAGATGATTTGTTTATAGTGAGGAGGGCTCGTATAGAACCAGTCACACTTTTTGGTTGATTGGGAGTTAGAAAACCAATTTGATTTTAATGGCATGTCAACCAATCTAGGGTTACTTTAATTCCAAGTGGTAAATTGTGAGGGATGGTCAGATTTATTGTTTTTCCAAGGATTTTTCTTTATCTTGACAGCAAGTTGTCTGTAGTTGTTTGTTGCTAAATGCATTGGTTGGTTGGTTGGTTGGGTTTTACAGCATGTCAACCCCTTGGGTCATTTTATGCCGAATACTTCTATTGGTAAAAAAAATGTTTAATGCTGACAAGTTTGAAATAATTTCATTTTTAATGATAATGAAATTTTGTTTATAAACTCATGTTTTCTATTTAACATAGATGGGACCCTAACATGTACTACCACTCTGGGTCAGAGAGGACCGCAATGGGATGAAGGGGTGCTCCACATTCCCAAACTGGAACCTCACCATCAGATAGAGTTTAACATCATTCCAGGACATGTAGACCGCAGCCACTTCTAGCACATATGATAAAAGCAATGGGGATTGCGATATAGGGTTAGGAAAATCATATAGTGACCAGCCGATTGACGGAGGGGGCCTCTCCAACCGCCGTCTAGCCCAAGAAAGGCCAAAGTGGAGTATTTCATGTCATGAACTGCTCATCACCTGGGCTCTGTCCTTAATCATCACGGGTTGCCACCCACGGTCAACAGGTGGCCCCATTGGGGGAGTCTTACCCTCTGCAGAGGTGCAGTCGGTGCATCTAATGCCCAGCCGACAGGGTGGTAAATGGATTGGGAATCCCTTTGAAGGATAAGTATATAGGGTAAAGTTGATGTTTATTGTTATAATTCTATTTCTTTCAGGAAAGGCAAAATGTCATCCATACTGATTTTTTAAAATATATCTCAAGTTGTTTGTGTTTTAAAAACTTTGTCAAATAACAACAAAATCACTAAATTAGAATGTGATTAACTATAAAGGGTGTTTGACATGCTATGTATTCTAGCTGGTTTTCTTGTTTAAGTTGCTTAAAAAATGTGTTATTTTTGTGTGACCTGTACATACTATTTCTCTGAATTTTTGAGATGAGGCTTGATAATTAGGATTATTTGGATTATTCAGATTATTGTTCTCATCTTTATTGTTATCTGTACAATTTTTGGCCAATGTGCTTCTTCAGGTATTTCTTGTCAGATTCAGAATCCTTCTCGAACCCAGGAATCTTTTTACAAATTCGGGTACCTTCTTGTTGTAATCAAGAGCCATCATGAAATTTTGAACCCAACCCTTTATTGATCCACGGGGGTATCCTGTTTTCATTCCACTAACCATAGCTGGGGTACAGGTGTTAAGCTGTGTTAATTATTATTCTATGTTACTGTTGCCCTTGAACTTGCAGCCTAGAGATAACTGTCACTTAGAACTATCTTAACCCAACACCTTTATCCACTATGTGTCCAATAAAGATGAGGACAATAGTCCGAATAATCCAAATAATACTAACCTGTACATAATTGGTATATAGTGACTTGTTTGTTTTGAGACTTTCTGAATCTTGGTTTCCATTCTCTCATATTGGGATTTATAGAGAGTTTGTTATGTATGTTGTTAGTCTAATTTTGTTGCCATTTTTTAAAAGAAGAATATGAATGTTGGTCTTCAAGTATGTAGATGAGATTCTGAATCTGTCTGTGGCCATTTTTAGTGCTGACTTGGTTACTGAATCAGCTTTGTCATTTGCTTATTTGATGAGCTGATAGCAAAAGAATAGTGCATCAATGTTGCACAAACTCTTCTGAACAACACTCCTCAGATGTTGAATTCAAGGTTTTTACCTTCTTCTAAAAAAGGAGGAAAATATTAGTTGGTTTACAAAAAAGGGAAAGAAAATCTATTGCTCTATCTAAGATCAAATTTCACACAACCAAATAAATCTGTTAAACACTAAGATTTTAAAAATAAAAGTCAATATGGGTAGAAAAAGAAAAAAAGTATTCAGAATTCAACTAGAGAAAATTTAACGAATTTTTCAATATTTAATGGTGCGAGATTAGATTTGAGGAACAAGGAACTTCCTTAAAGTTAAACTGATGAAATACAAGTAAAATTTAAAAGAAATTTAAGTCTTTATGTAAGCAGACTAAAATTTTAAAAAAAATGTAATAAAAACAATAGAAAGACTACAAAGTCGAGAGAGAAGAGAAACGTTATCCAAGTTTTAAAACATTAGAAGTTATTCAAAAGCAAGTCACTCCTTCTGAGGGCACATGCACAAATATGCAAAAACAAGTTTTCACGCAAATATACAAGGTGTGTCTGAAAAGTAATGAGACTGTTGTTACAAACAATTTATTTAAAATCCAAACAACAAATTGAATATTTTCTCCTCCAAAGTAGTTCCCACTTGAATCTAATACATTTTCCCATCCTTCTCTGTTATGCTTCTCTGACTTGCTGGAAGGATTCTTCTGGTATGTTTCTCAGCTCCGTCATGACAGACCTCTTGATGACCTGAATGCATTCAAAACGGGTCCCCTTGATGAGACCATTCAGCTTGGGAAAAAGAAAAAAGTCAGAATTTGTCCTGCCACAACTATCATCCCTTCCCACACACTTCCCAAGAGGGGGGGGGGACTAATTTGGAGGAGAAAACATTTAGTTTGTTGTTCAGATTTTAAATGAATTGTTTGTGACAACAGTCTCATTACTTTTCAGACACACCTTATATACAAAACTGCATACATATCCTCATACAAACATATATGCACATGCACAATCAAATTGCAAGTTCAAATATTTCACTTAGCGCTATATCCTTGGGAAAGGTATGAATCCTACTCTCCCTCCAGCTATGGGTAAATAGTAGGGCAGACTGTGCTCTTTAACTTTGGTTAGGCAATCGGTCTAGGAGAAGGAAAACTCTGAATTCAAACCTATTAAACTCTGCTTAAGAAATTGACATTGTGTCGTATCCTGCTTGTGCGGAGGGGTTGGTAAATATATATATTCACATACACAAACACTAGCAAAAGTATAAAACAATTAGAAACATATACATGCCTGTTGTGTAATGGACATCATCATAGTAAATGGACATGATAACACGAGTTCAAATCCTGAACGTGGTTGGTAGCATTTCACATAGTGCTAATACCCATGGGAAAAGTATGAATCCAACTATTGTCCCTCCAGCTATGCGTAAATAATAGGGCAGACTGAGCTCTTTAAATCTTTTGTACGGCAGACAATCTAGAAGAAAAACTCTGAATTCAAGAAATTGACCTTGTGTCACATCCTGCTCATGCAAAATACATACATGCATGTACACACATATACAATTGCATATGCACACAAATATGCATATGGCCACACAATTAGAGACACACATACTGAAAAAATGCATTGGTTTAGTTTCTTTGTTTAATGGCATATCATGGGCTATTTAATGCCAAAGACATCTTTGTAGAAGAACAGTAGTGGTACTATTTAACCCATAGATGGGAAGATGAAGGGTTCATACCTTTCTAAGTGTATTAGTCCGAAAGTGAACATAATAATATGACTGGAATTCGAACTTGCTTACTATGGTATCACAATCCAGCATATTAGCTATATGTTATGGGGCCTCCACCCAAAACATATATAAGGACTCGCCCTGATACATATAAGTATCCACACATATGTGCACAACTGTATACCAAAATCCAAGCAAGCATACATGTTAGTACACCCATACACCCAAATTAATCCATATACATGTTTGCACATAGAATCCACACAAATATTTATGCATAGAAATACAGACACACACAGACACAAACCCATCATCCCACGTATAATGACATATGTATATAATGAAGCACAAACAAATTCACATATACCTATGTGCACTAGGGTAGGTCGATTTTCAAATTTTTTTGAATATCAAAATGGTTCACCCGAGAAAAATTGGGTATTGGTATGATAAGTATTCACACCAAAAGCAGAATTCTAACTTGCACCCACCCTGCTGGGGCATTAGAATGCACCGACAGCACCTCTGCAGAGGGGTAAGACTCCCCCAATGGGGCTACCTGTTGGCCATGGGTGGCGACCCGTGATGCTTAAGGATAGAGCCCAGTTGGATGAGCAGTTCATGACTTGCAATACTCCACTTTGGTCCTATCTTGGACTAGATGGGCGGTCGGAGAGGCCCCATCTGATCAATCGACTGGTCACGTCAAGCCCTAGCAACTATATGATTTTCCCAACCCTATTGCCCTTATGGCAAGCCCCAACCCTTTTTATCATATGGGTGCTAGAAGGCGGTGACTGAGGGTCTACATGTCCTGGGAATGACGTTAAACTCTATCTGATGGTGAGGTTCCAGTTTTGGAGGTTTGGAGAATGTGGAGCACCCCTTCATCACCATTGCTCCCTGGTCCACTCTGACCCGGAGTGGTAGTACCTGTTAGGGTCCCATCTATGGGTTAAATATAAAAAACATGAGTTTATAAACAAAATTGTATTATGCATTAAGAATGAATATATTTCACAACTTTGTCGGCATTAAATGACCCACTGAGGATGATATGCCGTAAAACAAAATAAACCTCATCTAACTTGCACCAATTTTTGAGCATTTAGTTTAAAAAATATGAAGCCTCCCAAAATCTTTGTTTATAATACATTTAGATATAAAATTGCTTTAAAATCTTATTATTTCAATCCAGAAAAGATTATCAATTTATTCTATTCAAATAGAATTAATAAGATGTATCAAAAGTAGCATTTAAATTGAAATTATAACCCCCACTGCATCCCAACAGCTCAGATAAGCTCCATTTACCTCATTAATTGAGATACATTAATGTAAATACATTGCAAGATATTGTAAAACAGTTATTTTTTTTTTGTTATCAATGGAACAAAAGCAAACATGCATGAACTCTGCTGGGAACAAATTAAGGGATGATGATTTTAATATAAGCTACCATTGTAATTTGAACACTCCTCTAAAAATCTACTGGTTACTAAGAGTGAGTATTTTACATTTCTGTTTTATCGAATAATTGTAAGGTACAAAGTTATAAAAAACATAACAAAAATACATGAATGTTTTTGTTATGTAGCGCCTTCTTTACCGGCACTAAATCGTGTATCTATACGTTGTTGGTATATATAGTGACGTAGCGAAGTATGTAGTTGTCGGACTTAAGAAACCACAACACATAGGTAGAGTAGGAAGTTTTGACTTTATTTATTCTTCTCGGCTGTACATGGAATAATAATGTATAAAGGAAATGCCCGAGGGTTGACGATGACTACTACTATTGGGATGACTGGCAATGGTGAGGTAAAGTGGTGGCTGGTGACATCTCACAGCCCGTCGACTGTGACCGTGAGCGCTGTCGCTCACTTATTCCCTGTCCCGAGACTTCTCGCTAACTGACTTGTCTCTGCTATTGACCTCCTTTTTATGTATAACAGCCACCTACACATTTTCTTTTGTTATACTTATCAGCGGACAAATCTATTTCCGAACTTATTGTTATCCTTCCTTCTTTGTTTGCTTTACCCGGAAAAAGTTCTTTGTTATTTTTTTCGTCTTTTCTTTGTTTTGATTTAACCGGAAAATCCTATTTCCGTTTTCCCCTTCTTTTAAATATCTTCAGTATACAACATTTTGAGAATAATTACAATTTTTGTCAAACCATCATATTAAACTTCTCTATTGAATAGAATAAATCGATAATCTTTTGAAATGAGATTTTTTTAGCAATTTTATATCTAAATGTATTATAAACAGGGATTTTGGGTGGCTTCATATTAGACGATTTTTAAAACTAAATGCTCAAAAATAAATGTACATTAGAAATCTACTGTTTGGTGTCAGTACTTATCATACCAATACCCAACTTTTCTCAGGTAAATCATTTTGATATTAAAACAGAATTGAAAATCGACCTACCCTAATGTGCACAGAGGTACATACACATATTCCCCACACAGAAGTTTATATACATATTCCCACACAGAAGCACACAGAGGCACATACACATATTCATATACAGAAATACAGATGCTAATACATACAAGTACATAGGCATACACACATACATGCGGACAACTTACACCGAAAAAATAGATTCAATTAGACTAGAATAATATGTGATTCTCCAAGTATTATCAATGACCATAGCTGTTGGAGTTGCCAAAGTATTCAGCCTGTTGATCTTCATAACCAAATTCTTATTAATATCACGAGTAAATAAATGTGTGTGCATCTGAATATGCATGTATGCCAGGCCCCGACACTAACTTTTTTCATGACCGTCCCGAACAAAAATTATCAACCGTCCCGAATGGGGTTTGGACTGTCCCAAATGGGGTTTGGACCATCCCGAAATCAAAATATTTTTGTTTAATTCATTAGCATCATCTATACTTGTCAGTCATCAGTAGCATAATAACATGTAATAAAACATTAAGAAAAGCTGAAGCAGTGATAATTCTGGATATTTGGACAAAAAATCCATTTCCTAGTGTGTTTTGTGCTAAAAAAATACTTTTTTACTTTAAGTTACCCTGAGTAGGGTTAGTAGTACATAATTCGGTCCTTTTAAACTATCTCCCTCCACCATTATTCATTACATGGCTTTGAGAATAGACATGCGGTGCCGTAGCCTCATTTTGAGGTCAGCATTCGAGCAATCACTGGACGGCCAATATTGGAATGTAGTACTAGCTTTTAGGAAAAAATTTTACCGTCCCTGGCAAACTGGTAATTTTTATCGACCCCGGAACGACGGGATGGCGTTAATGTCGAGCCCTGATGTATGCATGTGTGTCTGTGTGTATATGCGTTTGTTGTCAAAGACATCAGAGACATTCAGCAGAATATTGTTTTCTTTATTTATACATATACAATTATTTGCATCCTGGAAAAGAAAGAGATAGTTCCATGGTTCAAGTACAGTGCACACACATTCCAGAAACCAAATGAAATCAATGGAACAAGAAGAAGCAAAAGCGGACAGTTGAATTTGTTCGATCCTAAAGCACTCGAAAATCCATGGATTCAAGAATCCATACCTTCTGTCTTTTTTTCTTTTTTCTTTTCTTTTTTTCTCTTTTGAATTTTTTAAATATCTGGAAGTTGGTAATCAAAGTAAGAATTGTCCGTTTCTTGATTGGTGCTGGTATATCTTGAAGTGTAATTCTTCTATGATAACAATACCAATCTGTGTCTCTGCTCCAAAACTTAGATAGACGTCCATGAAAAGATTGGATGTCAAGAACATTTGGATGACTTGTTACATTAAGACATTTTTTTTTAAATACACAAAGAAAACAAAGAAATAAACAAACAAACAAAAACAACAGAAAAGGTATGAAGATTTTCTTTTTAAATGACAATATAGCTTTTACAACAAAATGGTTTCTTCAGTGTGCACGTTCCTCAGTTTAAAAAATGAGAAAACCAAATTTACAAAAAGAAAGACGGAGAAAAAATTAACTCCCATATTTGTTGAAGATATACCAGTAACTTTATCCAGTAGTTGATGATTTTAGGATCACCAACCAAAAAAATTTCTTTTAAATGGAGTAAGAGAAAGAAACAGAAAGAGAAAAAGACAGAAGCTGATAGATAGATAGATAGATAAAGAGAGGGAGAGAGAGAAAAGAGAGAGAGAAGAAAGAGAGAGAGATATATATAGAGAGAGCAAAAAAAAAAAAAAGAAAGAAAAGAAAGAGAAAGAAAGAAAAGAGAAAGATATATATATATATAGAGAGAGAGAGAGCAAAAAAAAGAGAGAGAGAGAGAGAGAGAAGAGAGAGAGAGAGAACAAAAAAACTTATGCATTCACATATTTCAATTTATTTAATGAAAAAATTTTTTTTAAATGGAGTAAGAAACAGAAAGAGAAAAAGACAGAAGCAGATATATATATATATAATAATAGAGAGAGAGAGAGAGAGAGAGAGAGAGAGAAAGATATATATATATAGAGAGAGAGAGAAAAAGAAAAAAGAAGAAAAAGAGAAACACAGAGAGAGAGAGAGAGAGAGAGAGAGAGAGAGAGAGAGAGAGAGAGAGAGAGAGAGAGAGAGCAAAGAAAAAAATTGCAGAGAGATATATATATATATATATAATATATATATATAGAGAGAGAGAGAGAGAGAGAGAGAGAGCAAAAAGAAAAAAAAGAAGAAAAGAGAAACACACAGAGAGAGAGAGAGAGAGAGAGAGAGAGAGAGAGAGAAGAGAGAGAGAGAGAGAGAGAACAAAAAAAACTTATGCATTCACATATTTCAATTTATTTAATGAAAAAAATCAAATTTACAAACAAACAAACAAACAAATGTAGGAAAAAAAATTTAATCCCACATTTTTTTAAAGACAAACCAATAACTTTACAGTAAATGGTTTTAATACTCCCCCTCCATAAATAAGAGGGAGAGACAGAGACAGAAGGGGGGAAAATAAGTGAGAGACAAAATCGAAGACAAACAGAGAGAGAGAGAGAGAGAGAGAGAGTAATAGGGATAAAAACAGGGAGATACAAAATTGAAAAAAGACAGAGATAGGAAAAGATAAAGATAGATAAAGAAAAAGAGGGATAGAGAGAGAAAAAATATTTATGCATTCACATATTACAGTTTATAAAAAAAACAAAAAAAAACAATTTTGCAAAATGAAAAATGGCAAGAAGATTAACTCCCATATTCATTGAAGGTATACAATAAACTATCCAGTAGTTGATGGTTTTAATACAACTACCCCACAAAAAGGAAAAAAAACAGAGGATGTAAGGTAAGGAAAGAGGCAGAAAGAGAAAAAGACATAGGCCAATATATATATATATATATATATATATATATATATATGGAGAGAGAGAGAGAGAGAGAGAGAGAGAGAGAGAGAGAGAGAGAGAGAGAGAGAGAGAGAGAGATTAATACATTCACATATTCCAATTTATGTAATGAAAAAATCAAATTACCAAAAAGATTACCTCCCACCAAAAAAAGTGCGAGAAAGACAGAGAGAAAGAGAAAGATAGATAGATAGGTAGGTAGGTAGATAAAAAGGGTGTAAGGCAGGAAAAGTGACAGAAAGAGAAAAAACAAATATATATATATATATATATATATACATCTATATATACATATATACATATATATATACATATATACATATATATATATATATACATATATATATATTTACATCAAATTTTCAAAAGAATTACCCCAGCACTACCACCCAAAAGAGAGACAGACAGACAGACAGAAAGAAAGAAAGAAAGGATAGAGAGAGAGAGAGAGAGAGAGAGAGAGAGAGAGAGAGAGAGAGAGAGAGAGAGAATTTGAGAAAAAAAAGGGAAGAACAAAAAAAGCAAAAAAAAAAAACAACTTATTCACATATTTCAGGTGTTTATAGTTCCTGCCCTTAAAGTAAGTCAAAAATAAAATATCAATGCAGTTTGAAGGTGGGGTGGGGGGTGGGAATGTTGAAGAAAAAAAGACAGAAAAAATTGTGGGGAACATTGTGCAAAGGGAATGTCAAATACAAATTTTTTCAGTGTGCATTATCAAAGAGAAACATAGTCATATTTTATTCCAGGTGATTTTTTTTTTTCTTTCTTTTCTTTTCTTTTTTTTTTTTTGTTTGTTTGTTTTTCGCCTGGTCACATAATACCGAACATGCTTATAAAATTCAGTAAGATTTCTCGTCTTTTCCAGGCTGTAGGCAATGAGAAAACAATTCAGTCATTTTTAATATGAATGCAAATTACATCAATTTCGTTTTTAGAACAGTCACAAAAAGACCATATCAATAATAATAATGACGGAAAACTTTTTTTATTTTTTTTTTTTTTTATCGGTGACTAACATGAATTATCTGGAAGACAAGCAAGAAAATCAACTCCTTTATTTAATTTTCAAGTTTGTTTTTGGCTCTAGTAACGAACGTTGGTCATTTTTTTTTGTATATCTTTAAAAATACTGTTAATTTTTTTGAAAATTTTAAGGGAAAAAAAGCATGTCCAAGATATAAAACCCTGAAAAAAAATAACCAGTTTCAAGCTAAATAGGAATGGCATTATCTATGTACATAAGCACTCGTATAAGCAATTACACAAACATGAAGGTAAAAAGTACAGGAGTACCAGTGCTCTTCATTTTCTGTGAATTTCCCAAATTTAAAAAGAAAAAAAAATATGTAAGCTTTAAATGTCTACAATTGAATCACAGTAAAAAAAACATTTTAATTGTTTGAACTTTTTGTTGCAATTTCTTTTTCTTTATTCATTTTTGACTAGTATTTTTTTTTTTTTATCTCCGTCTTAGTTTTTTTATTTTTCTTTCATCATAGCTTTTTTGATTATACAGCCATCGGCAAACAGAATGGATTCAAAATTAATGTCCTTGGAGAGACCCAAGCTCACAGTTCACTGCCTCGGAAAATCTGGTTTTCTCACCAGCTGAGAAAGATCTCTTACAGCTGGCAAACTTTAGACCAAATCTAAACAATTAAACGTACTTTTTATGTATATCTGATAACTGGGTGGGGGTGGGGGCATATTTGTAATTAGTTTACTCAGAGACAGGAGACATATCCAGGAAATATGGTTGTTCCTACCCAAGCCTTCACTACTCAAAACAAATTTACCTGTGTACACAGTCTGGTCCTTAACATCTTTAACTTAAGGTATAAAGAAATATAAGTTGTTGCTTAGAGGTCTGTCATCACCGGGTCTCCCTAAAAATGCTTGCTCATTTTTGTTATTGTAGAAGGCTTGTAATAACTGCTCATAGACAAGGCATTCATACACTGTCCAAAGGAATATAAGTTGTTGCTTAGAGCTCTGTAACCACCAAGGATCACTAAAAAATACTTGATTATTTTTTGATAGGCTTCATATTCTGCTATCAGCCCATCCAGGAAATGTGGTTGTTCTGACTCAAGCCTTCACCACTAGAAAAAAATTACCTGCGCAAACAGTGTGGTGATTCACATCTTTAACTGAACCAATATGCACTGTGCATGATGGGAAGGCCTTTACCTAGAGCTGCCCTAAGGTATAAGGAATATATATATTTACCAACCTCTCCGCATGTGCAGAATGCAACACAAGGTCAATTTCTTAAGTGGAGTTTAACAGGTTTGAATTCAGAATTTTCCATCTCCTAGACTGGTTACCTAGCCAACGATAAAGAGCCCAGTCTGCCCTACTAATTACTCATAGTTAGATGCATACCTTTCCCAAGGGTATTAGCACTATGGACAATGCAAACAGCCTCATGAACTCAGGTTGACAAGTTCATTTTCTATGACTCTAACCCTTACAGCACATGCTTCCTAAGGAATATAAGTGGGGATACATAGTCTTGGATCCTTATCTACAATTTCTATACTTTCAAACCAGTACCAACTGACTGTGCATTCTAACATGAAGTCAACTGCATGCAATGAATGCCCTCATTCGGAACATTCAACAATTACAGAAAACATTGTAGACTATGTGGCATGGTTCTATGCACATTTGGGACAATGACCAACAAAGGTCAAATGTAGATGTACTTGGGATACAACACCAGAGATTTAGAACAATTATCATTTAGCTTTGCTCCTCAATTGCAAGATCTTGTTTGCAAACATGAAAAGGTTGATTATAAAATCAACATTAAATTCTATGTATGCCTACAGCAATATATATATATATATCACTTCAAATGTTATCTCTTATGTCTTTTGATGAGATATTTAACAGTTTGTGTCCATGGGGTAGTACATACTTACCAACCCCTCCGCATGAGCAGGATGTGGCACAAGGTCATTTTAGGCAGAGTTTAAGAGGTTTGAATTCAGTTTTCCTTCACCTAGACTGGTTGCCTAACCAAGGTTAAAGAGCCCAGTCTGCCCTGCTATTTACCCATAGCTGGAGGGAGAGCAGGATGTGACACAAGGTCATTTTTAGGCAGAATTTAAGAGGGTTGAATTCAGTTTTCCTTCACCTAGACTGGTTGCCTAACCAAGGTTAAAGAGCCCAGTCTGCCATCCTATTTACCCATAGCTGGAGGGAGAGCAGGTGGATGCATACCTTTCCCAAGGATATTAGCGCTATGGGAAATGTAGACAACCTTGTCTAGGATTTGAACTCAGGTTGATGAGTCCATTTCTACGATTATAGCCATTGTGCCTCCACATGGGTAGTAGACGTCTATTAAACATATTGAACTGTTTTTATGTGATATAGTAGTAATTATAGTGAGGGTAATTAACAATTACAATTGCAATACAGGATTTTAAAGCCAAGACTTTCTCTTCAATGGTGCCAAAAATAGCCTAGTCCCTTCTAGTTTATTTTTAAGTGCCTCTGATATTAAGTATTGCCCCTAACCCTTCTACCTTTTAATGCTATGGGGTAAGTCATTTCTGAAGGGAAGCTAAACAAGATCATTTTGCTAGATGTTGATGACCAGGGTTCCTAGCTGTGTCAGGGAAATGAGTTTCAGTCTCAGCAGGAATTTTTCTTTTTTTTTTCTTCTTCTGCTGTTTACCAATGGCTGTAATGTTAAAGTTAAGATGAGAGAAAAAAACGAGTCAAAAATTGATAAATGTTGACAATGCTTCATCTAATTTTTAAAGAAAATGTATAATGTTTTTTTTTTTTTTTTTTTTTTTTTGGACAGATCCATGTAATTTGATAATTTAGATATTTCAGGAGTTTTTCTATTGATCAGTTTAAATTCATGTCACAATGTCGATGGAAAACAATGTCTAACATGGAAATGTCGTTTGAAAAACAATGTCTAAATAAGTGCAAATGCCTCAATCCCATTAACACTTAATGTGAATATATCACACCCAGGATATATCATAAACATTCCAGTTATATTTTTTGTAGTTGTTTTGCAGGGTCATTAATAATCCAAGAATTCTTTAGGTAACTAAACTCCTTCTTCAGGCATAATATGGATCTCTGAGGAGAATAAACTAGCCTAGAAAAAAAAATTAAGGTATGGTGGACCACACCTGGAGAGAGAAAGGTAAATAATTACATTCTCTGTGATGAAATAAAAAACATAGATACATTGAATGCCATTGGAAAATAAAGAAAATTAAGGGAGTGGCACAAAATAAAATGTTAGAAATACGTCAAATTTACTGTGGTTTTTACAACTCAACAGAAACAATAGAAAAAATGAAATAGAATGATTGGAGCACATACATATACAAAACAAAAAAAGAACAAAAATTTTTTTTTAAAACAAGAAAAACAAAAAAAAACACAAAAAAAAACAAAAAAATAAGATAAAAACAAAAACACAAAAAAGTAAACAAAAACAAAAACAAAAAAGAGAAAAAGGAAATAAAAACAAAAATAGACAAAACAAAAAAAGTAAAAACAAAAACGAAGATGCAAAAAACACAAAACAAAAAAAGCATAAATTGTTTGATACTGTTTTTGGTTCATACTCCAAAGAAAGAAACCAGGCCTAGAGTCTATATCCTTACAGAGATACATAATACACCCAAAATCTCATGTAAACAACAAAAAGGAGTTTAATTGTCCAAAAAACTCCTGGATACTCCTGCTTATAATATTCTTTTAACAATCATGTCTGGAATGTCCATAATAGTCCTTTAACCAAAATTATGTTACTCATGGCAATTGTATGGCACCTTTGAATATATCAGCATGTATGTAGATATATTTTGTAATAGTAGTGACATGATATCTTGATATCAGTTAATATTATATTTATAAAACTCCTGTTGATGTATCATTAACAAGACTGAAGTAGCCTCGTTCTGTGTATAAAGCTCTTTAGAAATACTAAGTATATTAATACGTATTATGTTGTGCTGTGATCCGCTTGTGTTTGTATATATCAGTGAAATGTGGGAACTTTGCATTGATACTCCTGTAAATGCATCACACCACTTCAAGAAACAATGTAGTGACTTATCAGGATACTCTGGTGAAGGTACTTGAAGGGACCTTGCAGCGATACTCAAGTGTGTTGATCATGATATTCTAATTGATATCATGTCACATGAAACTGACATGCTTCTTTCTTGTAACATTGTTATGTTACTTGAATGAAGTATGTTACAATCGTTTTTGTGACAATATTGTGATACACAAAGAATTGAAATCATTATGATCCTGTTATAGTAGAATAACATTATTTTTGTGAAAATTTCTCCAAACCATGATTCCATGATAATATTTAATATTATTATTATTATTATTATTTTGAAGTCAAAATACAAAAAGATAGTATTTTCTGTGACAATATCAGTGATGCTTCTCCAGTGTTGTGTTTCTACATGATTATTTGTGATGACGCAACATATGAATATCAAAAAACATTGTGATTGTGTAAATGTGACACAGTTTAGAAGTAGGAGTATCATGAAACTCCTGTTATTATAGTCGTATCATGATACACCTGTTGATAGCAATGAAAAAGGCAGTAAGTGTATAAAATAGTAATATTTCATTTGACTCCCTAGCCAAGTTGGATATGAGGCAATTAAGGACAACCTTGTTCACTCTTCTTGCGAAACACCATGAAGAAATTTTGTTGATAGTATTTATTACTGCTGTCTGATTCAAATTTTTTTCATTTTGGCTCAAAATTGTTTCATTTCAGAATATATCATCTGGGAAAATGTGATTTGATATTTAAATATTTGATATTTTATATAGAATAAAAGAAATATTTAATTTTCTTTTCTTTTTAAAATGGCCTTACTCCAGCATTTGGCTAATGATATTTGTTTAAAATTTTCTTTATTTTTATTGCAGAATTTTTCTTTTTTTTAAATTAAAGATTTTTTAACTATTGAATTATGTCAGTTAAAACTTATAGCCTATATTTGTCTGAATCTTTGAGATAGGGCTTGATAATTTATATTATTTACATTTTTCAGACTATTATCTTCATCTTTATTATATATTATATAATACTTATTATTCATACAACAACCAATGTGCCTCCTGGCTTTCTTCAGGTGTTTTTTTGTTGAACTCGAGAAACTTCTTGTCGAATAAAGGTTTCGGTTTGAAGTTCCATGAAGGCTCCCAATATGAAAACAATAATCTGAAAAATCTAAATAATACAAAGAGTCTGTTTTAAGTTTACATAATTTGAATTTTTTAAATTAAAAAATTCAAATGAAATTATCTTTTTCAATTAAAAAAAAAAGAAAAATTCTTTAATAATTAAGAAAAAAAAAATTCAAAGAAAATTATGCCTCGAGCCAAATGTTGAAGAATGGTTGATGAAAGAAAAAGAGTCAGACATGAAAGCAATAAAGAATTTGGTGATAGTCATGTTTCAATATGAACAAAAATACTTGAAGAAAGATGACAATTAAAAATTATTGATTATAGGTTTTTCTTATTAATCTCATCGACAAAAAATATATGAATGAAAAGAAAGAGTAAAATTTTGAATCTTACCATTGCACAAGGGTGAAACATTTCTATTAAGTCAATCTTCCACCCAACTCTCCTATCTTTTTAATGTTGACCACTGATTTTGTTAGAATGGTTGCATAAAAGCTAATTATTTATAGAAGTCTAATAAATAATAATAATTACTATTATTATCCTATCAACAAAAGATTTGTGGATGTAAAGAAAGAGATTCATCATACCATTGCACAAGGGTGAAACATTTCTATTAAGTCAATCTTCCATCCCACTCTCCTATTTAAAAAAGAATTATCCTCTGCTTTTGTTCAAATGGTTGTGTAAAAGCTAATTTCTTGTAGTAGTAAAAATTGTCTAAAAATAATTATTATTATTATCCTATCAACAAAAGATCTATGGATGTAAAGAAAGAGAGAATTGGTTCTTAAAAGTGTTGAAGCACACCACTGATTACAATTCTATGGGGTTATTAGTTGAGGTACATAGATTGATAACACCATGAAAGTACATTTTTACTTCTTCTTGTTCCCGGACACACAGTAGTATTTCCCATTTTCTTATGTCTTAAGTAAGTGGGAAAAATCTATTTCTCTCGTTAAACTTTGCTTTTATGACCTGGGTAATGACATTTTCAAACATACCCATTTTCCTAAACATTCAGTGCTGATGAAGAATCTTTTATTCACTTCTAAACATTTTAGTTGATTTTTGTGTCACTTTTGTTTAATGCATGTAAATTCGGATTCATATGTTGTTTTTTATTCAGACCTTACATAAATGGAAATGTACAGATTTACCTGTTTGTACATAGAAAATAGGTTAATTTCTAAATTTTATTATCCAGGGCACAAAAGCAAAGTTTAAAGGGAATAATGGCCATTTTCTATACTTTTACAACATAAGCAATTAAGAAATAACATGGAACAAAATGTGTGTTATATAGTGTAATTTACAGGAGTATTTAAACTGCTGAATTATTTATTCAACCTTTGGGTGAACAAAATTATTTTCGGTGGTGAACAACAGAGAAATGAAGATTAAATCAATTAGGGACTTAATTTACTAAGATTTTTTTTATTACTTGAAAAACATCTTTTTCTATAAAGTTTATAAAGATATACAATAAGAATATAATTTCTAAGAATATAATTTTTAGTTTTAAGACATGTTTACTGACTTTAAATTAATTCTAATATTTTTTCTGTATTTTTTTTTTGTAAATCCTATTTTGTTTGTTTTTTACATACTTTTAGAATATCTATAGATAAAGTGGCTTATTCCACCGGGGGAATTTTTGTAACTTTTTCTCTTAATCGCCCAATCATCTACAGCGAATGTAAAAATGGAAAAGTAAAAAGATTAAGGACGATGTGTAAAATATATTAAATACCAGGTAAAAACCATGTAAATAGTACCAGATACCAAGATTATATAAAGAAAGTATAGAAAAAAACATTTTTTTAGACTAAAGATAATACTAAGCATGCCTTTCCACAATTTATGAGGAGTCAATGCCTATGAGATTATATGACGATATTTCAACTACTTTATAAGGAGGTTGCAAGTGCAGCAAGCCCTTCACAAAGTGGCCGATGGTGTGAATGTAGTTAGCCTGTTGTGAAGTAATCAAACTGCCTGCAGGGCCTAGTGCAAAGCTGCAATATATGCAGCAAATTCACAAATTAGTTTTGAGGAGAGGCAATAACACACTCAAAGAATTATTTGGACAGTTGAATTCTATCTTGTTTCAGTTATTCACACAACTTATCGAGTGGTAATTCTTTGGCCTTTTTCAGTTGTGATATTGCAAAAGGAAAGAAACTTTCTGTTCTATTTTCTTTGTTACATAATTGATAGGTTGCCTATAAATCATCTATGGTAGAGTAGAAATTAAAAACAATGATATTTCTGAATCATGGTAAAAAAACGTATAAGTGATTGACAGGACTTAACCTTTTACTAACTTTGTAGTTGGTCTCTGATTGGTCAGAGCTAAACGTGAGAACAGAAGGATAATTAGAAAGCCAACTTTGGCTGCATAACTGAATGGAACAGACACAAGTGTTTGTTGTCCGTAGGTTATTTCTCAATAATGGCTGAATAAAAAATGTCTAAAAAAAACCTTATGAAATCTTGTGTTAGTTACTAAAAGCAACAACACAAAGATAAGAATTCCCAAGAAGACCTAAGTTGTTCTAGACCAGAAAGAACTGAGAAGCCGCTACCCAGATAGATAATAGAAGACCCAACCAGCTAAGAAGAAGATAAGTATATTATAAGATAATATATTATAAGAATAAGAAGAAAAGAACAGATCTATGCATCACTCTTTCTTCAGTAGCACTAAGCAGAAATGGTATCATTTTTTTTTTTTTCATAGAGTCCAATTTATTTTGGCTTTCAAAACTCAACAAAAACAGGAAGAGACACAAAATGGATTCCTATGCGAAGATCTGAAAACAATTCAATGCTAAAAAAAAAGGAGATTTGTCACCATTTTTGTTTTGTATCACTGAAGAAAAACACCAGAACAGTAATCTTCTTCCTTTTGGAGATGCAATACCTGAAGTCGACCGGAGAATGCATCAGTCAAAACATCATTTGAATAACAAAAACAAGGAATTAAATTGTTAGAACAAATTTTTGAATTCAGAAACTTGAAAATAAACACCCCAGAAAATAGTAAATTCATGTTGTTTTCTTTTTTGTTGCTTTTTGTTCCTGATACTAAATAAATAACATATCGCATTGTACATAGAAAGAGAATAAGATGGAAATGGAAACAAAGAAAAGATATATGGAAGTTTTAGTTACTGGTGAATTAAAGTTTGTAATAAAGCATCAAGAATGAATTACATTGAAATAAAATATAAAAAGCACTGGTCTATAGAATCTGAGTAAACATTAGCTTACCAGATATGCCCATCTTCAAATATAATACTCAGGAGATATTATATTATATATCTGTATATAAGGTCAATTTTCATTTTGAAATAATTCAAGAAAAAATGTTATATATCAGGCAAAATTTGTCACTGAGACATTTTTAAGATTTGAGACACATTCTCAAATAATTTGATGCCCTTAAAGCTTAAACATGTTCTTTTACACTTTACTCTTTGAAAGTGTAAAATACAGTGGCTCAAAAGAGGATATCATTGTCTCTGATGGTAATTCTTTAATTTTTCATAAATTCAATCTGGAAATAAATCTCATATATCAGTTTTGAATTTTTACCTTTAAAATGTGGTCATTTCTTCTTTTTTTTTAATAATCAGGTGCTTTTTCCTTATTTTTGGATTTCAAAATTGTTTATAGTAAAAAGAATGTAATTGTTTTTTTCTTTCAATCTTTCATTTCCATTTTTAATAATTTCTTTCTTTTTTTTTATTTCCAGTCATTTGTCTGATTTGCAGTCGCAGGACAAAAAGCTCATGACCTGATTCATATTTTCTTCCATTTTCAATTCTTATTGCAAATTTTAAGATCCTTTGTCTCTTGGGCAAGCGGACAAAAAACAGCAGTTTTCAAGACAAGAACAGTTCCTAGAAATTAACTTTTCTAAGGCAAAGACTGTTCCAAGCCAATGAAGACAAAGAATGGGACAAGCCAAAGAGAGATCCAAGACAAGGAAAGTTCCAAGACAAAAACAGTTCCAAGACAAGGACTTTTCTAAGACAAGGACTTTTCCAAGAGAAGGACTGTTCTAAACCAATTTTTCTTCCAAGAAATGAACTGTTCCAGGTTAATAAAGACTAGGAATATGCCAAGCCAAAAACAGATCCAAGATAAGGAAAGTTCCAAGACAAAAACGATTCCAAAATAAGGACTGTTCTAAGACAAGAGCTCTTCCAAACCAATGTTTTTTTTAAGGTAACGACAGTTCCAAGAAATGTACTGTTCTTAGCCAATAAAGTCAAGTTATGTGTCAAGCCAAAGACAGATCTAAGACAAGAACTGTTCTAAGGCAAGGTCTGTTCAAAACCAATGTTTTTGGAGACAAGAACAGTTCCAAGAAATGGACTGTTCCAAGCCAATAAAGACAAGGAATATGACAAGCCAAAAACAGATCCAAGATAAAGAAAGTTCCAAGACAAAAACTATTCCAAGACAAGGACTGTTCTAAGGCAAGCACTGTTCCAAACCAATGTTTTTTTTTGAAGACAAAGAATGTTTCAAGAAAAAGATAGATCTAAGAAAAAATAGTTCCAAGAAAAGAACAATTCCATAACTAGGACTATTCCAAGACAAGGACAAAGGCTGTTTCAAGCCAATTATTTTTGAAGACAAGGATCGTTCCAAGATTAGAACATATCTAAGACAAGGACCATTCCAAGACAAAAAGTATTCTAAGTCAGGGACAATTCCAAGTTAAGGACTATTCCAAGCCAGCAACTTTACCAAGCCAATTACTTTTACAAGATAATCAATATTCCAAGATGAGGAAAGTTCCAACACATGGACCTAAAGAATCTTTGAGAAATTCCTAATTTTTATTGTAAAGATTTTTTACTTACTCAAGTATAAAAGTTAAAAATAGACATTAAATAATATCAGAATATGATATTATTGATGGAAAAGATATTTGCTGAGTTAGCCTTAAATAAAGACATTTGAAAGAAGTGAATATGAAACTTTGATCCCTAAATAGATTATAATTAAGTTGCAATTATATATTGGTTATTATCAGGTTATAATTTAGGTATGATCAATTCATGGCAGTATTTGGTGGATTTATTTCTTAAAAAAAAAGCATAGCTTTTCAAATGATAGTCAGAATCATAAGACAAAGGCAGTATCATTTAAATGATATGAAATATTCTTCTTAGATAACTCAACTTAAACAACTTTAATCATTCATCATAAAAATAATCAGGTTAAAGATTACCTATTACAAAACAGTTATCAATTAAGTAGAACAAATATAAAAAATAATGCAGGTAAGAGTCCTGAAGACCTGAGGAGACCTGTTGTCTCTTAGACACAATAAAAGACCACCAGGTTATGCTGGTGTGAAAAACTCACAAGGAGTATATAACAATATATATATGAGTATACATATATGTATATATAGAGATGAGATGATATGAAAAAACACAAATCTGTGTTTTTTCATATCATCTTATCCCTGTATACTGTCTTATTCATTTCCTTACTTTTAACTAATATATGTTATATATATATATATATATATATATATATATATATATATATATATATATATAGTCTATCATATCAATAATTTTTTTTTTTAATTATTTAGAAACAGAAAAAGATGTTTGTCATTAATTATGAAAGATTTTTATTTTTATTTTTAAAGATTGATAGAGAAATAATGAAAATTATAATATTAATCATTATTGATCTAATTGGTGAAATATGATTTCTGAAAATGTAATTGGTCCTCTCGTATTGGAACTGACAGCAGAGATTGATTTCTTTTTAATTTTCATCTCTGCTGATGAATTATCTTGTTATATTCCAGAAGGAAAAATCTTTTCATCAACCTTTTCTTCAGACACAAATTTATTTACCTATTAGCTAAGCTTACTAATCATTTAGCTGAAAACCTCTTCAAGGAAGAATTCTATGCAAGAATAAAAACAATTCCCAAAAAAATTCTTCCATTGCATTATTCATAAAAGATTTCTTCCAGACTGGAATCTCTTGTGACTGTACACAAGTGGTGAGTATAAGGAATAAAAAAAAGACTGAAATATGATATGATTAAATTGTTGCTCTAATCACATTTTTATCTTGTATAAATAGAATTAATACTGGTCAAATTTATCAGAATTTGTTAATTATTTTTTAAATTTAAATATCCAGTGAATTTTATACTGTAGAAAGTATTACATTTCAAGAATAATAGTTAAAAATCGACCCAATTTTCTTAGCAAGATTTTTAAGCAGTTTCTGTTATAAATCAGTATAATATAAATCATAATATGTTTGCTGGATGATGAATATTTAAAATGCAAGAAAAAGTGTTGAAATATAAATTTTCAGTTTCAAATATTTATATACAATTAAATTTATAATTAAATTACATCACCTACTTCTATAACAAAATCTCCAAAACCATTGTTCTTAACAATGAAAAGTTTTCTAATATGAATATTGTTTGGCGCAATTTACGGCTATACATAGTGATTCAGTTTTCGTCTTTTATGAGAGGACTTAATAATCGGAGAAGAATCAAAAGAAAAAAAAATTCATAAGACTTGCAGAAATTATATTTCATTTTTATACAGAGGGTAAAATTTAAAAGATTCCTTACTTAAAAGTTTTTCTCGAAATAAATCGAAATATTTAAAAGAAATGTAGTCCAAATCAAAAATGGACACCAGGGAATCAAAAATTGATTTGGGTTTTCCATTTCTTTTTGCTAAATTACCCAAGTCTCCATTTATTATTTATTCCTCTTCAAAAAAGAAAAAAAAAACCTGTTCCATAATTTCTTTTGCAGTAAACATGGATTAAACTAAAATAGGAATTAAAGTTTGTACAATTTTCTACAGTAAATCTATTATACTTACTAAGAATTCCAACATCCCTTAAAAGTTATTCTCATTGTTTTACAAAAAGAAAATGATTAAAACATTGTAAGGAGACAACAAATAATTGTCTCCCTTGGATTATTCTTATTTGGGTGTGGGTCCTTTAGTCATAATCATATGAGAATCCTTGAATCCATCTTGGCCTTTTTTGCCCCTGTTCTTTGAACGGTAAAGACATGCCTTTTGCCTCTATTTCTTGAAAAGTAGAGACTTTAGACATTCTCTTGGCTAGGCATTGAAACATAAGGCTCCCATATGGCTATGACCATTAAAAACTCAAGTAAGACTTTTACCCTTTTTGTACCTCTTTCATATACTGCTTGTTTATGGAATAATATGTGCATATTTTATCTGTTGGGATATATTGGTGTATTCTTGTTAATACTCCTTGTATGCTTATTATGCATGTATCAAATATTCGTAAATGCGTAAATGAGCTTGTCTTTCTTTCCTTTTATTCAGTGTTAATGTATGTTTGGATATACTAATTCTAATATTGGACCTTGGTGAGTGGGGATTCAACTAAATATCTTCCCTACTATCACTAATAATATAATGAAATTTAAAAGATTTTTATATTCTCTTTTTATAGATACCTATGAATTTTATCACAGTGTGCTCCATGATGATTAAACTCACGTTAGGAGTAACAGTTTGGTAGGCTAGATAACCATTACTCCAAGGTGATGCTCTCATCTACTAAGCTTATTTTAAACTGGCAATCGGCTACAAGTGTTGTAATGGTCTAGTAGATTAGTTTGGTAATTATTACTCTATAGTAAAACACCCTTATAAAGATCTACTTTGATTAGCTTGTATGGCATAAGACCATAAGAGTTGGGTGCCCAGTGAAGATCAAAAATGATTAGTGAAGTTATCATTTTTTTTTTAGACTATCTGCATTCATTGCTTTTTTTTTCTACCTATGCCATCAGATTTTACAAGCATGAATGTGCTGTGATTGGAAAACTAGGCTGGTGTCAGACATACATTCACTGTGAAATCGTACATTTTTTTTTGTTAACTGAAAAGGAAGAGAAAAAAGATGGAAACAAGAATTCAAAAGTGTGAATAAAAGAGAAAAAAAGAAAAGAAGAATAATTTTTAAAAAGAAAGAAACAAACAATAAAATAATGATGCTACTGTAGGAATTAAATTCCTTACTTTACACAGTTAACTCCCTTGTTTCTCCTGTTGGGTGCTTGGTGATGTGGCAAACAGCCATATAATAACAGAAGCCCCAAAGCCAAAAATCCTCTTTCCTATGTGACAGGGGGCTTTTCACCCTCCAGCAACCCTGTGTTGTATAGCACACAAGAACACATGCTCAACATGTATGTTTTTAACCTTCTTCTTTAAACAACAGCATCAAAACTTTATCTACACAAAAAACTATCTACAGTTTAAGACATTTCACTTATACAACTATGTATAAGTTTCTTTGCATCTTCTGTTATTTCTACTCTATTATGTTTGCTCTGTGAACAAATATTGTTCTTGTTAATTCGTCATTAATTGTTTTGTGTGTGTATATATATATATATATATATATATATATATATATATTATATATGTAGTATATTAAGAAAAATTGAAAAAACACAAGTTTAAATGAGCTAAGTGGTAAGTTTATAGGCCCATATTATTATAACTATATTAGTTTATTGGTCAATAAACTTACCACTTAACTTATTTAAACCTGTGTTTTTTCAATTTTTCTTAATATACTACATACCGTCGGATTCACTTCCTTTTCTTCATATATATATATATATCCTCACAAGGATGTATCTTATTACACAGATGTATCTGGGTTTGTTCAATTGCAACTAAAAATGTTAGCAACGAACTGTGGTTACTAAAACCACACATACGAAGACAACTTTCACATGTCGAAACCATAGATTGTCTCCAGATACATTAGTCATAGGGGGGAGGGGTAATAAATTAGGGTGTCTTTAAAAAAGAAAACCCACTTTATTAGCAGCTTTGCTCCTTAGCTGAACATTTTCCTAAAAGATGACAGATGTCTGCATAAACATCAAATTACTCATCTCTTTTAATTGTGTGTTAATTGTTTTATTTTGTTACATTTTCTTTTCTTTTCTTTTTTTTCAGTCTCTACATTAGCTGATGTTTTCAATTTATTCTCACAATGAAGTGAAGGAGTTGTTATGCCTTTTTACAGAGGAAAGACATTTAGAACACTTAAGAAATGTTTACACATTTTGATGCCATTGTTTTTAAGATTTACAATAACATTTGTTCTTTAATATTAATGGCATTATTAAAATTTCAGCTGCTCTTAATAAAATGGTGAACATTTTGGGAGACACTCAATAGTTGTAATAGTAGTAATAGAATTATTATTATTATAATTAGTAGTAGTAGTAATTACAGAATTATTATTATTATTATTATCATTATTATTATTGGTAGAAGTAGTAGTAATGACAGAATTATCATTATTATATTATCATTATTATTATTATTAGTAGTAGTAGTGGCAGTGATTGTTAATGTTTATGCTGTTGTTATGAATTAATTTACTTTTAGTATATAAGTATAACAAAGACATACATTTGAGGGACACTATAGTAATAGTAGTAGCAATATTTGATGTTGTTATTATTATTATTATTATTATTATTTATTATTATTATTATACAATGCATAATTAGAGCTGCTAGCATTGGTTTTGCTATTGTAGTAAGAATATTTAGAGTAGTATTAGTAGAAATAGTTTTTTTTTATTTTCATAGTAGTAGTAGTAGTAGGAGTAATTATTGTTAATGAGAATTCAATTTCACCTAGTAACCATAGCTGCAATTACAAAAGGATACCCTATAGTAGCAGTAGTTTATTATTATTATTATTATTATTATTATTATTGTTGTTGTAAATTTATACATTTTCAACTTCTAACCATAGCTGCTTTTAACAAATTGATATATATTTTGGGGGGCTCCCTATAGCAGCTACAACAATAATAATAATGATAATAATAATAACAAGAAGAAGAAGAAGAAGAAGAATATAATCATTCCATAATAAATATTGTAAAGAAATATAAAAAAAACAATGTTTTTTGAAATAAGAAATGAATGGTTGTGTTAATTCAAAAGGTTAAGAAAAAAAGAAAAAGAAAAAAAGAACCCAAATTTTAAGCAAAATAAAAATGAAATAAAAATCTCAATTCCCATTCCTTCCAGACACGATCCGATTTTTCCATCTCTGAAAATCCAAGGCAAACACACAAGTTCCTGTGTTCAAGCGCACAACATGGAAAAACAAACACTTGTTATTCTCCCTGGATATCCTTCACATGTTATTTACCAGCACAATAAAAAGTGAAATTTTTCAAAATTCAAAATAGAGAGGTAGGTATTGGTAGGTGTTAATATTTATAAGAACTTTAAGATAATGAGGTAAGATTTGAAAAAATTTGATCTGTAGTTTAAAAATTGATGCAAGGGACAAGATTTAAAGCTTTTAAAGTTTTTGAAAAGGGAGGTAAATGCCTGAAAGAAAAAAATGGATTGAACTTTGTATTCACCTTTGGCAAATGATAAATTGCCGTTATGATAATGGAGGTTTTTGCTGAGTTTACATATTTTGAGTCGTTTATGTTGGTTGTCCTTTTAGCATGTCAAAACATACTCTGCCTCTTCCAAAAAGGTAGCACTTGCAAAGGACAAAGAATTATAAAGAATTTGCATAGCCAACCAATCACTTAGCAACCAGACAACCAGGAAGCAAGAGATCCTGATATTTAAAAGCCTACATTCCCATATCTGTCAACTTAAGAACATTTCTCTACACAGAATCCTTTGAATATTGATTAGTCGCTCCCATAATCCAAAGATGGTTGTGAGAACACGATGGATTTTTGGTCTTTTTATCGTAGAGAGCATTAGGTCTTAAATATACATATTAACATATTGTTAAATATATATATATATATATATATATATATATATGTATATATATAATACAATTTAATATACCAAGCGTGTTGGTAAATCCTTGCGGTGAGAAAAAACCCAGCAAATAGTTTGATTGTAAAAATATACTACCAAACATCAACCGGGGAGAAAAAATTTTTTGAAAAAAAGAAGAAAAGACCAAGATAGTCGTACCAACAAAAAAATCTATTGGTACAGTATTTGGCCAAAAGAAAAAACAATTTATATGTATATAT
>CM042144.1:102273867-102291367 GCA_023376005.1 Doryteuthis pealeii | reverse complement strand
GCATCCAGCAAGGAACAAACTCGCTATTCAGTTGTAATGGATCAGTAAGATTATCCTGCTATCTATTACACCACAATAGGACTCCCATGATATTTAAGCAACATGTTTGTCATGCTGGAGGGATGTGACACAAAGTCACAGGTATAGGGCATCTAGCAAGAATCAAACTCGATATTCAGTAGTAATGGATCTGCTTTCAGACCATTACACTATGATGAGACATTCCTTGTACCTCACATTCAACAAGACTCACATAAATATATATATATATATATATATATAAAGTAAAAAGTAAAGTCGTCGGGGCTGCCTAAAGTCGGTATCAGCCAGTCAGCGAGGGAGTCTATCCCCTTTTCAATAGCGCTAGACCAAGGAGATTGTTTTGGCATCTGTGGTGGAGCGCTACACCTACCATCAGCTCCTTACTTTACCGCACAGATCCCTGTGCTACTCATACGCTGAGTTGGCAAGGACCGGTATCGAACTAGGAACCTTGTGGTTTCTAGCCGAACGCTCTACCGACTGAGCTATACATGTGTGTTTCGATAGTGTGATTAATTCTATTTGTTTTTTTGTCCTTTGTATACTTGGCTATAAATTCCACTTATATCAGAGTGTAGTATCTGTACCAATGAAAATTTAAAAAAACTATCAGATATAAAATATGCTGATTACAAATAGCTATTATTATTTTGTAGAGTATAAAAAATAATAATTCCTCAAAGATAAATACAATCTGCTATGGGTTAAATAGTACCACTACTGTTCTTCTACAAGGATGACTTTGACATTAAATAACCCAAAAAGGTTGATACACCATTAAAACCAAAAGAAATGAAAAAAATTACAAAATAACTAAAAACAGATGAATAGATATATAGATAATTTTTCAAAAATTTTAATAGAAGTTTTAAAAGAATATTTTTAATCAAATTTCTATGGGTAAGACAGTGCACTTTGATTCTAACCAGGAGAAACCAATGCATAATCAGTACTGATTCTAACCAGGAGAAACCAATGCATACTGATACTACACTTTCATCTGGGTAGAAGTTAGAAACAAATAGAGAATTAAAAAAAGGTCACACTATTCATTATACATATGTATGTAAAGAGCTATAAATATATATATAGATGTATATAAATATATGCACACATACATATTTGTATACCTATCAATAGATAGGTACTTATTATACATATATATATATATGTATGTATGTATACACATATATATAATTGCTTTTATGTTTATGTATTGATATATATATATATAAATAAATATATATATATATATATATATAGGGTAGTGAAAACATAAAGTTGATGGTACTTGGTAACTTTCACTTTCTCGCCTATTCATTTTTCAAACTAAGTTTGAAATTTGTTGAGGCAGAAAACTAACAGTTATCAAGTGCTACTTATATAACTTATAGTAAAAAGTCATTGGGGTGGTCGGAAGTCGGTATCAGCCAGACAGTGAGTGAGTCTATTCCCTTTTCACTAGTGCTAGACCAAGGAGATTGTTTTGGCATCTGAGGTGGAGCACCACACGTACCATCAGCTCCTCACTTTATCACATATATCCCTGTCCTACTCATGCACTGAGTTGGCAAGGGCCGGTATCAAACCCGACTGAGCTTAAGTAACACTTATTAAAATTAAAAAATTGTTAATCTGTTTCTTGTTTTAATGATCAGACAATAAAGGATGCTTTTCAGTTTTTGATTCACTCTGTTACCTCATCCTGGCTCCTCTATACACCTCAGGCTCATTACAATATTCAGAAAATAAGTCCTGTATGTCATTTCTAAATAAAGTCCCAAACATTTGAAACAAAAAAAAAAAAAAAGAAATAAATCTTTTTTTTTTTTCCTTTCTTCCTTTTTCTTTCTTTTTTCCTTCACTATCACTTCTGTCTTTTTTTTTGTTTTGTTTAATGCAGAAATTTTGTCAGGAAAAGCCCAATTTTGAGCCAACTTTATAAGCACAAAGATTTTTTTAAACCAATTTTGGTTTGCAAAAATCCAATTTGCAGCTTTTTAAGCCAGCTTTACACATACTGGTCTTTTCAATCAATTTTGGTCTGGAAAAGAGCAATTTATGACTTTTTAAGTCAGCTTTACAATTGCATTCCTTTTTAATAAATTTTGGTTTAGAAAAGTCCAATTTACAACTCATTGAAATGGCTTTACAAGTTCAAATCAGTTTAACCTTTTAAATTAATAGATCTGGAAAAGTACAATTTGCTACTTTCTGAGCAAGCTTTTCAAGTGCATACCTTTTTAATCAATATGGTTTGAAAAAGCCCAATTTCATAACTTTTTGAGCCAACTTTAGAAGCACAAAGGTTTTTTTTAACCAATTTTGATTTTCAAAAATCCAATTTACAACTTTTTAAGCCAGCTTTACAAATGCCGGCATTTTCAATCAATTTTTGTCTGGAAAAGAGAAATTTGTGACATGTTAAGCCAGTTTTACTAGTGAAAATCTTTTTAATCAATTTTGGTTTAGAAAAGTCCAATTCACAACTCATTGAACCGGCTTTACAAGTTCAAATCAGTTTAACCTTTTAAATCAATAGATCTGGAAAAGTCCAATTTGTGCCCGCTTTTCAATTAATTTTAGTCTGGAAAAGAGAATTTTGTGACTTTTTAAGGCAGCTTTACAAGTTTATGCCTTTTCGATCAAATTTGGTCTAAAAATGAGCAATTTACAACTTTTTGAGCCAAGTTTAAAGGTGCATTCCTTTTTAATGTAGTTCCACTTTCCCAGGAATAATTTGTTGTTTCAAATATTGCAAGGATCGTTTTATTTTTTTAGAAGAACATAGAGACTTTATTTTTGCTTAATTTAATAAACTTGAGGAATTGAGGAAGAGAGAGAAGGCAATAATTACAGTGAATTTGAAGACAAGAAACTTTCCTTATCCTTTGATCAATTGTGAAAACGTGAAACTGGCAGCTGCAACTTATATATTAAAACAAATTATTATAGAAGTAGCTCTATTATCAATATTGAACAATGTTATGATAACATCTTATCAATATTTTCAATATATTATATATATATATATATATATATGTATATATATGTATATATATATATATATATGTATAGTGTAGACTCAGAGACAACACCACTTGGTAACTATCAGTTTCCCACCTATATAATTGATTTAACAATCACACACATAATATATTTACCAACTCTGGACATGAGTAGGATGTAACACAAGATCACTTCTTAAGCGAAGTTTAACAGGTTTGAATTCAGAGTTTTCCTTCTCCTAGATTGGTTGGCCTAACCAAGGTCAAAGCGTCCAGTCCACTCAATGATTTATCCAGAGCTGGAGAGAGAATAGTTTGATGCATACCTTTCCCACGGGTATTAGTTCTATGTGAAAATGCAAACAGCTTCATCAATGGATTTGAATTTGGTTTATCATGTGCATCTCCTATGATGATAACCATTACACAATGAGTGCTTGTCAGTCACATAGGCAGGAATCTGACAGTCACCACATGCCACTGACTGTGTCTATGCTATCCTATCCAATGCTCTATAACCAATACTGAGCACTCTTTATTTATATATTTTGCAAATTAAATTATATATATATATTCATACACAGACACACACTGCTTGGTAACTGACAGGTTCTGGCCAATGTGATTTTCAAATCAAATCTGACAATCACATAGGCAAGAAAATGTCAATTTCACAGCACTATTGGTTTCATGCCTTCACTACCTATCTTAGATAAGCATGCTATATCAATGATATTGAGCACTCTTTAGTTCTAATTATAACAAACTATATCATCTATATATATATATATATACACATATATATATATATATATATATATATATATATATATATATATACAAGTCTTATTTCTTACTATATGTATATACATGTATGTATATATACACACACACACACACACACACATATATATATATATACATATTGTCAAATACATATTTACATATTCCTGTATCTATGCTTGTATGTGTATGTGTGTAAGTGTGATTACATATATGCATGTGTATATATATATATATATATATATATATATATATATATATGCAAATGTTTAAAATGGGATTAGTTTTTCCTTTATTCAAATGTATCTTCAATTAATTGACCTGTATCGAAATCTTGGAGAAGCAATCTAATTTTAGATTTTTTCAATTTCCTCTTCTGCATATTGACAGAGAATGTTAATTCACAGAATGCTTTTAGATTTAGATCCCTCAATAAATATAACATTAATATTACTTCTTACGAGTTGGCGCGTCTTTTATACTAATGGTTTATCAAGGGTCCAAATTCTGTTTTCATCATTCCATATACTTTTCAAACTTCTGCCTAGATCATTTGTTTTTTTTTTTCATTCTTCTCATATTTTTTTTTTAATTCGTATTTCTTTTTTTCAGTATATCGTTTTGGCTAATAGAGTCCTCAGCTTTGTTGTATTGCATCTACTGATCATTAAAAGTAGCCTCTAATTATCACTGGATGCAAGGAACATGTTAAGATGATGGAGAATACCTTATTTGAAAAGAAAAGATGAAGACGTTAAGCCAAAAATACAGATATTACCGAATGAATACTTTTCCTTGTTGATTGTTTTTCCAGTATTTGTATTGCACAATATTCTTTAACAATATTCTGTTTTGTCTGCTGTAATGAACACTCATGCATTAGAAAAGCTGTGAAGATATAGAAATAACAGTAGTGTCATGGAATTATTCAGATTATCTGCCCTTGCGTAGAGCTTTTGCCAACAGAGTCTTTTTGTTTTCTGATGACATTACATACTTGCTGATCAACCAAGGAAAGTGAATTTAAATTTGGCTTTAATTTTGAATGAAAACTATTATTATTTAGTTCTCATAGAAACAGGTTTTCTATATTCAAAACTCAAATGGCAAAAGATCAACTCAAGGGCAGATAATAAAAATAGCTCCATAACATTAATAATGGTAGTGATAATAATAATAATGTTTTGGAGTGATTCAAATGATCTGTTTTTGAACAGATCTTTTGCCAACCGTTTTTTGTTTATTATGATTTATTGCATAGTTGCTGGTTGTCCAGGGTAAGAGAATTGATATTTGGCATTCTTAATGGCATTCTTTATTTTTATACTGACACTGTTGGTTATTTGGTTTCTGAAGAAATAGGTTTCCTTTATTCAAAACTCTGGTGGTGAAAAATCTAATCAAGGGCAGATAATTGGAATAATTCAATAATAATGATAATAAAAGTGGTGTAGTGTTAAACGGGCTTTCACTTATTCTCCAATGAAAGACACCAGTTAGTGTGAAACTCTGTGAGCACACGTGATAATAATAATAATAATAATAATAATAATAAAAATGATAATAATAATAATAAAAATGAATATTAAATGATTTCAGTCAAAAGATAAAAAAATGAAAATCTTGAGACCAGTTATGTCAGTATAAGTCAATATATATATATATATATATATATATATATATAATATGTATATTTCCATGACTGAGCCTCCATAACATCTAAAAAGTATTCATCATAGGCACAGCCTCATATTTTACAAAAAATTAATAAAATAATTTCAATGAAAAATGCCAGATTTATGGCAGTGGAATAACCATGTTACCTCTGCCACTCTTGGCATTCAACTCTTGACCAGTGTTTCCCAACCTTTTTTGATAAAGACACCCCCTAAAACAATTGGATTTTTGCTACCAACCCCAATTTCTGTCACAGTTGTAATCATAAATGAAAACAATCTTACTACCTCTGTCCCATAATAGTTGCTACACTTAACGTATGAAATATATATACAAACTTAACAATCATTATGGGACATAGCTAGTATCAGTTTACTAATAAAAGTAGACATTTTGGTAATGAGAATAATTCAAATGGTATGGATTCTTTAAATGGATTCTCTAAAAGGAAAATAATACATATTGAAAAGCATATTTACTTTATCTTATTTAGATAACCCTGACATATATCTAAATTATATGGTTATAATAACATCACCATACTTCCAGCCTTGCATATATATATATATATATATATAACTCTTACATCTGTAATCAAGCACTTAATTAGTAATCAATACTATACATAACTACATAATGTAAGGCTCTAACTGCATCAATGTGGATATGGCAATCCCACAGAATGACCACAATCCAACAAAGTCTGGTGGTATTGTGAGATACTGCTGGGGTGCTCTGGGCTAAAGATAAAGATGCTTCAGGGCTGAAACCATGTATGAACCCAGAGTCATCATTTGATGAAAGTTTTGCTGGGAGCAATGCTGCTGTGCCAATAGCAGTCATTGTACAATATATATATAAAATGGACTCTCCTGTCGATTTTCGACGTATGAGGGTTCATACACACAATGAACATCCACACAGGGATTTGTTTATAGTGGTGAAGGCTTGTGTTGGACCATCAACACTTTTTGGCACAGTCGATGGGAAAGAATTGGTGCTCAAGGGTTGCCACAAACCCAATCAACGACCGACCTCAGGAATTTTGAATTCAGAGTTATCCCTCTCCTAGACTGGTTACCTACCCAAAGCTGAAGGGCCCAGTCTGCCCTACTATTTAACCCATAGCTGGAGGGAGAATATATGGATTCATACCTTTCCCAAGGGTATTAGCGCTATGTGAAATGCCAACAGCTTCGTCTAGGAATTGAACTCGAATCGGCGAGTCCATTTTCCACGACTCTAACCACTAGCCTACGCGCCTCTATATTCATACATCTTTTTACCACCCCTCTAAGGTTTTTAATGCTCCCCTATAATATAATTTTGCACATCATCCCTTAAAGACTATTAGCACTCTAGGCTTGTGTTAACCCCTTTAATATACTTTTGCTTATCAACCCTCTAAAGGCTCTTAGTACTATGTTAGTGGGACAGTATACACCTCATTAGGAAACACTGCTCTAAACCAATGATATATTAAAAATCTTTAATAAAGATCTACAATAAAGATATCCAAAAAAATCTTAAACAATATAAAAATAACAATAAGGATATAATATAAAACCTAAGTAATTTATGATATGCTAATACAAAATATTTATATCACATGATCTTAAAAATCTAAATAAAAATATCAGAATGAACAAGAATATGAAAATAAGTTGTTTAGATTTTTTTATACATTTTCAATGTTAATTTTTCACTAGTTTATCTTTCATCTTATTGTTGCTTTTTTATCACAGTGCTCAGATAATTTGACACTTTGAAACCATTAAATTAACAACATGAATTTGGAATAAAGAAGTAGAATATCCTTTTGGGCACATCTGAAATGGATGGTGCCTTTAGCCTGTTGGTCTCCATGACCAAATTGATAAAGGTATTGTTCATGGAATGCAAGTTCAAATATCATTGAAATCTCTTTATTCTTGACCCATGTTGCCTCTTTGATGATTGTAAAATGACTTGAGGGTTGTGATAAAAAGCAACACAAGTAAGATGAAAGATAAACTAGTCAAAAATTAATAATGATTAAATAAAATTATACAATTATAATAATGAAATTGTATAAAAAGGATAATTGAATAGTAAGTAAGTTGCATCTATCAAATAGTCCATCCATTTTGGTTACAGATCATTATAACGGCTTTTAAAAAGCTTTATATCAAAGATAATTTATCTTTTAAATAACCATATTCCCATTGGTTAGAATTAAGATAGTTGAGAGATTTCTTTTCTTTTTTTTAATACAAATATTCAGTGGGTGGACTATTCTGTAGAAGCATGATATAATTGAATAATAATATATGATAGATACGAAACAATAATAACGTACATTTTTAAAATGAATAAAACTACTGTAAAAAAATAAATTTTATACCACACAGAAACATTAAATGATGAAATAAGTTATAATATGTAAAAATCATATCCTATATCAATGATATCAAAGATGATAAATTTTTCTTTAGATCTAAAACTCGACTAAAAAGAAAAGAAATTCAGTTTTGTTGCTACTGGAAATCCTGTCATTTTAAACAGGTCTTACAAGAACAAATGACAAACATAAAACAAACATTAATAAATAAATAGATTAATAAATAAAACTGGCCATTTGTCTGGCAGTTCTTTACCCTGGGGAATTTGTTTGCCCCACGGGAAAGATATTTTCTGGCCAGTTTGCCATAAAAGGCATGAATTTCATCACAGCACAACAAAGTCTAAATATTGCAAAGAAATCAGGATTTCTTTTTGTCTTGTACACTTCTTTCAGTTTTGAATATCAGGAAAAAATTCTTTTGATATGGTCACAGAAAATGGAAAACAGTTTTCTTCATTCAAAATTAATTCTTGACCCCTTTGATGATGATAATTTAGTTTTTTTTCTTTTTTTTTTTTAAGGGGCTCGGGTCCTTTTCATACCATTTCCTTGCAGATGATTTTTTCCTTTGCTTTCATCAAGAATTTGAATGGAAAAAAAAAAGAGAAGAAATTTTTTTCATACTGCTTTTTTTTTAGGGAAAGCGGGGCTGTAGATTTTAATTTTTCTTATTTTCTAAATGTCATCAAAGTGATGCAGGAGGTGGGACTACTGTTCGTTTATATCGCATAAATTTCACTTGAGTCCTCGCTAACAAGACAACCGCAATCTGTAAGAAAAGCAAAAGTGTTTTTTAAAGTATCAGTTCATAAAATATATACAAGATATATAAAATATAAGATATAATATAATATAATAATATATAACATAATAATAATAATACAAAATATAAGATATATATAAATATATACAAGATAATAGAAAATGATTCATTTAGATCAAGGTAGAAAACCATGCCTACAATGTCCGAAAATCATTGTCACTATTTTTCTGAATTTTTGAGATGAGGCTTGATAATTAGTATTTTTTGGATTATTACTGTTGTGGGGATTATCTTCCCTTTGCCAGGAAGAGTTATCTTCCGCGGTGTTGCCGTTTGTTCCCATTAGGGTACCTCTGGTATTTAAGCGCCTAGTTTAAACTTCTCTTCCTCTTTTAGCTAAATCTCCAGTACGAGCACACGGGTTAGACTACTGTCTACCCCTTTCTTGGTGGGGCTCGCCCCCCCCTCATAGTAAGTGATTTCTATGTAAGACGCTCCAGTCCTTTGATATATGTACGTTTATGTACACTATTCAATCTTCTATTGTTTATGTATCTTGTTTATTCATGTGCTGTATTATATAAAATGTTTTGTCTCAGAAATGTGTCAGAGTTGTATGTTCAATTATGACTTGGAACCATACACTGTGATTGTCGTGAGCAAGATACGCGACATTACGCATGAAAGCGTCTGTGATTTGCATGCGCGTGTTGTGGAGCAGTTTGGAAGCATGCTGGGCCGAGGTGCGCTGAAACTCTGCAGATTAACCAATTGGTCGCATCGCCAAAATAGCTTAAAACCTTTGCACGGACAGGGCAGTAAACACTTCTCAAACAGACTTCCAACACTTAAAACCTTTGCACGGACAGGGCAGCAAACACTTCTCAAACAGACTTCTCTTAACTTAAAACCTTTGCACGGACAGGGCAGCAAACACTTCTTGAACAGACTTCCCAGACAGTTCACAAACGACTGCTCAAGCCTCCGACACACTCATTTTATAGGCTACGGCGAGGTGACCGATTGGTTAATCTGCAGAGTTTCAGATTTGCATCTGCGCACCTCAGCCCAGCACTTCCAAATTGCTCCACCAAACACGCATGCAAATTGGGGATGCTTTCGTGCGTGATGTCGCGTCTCTTGCTCACGACAATCACAATTACAATTGGACAAATAGTGTAGTGGATAAAGGCATTGGTTTAAGACAGTTCTAAGTGACAGTTATCTCTAGGCTGCAGGTTCAATCTTGGTCAAGGGCGATAGTAACATAGAATAATAATTAACACAGCTTAACACCTGTACCCCAGCAATGGTTAGCAGACTCAGAACAGGATACCCTTGTGGATTGAATGAAGGGTTTGGTTCAAAGTTCCATGATGGCTCTCAAGGTCGAAAAGAAGGTTCCTGAGTTTGAAAAGGCTCCCGAGTCTGATAAGAAATACCTGAAAAAGGCTGGAGGGCACATCGGTTGAAGCGTTGTACAGATAACAATAAAGATGAAGACAATAGAACTGAATAATCCAAACAATACTAATTATTGTTACATCTAGTGTATGAAATTTATATGCAAATGTAACAACTATAATGGAATGGAGGTAGTATTTCATGTCTATGATTGTGTTACATTTAATGCATTGAATTTATATGTAAATGTAACAACTATAATGGAATGGAGGTAGTATTTCATGTCTATAATTGTGTTACATTTAATGCATTGAATTTATATGCAAATGTAACAACTATAATGGAATGGAGTAGTATTTCATCATTTCCAACTATAATGGAATTAGTATTTCATGTCTATATGTGTTACATTTAATGCATTGAATTTATATGCAAATGTAACAACTATAATGGAATGGAGGTAGTATTTCATGTCTATAATTGTGTTACATTTAATGCATTGAATTTATATGTAAATGCAACAACTATTATGGAACAGTAGTTCAGGTCTAGATCTGTCCCATAATGATTGCTACATTTAGTATAAACTTTATATGCAAATCTGGCAACTATTATGGGACAGAGATAGCAATTCAAGTCGACATCTGTCCCATAATAATTGTTACATTTAGTGCATAAAATGTGTAAGCAAATATAACAACTCTTGTGGGACAGAGGTAGGAATTGTGTTATCTCATAGTTAATTCCTCTAACAATAATAACAAATGGGAATGTCAGTGTGTCATATTTTTCAAGTTTACTTCTAGAAGCCATAGCCCAACATATCATACCATTTTGGAATAAGGCCGACTCCGCGAGCAAATTGAAAACATTTGTAGCAAGCTGGGTGTAGTATATATTTTATATAGGTTTGCACAACTTACTAACTTTTAAACAAAACTCAACCAATGAAAGAAATCAACGGAGTCGTATTAAAATAACAATCTGTATTAAAATAGATTACAGACATGTATAATAGCATACCGGGCATAGTCCTTTCTTTTATATTGTGGTATTAATAGTTCATATTTCATCTTGTTTTTCTTTGCTTATACTGGACCTGATTTGTTGCGTGACCACTCGTCTTGTCATTCTCTGAACTACTGAAAAATTCCCATTTTTCCTTTTTGCCGCCTGATTTTGAATTCAGCGTTTGTTGTTTTCCATTACTGCATTTTTGGGATTCTTACTCCCCGTTTTTAATATAATCGGCAACTGCCATTTTATTAACCATTACACATTCAAGGCCAAATCCAGATCCCAAATCCTAAAATGTTGGATTCCCATGTTTTAATTACTGGGATTGTTTTGGGGGATTTTTTACAGGATTTTATTGAACAAATTGAACAAATGCTGTTAAGTAATAATTGTTTGTATGGAAAGTAAAGAACTGAAAGAAAATGTGCCAGTTATGCAATTGAGAAATCTGGATCCTCCAAATCTTTGGAATGGAACAAGGTTAATTGGTTAGAAGATGCTTCTTTATCTCTTGGAAGCAGATATCCTTACTGGTCCAGAAAAGGAGGAAATAGTTTTAAATAAGCATCCCCTTAATTATCAATCGATAAATCCCAAGGACAATCATTAAAAGGCTGGGGGAAATCTGCTTTGCTCATGGCCAAACATATACTGCAACACACATACTCTACACTCCTCAGTGCTCCAGAACTGTAGCCTCACCACCAGATGCAGTTTAGTGTCATACCTATGACACTATTGCAACAATGTGTCACCAGTTTAACTGAACTTTCTATACATGATTTGACAGAGGGGATTTTGCAGCATGTCAACCCTTGTTGGGTTATTTTATGCTGAAAACATTGTTTTATTCATTCTTGATGGCTACTAAATTTTTTTTAAAACTCAATTTTTTTAAACACATTGAAACTTCACCACTAGATCTTGTTCAATGGACACTAAGACACCCAGGACACTAAGACCCTCAGCCACCACCTTCTATTATATATATGATAAAAATCATTGGGGGTTTGCCATAAGAGCAAAAGGGTCGGATCAATCATATAGGTGCTAGGTGTCTAACCTAAGTAATAACCAAAGTGAAGTGTTGCATGTCATGGACTGCTCAACCACCAGCGTTCAGTTCTTAAGCATCATGGGTCACCGCCCAAAGCTAACACTTGGCCCCATTGGGGGATTTTACCCCCCTTCAAATGTGCAGTTGGTGTATTCTACTGCCCCAACTGACTGGGTTGGTTGATTTGGCTGTTGTAGTATCATTGGTAAACTAATGATATAGGACATTTACCCCAAAGACATTGGTGAAAGTGAACCGTGTCGCTTTGTCTCTGTCTTTCCATCTTTTATGTTTAATTGAATCAGATTGGCGTTATCGCTTCTGCACGCTCACTCCATGACATTGTTCTCATGACCCCAACGTTTTTGATTTCTTCTTTGCTGGGATGAAAAATAAACCAGACTCATTTTTTGTGCACGCTTATTTTATTTCTTCACCTCTTCGATTTTCAATTACCCGTTTGCAACTCTGGGAATCTAGTGGGATACAAGTTAGAACAAATTGAACCTTCTTGTCAGACGTTTCTTTCTTAGTAATGTCATGTTATAATATATTTCCTAAATTGCTATTTTATAATGAATGCCAAGTTCTCTCACTTGCACAGAGTCACATGAAACGGTTATTGTGATCTCTTTAAACTACCTACAATGTTACATTAGGGTAGGTTGATTTTTATACCAAGACTTGAAAGTGATTGTTATAATAAATATTAGTATTAAATTCACCATCTTGTCATTTATGTGTTGTCAAATGGTGAGGTATAAGTGTTATTCTGTAGCCATCTTTAAAACAAATGAAAGATATTACAACTATCTTGCTAGGAAATATTTTAAAAAGAATTGTTAATTTGTACTCATGAACTAACAAATTTCTTTTTTTTATCAATATACATGAAATTAATGAAAAAAGCTAAAATAGCCACCAGTTAATTATTACATATGAAGTAATTTCTTCTATTTGATTAATGCACAAAGTTAATAAAAATTATTTCTACCAGTTTATTGATACATATTAGTTAATAAAAGTTTTTACCAATATGTTAATACATATTGAGATTATGAAAAATCTAAAACAAATGTTCCTACCAATTTACTGCACATGAAGTTAATGAAAGTTTCTACCAATTTATCAATGCACATGAAGTTAATGAAAAATATATCTACCAATTTAATAATACACATGAAGTTAATGAAAATTATTTCTATCAATTTATTAATACACATGAAGTTAATGAAAATTATTTCTACCCATTTTTTAATACACATAAAGTTAATGAAAATTATTTCTACCCATTTATTAATACACATGAAGCTAATGAAAATTATTTCTATCAATTTATTAATACACATGAAGTTATTGAAAATTATTTCTACCCATTTTTTAATACACATAAAGTTAATAAAAATTATTTCTACCCATTTATTAATACACATGAAGTCAATGAAAATTATTTCTACCAATTTATTAATACACATGAAGTTAATGAAAATTATTTTCTACCCATTTATTAATACACATAAAGTTAATGAAAATTATTCTACCCATTTATTAATACACATGAAGTTAATGAAAATTATTTCTACCATTTATTAATACACATAAAGTTTAATGAAAATTATATCTACCATTTATTAATACACATAAAGTTATGAAAATTATTTCTACCAATTTATTAATACACATGAAGTTAATGAAAATTATTTCTACCCATTTATTAATACACATAAAGTTAATGAAAATTATATCTACCCATTTATTAATACACATAAAGTTAATGAAAATTATATCTACCAATTTATTAATACACATGAAGTTAATGAAAATTATTTCTACCCATTTATTAATACACATAAAGTTAATGAAAATTATATCTACCCATTTATTAATACACATAAAGTTAATGAAAATTATATCTACCCATTTATTAATACACATGAAGGTTAATGAAAATTATTTCTACAATTTATTAATACACATGAAATTAAAGAAATCATATATACATTGTACTTTGACTTACAAGTTCAATTCATTCCACTTGTAACTCAAATCAATTATTCTCATTGAAATAAACTAAAATGCCATTAATCTGTTCCAGTATACCCCCCCCAAAAAAAAAACAAAAAAAAACACCCTAAACCTTTTGTTACATTTTTTTTTAAAATTAAAGTATATACATCAGAAGTATATTATATAAATTTTTCACAAGTCATCAAAATATTTCCCCCTCCACACCACCAGTAGATATAAGAAAATCACTCACCTGTGGGGCAATGAAAAGAGCTCCCAGAATGGTGATGAGGATCTCATTCTTGCGGAGCCAAATCCGAAACCCTTTAAGACAGCCTTGCGTATGGATACGATCACTGACATCATTCTTCTACAAAAGAGAAAAGTATCAATAAGTAAGAAATTAGTCACAACATTCCCAAGAACCAATCAGATTGCCTTTGGCCATTCTTCATAAGTAAAAAATAGAGTGTAAAACCTTTCCTTGCGACGGGCTAGATCTTTTTTTCATTCTTCTGTGTCCCCTCGATTCATTTTTCTATGAACTGTCCAATCAAAGAACGTCGGTTATTTTATTGCCTTCCTGAAGAAGTTGATAAGAGATTAATTACTTACACTCATATATTGGCTAAGGTCATATGCACATAAAGATCTTGGCACAAAGAACACCCAATTGAATTGAGAGTGATTTGTCTGGTGTCAGAGAGTGCATATAGAATATATATACTTAAATCTATGAGTCACGCTATAAGTACTATACATCACTCCTATATATCACAATAAGATATTGACATTGGCAATAAATATGGACTACTAGATTGTTTATTGGAAGTATGTGTATATAATTTCTATATCTTACTTATTAGCATATAATAATACTTATTATTTATCTTTATGTGAATATAGATATATATGGATTGTAGTGATCATGTATACTACTCAATATACGTCTAAGGCTGTCTTAAAAGTTAGTCTTATACGGATTTATATGTAGTACTACTCGTATCAAGAATCGAGAATCCTTACTACATCATAATATCAATATTTATATACTGGGGTTAGGTCATATATCATATTTATCATTATGCCACTCAAACCAATAGGTAAGATATATGAGATTATTATTCTATATTTTACTATAGTGCTTGCGAGTATAGTAGGTATGAAAATATTTATTAGCAATATTGATATACTTGTTGAAACATAATAACATTATTATTATTATATATTATATAACTATTGATGATTAATATATTAACTATTTTATAATATTATTATTTACTATATTAAAAAAATAAATATGTAACTAGGTTTATCTAGGAGGTGTATATATATTATTTTACTATTATTGCATTATATCTTTTTTATTTTGATTCGGGGGGATAGAGGCATTATAATAACTGTGAACAGTATATATATTAGTATGGGCACTTATACCGTATTTATTAATTTACCAATATTTGCAGCTAAATAAATTGAAATATTTATGACTGTATATCAGGTTTGGAGCGTAATACTCATGAATATCTTGAATGTCAAAAGATAGTAACGCGAAGTGTAATGTATGATTTTATTGATTTAATTTCACTGGGTATTAATCAGTTGAAAAGATATGAGAACTGGTAGGTATATGTAGGCATAGTGTATGCAACAGATAAGTGATTATATCAATGGACACGATATATCTATAGATGTCATAAATTATATTCGTCTGATTTATTATTATGTGACATAATCATAAATAAAAATGATATTTGTATTGAGGAGTCAAGATAGTGTAAGAAATTTGATTTAGGTGGGAAGGGGTTGAGTTAGTAATAGGATAGTGAGAGGGTATGTGTGAAGTGAATAGAGGACTATAGGGTTAAGATGAACGTGTAGGTGATAGTTTTTACATAGGATAGAAATATGTATCCAGTAGAGTGTGAGTGAGTTAGAAATGGGTCACACAATTGGATATATAGGATTAAGGAGGGGGGTATAAGTTTTCGAGTGTAACTTATTTAAGTCTATTATTAAGCTATACTAGGGTACATATTATAATATTTTCTATTATAAAACTTTTGTAGTTATTAATATAAATATAATGATAGTATAGAAATAATATATTCTATAATTAATCATTCAATGTGTATATATTAAAATTGTGATTAGATAATCAATATTCTTTCCAACTCTGTAATGACTAGTCATAGGTGGGATTATTACAATCAATGGCGTATAGGTTCAATTATATCCTTTTCATATATATATCTTATCTTAATGTAGTATTAATATAAATGGGTAAGATATATATATACTTTACTATTACTATTAACAGTTACGATTAGTTGTTATATAAATAAATTGGTAGAAATATATTTTTCATATAACTTCATGTGTTTATCTATATAATTGGAGTATATAGCTATATGATTAATATTCATTAACTTTTACTATATGTGTTATAATATCAATTGGGATAGAAATATATAATTATTTTCAATTAACTTCAAAGTGTATTATAAATTTAGGTAGATTATTAATTATCTACTTAATTTAATCTAATCTAATGTGTACTTATAAATATAATGGAGATATGATATAATTTTATTATTTAACACTTTATGATGTATTACATAAAATATGTGAGTTAGTAAAATAATTTTTTCCACATATATAACTATGTGGTAATAATAATTTGATAGATAATAATAATATATATATTCAGTTAGCTTATGTGTTATATTTAATGAATATAATGTAGGTAGAAATTAATTTATCCTATTAACTATTTAATGTGTATTAAATAATAAATGGGTAGAAATTAATATAATTTATCACATTAACATTCAGTGTATTATATATTTTATAAGATAGAAATAATTTTCATTAACTTCCTGTGGTTTATATTGGTAAGTATAATTTTTCATTATATAATAACCTTATCATGTGCATATGATAATGGTAGAATACTATTATTACTATATTACTTCATGTGGCTAGATTAAATTGGGTAGGAACATTTTTTGTATTTAGATTTTTTACAATAATAATCTCATCAATATGTATATAACATATTGTAAAAATCTATTATTTAACTAATATGTATTCAATTAAAATCACATGGTAGACCCATAATTATTTATTTATATTTAACTTCGTTAGGATCAATTTAAATAGCAAATAAATATATAGAAAATATTACTACTTCATATAGTAATATAATATGTAGTGGCTTATATTATTTTAGCTTTATTTTCTCAATTAATTTATTCAATCATATTGAATTACTAAAAATAAAGAAATTTGTTTAAGTATTCCATTAGAGTACAAATTATAACATTCTTTTTAAAATATTTCCCTAGCAAGATACGATA
>CM042144.1:102231367-102268867 GCA_023376005.1 Doryteuthis pealeii | reverse complement strand
TTGGTACATATATATATATATATATATATATATATATATATATGTGTGTGTGTGTGTGTGTGTATGTGTGTGTGTGTCTTTAGAAGTTTAGGAGAAACTGTATGGAACAAAAAAAAAGAAAAAATGAATGAGTTGCAACTCACTGTTTCACTGTTGACAAAAGAAAAAGAAACTGAATGAGTCAGCATAATAAATATTGGAAAGTGCTCAATATGTAGTTATAGAGCTGGTTTAGAGAACCGAATCAGGGACAGAGGTTAACTACCTAGTTTTCACCAAAAGGATATTCAGGATAATTCTGACAGGAATTGGCCAGTACAAACGGATACATATATATAAAACCGCAGGAAGATATTTGTATAAATAAGAAGGTAGAAACCAGAACATGTGTCAGGGCTGTCATTAGTTCAGAAGCCATTTTTTTCTTAAGCATACATCCATTTAATATTTTGATTTAACAATTCTTTAGAATCGGGATATATATATATATATATATATATATATATATATATATATATATATATCTTTATTTTTATTTCTAAACTCCAACTGTATAAAAAACTCCTGGCATTATAGTTTGTAATTACACAATGTAAACTTTTGACCGGAGAAAAAAAATATATAAAAAAGTAAAAAAAGAGTCAGAATTTTCCTGATGATCCATCAGGAGAAACCTATGTAGATATTCTCTGACTCATTAGGCTTCTCTCTGGTGATCGTAAAATATATAAACAAATGTATGTATTTAATAGTTTATACATCACCCCTTTACGGATCTGTTAAATGGCCGAGAGGTTAACGAATTGGGTGATGAAAAGGCAGTCAGATTTCGCTCCTGGTCAGAGGTTGTGTCTAGCCTCACTCAAGAGTCATGAAACGCTGAAACACTGTGTCTGTAGATAACTTATTATATGCTCCCAAAACTTGCTAGAGCTCTCTAGGGGTGACTTGAATTAACTTTCACTGCCAGCATATATAAAGCAATGATCATCTGTTTACAGACTTGATCTCTCTGGTGATCGTAAAATATAAAAACAAATGTATATATTTAATAGTTTAAACAACACCCCTTTACGGCAGCTGTCAAATGGCCGAGAGGTTAATGAATCAAGCGGATGAAAAGTCAGTCAGATTTTGCTACTGGTCAGAGGTAGTTGTTGTGTCTAGCCACACTGAAGAGGTGTGAAACTTCGAAACACAGTGTCTATGGATGACACATATATATATATATATATAAAAAGAACTGCAAATAAGAAAAGTTTGCATAAAAAGAGTGCTCAATAGCATTATAGCAGAGCAGGTATAAAATCTATAAATCATATATTAGGCACTAGCAATTTTTTCATCTGCTACGAATTTTAAAAGCGAATTAAAAATAATTAAATCTATTATTTAAGGTCAAACTTTGTCAAAATCGATAAGTAGTAACATAATAACTATCATTAAAAAAAGAAAAATATCATTAAATATGCAGTTTATTTTTAATAAATTTAAAATGATTTGTTTTGGTCAATTTCGACGCGATCCACCATTTTGTCTATTTTTCAATGGTTTTACGCGCTTGTTTACAATTTTTATGTAACATTCGCGATTGTAATTATCCGATTTTAATTAAATTTTCAGTATTGATTTATCAATTAATGAATTTTATAATGCATCAGTTATTTTATTTCAAAACTTTAATTTAGTATTTTTGCTATGAAAAATTAATACATAAAATTCATTTAAAATGTGAAAAGTCTGATGTTAAGTTTAAAATGTTATATTTTTAGATTTTAGAAATAAATATCTATTTAATGCAAACCTTATTTTAGACACATAAAGTAATAAGTTTTGAAGAAAAATTCTATTGAAAATGTACCCCCGCTCTTTTTAAGCAGACAAAATATGAATGTATAATTTTTTCTTTTATAAGATAATAGCTAATTAAATAGTTATCGAAATGAGTAAAAAAGAAATCTCCAAAAAATTTATTATTTATTATTTTTTTACATTTTATTTTTCAATTTTCGGTACTTATTTTCTCATAGAAAAGCCACCATAAAATTTTTTTTTTGTTTCTATTCATAACTTCAGTCTTTCATCTCATTATTTATAGTGTAATTAGTATCGAAAATGACCAACTCGCAAAAATGTTACGCCCCCAACATGGGGGGGGGGTAAAATTAAGTGACCTGAAAAAATGAGAGTTTTGAAATAAAATAAATAATGCATTATAAAGATCATTCAGTGATAAATAAACATTGAAAATTTCATTAAAATCTGATAATTCCCTGATTTTTGGTAAATTATTTTCTGTAGGGGGGGGGCTAAAGTCATTTTGTCAAAAACGCATTTTAGGCTCAGTATATATCTATTATAGTATATATCTATTACTATATATATATATATCTATTATATATATCTATATATTTTTGGACGATATGTGCTTAATTGAAGTCATACCTAATTTTGAAAATTAATTAGTTAATAATTAATGAATTTAGGCGGGCTTATATGTTCAAATGTAAGGTTAAACAAATCGAGAAAATATCAATCCCTGAATGTACATTTCGACCTATTAGGTCTCATCAGCAAGGTTATAGACATATGAGACCTAATAGGTCGAAATGTACATTCAGGGATTGACATTTTCTCGATTTGTTTAGCCTTACATTTGAACATATAAGCCCGCCTAAATTCATTAATTATTAACTAATTAATTTTCAAAATTAGGTATGAATTCAATTAAGCACATATCCTCCAAAAATTGTCGGCTAAAAGCCATATCAAATAAACACATTTGTTTGTTTACTTACTCTCATATCTATATATATATATCTATTATAGTATATATCTACTACTCAAGCTATATACTCAGCTAGTATTACTCAAGTTTCATGTGTTTCACACAATCTTTAGACTGAAGTATTGTAAAAAGTGGTCGGTGAAGTGTTTTTATTGTGTGAAGGATATTCACCTGGTGAGATGTTAGTTTGCAAGATAATTTTTCTTGTGTCTTAGCAAAACATTTATTTTCCTCCTAGCAAGTTTTTCACACCAGATTTAAATGCTGGTTTTACACTGAAGTCTGAGTGACAGTAAGTCTCTTCAGGTCTCCAGGACTCTTCAAAGTATTCTAGCTGATCTTAACAATGTTGTAGTCTGAGATGGTCTCGATTATTCCTCTGAAGAGGGAAGGAGTCTTGAGAATTTGGAAATTTTACCTTTTTATTAATACTCATGAATTTAATGAAAATTGTTTCTACCAACTCAAGTGATGTCACCATTCATGTTCCACAACTTTTCAGCTCTCTAGTAAGATCCAAGTATTTTTATCTTTTTGCTTTCTTTTACTCTGTGGTCTGTTGGAATTATTTTCTTGTTAATTCCTATTTAGGTCTGGTTTTTTGACCAGAAATCGGTGATCCATTTGTATCTCAAAGCCCCAGAGTATTTCCTGCATCTTATTTTCTAGGACAGATTCTGGTTTGTGAATATACCATTTGTCAGATTTGTCAAATTCTAATCTCTTGCACAATTCCCAGTAGATGACCTATTCCACCCAGTCAGGCCTACAAACTATTCACTTAAAAATCATATATACAAAAAAGAACAATATTTGGCATTAAATAGGCCATAAGGGTTGATATGCCATTAAACAATATAACTAACCAACCAATTATAATTATACATATTCATTGTGTTGTACAAGTAATGGAATATACAAATTTGGGCAAAAGATTTAGTGTTTGGTTAATATGGTTTAATTATCCTTCTTTTTACATCAGATAAGATTCCTGACCCCCAAAATTTCTTGATCCCCAAAAAATGCGTGTGTTGACATTTTCAACTATTGCAAATTGTTGACAGTGATTTTTGTTGGGTGGCAAAGGATTTAATGTTTTAGGTTTAAAAGGTAGCTTGTTATTCCTGATGCATGTTCCTTGGGTTTGCTTTTAATGTTACATAATTATTAGGTTCTTAATATTTATGTACAGTAGTGTAGAAATCAAAATGGCTGTTATAAGTTGCAGCCCACGGCCTTGAAGGATGAGTGACAAGGTTTGACCTCATCCTGATCCTTTCCGGTGGATACCGTGAGAATTGGTGGAGGAGACCCTCTTCCGGTTTAGATTAGATATAGATTTTAGTCAGTCGGCGAGAAACCACGACGGTGGTGAGTCGTGTATTGCACACTCCGACTTGATCTGCGCAGGTAGTCTAGTGGGGATTTCGAAATAAAATGTGATCTAAGTTAAATCGAAGTCTTGTGTTATTATCTAAAAACTACCAATGACACAGGGCTTCTGATAAAGAGAAATCCCCAATGGAAGACCAGACACGAAGTCCCCAAGAGAAGTCCCGACGCTAGAAGAGATGATAGAAAAGACGTCAGAAGAAGAATAGAAAGTAAGTAAAGAGGTATGCAACATTAAACCCATCTTATTTGGTGGTCGCACTGCAAAGGAATTCTAGGTAAGAAAGAGACAAAAATAACAGGTGGTTTTATGATTTAGGCTTTACTCATGGGTCATAGCCACCATGTACCAAGGAAATCTCCCTGGCCAGTAGTAGTGTCTAGACACTGTTAAGGCCTAATTCAGAATGGCAGAGAGAAGGTGTTGGGAGTCAGAAGTGGGTCCTTTTTCCCATACATGCTCGGAGGGTTCTTCCAGTGAAGGCTCATCAGAGTTTGTTATGTTTTTTATTATTTTATTTTAATTTTATTTTAATCCTCACATGTTATCATTATCACTAGAGATTATATAGCACTTCTGAGCATCTCTTTTCATATTTTATTTCAAGTATGACTTTACCAGTCTATACTATGAATTAATAATTCCAGTAGCCAGAAACTTGGTGTTTCCAAGAGGAAGCCAACAGAAAATAGAATGTATTTGAGAAAGATTGCCTCAGGAGGAGAGTAGGAGTTATTCGGATGATGCACATCAAAATGGGAGATATATGGAGTGTTCTTAAAATACCAAATAAAATCACTGATATTATCATGATTAAAATTGTTTGGTCATGTCGTACGTAAAGACAATGCCAGCTGTGCCAACCTTTCATACAAGAACAGATAATTGGAACAGCTCAATGATAATCTGTTAATAATGGAGATTTGGTCTCCATTTGTCTGTAACCAAAACTATGTCACTGCATACCAAAAATTGTCAATACATAGAATAAAGAACAACCCTGTAATCAATTTTTTAATTATTTTTTACTCTTGCCTTTTTTCCAGTAAAAAGAGGTTAACTAATAAGTTAACAAATAAATAAATACCAAAGATTTTGTGGAAAATATTAAAAATAATCATTTAATTAATAATTAATAGATGCAACATTCTATTTGGGGGTGACCGAACAAAGTTTCCATTTCAAATGGTCTTATTTTTTTACTCCTTTAATAAATTTGATGATTTTACTTACTTAAGATACAAACACTCTGACATTGAACTTTTAACTCCAACAACCTCAGGCAATATCTTTCAAAAATCAATTTTTACACCGCCCAGAGTGCGTTTTTTGATAATAATAATAATAATAATAATAATAATAATAATAATAATAATATAATTCACACAAAGAAAGTACAAGATTCGGCACAACTGGGTGGGAATGGTGAACATTTAATAAAAACCAAAACGTTTTAATATCAACATCACCACCAGAAATAAATTCATCTTTTTTTGGAATACTTTGTTTTTTCTATTTTCTACACACACACACACAATATATATATATATATATATATATATATATATATACTGCTTCTTTCCTTATGGACACATATTATGTAATGTGAATATGTATCAAATAAATAAAGGAAGAGTTATGTCGGAAAATGTAACCAGAAATTCTTGAGATAAATGTGTGGGAAATCTTCAACCTGAAGAGATTCCTTTACATGGATTCATTTCAATATGACAATCAATATTGCCAGGAATAACCATTCCTGAATGTACGGCTTGAAGACACAGTTTAACCAAATGGATTATTAGGTCGGAGAATATTTTTACCATTCTCAAAAGAGGCCAAAAATGTATTATTCTGATGAGAAAATATATCACCGATTATTAATTCAATATGGCTGACTTGAATCAGTAGCACAATTTTGAACAGGATGTTTAATATTGACTGATTTTTAAGTCTTCTTTACCCTTCTTTTGTTTCACTTCTCAGAAATATTATCAAGAATAATCTTGATAACAGAGTAACATAGAATAATAATTAACACAGCTTAACGCCCCTACCCCAGCTATGGTTAGCGGAATGAGAACAGGATACCTCCGTGGACTGAATAAAGGGTAAGGTTCAAAGTTCTGTGATGGCTTTTTGACAAGAAGGTTTCTGATTATGACAAGAATGTTTCCAAGTCCGAGAAGGTTCCTGAGTTCGACAAGAAATACCTAAGAGTATATCGGCCGAAACGTTGTACAGATAACAATGAAGATGAGGACAATAGTCCGAATAATGCAGATAATACTAATCATCAAGCCTCATCTCAAATATTCAGAGAAAAAGAATAATCTAGTTTTAACATCTGACAGGTATAAATCCATTTCTCCTTCTCACAGCTATGGGTAAGTAGTAGGGCAGATTGGGTTATTTAGTCTTGGTTTGGCAACCAGTCTAGGAGAAAGAAAACTCTGAAATTAAACCAGCTTTACTTCATTTTAGAAATTGACCTTCTGTCACATTCTGTCTATAGCTGAGGAGTTAAATAACTGCAACCTAGGTGATATTTTAATGTTTCATGCTTCTAGTTGGTTTGGTTATTGGTTGGTTGGTTGGTTGGTTGGTTGGTTTTTAAGCTATTTCAATCCTTGTTGGGCTATTTAATACAGTAATAATTATAATAATGATTGTCTTCTTTGGAAAATATTATTATATTTTACCTCTTTTCTTTGAACAGTAACAATGTGTCTCTTACCTTGCTTTTATACAGTAAAGCCAGTATGGTCATCATTTGACTCTGTTATTATCCAGTAAAACTTTTTCCATCTTTGTACCCCTTTCACATACTGCTTGTTCATAGAACAATATGTGTACATTCTATCCATGTTTCTGTATTCTTTTAAATAATACTTGTATCATAAATAAGGAGGTGGTCATTCTGTAATGGTTATTGTCATAGGAAATGGACATGGCAACACAAATTTAAATTCTTGACGAGGCTGGTTGAATTTCACATGAATCCAAATATTCTCCTTCCAGCTATGTGTAAATAGTAGGGCAGACTGGGCTCTTTAATCTTAGCATAGCCACTGGTCTAGGAGAAAGAACACTCTGAATTGAAACCAGTTAAAACTCCGCTTAAAAATTACCTTGCTTATATATGTGGAGAAAAGTAGACAAACACGGGATGTTATGGAAACTGGATGTTTATTGTTGACGATGCAACGTTTCGGTCATTTAGACCATCATCAGGACCAAAGCCCAGTTCTTGCTTCAATGAAGGACATTTTCAGAATGCTGAAAAACAGTAGGTTGTCAGTAGGGGCAGAGGTGGCTGGGGGGATGGGTAGTGGATTTTCTTCCCTCTAAATGGGGAGTGTTATATGGAGATGCAGGTGTTTGGTCAGAATGTTGGATGATAGAGATGGGTCAAAAGTGAATGAGTATGTGTATGTGTGTTTGGGAGCTGGATTTGTCATTTGTTGTATATGTGTGAGTTTTATTTTATAAATCTTTCTGTCCATCTATTTGTCTATTTTATATAGTAGTATCTATTTTTCTGTGTATTTATCTATATATTTGACTTGGATTTGAATTTAACTTTTTAGATTCTTATTTTTTATTTTTTTAAATATTGTCGGATTACCCTCCTCACATTTCTCCACCTTACTTATATATGTATATATTAAGTGTTTCTGCATGAGCTTGTCTTTCCTTTCATTTATTCAATGTTAGTATATCATGGATATATCAATGCTAGTCTTGATCAATAAGGAGTGGGAACTCGACTGAATATCTTCCCAATCACCAATGAACCAAATCAAAGAAAATCTCAAAGAACCAATCTTTAAGAAAATCAAGACAAAGGACAGATAACTTGTGTACATGTATAATCAAAACGATCGAAAGTCAGTGACCATTTCACTATAGTATCTATATAGTAAACAAGACCCCCACTTCATCTAAATCCATGACAAATTCTCTATGTAGAGGCAGTTCTTTTGAATGGAAAGCAACCAAAATTATTTACTAGATCAGTAATTCTAATAGCTTTTCGATTTAGTGCGTCCTGGGACACACATATTTGCTTTAAATGGGTCCCTTGGAAAATTTATGGGTCCCAACTAAAACCGTCTAACACCTATATTGTAACCTATCCTGTGTAATTCGTTTCTAAGATACTATTGAAATGCATTTACAGTTAGCTTCAAATGGTAAGGAAGATTTTACTGTGTCCTTTTAGATTTTTGTGCGTCAGGGACGCATGACGCGTACCTATCAGCTTCTCTGTTAGATAATTTTTTTATTTTGATAAATGGGACCCCAACCAACCAGAAGTTCATAAAACTCAAGGCAAAATAAAAAAAATAAAAAACTTGCCTAAAATAACATCAACTTAACTTTCAATCGATTTTCATCTTACATCTTTTACTGTCACATCTTTCAATTTTTCTTTAGCTTCCAGTACAGTAATCTTTTAGCCCCCACCCCACCCCACACACACAAAAAGCGATCCAGCAAAAAATCCAAAAGAAACGAGCATTTAAAAAAAATGCTTAAGTCATTTAATTCACCGTAAAATGTTTTGATAATCACTATAGGTATTACTAAAAACCTAAATAGGTAAATTCCTTGTTTTGTTATTGTTTTTGTTTTCTGTTTCTTTTTCTCTCTCCAATAATTAGCATTTGTAATGCTTGATAGTGTGGTATCTCGTTAGGCAGTCCAGGAGACAGCAACATTTGTATCATGTTACCGAGTCATTGTGAATAAGATTGAATTTGTAGTCACGAATTTCATTCAATTCTGAGTGTAAATCATGGATTATTTTCTTTCTCAGATATTACCGTTTCTGGTAAAGTTCAAAGCGTAGATTACAAAAGAAATTGGTCAATTCGACGAATTTGTTTTATCCCCCACCCCCTTACAGTGCTTTAAAAATATACATTTTCGTGTAAATTTAAGGTGTTGGTTTTATTGTTGTTTGATGGGTTAGATGCGTAAATTACAATGAGACCAAATTAAGTACGAGGGTGAGTAAAAAAGTAATGCCGTTTTCTTTATTTCATGTCAAGTTTTTCATTTATTTATAAAACTAAGACCTACATTGATGCCCTATTGAGGCTCAAAGCAAGAATCCAACAAATGTAGACTCAACTTGCCAAAACTCGACAATATCCTCCTTCTGCATGACAATGCTTGACCACACACAAGCATCAGGACAAGGGGGAAAATTGCCTCATTTGGGTGGACAACTTTACTGCATCCTCCATACTTACCAGATTTAGCCCCTACAAACTATTATCTCTTCGGTCCCATGAACGAGGGTTTGAGAGGCAAAATTATTCCAGTGATGAGGTGGCTCAAAGAACAATCAACAGAATTTTACGGGGCAGAGATACATGCTCTCATTTGAATGTGGGACATTCCTATTGAGAGAAATGATGACTATGTGGAGAAATAGGGATATGATCCACTGAGGACCAGTTTCATTTTGATGTATGATACAGGTTCCTATGTTGGTAATTATGCCTGTCCAAAACAAAATGGCATTACTTTTGACTCACACTCGTAACATCTTTGATATCATTTACCTCTTCCAATTGCCATAGCAACAATCTAAAAGAGAAACATGACAAAATTGATTGACTGATTTTCGTCTCATATCAACCCATCTAGGGTCATTCTATGCAAAGAGGTTAGTAAATCTTGTTTGTTGTATGTATCCAACTATTTGGACAGGGTTTTATACAAGATCAATCTTTTAAGACTACAGCTGGTTTGAATTCAGAGTTATCTTACGAAGAATGAAGAACCCAGTTTGCACAACTATTTACCGATATTTGGGGAAGAACAAATTTTATACACGCCTTTGCCGAGAGCATTGTGTCCTGGGCATGACGTTAAACTCCATTTAATGGTGAAGTTCTAATTCTGAAGCGCTAGGAAGTGTGGAGAAACCCTTCATCGCCATTACTCCCAGGTCCACACAGACCCGGAGTCGTAGTACCTGTTATGGTCCTATCTATGGTTTAAATAGGAAAAAGGTGTTAAAAATCATTTGAAATTTTGTCAGCGTGTCCATTTTCTACAACCATCACGCCATGAGACAAAAACTGGCTTGTTTATTTGGTATCTTCATTTTATAACGCTTCACGCTTTAGTAATTGACTCTGAGCCCAACACTGTTTGGCATAATGGAGAAGAGGAAGTCTGGATTTCTGGAACCAGATAATTAACTTTTTCTTTTATATCTTTGGTGATTTTGGAACAAATAATTCTAACATTTCTTAATTCCATATATTCTCTAATTACCATTCCATTTATTTTAATTAAGCCGTTTTCTATCCAATAAGCTGACCATGACCTGGATTAGCCTACTGGTGGCTATCTTTGTTCTTATGTGTCACTTGTACTGTAATTGTAGTCAACGTATATGCTAGACAAATTAGCTTGATCAGACAAGTCGACACCTGTAGTCCACAACACACGTAGATACTACACATTTCCTCCTTGTATGTATTTTTCTCTCTTTTTCGTTCTGTCTGGGAGATTTAATGATAATTAAATAAGCCAGAATAGTTTTAACGGTTGTGAAGGCAAACGAAAGAGACGGTCAGAAAATATTGGACAGTCCAGAGGGCAATATGTCACTAAAATATATTTGGATTGGTTTCTGCTGGTTTTCTTTTTTATTTGCGGAACTTCTAGTGTTTCATTTGTCAGAAGTGGTTAATCTCACAACCATGCTCTTTCTTTTCTAAAACTTTATTTCGTTCTTTCTTTCTTTCGTTCTTTCTTTCTTTCGTTACTTTTCTACAACTTCATTTCGTTCTTTCTTTCTTTCGTTCTTTACTTTTCTAAAACTTCATTTCTTTCTTTCATTAATTTTCTAAAACTTCATTTCTTTCTTTCTTTCTTTCTTTTTTTTTACTTTTCTAAAACTTCATTTCGTTCGTTCGTTCTTTCTTTCTTTACTTTTCTACAACTTCATTTCGTTCTTTCTTTCTTTCATTCGTTACTTTTCTAAAACTTCATTTCGTTCGTTCTCTCTTTCTTTCTTTCTTTACTTTTCTACAACTTCATTTCGTTCTTTCTTTCTTTCTTTACTTTTCTACAACTTCATTTCCTTCTTCTTTCTTTTTTCATTCGTTACTTTCTAAACTTCATTTCGTTCGTTTCGTTCTTTTTTTTTTACTTTTCTAAAACTTCATTTCTTTCTTTCTTTCGTTACTTTTCTAAAACTTCATTTCGTTCGTTCGTTCTTTCTTTACTTTTCTAAATTCATTTTTTTTTTTACTTTTCAAAAACTTCATTTCTTTCTTTCTTTCTTTTTTTTTACTTTTCAAAAACTTCATTTCTTTCTTTCTTTTTTTTTACTTTTCTAAAACTTCATTTCTTTCTTTCTTTCTTTTACTTTTCTAAGACTTCATTTCTTTCTTTCTTTCTTTAATTTTCTAAAACTTAATTTCTTTCTTTCTTTCGTTAATTTTCTAAAACTTCATTTCTTTCTTTCTTACATTAGGAATAAAACAAATATTCAATAGTTCTCGTAAGTTCCATACAAGTTTCTCAAAAAGATATTATTTTATCTTTTAATTAAAACTAATTTCTTAGAGTCACATTTAAAAAAAAAAGATATTCTAAATACCAGAAATTCTTTAGCACTTCACTCTTAATTATATATACCAACTCTCCCACCCGACTAGGATGTGACACATGGTCAATTTCTTTAACGGATTTGAATTCAAAGAAGACGACAAGGCGTAACATTTGAACTCATACATTCATGTCTTATATTGCTTTTCTTTCTTTTTTATGTTCTTCCTTCCTTCTTTCCATTCCATTTTATTGAAACAGACGATATGAAATTATCTATCTATATCTCTCTCTTTCTACCCCCTCTCTCTCCCTCTCTCTCTCTCTTTCTTTCTCCTTAGAAGTTGCATTTGCTTCCTTTCTTTACTTGAGTTTACTTTTTCTTTCTCTTTCTACCCCCCTCATTCTACCCTCTCTCTCTCCTTCTCTCTCTCTCTTCCCCTTAAAAGTTGCATTTGCTTCCTTTCTTTAATTAAGTTTACCTTTTCTTTCTCTTTCTACCCTCTCTTCTCTCCTCTCTTTCTCTCTCTCTCTCTCTCTCTCTCTCCTTTCTACCCGCCCCTCTCTCCTCCTCTTGCTAAAAGTTGCATTTGATTCTCTTCATTTTCTTCCTCTCACTTTCTCTCTCTTGCTCTCTCCCTCTCTCTCAGTTTTATTGTTTTTCTTAATTCAGTAATTTTTCTCACCACTTCTACCTTTCTTCTTTCCCATTTTCCTTTTCTCTCATTCTTTTTCCACTCTCTCTCTCTCTCTCTCTTTCACCATTCTTTCATTTCTGTTGCCCTTGATGAAGGACTTTTACACTTTGGCTCATTTCTCTTGGCATCTCCCTTGATGCTATGTAATGAGTCTTGAACTGGGATCAACTTGCCTCATTCAAAGTCCTAACATATCAAAATAGGCATGTTTGGCTGAGATTCTGAAACTTAATTATAACATTTTTTTTCCTCTTAGATCTGAAGAGAAGTGTATTGTGTATAATGAGGATTCAGACACTGGATTTCAAGAAATTTATAGTCGATATTAAAGTGCCAACCATTTGAAGTTTAAACTGAACTTATCTCGATTGAATCTGTTCAAGAAAACACCCATTGAAGTGAGGTTGGTTCATTGCTGTAAATGTCCTTTGCTTTTTTAAGTCTACAATTAATCTAAAGGTCAAGTCATCCTGAAAGCACCAGTTCCCACTTGATCACCAAAGTTAAGCAGCAAGGAGCCTGTTCAATACTTAATTGGGTGATCTTTTAAGCAACAGCATGTACTGTAAGCAACATGAGTCCTTTGTTTATGAAAATGACTTGAATCAGCATTAAATGACCGAAAAGGGTTGATATACAATACCATAATACAAAACAACCAACCAGCCAACCTAACAGTTTGTGAGTTTGATTCTCACTTGGTGCCCCATACTTCTGATCTGATGCCATATCTAAGCTAGTTTATTAAATAACTATTTATATGTATTTACCAAACCCCTCCACATGAGAAGGATGTGACACAAGGTAAATTTCTTAAGTGGAGTTTAATAGGTTTGAATTCAGAATTTTCCTTCTTCTAGACTGGTTGCCTTGCCAAGGTTAAAGATCCAAGACTGTCCTACTATTTACCCATGGCTGGAAGAAGAATAGTTGGATTCATACCTTTCCCAAGGGTATTAACACTATGTGAAAATGCAAACAGCCTTGTCTAGGATTTGAACTCATCTTTTTGTGTCCATTTCCTATGACAGTAACCATTACACCATGCTCCTCCTGAATAACTATTTATAGTGAAAGGCCACTTCACGTTTTGTAACAGTTAGCAAGCTGAAATCCTGGACAGAGCTACAGTTCACATAACACTAATACATTTGGGAAAGGTATGAATCCAACTACTCTCCCTCCAGCTCTGTGTAGATAGTAGGGCAGACTGGGCTCTTTAATCTTAGATAGGCAACCAGTCAAGGAGAAGGAAAACTTTGAATTCAAACCTGTTAAACTCCGCTTAAGAAATTGACATTGTGTCACATCCTTCTTGTGTGGAAGGGTTGTTAAATATGTATAACAGTGTGCAAATTATTTCTGCTGAGTATTGTTACTTGAAGCAATAATTGTTTACTAAGGATTATTATTAGTTACTTAAAACCATATAATAGTGTGCAAATAAATATAAAAAGCTCTAAAAAAACCTACAACATCAAGTCTTGTGTTCGTTACTAAAAACTAACTACCCATAAAAGAACAGAGAGAAAGCCAGCCCAACAACAGCCCAGATACTCAGATGTACAGTAGTAGCAGATATAAGAAGATCCTAAAATAAGATAAGTATACCTATATAGCTTATGGCTAATTTGGTACCGTGACTTAATAGCAGAACTAGTTTTAGAACCGTGAACTAACGAAACTCCACCTGGTTTTAAAGGTAAGAGTTTGCATTCCACAACACAACCCCCACACAGAGTTAGAAAGACACAAGAAAACGATTCCATCATCAGTATCAACATCACACTATGCAACAAATACTCCTTAAACAGGGCCCAGCAACATTACACCAGGGAGAGAGACAACCCCAACAATTAGATACAACATCTAACAAAAGAGAACCTGATTCAGCTAGAGACAAATATTAGATATTTAAAAAAATTGCAGTGAATGTAAGTAAAGTTGGCAGAGTGGCCTATTGTCAGTATCAGCCGGAGAGTGAGGGAGTCTATTCCTTTTTTGCTAGCACTAGACTAGGGAAATTGTTTTAGCATCTGAGTTGGAGTGCCATCAGCTCCTCATTTTGCCACACAGATCCAGGCTATGCTACTCATGCTCTGAGTTAGTGAGGGCTGTTATTGAACCCAGAACCTTGTGGTTCTTAGGTAGAAGCTCTTCCAACTGAACTAAACCAGCTCTGTCATAAGGAGTATTTCTCAATTACCAATTAAATATGAATACTTGAAGAGATTGATAGAGTATTAAGGAGGATGGTGGTAATTGAAAACAAAGGCCACCACCAGGCACAGTTGGTATTAAAAGAGAAGAACAAGAACAAGAACAACAGTAAAAACAAAAACAAAAATAAGATGAGGATGAAGAAGAAGAACAAGAAGAAGGCATCTAAATGACTTAGTAATAGTATTACTAAAATCAGCAAGAAATGAGCTTGAATGAACAAGAAATAAAAGGAACCCAGAGAAACAGGCCGAGAGACAGCCCTGAAGAATATGGCGGCTGAGTTACCAAGTAAGAGCACCTCATCATCTTATCTGTCTGTCTCTCTCTCCAATTATATACACTTGTGTTAAGGGGTATATAACAGAAGAAGAAGAAGAAGAATTGTTGGGTTTGGTTTAGTTTCTTTGTTTAATGGTACATCAATCTTCATGGGTTATTCAATGCCAAAGGTATCCTTGTAGAAGAACAGTAGTTATACAATTTAACCAATAGTTAGGGAGTATCAGGAGTTCCCTACTTTCCTAAGGGTATTAATTTGAAAGTGGACATAATTATGCAATTAGTGGTTGAAGTTGTTTAGTTCAGCCCATTATCCACTGCAACTCCCCAGGTAATGGTTAGGAATTTAGTCTAGAAGACCATTGCTAGTGAGTTTGGGCCTCCCATACTTCTGGCCTTGTGCCAAGCAAAGATTAGCAAATCACTAAGATTGAAAATACTTGGGCTTCTCATGGTGGAATGGTTAGCATGTTAGTCAGGCAGATCCATTGCTGCTAAATAGTGAATTCAATTATCATTGGATGCTCCATTTAGTTTTTAAAGGGTGCCTTGGTTGATCTAATGGTTAGCAATTTATACTCGCAGACCATAACTAGTGATTTTGAATCTCACTGAGGGCCGCATACTTGTGCCTTGTGTCAAATTCAAGCTATACTTAGTTTTTAATGAGTCCCTTTAGTTGTGTAATGATTAGCAATCTAGACTGGCTGACGATTACAGTGTGCCTAACACTCTTGACCTTGTGCCACACCTAAGAAATGCTTAATAAAATATTTTCTTTGCTTCCTACTATGCCAGCTTAACACAAGGTTTTTTTCTATGTAGGGATTTTGGTAATTTATGAGGAAGTGCATCCCGGTCTCCCGTCTCAAAAACCGCTACCCGGTGACTATCAAAATAACAACCCCAGCTCGTCGTATTTCTTGTTTATTCATCGTAATTTGTCGTAATTCTTGTTTAGATATGAAGATGGATATATAGTTTTGAATAAACTGAGATAAATAGATAAACAAACAAAATGATATAGATAGATACAAACAAATGGAGATAGATATTTTCGACAAGTAAATGTATTTGGGGGGGGTGCTTCTTTTTTGTCATAATTCTTGTTTATTTAAACTAAAAACAAGAATTAAACAAACATGAATAAAAAAAATCTTAGTATTTAAAGTAATATAGATAAATATGAACAAATTGAGATAGATAGATAGATAGTTTTGAATAGTCTGGGCTGGGTCGTTATTTTAATAGTCACCGGGCAGCAACTCTTGAGGCAGGAGACTGGGACGCACTTCCTCATAAATTATCAGGATTTTTCATGGGGTATCATGAACATATTGAACTTGCTATTCAATAATAATAGATCTGTGAGACTAGCTTGCTAACCATTACACCCAGACAAGACGCCTTATCAAACAACTAAAATAGAAAAGAAAGAAAAGAGCCTTGATACCTAAAGTATTAGAGGACTAACCCTAGTGAGAGCATTTCCTAAAACCCTCCTTAGAACAAGTTGGTAAATCCTTTCTGACAGGATTGGCATATTCATCCTGGAATCCGATTGCAATCAATCGTGCCACCTTTTCTACTCTTCCTTCAACCTGTTTGTCCGTGATAATCCATCGTGTCAGGATTCTGGACTGTCCCGAGTTAATCAAAAGAGATTTGGTGTCACTTGGTCTTCGTTTCAAGCAAAATCCAACAGTCACAATTGCCTCAAGAAGAAGAAAACAACAACAACAAGAACAAGATGTAGAAGAAGAAGATCAAAAACAGAAAGAAGAAGAAGAAGAAGAAGAAGAAGAAGAAGAAGAAGAAGAAGAAGAAGAAAGAAGATCAAAAAGAAGAAGAACAAGAAGAACAAGAAGAAGATCAAAAAGAAGAAGAAGAAGAAGAACAAGAAGAAGAACAAGAACAAGAACAAGAACAAGAAGAACAAGAAGATCAAAAAGAAGAAGAAGAAGAAGAAGAAGAAGAACAAGAACAAGAACAAGAACAAGAAGAAGAAGATCAAAAAAAGAAGAAGAAGAAGAAGAAGAAGAAGAAGAACAACAACAACAACAACAAGATCAAAAAGAAGAAGAAGAAGAAGAAGAAGAAAAAGAAGAAAAAAAAGAAGAGCAAGAACAAGAAGAAACAGAACAAATGACAGCATTCGTAAGATCAACAAGAATATTTGAGAAAATTGTTAGGACTATTAAGGAAATTCCCTGACCTTGGATATTTATCTCGAGAGAAGTCACTTGATGAAATTGCCATGGTGGAAACAAAAATGGGAATTTTGAAATTGAAACGCCTACTCACTCACTGAAGGTCAGCTGAAAAGTTCATAGGCTAACCAAGATTCTCTCATCGAATTTGACCAAATGAGGTTCATTTTTCAGCATAGACTCCCTTGCAGTCTACACATTTGGTGTTGCAGTACTTCTATACCATTGGTAAAAAAAAAGTCAATAGCAGCGGATATGACATATAAACTTTTCAGCCCCCACCCACCCTCAACATGACAATTACGGTAGATTAAAATGAGCAAAACATTTAAACGCTGCATGGATATAGGGATTTAATGGAAAAAAAGAAAAATATGTAAAAACATGAAGGTTTTATTCAACCTGTCAGCTGTGACTGTAGAATACAATGGCTGCACCTCTACAGAGGGGTAAGGTAATTTATGAGGAAGTGCGTCCTGGTCTCCTGCCTCAGAAATTGCTACCAGGTGACTATTAAAATAACGACCCAGCTCAGTCTATTCAAAACTATCCATCTTCATATCTATCTATCTATCTTTCTCAATTTGTTCATATTTATCTATATTACTTTAAATACTAAGATTTATTTTTATTTATGTTTGTTTAATGTCTTGTTTTTAGTTTAAATAAACAAGAATTACGACAAAAAAAGAAGCGACCCCCCCCCCCTCAAATACATTTACTTGTCGAAAATATCTATCTATCTCCATTTGTTCATATCTATCTATATTATTTTGTTTGTTTATCTATCTATCTCAGTCTATTCAAAACTATATATCCATCTTCATATCTAAACAAGAATTATGACAAATTACGATAATAAAGAAGAATTACGACAAGCTGGGGTTGTTATTTTGATAGTCACCGGGTTGCAATTTTTGAGGCGGGAGACCGAGACGCACTTCCTCATAAATTACCAGGGGTAAGACACCCACACACACATACACATAATGGGATCACTTGTTGACTGTGGGTGGTGACCCATAATGCCTGAGGACAGGATCATGATGGCTGACCAGTAGGTGACCCGTTGTAGTGGACTAGTCTACCTTACCCTTTTCTTAGAAAGTAAATGAACTGGTCTAAGACTACTTGTGTACTGCTGTTTAGTGCAGTGGCAGAACATTACAAGAACCGTCTACTTACTACCTCAATTTGCAAAGTACTTTATTGTAGCGCAAACCCTGATTTGGATGTACTAGTATACCAAATATTCTATGTTCCAGTATCCAACACCTGGATAGTAAGTGGTTCCATGACATGCAACACTACACTATGGCTCTTATTTGGGCTTGACAGGCAGTTGGAGTGGCCTCATCTGATCAATTGGCTGATAGTGTCAAACCCTAGCACCTATATGACTGTCTAAACCATATCTATTAATAATGGAGATTCGCTTCCGGTTTTTGTCTGTAACAAAAATTATGTCACTGCTTAGTCACTCCTTACGTTATCCAAAATCGTCATAACATAGAATAAATAAATTAACATTTTTAATCCTTTAATGAATTTGATGATTTTATTTACTTAGGTACAAACTCGCTGACATTGAATTTTTTACTCCCACCCCTCAAGCAATATGTTTCAAAAATTTATTTTTACATCGCCCGGAGTGCGTTGTTTTATTTTGCTAGTTCTTCTAATTGCACTATGACCAAACGCACAACACTTTTTATCATATTTGTGCTAGAAAGCAGTGGCTGTGGGTCAACAGCCAATTTATTAATACATTTGTTGTTTCTAATTTATTGATCCACATGAACTTAATTAAAATTATTTCTACCAATTTGTTAACTCTTAACATCCTATACCACCTCATTCCGCCCAGCCAGAAGTCACATCCGTTTTCCTAATCTGCCCCAAATGATAACCTTTGTTTAAATGTAATATTAAACATATTTAGAAATCTTTGAGTTAAGTGAAATAACAGGTAACTTTATGTGCAAAGGTCATTTTTAGCCATTTTTTATAAATCCTTATAGGAATGAAGCTCTGGACTGAGAAAATTCTCAACAAGGATGTTAAGAGTTAATACACACTGTGGTGTAATAATTGTGGGTCAACCAGAATTTGAGATTAAAAATAAAGCTGTGTTCAGATTTCTAGAGAAAGAGAAGAAAAAGAAATAAGAGCAAACAAAGGTTAAAATTTGGAAGAGTAAACACACAACGGGGTGCCAGTAACTTGACCGAGGAATGACCCAGGAATGTGTATGTTGTTCCTTGACCTAACGGCTACTAACAATAAAGACTACTACTAAAACTTGAGTAGGCCCATACTACACATATCGTTCCAGAGTTTGCCACAAATGCACTTTGGTACTGTGACCACACCGTTATATTACCCACATGAATTTAAACAAAACCTATATATACAAGGAAGAGTAAAAAATTATCCACACTTTTGCCATAACATACCTTTATTATTGTCACACTGCATTCTGTGCATGCATGCTTATCATTGGTATTGTTTTTTTTTATGTGATAGAAGTTTGAGCCTGATCACACCATTTTGCTTGCTGTCTTTACAGTGTAAACATGGCCACTCGATTAGCAGAATGCACCAAGAAAGTGACACAATTTCTCTGTTCGAAAGGAGTGTCAGAGGATAAAATTCAGTGGAGACTTTTAGTACAATATCAGGACAGTGCACTACCATACAGAAGTGTCTATAAGGGGATACAGAAGTTTAAATGTGGACGGACAAGTTTGACTCAAAAAAAGAGGGAGCAGAATTCCCATCAACCTCCACCATTGAGGAGAAGATTCAGCAAGCTCAAGAGATGGTAATGGCAAACATGGGAGTTATCATCAATGAAGTAACTTGTTCTCGACAGGTTAGCCATGGTTCTGCCTATCAAATCATCTAAGATGAGCTTGACTTCCATAAAACAACAGTGCAGATAATATTTGAATCTCCCTTGTATAAATATATATACAAGGTGTGTCAAAAAAGTATAAAGATTTTTTGAACTTTTTGACACACCTTGTATTCTTAAAAAATTAACGTTCCATTCATTATTTATTTCTATCTTGGTAAATACAGCTTCAAACTCGGCACTTTTATGACACACCTTGTATTCTGAAAAAAATTAACGTTCCATTCATTGTTCATTTCTATCTTGGTAAATACAACTTCAAACTCGGCACTTTTATGACACACCTTGTATTCTGAAAAAAATTAACGTTCCATTCATTGTTCATTTCTATCTTGTTAGATACAGCTTCAAACTCTGCACTTTTATGACACACCTTGTATTCTGAAAAAAAATTAACGTTCCCTTCATTGTTCATTTCTATCTTAGTAAATACAGTTTCAATCTCAAATACTTTTATGACACACCTTGTATATCTAAAAAGATTTGACATTAAATAACCCACAATGGTTGGTATGCCAATAAAGAAAATATCTGTGGCGAGCCGGAAGTTCTTACTTCAACGGACAGAAGTCGAATGACAAAAATAGGTAGTTTGCACATGGGGATTGTGCACCCTGGTAAAAGAGAAAAATTAAAATAAAATTTGTAAAATTCAATCAATCAGAGGCGTTCCCGCCTAATAAGAAAAATAATCGAATGGAGCCTCGCGGAGCCTACCTGGATTCTATAAATACCCAGACTTTTTCATTTTCAAGCAGAAAGATTTTACCAGGGTAAACATATCCAACCAACCAACCAACCAACCAACCAACCTAGAAAACTGAAGAATAGCTTTAAAAATGTTCACTTCACTGAGTTCACTTTTCAGTACCATGTTTCCATTACTGAAGTACCCTTTTTGAATTTCCTCTTTAATAGTTGACTGCTGTATGTTATCTCTTTCATTCATTCCTAACTATTTGTATATGCTATCATGACCTGTCTCATTGATTCTGGTGCTTATATCAAGTTTTAAGTCTGCAGTTTTGGTCAATTTATCCTTTCTTGAACAAAGGCTGCTTTGTCACACACAAGTAATCACATGTTTCATTTTGACATTATCACAGAAGGTCTTAAGAATGATAAGCAGACCATTCTTTTGGCAAACGTTTTAAGCTTGTCAGTATAGTTCAAGAGGTTCAGTTTGACATTTGGGGATTTTGGCATTTGTTAACATGCTTGGTGCAACATCATGGGATTCTTTATTAAAAAAAACAAAACCTTCTCATCATTCAAGTAAAGTTACTAACGAGAGGCGTAAAATTTACTTCTGGTTTGAGATTTCACTACTTCACTTGTGTAGCCACATGTTTAGAAAATTCAAAGAAAATTTTTCTTTTACACTTGGAATAACTTTTACCATTATTCAATTGAAGTAAGTATAAAATCAGTCTATTTTATATCCTTTGTACTTCAATCTATTATTTCATATTTATTATAAAAGAACTAATTTTTTTGACAAAAATATATGTTAAAAAAAAATCATAGAAAAATTTCATTCACAAAAAATATGTCAAAAAAAAAAAAAAAACCTTTAGAAAATTAAACATTATCACCAATTCATTTCAAAAACGTAGTCGGCATTAAATGACCCATTGAGGTTGATATGCCATAAAACAAGAACAAATCAATCAAATAATTTTTTTGGTCTGAAATTTATCACTAAAAAAAATGTCATCTAGGAATTACAAATTACAGCAATGAGTGAAAAGAAAGAAAACTCTGAATTTAAATGAGTTTTACTCCATTTAAAAATTGACCTTATATCAAGTCCTTGCCATGGTGGGGGTAGGGTCAGTAAATAGTTGCCTCTGTGACATAATGGCTTGGTTCAAACTTGTAAAGTATATATATCAACCAAGCCCTTCATATGAGCAGGACGTGACACAAGGTCAATTTCTTAAGTGAAGTTTAACAGGTTATATTCTTTGTTTTTTCAGTTTATTCAGTATTTTCCTTCTAGACTGGTTGCCTAACCAAGGTTAAAGAGCCCAGTCTGCCCTACTATTTATCCATAGCTGGTAGGAGAATTCTTGGATTCATGTCTTTCACAAGGGTATTGACACTATGTGAAATGCAAATAGCCTTGTCCAGGATTTGAATTTGCCTTGCCATGTTCATTTCCTACTTGTATAGTTGCCAAATTAGACTACTTTATTCATTCATCTGTGTGGCTTTCAAATCACACACATTAAAAATTGACCTTGGGTCACATCCTACTCCTTGCAGAGGGTTTGGATAAGTACATACAATCCTACCCCCAGCTATTGATGAATAGTTGGTTGGTTGTTTTTTATTTTTTATTTTATGGTATATCCTTTTCAGGTCATTTAATCATTTGGATATTCAGTTTCTTACAGTACCTGCTGCTGCTTAATGGGGTTCCATGAAAGTATTGAACAGGCTCATCACTGCTTAACTTCAGTGATCTAGCAGAAACCAATGCTTTCATCGTGACTTGTCTATAAGCCTTGATAAATAGTAGAGCAGAAGAGGCTCTGTAGCCTTAGTTCAGCAAAGAGTCAAGTAAACTCTAAATTCAAATGAGTTGCACTCTACTTAAATATTGACCTTATATCAAATCCTTGCCATGGCACAGGGGTTGGATAAGTGCGTGCATACTTTGTATTATACAATTGATTTCCTGTTAATCTCTCAATTATTGTTTGTCGAAATTCTATTGAGATATTGGCATGTATGGGCAAAGTAAAAGTAAATGACAGAAGTCTATTAGTGGGATTATGGAGTCTGGGGATGAAGAAAACAAAAGAAGTTGAAGAAATTCAATATCTACTAGCCTTTGCCATAGACTAAGAAAACACTGCAAAATCTCTATAATAAGAGGAACGATAGGAAATAGTATCATATGAAAGAAAATTAATTGTAGATAGAAAGCTTTTATTTTTTTAAAGTTTTTTATTTTTTTGCAATTAACGATTAAATTTTCAGTACAAATGATATACTGACTTATAATTAATGTATTGGTTGATATATGAACTTGATATGTTTCTTAAGATTTGGTTTGTTTTGTTTTACGGCATATCAACCTCGGTGGGTCATTTAATACCGACAAAGTTGTGAAATAAATTCATTTTTAATGCATAATACAATTTTGTTTATGAACTCATGTTTTTCTATTTAACCCATAGATGGGACCCTAACAGGTACTACCACTCCGGGTCAGAGTGGACCAGGGAGCAATGGTGATGAAGGGGTGCTCCACATTCCCCAAACCTCCAGAACTGGAACTTCACCATCAGATAAAGTTTAACGTCATTCTCAGGACATGCAGACCCACAGCCACCGCCTTCTAGTACCCATATGATAAAAAGGGTTGAGGATTGCCATAAGAGCAATAGGGTTGGGGCAATCATATAGATGCTAGGGCTTGACATGACCAGCTGATTGATCGGAGGGGGCCTCTCTGACTGCCCGTCTAACCCAAGATAGGGCCAAAGTGGAGTATTGCAAGTCATGGACTGCTCATCCACCTGAGTTCAGTTGGTTTATCTCAGTCGGTAGACCCAGAGTGGTAGTACCTGTTAGGGTCCTATCTATGGGTTAAATAGAAAAACATGAGTTGATAAACAAAATTGTATTATCCATTAAAAATGAAATTATTTCAAAACTTTGTTAGCATTAAACATTTTTTTGCCAATAGAAGTATTTGGCATAAAATAACCCAAGGGGTTGACATGCCGTAAAACCCAACCAACAATTAATCATCTATATATTAATACACATGTTCCTTATTTGTATGAGTGTTATTATCTTGCAACACCCTCGAGTTAAAAATGAAACTGTCCGAATCATCCAAGATTAAATGCAAAAATATAAATCCTGATTATCTGGTGTTGCTCATCCACCGAATTCTTATTTTTTTTACTGTAAGATATTTAGAGGACAATGAAAATGTCATAAATATTTATGATAAATATTTTCAATTTATTTTGAAATTATTGAGTAAATAATTTTTATCATTGACCTGTATTTGCAGAAAAGGTGCAGATGATGAACAGTGTCTTTGTTGTTGTTGTTGTTGTTGTTGTTGTTTTAAATTTTGCTTGTAAAGAATTTTACATTCTTTGATGTGAGTGAATGTTAAGTGTGAGTCAGTGGTTCATCAGTTTGATTAATATTGACAAGTTGATGTTCACCTGGTAAATGCACACGGTGTCAGTTAGCAGGAGAGGGGATGATTTTGTGCAGTAAGCGCAGTAAGCGCACTACATCTGTCACATTCCCCAGTTTTAATCATATTCCTTGACTTAATGTGTCAGGTAAAAGAAAAAGTAATAATAAGAAAAAGGTAGTGCAGTAGACACAGACACAAAGCATGTGTGCATCAATATATGTATATATATGTGTGTGTGTATATATATATATATGTATCAATATATGTGTATGTATACATGTGTGTATATATATGTATCAATATATATGTATGTATACGTGTGTGTATCTATCTATCTATATATATATATATATATATATATATATGTGTATAAATTTGTATATATATATATGTGTATAAATTTATATATATATTTTTTTGGTGGGGGGGGGGAGAATATGTGTGGGGACTCTAATCATTACCCCAGCTGTTTTTTTTTTCAGCTGGTGTAATGGTTAGAGTCCCCGCCTGTCAGCTTGACAGTCAGGGTTCGAATCACACACAAAGCAGTCTTCTTGTCTATAGCTCTGCTGATGAGGCCTAATAGGCTGAAATGTACATACAGAAAATGATTTTTCTCGATTTTTTTAGCCTTACATTTGAATAGGTATGCCCGCCTAATTCATTAATTATCAATTAATTAATTTTCAAAATTAGGTACGATTTCAATCAAACACATTGTTTGTTTGTTTACTTCTCATATATATATATATATATATATATATACACACACATTTATATATATATTTGTATGTATATTAGATGCTAGGTATTGTCAACATATTTCAGGTTCATCGCCATGCATATTTTATATATATATATATATATATATATATATATATATATATATATATCATTGATATTGCTAATATAGTTTTCCATATTTAGTAAAGAGTGCTCAATATCATTGATAGAGTTGGTAAATATGTTAGGGTAGCAAAGATATAAAGTCAACAGCACTTGATAACTCTCAGTTTCTCGCCTATGTTATATTCAATCTATATATATGTATATATATATATACTTGGTTCGAATATATACTTTGAGTCAAATATATATATATATATAATCCAAAAGTCTACAAGAAGAAATCTTCCTTATTACACAAGAGATTAAAAAAAAAAACCTGTCACAGTTTGAGAGCTCAATGTGTGCTCTTAATGTTAGAGTCACAGAGCAAATATATAAGTAAAGAAATAACAAAAGACTTAGACTATAATGCTAATCCTCTAAGTCTTTTGTTATTTCTTTACTTATATATATATTATATATATAATATATATATATGTATATACATGCATGTATTTATGATGAACATTAAATTAATTTTGATGATACCTAACATCTAATATACATTCAAATACATATATATATACATATAATTATCACACATACACATATGTATGTATGTATTACCCAAACACTCCACCAAGAACAGGATGTGATGCAAGTTCAATTTTTAAGCTTGTTTAAATTTTTCAGACAATACTCTGAATATTATATATATATATATACAAACTGAAAATAAGATTGTCGCATTCTGAATATGTGTTCCTTTTAAAGGTTAAATGTACAGATCATGAAGTATATAATGACATAAAGGAAAAAGTTTCAAAATAAAGAGTGTATCAACAGAACTTAGACTCGTGTTTGAATTGTCTATATCTTCCACCTTCACGATGGTTTTTGCAATATTATTTTTTGTCTGTATCTATATATTCATAACAGAAAGATTCTGTATGAATGTTGTATCTTTGTTTGTACAACAACCGAGCACATACGCTTCTATAAAGGAAAATTTGTCAAAACCAGCAAAGACCAAAGTTCAATAAAATCCATACACTATTTGTAAGTTGATAGCATTGGAACAATCATATAGGTGCTAGGGCTTGATGTAGCTAGTTGACTGATTTCAGGAGCCCTCTCTGCCTGCCTGTCTAGTCTTAGTAAGGGCCAAATTGAAGTGTTGCATGTCATGGACTGCTCAGCCACTAGGATTCTGTTCTTATGAATCATGAATCACCACCCATGGCCAACAGCTGGCCTAATTGGGGTGGGAGGATTTTACCTCTCTGCAGAGGTGCAGTCAGTGCTAGGACTTGACAGAGCCAGACGATTGATCAGAGGGGCCTCTAAAACTGCCTGTCTAGCCTAAGTAAGGGCCAAATTGGTGTATTGCATGCCCTGGACTGCCCAGTGATGTGTTGCATATCACGGCCAAAAGGGGGGGGGGGGATTTAAGATTTATGGGGGGATTTATGCAGAGGTATAGTTGGTGTATTCTGTAGCCCCATTATATGTTGTTAGGAGCATTGAATTCAGAGTTTTCTTTCTCCTCAGGTGGTTGCTTCACCAAACCTATAGTTTTATCTATAATTGGGTCAAGAAAAGATGTATTCATATATTTCCCTGGAGCATTCATTAAAAAATGAACATAAACAACAACAGCTGGAATTTGAAATTGGTCTACCAATTATATTTCCTTCCTTGTTAACTATCACACTAACCCCCCCCCCATACTCCAGAATTCATAGTTGCAGGCAATATGTTTCAAAAATCTATTTTTACATCGCCCGTATTTGAACTAGTATATATTTATATATATATATTTCTGGATGAGGCCTTTTGAACAACCCTTTGTATATACATTTATGAGAGAAAGAAATGGATATAAATCCAACAGTATGTGGAAAAATAATAAATGAATGTGAAAAATAATTTGGTTAGTTGGTTAGTTGAATATATAGATATATTAATATGATAGTTTTATTAAAGAAATTACAATCAATATATTCTCTTGCTGAAAGTTATAGTAAGATTATTTTCTCAATGAAAGTCAGAGGAGTAATTCTGTCAATGAAACCTTGTGGTTCCTAGTCGGAAGAGCATCCGACTAGGAACCACAAAATTCTGGGTTCGATACCAGCCCTCGCCAACTCAGCGTATGAGTAGCACAGGGATCTGTGCGGTAAAGTGAGGAGCTGATAGTAGGCGTGGCGCTCCACCTCAGACACCAAAAATAATCTCCTTGGTCAAGTGCTAGTGAAAAGGGAATAGACTCCCTTGCTGTCTGGCTGATACCAACTTTAAGCCATCCCGAAGACTTTATTTTTACTTTTTATTCCCCAAAATAATTTAATTCAAATATTGGAACGTCAACAAATGTTCTTTTAAAAAGGTTTCTAAAACCAGAATACTTTTATTTTAGCTTGTATATATATTTACCAACCCCTCCGCATGATCAGGATGCGATACAACGTCAATTTCTTAAGCAAAGTTTAACAGGTTTGAATTCAGAGTTTTCCTTCTCCTAAACTGGTTACCTAGCCATGGTTAAAGAGTCTCCCTTGCTATTTACCCATAGCTGGAGGGAGAATTGGATTCATACCTTTCCCAAGATTATTAACGCCATGTGAAATGCGAACAGCTTTGTCCAGGAATTGAACTTTGATCGACAAGTGCATTTCCTATGACTTTAACCATTAAATCATACGGCTCTATTTTAGCTTGTATAACAGACTTAGGCAGTAACATCTCCTTCACAGAAAACAATGTTAGTGCATCTGTAGGAATGACATAGTCCGCTATAAATAAATTATCAGTCGTATGGAAATCCAATCTCACAGACAAGTTAAAGAGAGTTCTTCCAGGCTGTTGTCGTATCAGTACTGCTGTATGGCTGCACCACCTGGACCCTAACTAAGCGACTAGAGAATAAACTAGATGGGAGCTGCACAAGAATGCTGTGGGTGATCCTGAATAAGACGTGGAAACAGCACCCCATGAGAAAGCAGCTGTACGGCCACCTGCCACATATCACCCAAACCATCCGAGTAAGATGGACAAGACATGCAGGACACTGTTGGAGAAGCACCTGTACGGCCACCTGCCACATATCACCCAAACCATCTGAGTAAGATGGACAAGACATGCAGGACACTGTTGGAGAAGCAAGGACGAACTCATAAGTGATGTCCTCCTGTGGAAGCCAGCACATGGGCACACCTGTGTGGGCCGACCAGCAAAGACGTACATTGACCAGCTCTGTGCAGATACAGGATGCTGCATAGAAGACCTCCCAAGAATGATGAGTGATAGGGACGGATGGAGAGAGATTGTCATGGATATCCGTGCTAACAGTGTGACATGATGATGATGATGTCTTAACAAAGAAAATAAAGTGTAAAAAAATGGGGGAAGGGCTCGGAAATTTAAAAATTAGAATATTATGAAAAAGTCTTGTATTCACCATGCCAAATAAAATAATAACTAAAAAATAATAATTGTGAAAAATAAATAAATAGCTATGAAAAAAAATTGTCTTTAATTAGTTTACAAAAACTGTAATGTACATTAAGAAAAATAATTAAATAGATTTTTATTTTGTTTTTAAAAATCAATTAATCATTCATGTGTGTGTGTGTGTGTGTGTGTGTTCTAAAAAAAACAATGATGCAAGAATTTAATGACTAAAATCAAAAAAATAGGAACTGAAATTAAAATAGATCTGACTAAATGTGTGGCTAAAAATCTATTTAAGAAAATAACAAAAAAAAAAGAAAAAGAAAAACAAGACTTTAGCCTCTTTCTTTTTTTGAAATCGTAAAAAAATTAAAAAAATTAAAAAATTAAAAATTTAAATAATTGATTTTTAAAAAATGCCAACAAAATCTTACACATTTTACAAGTTTTGCTTTTGATCACAAGACCATAAGCATTTTCACTTTTAGAGTCAAGTGTCATATATGTCTAAATGGGATTAATTGGATTAATACTTGGATTATTGTTCAGAAGTGGGATTGCCTTAAATGATGCTGACCCCCCCCCAAAAAAAAAAACAAAAAAAAAAAACATGGCTACTAAATCTCTCGGCAACCAAATAAACTAAAATTATACAATTCTTATATAGATTTTGTTTGATGGGGGATGGAGTATTCAGTTTATGTAGTATGGGCTGAATATTTTCTTTATATATATATATATATATATATATATATATATATATATATATAGAGAGAGAGAGAGAGAGAGAGATTGAGGGTACTGAAGACAAAGACATATCTATGGAGGTGTGTTAAACCTGTTAATCTTTGCTTAAGAAATTGACCTTGTATTATATTCTACTTGTGTGGATGGTTTATATATATATATATATATATATGTGTGTGTGTGTGTGTGTGTGTGTGTGTGTGAGGTATCCAAAACTTGGTAGTAAGGGATAATTTTATATGTGATTTCTAAGTGTCAGAACTGTCCAAAATATTGTTTCTCAACCAAAGGCTATTAAGAGATTGAATTTAGACATTATTAACATAAGAGGCTGATTCTCAAGGCAGGTCTTCTTTGTTTATAAGATTGGTGCAATAGGATCTCTAAAACCAGAATACTTAAAAAAAAAAACTAGAAGTGGCTACCCGGCATTGCCTGAGTAGAAGGGGAATAAAACGTTAGTCTTGCAGATCCATTGAATGTTTGGGTCTCCCATTGATTTATGTTTTAATCATGAACACCACCAATGACTTTCCTTTCTCTTACTATTCAAATCCTAATTTTTAAATATTCTCCCAGATAAAAATAAAATCTTCATTATTTTTGCATAAAAAGCAAGCTCTGCTGATAGTGAATGTGTATATATATAGTAAGAGTATTTACTGGATTTCGTTGGAGCCCTTATTCTCCGTTAGTGGTTATTGTTTGGATGAAAGATGGAAGCAAACACGAATATAAAATACAGACACATGTATTATCAAAAAAGTACAGAAATGTTGTTGCAAATTTTGATGGCATTTGTTACGAGACTTATCTGTGAGGGGAAAATATGTTCGTTGAAGAAGTGGCTCTAGAAAGGGAATTCTGGTCGCTGTGGTTGTAGAGCTCTGTTGAGACGCGTCTGTTTTGTCGGTTCTCATCTGATAAGTAAAAGTACTCGCCTGGGTAACTGTTCTTTTAAATGAGGGTGGATGGGGCCCTTTTTAAGTGGACTATTTAGGTCCGCAGCCTTCTGATAAGTATGCTGTCGAAATGGCCTTCAGTTATGCTATGAGACAGCCTAGAAAGTATGCTGGTTAAAAAATGCCTCCGTCCAGGTCAAGCGCCTACAGACAAGTAAGTGGTTTGGTTTTGGCGCCAACCCCGTATTGGCGATTCACCCTCTAGCGGCAGGGGAAGATAATTCTCTATCAGATTTCCGATAATATTTATGTTTGTCGTTAATTGTTTTATTTTTGCAGTTTCCTCAGGACATACATACATACACACAACTGTCCTTTATATAAATGTATATATATAGATAGATAGATATCTACAGGAGAGTTTGATTTCCTTTGTAATTTCCCTGGTTTGTTTGTTCAACTTAAAGAATTACTTATATAACTGACTATTTCATCTTGGGAAGCGTGTGGTGTAATGGTTAAAGTCATGGGAAATGGACTCGTCGCCCTGAGTTCAAATCCTGGACGTGGTAATTGTATTTCATTTAGCACTAATATCCTTAGGAAAGGTATGAATCCTACTCTCCCTCCAGCTATGGGTAAATAGTAGGGCAGACTGGGATCTTTAACCTTGGTTAGGCAACCGGTCTAGGAGAAGGAAAACTCTGAATTCAAACCTGTTTAACTCCGCTTAAGAAATTGACCTTGTGTCGCATCCTGCTCGTGCGGAGGGGTTGGTGAATATATATTTCATCTTGGGATCTTAGTTTTCACTCGAAAAAAAAGCCGCCCTGTGGGCTGGGGCGTTAGAATTCACCGACTGCACCCCTGCAGAGGGGTAAAACTCCCCCAATGGGGCCACCTGTTGGCCGTGGGTGGCGACCCGTGATGCTTAAGGATAGAGCCCAGGTGGATGAGCAGTTCATGACATGCAATACTCCACTTTGGCCCTATCTTGGGCTAGACTGGCGGTCGGAGAGGCCCCCTCCAATCAATCAGCTGGTCACGTCAGGCCCTAGCACCTATATGATTTTCCCAACCCTATTGCCCTTATGGCAAGCCCCAACCCCTTTTTATCATATGGGTGCTAGAAGGCGGTGGCTGAGGGTCTACATGTCCTGGGAATGACGTTAAACTCTATCTGATGGTGAGGTTCCAGTTTTGGAGGTTTGGGGAATGTGGAGCACCCCTTCATCACCATTGCTCCCTGGTCCACTCTGACCCGGAGTGGTAGTACCTGTTAGGGTCCCATCTATGGGTTAAATAGAAAAATGTATTTATAAAAAATTGTATTATCCATTAAGAATTGATTTATTTCAAAACTTTATCAGCATTAAATGACCCACTGAGGTTGATATGCTGTAAAACAAAACAAACCAAACCAAACCAATTGAAAAAAAAGGGATAATGACCCTTGACCTGTAACTTTCAGTCCTATTTTCCACAGTTGTTTGACCTTGGCACCATATATATGCATCAAGTGCCCATACCAGTAACTGACTATTTACAGATGTACAGCATGTGATATAGAATATTTTCCTTTTTAATATGATGAGAAAAATGTGATGTGTTATGGGAATATGAGTGGAAATGAATACTAGATGAGATTCAGTTTAAGACTCTTGGGATTGGCTAAGTTCGAGATGATATTCCCCCCTCTACAGAGAGAGAGAGAGAGAGAGAGAATGATAGATAGATAGATAGATAGAGAGAGAGGGGTGAGAGAGAGAGAAAGAGGTGAGAGAGAGAGAGAGGGGTGAGAGAGAGAGAGAGAGAAAGAGGTGAGAGAGAGAGAGAGAGGGGTGAGAGAGAGAGAGAGAGAGTTCTGGATCAGTTGCGGATTTCCAATAAAAGCAGGATCAATAGAAGAATTGTCTTCACCAAGTTAGAAACAGACTAGCAGAAAGACAGTCACCTCAAATGTTAACTGCTTGTAAACAAAACGAATAGCACTGGGCAACACACAATTTCTGAGGCGGACACTTGTTTTGACTATTTTTTGACCTCTGAATCCAAAAGTGCCCCAGTTTTTCTATATTACATTAAGTTTTTCAGCTACATAATTCTTCTCAAAAACCATAAAAATACAGCATCAAATAAATTTGTGCTTATTTTATGGAATGTTTAAAAAATTTACAAATGTTGGAAAATTATAAAACATTCAAAACTACAATTTGTCTTCACATATAAATTTTAAAAATGAATTAAAAAATGTTTAAAATTACTTACCTCTTTATTTGTAGTATCAAATCCGCACATTGTGTTTTTGAGTTCACCCTAAAGAAAGAAATTGATTAATCTAGATTAAATTATAATTAAGATATTAAATGCAAGAAATTAAAATTGCAACATTCTGACAGGTAGACATAAAATCATGGAGGCCATAGAAGCAAATTTTGGCAAGTAGCACTTGGATAGTATCAAGAAAGCTCAGCATCTCAGTCCAGTGTGTTTCAATCATCATCTTGACCTCAGCAAAAGTATCCAGAGCTGCCAAATTGGGCTTCATATTACCAAAATATGGAAAAACTTTTGACTCTAATATCTATCTCTCTTCTCCTTATCTCTCTCTCTCTCATTATATATATATATATATATATATATATATATATATATATACACATATATACACACACATATATATACACACACACACACACATATATATATATATATATATATATATATATATATATATATATCTTAGAAAGGAAGGAAAAACTCAACACTGTAATTCCATGATAAATTTATTTTGACCAAAATTGGGGCCTATATAAATCTAAGTTGATTTGATATAGCTCCCCAAAATCCAGTCTCATCAGATGGAAGATCAAGTTATTTGAATTGCACAACTGAAAAATTTTACTTCTCAAAAAAAAAAAAAAAAAAAAAAATTATTTATATTTTTGCTTGAAGGCAATTACAATGCATATATCGTATAAAATCGATAATTATAGAAAATAACCATGACAAGTGAATTTGGCAAATGATTATGTGATGCTAGAACATAGTATAGTTTGTTTCAACTTTATTAAGTGTCATCAGTGATGTATACTAACGATTTCCCTCCGACAGAAATCGAAACCGGTAGTCCAGCAGGCAAAGTCTGTAACTTTACCACCAACAGTCCGCATCATACAATCCCTGCAAAATTAATCTGTCAATGATAATAGCATGCCTCTACCATATGAGGTACGCGAACGTTGAGTGAATAACAATAAACTAGACCCATGCCCCGGTGAAGGAAATAAGATTTTTCGATGTTTGTTTTTAGAAGCATTGTTGAATATATATATATATATATATATATATATATATATATATATGATGATGATGGACTCTCCCATTGATTTTGACCTATGAGGTTCCGACAACCTCTTTCATTTAACCTTGAGTGTTAATCGCTGGTGACATTTCAGCCCTGCCAATGATTTGCAAAGAAGTCCACAGCTGGAACAAGAGTGTGGATTATTAGAATGTATTGCTGGGACACTAGCCAATGCTCTAGTCCTTTCTCTAGCTTGATGTAGTTTGGTGACCTATGATGCAGCAAAATTCTTAATACCATTGTAACACAAAGTCCTCCACGTTTTACGATCAAGTGCTGTGCTCTCAAAAGTAGTATGATCTATATTTGCATCTGAGAGGTTACTTTTCAACTTGTCCTTAAACCTGAGCAATGATCGACCCACGTTTCTTTGACCACTGTCAAGCTAACTATACATGAGAATCTTTGGTATTCTGTCATCATGTATAAGTGTGTGTATTGAAAAGATTTATACACACGCGTGCAACCACACACCTAAAAAATGCACAATGCCTTCTTTTCAATACACACACTTACACAGCCCTATACTCACATTGTAAAAGAAAATATTTGACATCATATTTCAAACCGTCTTCTTTTTTCAAACTTCAAATTTTAAACAGACTGATAAACAAGGACTATCACTCGCTTTTCTCATTATTCTGTGATAAAAAAATTCTTATTACCTTCCATATACCAACAAATGCCCTGAAGATGATCTAATTAATAAATTGAAACACTGCTGTGTCGTCCAATAAACTCACCACTTAACTCATTTAAACCTGTGTTTTTTCAATCTTTCTTAATATACTACACATGTATATTTATTTATCATATATATGTATATAACTTTTGCTGATGAGGATCATACCATGTGGGGTTCAATTGTAATAATACAGGTCATTATTCAGAGTTACAGCTCAATGTACCTTGTTCCAGGTGGACAGGAAGAACAATAAATTAAGAAAAAAAACCTTTACATTTTGCTTTCTGTTATAGTTTATTTTAACTGCAAACCACAGCATCTTCAGACAAATAGCAAAAACAGGAACAACCAAGTTTTTGCTCTTTGTCTAAAGATGCTACAACTTGCAGTTGAGATACACAAATTTAAAAGTTGTTTTCTTTCATTTATTCACTATAACCAGCTGCTGACTCCATGTCTATGCTACCTTAACTTAAAAATGAATAATATGTATACATGTATATATATGTATATATATATATCTTATTATAATGGAGATTGTGGGTTTGTATGTCTGTAACCGAAACTATATTACTATTCAAGTCACAATTCCCTTTGTTATTTACATCACATTCTCCATGATTTCATTTTTTATTTAAACCTCAATTATTAATAAAATTGTTTTACATAATTAAGACTGTTGACCATATCTACATGATATTTTCCACGTACCCCACTTGTACGGGTCAGGCACAAAGGCCCTATTTATGTGGGACCACCCACAAGCCGAGACTCATGGGGTGGCAGGTGAAAAATTGCGTCGATCCCGTCGGCATTCCCCTCAAGGGGTGGGCGCCTCAGGCACTGGGCAATAAACCCAGCCCTGACCCTTTAAATAAAGAGGGCAGGTGTTGCATGGGGGGATGGCCCCCTGGGATCGACGCTGTTAATTATATCAATGGTCCAGAGGCCGAAGCCACTGTTGACCATATCTACATACTAATAACATGCAGTTGTATTTATATATACAACAAAATAGCGGTTTACAGTTTGAACGAGAAGGCTAATTTGCATATTGATATTTAAAATTTTATTTTAATAAATATGTGCTTGGTATTATTGATTTCTAATTGTTTGGTTTTATCTTAAGAAATATAAACAAAAATCTCGTGGATAAATCTTAAAAGAAATTTATTTACAAGAAGAAATAACTGTAATATTTATCCTTTACTTCCTATTTTAACTAAATAGTTAAATTAGGAAAATTTACCAATGAAAGAGGGAGTAATGGAAAATGATGGAATAGTTAGTTTCAAAGTTGTTCTATTTTTCGATTATACCCCCTCTGTTGCAGATCTTCTTATCTGCATTCTTAGTCAGTTTCATTAGCCTTTCTAATTTAATATGATATTTTATTATATCAAAACTTAAATACTTGCACCCGGAGGGGGCATATATTTGCTAGTATATATACAGGAATTAATTGCATATCAACTTTGTTCTTGTGAAGGTTTTTTTTATCATGAGGCATGGGAAAGGAACAAACAAACAAAAACAAAAAACAGAGTTTCAATATCCAGCTGTTTTTCTGTTCCTGGTTCGATTTATATATATATATATATATATATATATATATATATATTATTATTATTATTTATATTTTTTGTTTGAAGGCAGTTACAATGCGTATATCGTATAAAATTCGATAATTAATGAAAATAATTATGACAAGCGAACTTGGCAAATATAGCCCCCTACATAGACCATCGTACAGCCGCTGTTTCAACTTTATTAAGTCTCATCAGCGATGTATACTTACAATTTCCCTCCAACAGAAATCAAAACTCAGCACGCAGAGTCAGAGACTTTACTACTGGGCAACCGATACGCAGCAAACGATATATGCAAAATTAGTTTGTCAAGGGTAAATACGTCACTATTACTACTACTATACAAAGCAGAGAGTGGACGTTAAGATCGCAAATTTTAGGCCTATGCTCCAGCATGAGGAAATGAGATTAAGGTAATTTGCTTTAGAAGCATTGTTGAGTAAAGTATATTATTATTTATATTTTTTGCTTGAAGGCAGTTACAATGCATATATCATATATATATATATATATATATATATATGAGGAAGAATGAATAAAGAAAAGAAAGAACAGAATGGATAATAAAAAAGATGAATTTAATCAATATCACTTACACATGTGTTTCGGTCAGTTCATCTGTGTGAAACACATGTGTAAGTGATATTGATTAAATTCATCTTTTTTATCATCCATTCTGTTCTTTCTTTTCTTTTTTCATTCTTCCTCATATTGTCGGATTCATTTCCAATTTCCATTTTTACATATATATATATATATATATATATATATATATGAGGAAAAATGAGTAAAGAAAAGAAATGTAGATGGATAAAATGAATTTAATCGATATCACATTAATCGATTAAATTCATTTTATCCATCTACATTTCTTTTCTTTACTCATTTTTCCTCATATTGTCGGATTCAATTCCTTTTCCTTTTCCATATTCATATATATATATATATATATATATATATACACACATATATATATATATGCACAAGAAAATGTTGAAGTTCGTGACTCAAACAAAAAAAGAATGACAATTTATTCTATTTCACTTTATTTCTTTTTTTGGAATAGCTAAATAAACTTAAGAAATGATGAGCCAAGTTTGTGAAACTTTAGAATGAACATGTTGGAATAACATATGTTTCATGAGTTTTCTTGGTGAGGCCGAGAGTTGTTCAGTAACAACTAAGATGAGAACAATAGTTTGAATGAATAAATGTGTAATAACAATTCCCCAAACAAGAAACACAAAAAACACAAAAAGGGACATTTTAATCAAATATTGTAATGGACATGAGAAAATGGAAAAGAAAAAAAAAAGAATGACTCCAAACATTAATAAGCATTTTGGCCTCTTGAGATTAATTTCCAACAAGCATGTTAATGGAAATGATTATCTCTAACCTAAAGAAGAAAGGGCTAATCATAATAATTAACCCACTTTTACCATTTTCACCTGCATAAATACATACTAATCATTGACTGGTGCTTTTACCCTGTCCACTTATATCCAATTGCAAAGCTGTATTTCATTGGCCAGATATATATATATATATATATATATATATATATATATATATCTGGCCAATGAAATTTTACCCTGTCCACTTATAGCCAATTGCAAAGCTGTATTTCATTGGCCATATATATATATATATATATATATATATA
>CM042144.1:102178867-102226367 GCA_023376005.1 Doryteuthis pealeii | reverse complement strand
ATCTTGAAAAGAATTTATAAAACTTCTGAAAGAGTTACCATTTGCATTCTGAATGGTTTATAAATTATTTTCAAGATGACAACAGTCAGAGAATTGTTAAAAGGATTGAAAGAAAATATAAAAAACTTCAAAACAATATGGATTCTTTTATATTCAATATGGATTATATATAAACATATATAGTATGAACAAAAAGTAATAAGACAAACAGGAATATTTTTATATATGTTATTTATTCTCAACTAGTTTCGACCTCAGGTCATCGTCGGGAGAAAATCTCTTATTTGAAGAAATTGTTTTTAGATTTTTTGAAAGGGAGCATTATGGAAGAACTATAAAAATTGGAGTATTTTTGAGGGTTTGACATTCTATTAAAATCCGGATAGGAGAGTGTGTTAGTAGTAGCAAGTCCATTTGTTCCGTGAAAAAACCTCTTTGAGGTGGGTTATTTTTTTGCATTCTCTTATATATGTGAGGGGGGGTTCTTGGGAGTTGTGTATATGACCTTATATGTATACACATAAATGTATGTGTGTGTATACATATATGTGTGTGAATGTGAGTGTGTGTATGTATCTCTATTCATGTGTGTGAATGTGAGTGTGTGTATCTATTTATGTGTGTGAATGTGAGTGTGTGTATGTATCTCTATTTATTAGATGACAAAGGAACATTCACTGAATGTGAATGTTCCTTTGTCACCTAATAAATAGATATGTAAAACCTTTATATATTTATTTTATTATATTACATATATATATATATATATATATATATATATATATATATATATATATAAAATAAACAAAAACTCCGAATACTAGAAGCTTTATACATAAAACAATACAAACCATCCTTAAACAAAATTGAACTTTGGTGGACTTATCCACCAGTTCCACCCAAACATTAAAAAGTTGGCCAGAAAATTAGAAAAGATCAAAAATAAAATTGTTAAACAGGAGATGTGCCTTTTGTTTAATTCCACATGTATATATATATAATATATATATATATATATATATATATATATATATATATGCACACACAAACAACTTTACAATGCAGTGTCTGAGAAAAATTTTAACAAATTCAAACAAGGTTTGCATACAATGATTGTAAATTAGAAAATAATTTCTAAGTAAAAATCTGACTTACATCTTTAAAAATGCAGCAGGACATAGGTACAGCACATCGCTCAGAGCTTGGGTTGGAACGTGAACAGTTAAAATAAATGTTCAGTTGCCAGTCTTTGTACCCATCTTCACTGTATCTTACACCGCAGCATTTGAACTGAAAGGAAATAAAATAAAAGAAGATATGTAATATGCATACATAAAAGAGTATACACAGTCTCACTCAAAAATAAGTACAACTCTAACAATTTTTCATAAAAAGTTGATTTTCTTCTAAAAAAAATATATACCTTGATTTTATTGTTTTGCAAAATAGATTACTAATCATCAGTTTTTTTTATTACGAATTGGAAAAAAAAACAATGGAAGAACTTAACAGTTTTTTTTATTGCCACAAATATTAATGAAACTTCAATGACTTAGACACACATAGGAAGTGATTATTTTCCTTGGTTATTGCTGTCAAAGTTCCCTTAGTTATAGTGAAAAGACATGATTTTCTAAAAGGCGATTCTATGTTAAATCATCCAGGAAAAAGTAAAATTGTCACCTTCAATTTTTCTGAAACCAAATCTACAACTTAAAATTTTGCAAATCAGAAATCATAAATAATTAAAAATTGGTTAATTTTCAGACATTTTTGATAGCATTTTTTGATTCCTTGAACAAAAATGCATTTATGAACCAATTTTTAGTAGTAGGGAATCTCTAGAACTCATTTTACAGACAAAAATAGATTACAAAAAGTCGCTATTTTTTGCAACCCCCTCTCAAATTTGGAGAGATACAAATCGACATAACTCTGTCAATTCTTTTAACTGGGAGCTCAAATTTTGGGGATTGTTTAACTTTAACATAGTCCACACATGTACAAAATATCAGAAAAATTGAAGAGGGTGGGTGACATGGCCTGGATAACATGACATTTTACCCAAAAAGAAAATTCTCAGAATTACCAAAAAATAGGAAATTTTTTAGAATTTTCTTTTTCTTGATATCATAATTTGTGATTAGTCTTTTGCTAATGGCGTGGTAAGCAGTTGTCAGCTTGAAAAAGGTCAAATTGTAGCATATAATGATTGTGGACTGTCACATCACAATATTGCAAAGGGATATTAATGAAACTTCAATGGTTTGAACACACATAGGAAGTGATTATTATGCTTCAAAATTCCCTCCACATGAACAGGATTTGACAAAGTCAATTTTTAATTGAAGTCATAAAGTCATAATCTTTGAAAAAGAAAATTCTCAAAAGTGTCAAAAAATAGGAAATTTCTTAGAATTTTTTTCCCCTTGATTTGATATCATAATTTGTGGTCACTTCTTTTGTCAATGACTTTTAGAAACTATAAGACAACAATAATTAAGGAAAATAATCACTATTATAATAAAACAATTAACAACAAAGTAAATATATATAAATATGTATATATATATACACATTAAATATCACCAGTTCTTGCTTTTTGTGCAAAAAATATGAAGATTTGATTTATGTTCAAAGATATTTAAAAATTAAAATATACATAGAAATAGCATTGAAACTCTACTTAAAAATATCTTGCATTTGTAAAATCTTAAAAGAAAACAAATCAGTACCCCAGGGTTTTCTTGCCCTCCCCCATCTACCCTGGTGACGCTGGGTTGTCACTTCTAGTATATATATATACCAACCCCTCCATATGAGCAGGATGAGACAGAAGGTCAATTTCTTAAGCAGTATTTAACATGTTTAAACTATTATCCTATGTGTGCCTAAGACTTTGAAATTTCATTGAAATTTGCAGCAATAATAAAAAGAAATGGTTCACACAGTATTTTTTCTTTTTACCAATTCTATATCTGTCATGTATTATCAAAAAACAATTCAGATGGAGCAGCCACATGGTAAAAATCTCTGATTACCGTCTCTACAAACAAATCTCCTACTCTCAATTAAATAAAAGAAAACGGACTAGATGTCTACCCAGAAACATTTTAAGAACATAATGAAAGAAAATCTCAAGAAATATGAAATTGGCGTCAAAACCTGGGAGACATCAGCAAAAGACAAAAGATGCTGGAAAACCATTATCAGGAATGGCACTGCTACTTTCAAGTACAAACAGCAGAGCTTGAAGAAAGGCGCCGAATATTGAAGGAGTAAAGACAACAATCTTGACCAGCACTGCCCCAAGGAACATGTCCGCACTGTAGCTGAAGTTTCAGAGTTAAGATCAGCCTCATCAGGCATCTAAGGACCCATGGACAGGATTGAGATGAGAAGACCATCATCCTTAAACCCATTGAATAGACCCCAGTTTTGCAGCCTCCCAAAATGTGCAAGTTCCATACACTACAATAATAATAATTCATGAGCTTAATAGAAAAACAAAATTTTTCCACTCAATTATGTTTTTAGCCAACACCTGAGCAGGATGTGAAACAAGGTCAATTTTTAAGCTGAGTTTAACAGGTCTGAGTCCAGAGTTTTCCTTCTCCTAGACCAGTTGCCATACCAAGGTTAAATAGTCCTGTCTGCCCTACTATTTTACCCATGACTAGAAAAAGAATATTTCTCTAAATGTTTGAGACGAGGTTTGAAGATTAGTGTTATCTGCGTTATTCGAATGAGAATTTCAGTAAATATATGTTCTAAATGTGTTAGACGAAAACAAAGTCTTTGAAAAGTTATAGAAGTTTACTATCTAATAGCCCGAAGCTCTAGCATCAAAATATAAACGGAAAAAGAAAGGAAAATAAACAGAAATGAAAAAGAAAGAAAAATCATCCTTATCAAATACTTAGGATATGGTGTGAAAGATTTATCTGCAAACCTTGACTGGAAACCCAGTAACATGAATTCATATACTAGACAAGGCTGCATTTCACATGGTGCTAATACCCGAGTTCGAAAAGAAGGTTCCCGAGTCTGAGAAGGTTCCCGAGTCCGACAAAAAATACCTGAAGAAAGCCGAAGGGCATATCGGCCGAAATGTTGTACAAATAACAATGAAGATGGGGACAATAGTCCGAATAATGCAGATAACACTAGAAAAAGAATATTTGTATTCATACTTTAGTAGGTATTAGCACTATGTGAAATGCAAACAGCTTCACCCAGGATTTGAACTCATGTCACTGTGTACATTTCCTACACCACAAGCACCTCTACATTCCACCTAAGTAGCTCATAAAAAGTAAAGTAAGTAAAGTCGTCGGGGTGGCCTAAAGTTGGTATCAGCCAGACTGGGTGGGAGTCTATCCTATTTTCACAAGCGCTAGACCAAGGAGATTCTTGTTTAGCATCTGAGGTGCAGCGCCACACCTACCATCAGCTCTATCACTTTACCACACAGATCATGTGCTACTCATACGCTGAGTTGGCAAGAGCTGGTATCGAATAAGGAACCTTGAGGTTCCCAGTCGGACACTCTCATACTTCTTCCTAACATGGAACATTGTTACAAGGGGGAACCCTACAAGTTTATGAATCATCTAGTATATCTTTATGAATGACGTTTATATACTCAACTTCTTTTCTTAGTTGAAATCAACTAAAGTCAACAGGAGTATAGATAAAAGGATATGAAAACACCACAAAATGCTGTTAAAGCAAAATATTTTAAAACATATTCATTGCTGATATTGAACATATTTCGATTTTATAAAAATCATCTTCAGAGCTTGTTTATACTCTGTGTTGTCAAGGGCGGAGACAAAAGTCATATGAGTTCCAAACAAAAACCTTGATGTTGCAAAAAAAAAAAAAAAAAAAGAAAAAGTTATACAATAGTTTCGAATGTGAGCACTTCCGCCGTATTTTAAATATAATTTTTTAAAATAATTTGAAAGGTTTCTGAATATGGCGGAAGTGCTCACATTCGAAACTATTGTATAACTTTTTCTTTTTTTTTTTTTTCTTTTTTGCAACATCAAGGTTTTTGTTTGGAACTCATATGACTTTTGTCTCCGCCCTTGACAACACAGAGTATAAACAAGCTCTGAAGATGATTTTTATAAAATCGAAATATTGTTCAATATCAGCTATGAATATGTTATAAAATGTTTTCACTTTAACAGCATTTTGTGTGTTTTCATATCTTTTTATCTATATCCATACCGTCGGGATTCATTTCCTTTCTTTTAACTTATATAAAGTCAACATGTATTTTTAAACCTTACAAATCTAATGAAAAGTTCTTTTCCTTTGATGAGAATGACAAAAGTATATTTGGTTAAGGAAAAGAGTGATTTGTCTGCTCCTGTTCTAAATTTGACTCCAGCGCACGAAAAAAGGAAACAGGGCCCCTTCTTTTTTAGATTGGAAGATAAGTTTAATATCCTGCCCACAGCAATCAATGGCAGTTACTAATTAATTAAGACTTTGAGGTTTCCACCCCTTACCAATTACTGATTGGCTTGAAACACCAAATCCCCTGCCACAATTGACAGGGGTTAATTAATTAATATAGCTGATTCACAGTTTTATTCTTATGTCCTTCTTATCTTGAAGGTTTGCCCTTGCCTGTTGCCAAAAAAAAAAAAGGAAACATATGTGCCAAAAGTGGTGATGTCTGGTGTAATGATTACTGCCATAGAAAATGGACATGGCATAACGAGTTCAAATCCTAGACGAGGCTGTTTGCATTTCACATAGTGCTAATATTTTTGGGAAAGGCATGAATCCAGCTGTTCTCCCTCCAGCTATGGGTTAAATAGTAGGGAAGACTGGGCTCTTTAACTATGTTTAGGTAACAAGTATATCTGAAAGAAAACTCTGAATTCAAACCTGTTAAATTCCGCTTAAGAAATTGACCTGTGTCACATGCTGCTTGTGCGGAGGGGTTGGTAAATATGTATGTGCCGAGAGTTACAGTAATTCATTTTCTCACGTTGGACCCATAACAACACTTCATACATGAATACATATATATATATATATATATATATATATATGTGTGTGTGTACAATATAAATTTGAAGGCAATTTACAATGCAATATAATAGGTGTTAAACAATAGGTGTTTAACACCTATTACATTGCATTTTAGATTGTCTTCAAATTTATATTTTACACATACATACAATGCTTCTAAAAATCTATTAAAAAACACTTATTTATATATATATATATATATATATATATATATATATATATATATATATATATATATTGTTTGGGATTTAGTTTGAAGCATTATGGGTGAAATATAAGAAACTCAGTTTTTGAATGTTAAGTTTTGTTTTATTTCGTTAGATTTTCAGGGATGTTTGTACCCCTTCTTCAGAGGGCTGGGTTAGCTCAGCTGGTAGAGCATTCGGCTAGAAACCACAAGGTTCCTAGTTCGATACCAGTCTCGCCAACTCAGCGTATGAGTAGTAAGCCTTTGTAAAATCACTGTAAGTAAAGTAAAGTTGGCAGATTGACCTATGGATGATATCAGCATGACAGCGAGGGAGTCAATCCCTTTTGCTAGTGTGTGAGCAGGGAGATTGTTTTTGGCATCTAAGCTGGAGCACTACATCTACCACTAGCTCCCAGCATCGCACTGGGGAACTAGTGGTTCCTAAACATATGCTTTACCAACTGAGCTAAGCTGGCTCCTCAAACATATGTAATGTGGCGGTATAAGTCACAATACCAAAAGTGATATACGTAACGTTCTAATATCGATATATGTTGTATAGCGGGTCTTGTCAACGTGCCTCCAAATTCACGACACTAAAAAGGTGTTCGGCACGTGGTGGTCATCTTGTTGATAAAAAAGTACAACGCAAGAAATATATCGTCACAAGCTGCTTAGCTTTTATTTCCAGGGCTAGTCTCGTGGGCTGTGTCGGAGAGGAGGAAAGGCAGAGAGAAAGAGAGAGAGGACACTGTTAAATTACGGTGATCCCACTCTAGGGACCAGAGACCTGTCCATTCCCCTAGGCCTCGGAAAGCAAAAAGAGGCTGGTATTTTTCTTTGTCGTTCCATGTCACCACGTGACTTCCAGTTCCGGTCAACACCTGAAACTTCCGGTTGACATTCAATTCTCCATTCGGGGGGTAACACCCCGGTCAAACTCACGACAACCGTTTGTGTTCATCACTTTTTTTAAAAACCTTTACTATCTCTTATTTCTTCTTCCTCTTTTTCTAATAGTAATTCTCGCAAAACTCAGGATATTCCCCATCTTGCTACACATACACCAGGAGATTACATTCATGCATATGTGGCATTTGTAAGCCGAGGGGGGGATAATCAATCTTCCTGGGGGGGGGGCCCCTGTGGTGTAATGACTAATGTGCTGGACTGTGACATTGTATTAAACAAGTTCAAACTCCAGTTGTGCTATTATGTTCAATTTGAACTAATACCATTGGGAAAGGTATGAACCTTATTGAAGTCAGTAAGTTTACTGTTGGTTTGAACAACAGCAGCTAACTAAGTACCACTGAAGCAGTGTCCAAGACAGTTGGTATATATAGAAATCAAGAATGACCCATTCATGAATTTGGGTGATTTGGGTCATTCCATTCCTTGAGTTCTGATTGGCTGCTTGGCTGCTTGATTTGAATGACATTGTGGTGTCTTATATATATCCGGTCATTCTGCAATAGACTTTGTGACATTCGGGTTTGTATTTAAGTTACAACCGTTTGTTGTCTTGTCTTCCCAGTTCGACGGTAATTGGAACTTTAATTATTCTTCATCCCTCCAGCTAAATAGTACCCATAATGTTCTTCTACAAGGATGACTTTAGCATTAAATAACCCACAAATGTTGATATGTCATTAAACAAAGAAAATGCAATCAAATTGATCTTCATTTGGAAAGTCTTTTGTTCTCTCTAGTGTAAAGAAGATAAGTGTATGCTCTAGTTGGTTGGTTGGTTGGTTTTATGGCATGTCAACCCTTGTTGGGTTATTTTATGCCAAAGACATATTTTTTTAATCAGTTTATTGCATATACAAATTCTTTTTGTACTCATTTTTTTAAACTCATTTTTTAATCTATTTAATCCATACATGGTACACTAACAGGTACTACCACTCTGGTTCAGAGTGGACATAGGAGTAATGATGATGAAGGAGTACTCCACACTCTTTACAGCTCTAGAATTGTAACCTCACCACTAGATGCAATTTATATGTCATACCCAGGACAGGTATATGTGCCGGATTTATATACTGCCATACAGGTGCACTCTTGTACGTGTTATCTTTGATTCCAACATCTCACCAAATTCCTTGGAACTTTTGCTCTGTTAGCTGAGGCAGAAGAATACACCAACTTCACCTTGCAGAAGGGTAAAATCCCGGCGAATGGGGGGGTGGGGTTGATCCTATTGCTTAAAGACAGAATCCTGGTGGCTGAGAAGTCCATGACATGCAACACTTCACTTTGGTTCATACTTAGGCTAGACAGGCAGTCAGAGGCCCCTTCTAATCAATCAGCTAGTCATGTCAAGCCCTAGCAACTATATGATTGTCTCAACCCTTTTGCTCTATGGCACCCCCAACCCTTTTTATCATATATATATTTACCAACCCCTCCGCACGAGCTGGATGTGATACAAGGTCAATTTATCAAGCGGAGTTTATCAGGTTTGAATTCAGAGTTTTCCTTCTCCAAGACCAGTTGCCTAACCATGGTTAAAGAGCCCAGTCTGCCCTACTATTTACACATAGCTGGAGGGAGAGTAGGAATCATACCTTTCTGAAGGGTATTAGTGCTAAGTGAAATGCAATTACCACGTTCAGGATTTGAACTCGGGGCAACGAGTTCATTTCCCAAGACTTTAACCATTACACCACGCGTTTCCTTTTTATCATATATGTGCTTGAAGTTGGTGGCTGAGAGTCTTAGTGTCAAGGGAATGACATTAAACTGCATCTAGAGATGAAGTTCCTATTTTGGAGCACAGGAGAGTGTGGAGTACCCCTTCATTGCCATTACTCCCAGGTCCACTCTGACCCGGAGTGATAGTATCTGTTATGGGCTAAATAAGTTGAGTTTTTAAAAAATGTGTTAAAAAATTGAGTTTGAAAAAAAATGAATACCCAGTAAGAAGGAATAAAATAAAATGTCTTTGGCATAAAATAACCCAACAAGGGTTGACATGCCATAAAATCCAACAAACCAGACCAAACCAAACACTTGCAGGTTAGAAGTTACCCCTTACACTTTTTCTTTGCAATGTGCATATATTTGAATAATGGACAAAATGTAACTGCAGGATTTGTTTAAAGGATTCAGTTCTTAAACAGCTCCTCTTTTGTTCTCGTCTCTTTTGTTCTCCCCTATTTTGTTCTCCCTTTTTTACTCAGGATTTCTTTTGTTGGTTTTATAAATTAACATTTTAAGGCGTTTTACAATAAAGAGACAACTGTTCCATTATTGTGGTGGTTATTGAGTGAAGAGGGCAGAAATTTAAGACAAAAGAAATTGCTGGATAGAATAATGGAATTTAGAAAAAAAGGCAAGATTTAAAAAAAAACTGGGGGAAGGAATCTGCAAAAGGAAAAAAATGGATATTTACAAAGGAAAGAAGAGGGAAAAGGAGGCATTAAAAGAAAAGAAAGAAAGACAAAAAGTAAGAAAGAAAGAAAGAAAGAAAGAAAACAAACAAATTAAAATGAAGATAGAATGAAAAAAAGAAAGGAAGAAGGAAAAAAAGAAAAAGCAAATAGAAAGAAAGAAAGTAAAATAAATAAATAGATAAATAAACGTATAACAGGAAGAAAAAGAAAAAAGAAAATAATGTAAAGAAATTAAGAAAAAGAAAAAAAAAACAGATTGAAAAACAAAAAAGGAAAAAAGTAAAAGTAAAACAAAAGTAGAAAAATAAAAACGAAAGAAGGAATGAAAGAAAGAACGAAAATTAAAAAAAAAGAAAAGAAGAAAGAAAAAAGAAAGAAAAAGAAAAAGTAAAAGAAAAAGAAAGAAAGAAAAAAAGAAAAAAGAAAGAAAAAGAAAGAAAAGAAAGAAAAAGTAAAAGAAAGAAAGAAAAAAAAGAAAAGAAAGAAAGAAAGAAAAAAAAAGAAAGAAAGAAAAGAAGAAAGAAAAGAAAAGTAAAAGAAAGAAAGAAAAAAAAGTAAAAAGAAAGAAAGAAAGAAAGAAAAGTAAAAGAAAAGTAAAGAAAAAAAGAAAGAAAAAGAAAAGAAAGAAAGAAAGAAAAAAAGAAAAAGAAAAAAAAAAAAAAAGAAAGAAAAAGAAAGAAAAAGAAAGAAAGAAAAAGAAAGAAAGAAAGAAAGAAAGAATGGTAAAACAGAAGAAAAGCAAAAAGAAAGAAGAAAAAAAAGAAAGAATTACTGAAAAAAAGTAAAAGAAAGACAGAAAGGTAAAAAAAGGTCAAACAGGAAGAAAAGCAAAATGAAAAAAAGGAAGAACGAAAAAAATTAAAAGAATAAAAGAAAAAAAGATGAAAAGGAAAGTAAAAGAAAAGTAAAAAAAGTATGAAAGCAAAATGAAAGAAAGAATGAAAGAAAAAAGGCCATAATTTTTAAGGCCATAAAAATAACTCTTCTCTCTTTTCTTGCCACCAATGTCATTGTAGAAAATATATCTAAAAACAAGTTTTATTGATTGTGATGGACAAGAAACGTCCTATTAATTTTTCATTCACCTTTTTTCACTTCCTTCCAAGTGAACATCTATAAAGATTAAGCTTGTGTAATAACTCTCCATTATCTTCAAGTGCTTTCAACCATTAAAGAAAAGAGTGAGCCATGGGCTTTACCATCTTCTCACAAACTTAAGACATTAAACTGCTTTTACTGCCTCTCTTCTATGACATTAAGATCTGAATTATATGATTTGATCAAGGAAATTGTATTGGTTTAATTATTCATATAGCATCTCATGATAGGAACATTGAATTGGTTTTGAAATATATTTGTTGAGTTTTACTGCGTTCATTAATTATTTAGAATATTTAAATGTCTACGGCTTAAGCTAATATACATAATATAAAAACTGACAAGTGCCAAGCACCATTGGAAAGGATTTCACAAGGCCAATTTATATATATATAAATATATACATATATTGTCTATGTCTATAACCTTGCTGATGAGACCTAATAGGTCGAAATGTATGTTCAGGGATTGACATTTTCTCGATTTGTTTAGTCTTACATTTGAACATATATACCCACCTAAATTCATTAATTATTAACTAATTAATTTTCTAAATTAGGTATGACTTCAATTAAGCACATATCCTCCAAAAATTGTCGGCTAAAAAAGCCATATCAAATAAACACATTGTTTGTTTACTATTGTTGTTAGTGGAGTGGCCTATTGTCAGTATCAGCCAGACAGCATTTTCGCTAGCACTAGATCAGGAGATTGGTTTCACTTAGATGAAGTGCCACACCTACCGTCAGCTCCCCATCTTACCATACAGATCAGACTATCCAATCTGTGCTACTCATATGCTGATTTTTTTATACCCAGTCAAATAACAAAAGCTGCTTGTGCGTGCCAGGGGTGACAGTACCACCGTAGCCAGCAAAAACTGTTGTATTGAGGCTGATATGTTTATACACATGTATGTATATATATACATACATACATATATATATATATATGTATATACATATACATATATATATATACATGTATGTATGTATATATATATATATATATATATTATATATAGTTTGTAGGTGTAGTGTACAGTATGAATGTTTTATTAAAAAAGGTAGAAAACATGAAAAGAATGAAAGAGAAAACTGAATGAAAATAAATGAAAAAGAAAATATGGAGCAAAGGAAAAAGAATGAATAAAACACTTGACATGTCTTAAGAATGAAAAAGAAAGAAAGAAAAAGAATTTTGCAAGAAAAATTTGATGCAAAAAATACATATATACATGGCTTTAATTTAAACAAGAAAAGAAAAGAAAAAGACATTGTACGGCTGTCCTGTTATTCTGTTTGCAATTTGTTGCTATGGTAACTGACAGCTGGGGCTAGTCTTCACCAAATGACCCTTTTCTAGCTTCCAATCTAAGAGCATTTGATAAGCAGCAATTGTGGCAGCAGAAGCATAAATGCAAGAACTTCTAAGAAGTGGTTTGATGCTTCGAAAGAAATTCACAGAGAAAGAAAGAAAATATAAAAGAAATAATGAAATGACAGTAGAAAAGAGAGAGAGTGAGAAAAAAAAACAACAACACATAAAGAGAGAGAGGGAGGGTAAAGGAAGGAAGAAGTGAAGAAAATATCTAAATAAAAAAAAGAGATAAAATAAGAGAAAAAAAAAAGAAAGATACAATGAATGTTTTAAAAAATGATTGAAAAAAGAAATAATGAAGAAATAAGAGAAGAGACAGAGAGACAGAGAAGATGAATACATAAAGATGAGAGAAAGAAAAAAGGAAAATGAAAAAATAACAAATGTGAAAGAAATAAAAAAAAAAAAAAGAGGAAGAAAGAAGAAATAAAAGCGCGCGATATATATATATATATAGAGAGAGAGAGAAGAATGAATGAATACATAAAGAAAAGAGAAAGAAAGGAAAAATTTAAAAAATGTGAGAGAAAGAAATAAAGAGAAGAAGGGGGAAAGAAAAATGTACAAATAAAAGAAATAATGAAGAAATAAAGAAACAGGAGGGGGGGGTGAAGAAATAAAGGAGAGAGAGAGAAAGAGAGTGAAAGAAGGAGAAGAATGAACATATATAGAAGAAAGAAAGACAGAAATAAAGAATGAAATATATAATAGTGAAAGAAAAAATAGTAAAAAAAAAAGAATAATGAATGAAGAGAGAGAGAGAGAGAGAGAGAGAGAGAGAGAGAGAGAGGGGGGGGAAAGATAAGGAGGTGGGGAGAATGAATAAATAAAAATTAAGAGGAAGAATGAAAAATAAAGAGTGATAGAGAATGAAAGGAAGAATGAAAAAGAAAACCAAAAAAGAAAGAATAAATGAAAAGTGGGTAGAAGAATGAATGAATAAAGAATGAGAGAAAGAGAAAGAGCAAAAGAGAGAGAGAGAGAGAAAGAGGAAGAGCAAAAAAAAAGAGAGAGAGAGAAAAGTGAAGCCAGCTATCATTTGGACAAGTGAATCAGCTTATTTCTCCCTGAGTCAAGAAGACAAGAATTGTATATCGTTTATTCTCAAGCTATTTTTAGAAATCCCCTGGGAGCATTGCCTAGTGAACAGAATTGGTTTTCATGTAGACGAGAAAGCAAGTACAACAAGTCCAATCAGAAGATGGAATCCCCGAAGAAATATAGTACATTTGCACAGCTGCATAACGTTTCTTGCACAAATCTTTGTCCTCGTTTGAAAGACTGACTTGTTCAGAACACAAAGCAAAAGAAAAAGATTACATATATTCCACCAGCGATAGATCTACAAACTCTAACATTTTCAAAGAAATGGAAATCATTTTCAAGATGGGCTTAAATGTATCTATAATCAAACCAATACAAGATTCAGCATGGCAATTATCTGGCTTTATAAAAATTTCTGTTGAAGGAGATTTATGTTACTTATTAACCCTTTGAGGCCATTACACCGGTTTTCATTGGTGGTACTTTTTATTCTGCTCTACACGATTGAAATTTATCTGACATGCGTGGAACGGCCAAGTAGGACAATTACACTGGTTTACAAAAAAATTTTTTGTCTGAGGCAAGAATGTGAATAGGTGTTTTTTAATAATTTGGGTGTGCTGAATTCAAATCTATAAACAGTTTTGCTCTATCACCTCTAGTTTTCTGTCTTTTAAATAGTCTCATTTTAGTGTATACAGAGTATATACGTGCTTATTTCAACAGTTGCAGCAGCTTATTACAGATAAAACAGGATATATAAAGAACAATGAGAACATCCAATAAATATACTTGGATGAGACAAGGTACACAATTCATAGTACTACAGAAAGTTAGAAGTGTGTTTTCTTAGATGATCTGCTGTATTTTGCCTCCGGGATGTCACGCAAGACCAACAAAGTAAAATTAAATCATATGTAAGGCAATAAAATGTGCGTCGTTGGAAATTGTAATACAAATATATACCCAAATGATTGTGTAACACAATTGTCAAAGGACACCTTCCTCCTGCGCTGCGAGGGACAACAGCCTCCTGTGCTGACTGCCAGAGCACTACTGGCTGTTGATTGAGACGTGTTGGTTACGCTTGTCTGCCAAAATCCGTCTTGATATATAGCTATATATATAATGTAATGCTATCACTTACATTTATTGCATAATAACTAAAAAAAAAAGACATAAGTCACACAGTATTAGAAATTAACCCTAAATGCATATACACCTTTATGTACAGTGTGTGTACAAAATGTACAGTATGTATATCTACAAAAACTAGAGGTGATGAGTAAAAACGGATTTCAAATCTGAATTCAGCACCCCCAAATTAGGTTAAAACAGCTATTTTTGTACTTGCCTCAATTTCTTTGTAAACCAGTGTTATTATACAAGAGTGAGTCAAAAAGTAATGCCATTTTGTTTAGGACAGGTATAATTACCAACACAGGAACATACATCAAAATGAAGCTGGTCCTCTGTGGATCACATCCCTACTTCTCCACATAGTCATTGTTTCTCTCAATAGCAATGTTCCACCTTTAAATGAGAGCATGTATCCCTGCCCTGTAAAATTCTGTTGACTGTTCTTTGAGCCACTTCTTCACTACAGATTTTACTTCATCGTTACTGGAATAATGTTTGCCTCTCAAACCCTCTTTCATGGGGCTGAAGAGATGATAGTGTGAATGCTAAAATCTGGTGAGTATAGAGGATGCGGTAAAGTTGTCCACCCAAATGCGGCGATTTTCTCCCTTGTTCTGTTGCTTGTGTGTGGTAAAGCATTGTCATGCAATAGGAAGACATTGTCAATTGGCAAGTTGGATCTTACTCGTCGGATTCTTGCTCTGAGCCTCATTAGGGAAACAATGTAGGCCTTTTTATAAAAACTTTACATGAAATAAAGAAAATGGCATTACTTTTTTACTCACTCTTCAATAAGGAATAGGCATAGCTTATCATTTTTGTAATGTAATGTAGAATTTAAGTTCATCATTAAACAGTTACTGGAAAAATACAGAGAAGTTCAGATAAGTATGGCAGGCAGGTTTTGACTCCAAGGTCATCCTCACATCCTCACAGATTGGGGAAAGTTAAAGGTTAATTAGAATAGATTGAGAATCAGTGAGAGAGCCCTTAAGGCTGGATGCATAATGGCATTCTCTGCTTCTAATTGCTCTCCTATGGAATATGAATGATTTTTAAACAATCTATTTGACCCATCCATGGGATCCTGACAGGTACTAATACACCGGGTCAGCAATGGCAATGAATGCTTACTCTACATTCCCAGATCTCCAGAACTGGAGCCTCACCATCAGATGCAGTTTAATATCATACTCAAGATGCCCCATTTTGTGGAGGACTTACCCCTCTGCGGGGAATACAATCAGCGTATTCCAATGAGATCCACTGACAGGACACCAATTTATGAGCAGGTCTTACACTTCTGCAGAAGATACTGTCAGTGTATTCTAAGCCCTGCAGGTCAATTCATGCTGAAAGCACTGGTCTCACAAGATCACCAAAGTTAAGCAGCTATGAGCCTGTTCAATACTTAGATGGGTGACATTTAAGTAACAGCAGGTACTGTAAGAAACCGAATGTCAAAATGACTTGATTTGGCATTATATGACCCGAAAACAAAACACCCAAACAAAACCTAAGCCTTACAGAAAGGCAGTAACTTAAAATTATTGCCACTTTACTAAGTAAAGTAAAGTTGTCTGGGCGGCCTAATGTCAGTATCAGCCAATCAGAGAAGGAGTCTATCCCCTTTTCAATAGTGCTAGACCAAGGAGATTGTTTTTTGCGTCTGATGTGAAGCTCCACACCTACCATCAGCTCCTTACTTTACCGCACAGATCCCTGTGCTACTCATACGCTGAGTTGGCGAGGACCGGTATCAAACTAGGAACCTTGTGGTTTAGCCAAACACTCTACCGACTGAGCTAACCCGTTCCATCCCTTATTTAAAATTGCTCAGGTCATGTTGGTAGAGTATACAATATGCTGACTACATCTCCTGCTGAGGGGCTAAAAACTGACCCAAAAGGGGGTCATGGGTATCACACTTAACTGCACCTGATGGTGAGGTTTCAGTTTTGGAGATCTGGAGAGTATGGAGTACCCCTTCATTGCCATTACTCACAGGTCCACTCTGACACGAAGTGGAAGTACCTGTTGAGGTCACATAGATCTGTTTAAAACATATTTGTGTGAAAGAAAAACAACCTTTTAAATAACTAAACAAAAGGGGTATCTTAGGTATCACACTTTACTATATCTGATGGTCAAGTTTTGGAGATCTGGAGAGTATGGAGTACCCCTTCAATGCTATTACTCACAGATCCACTCTGACATGAAGTGGCAGTACCTGTTGAGATCAAAAAGAACTGTTTAAAACTTATTTGTGTGCAAAAAAAAACTCTTAAAAACAACTACACAAAAAATGTAAATATAAATATACAATTAATGTGATTCCCTAACCTATAAGCATCAAATTGCTCTAGACAGGTTGACATGCATTTAAAATCCATCAACCAGTCAATCAATTGCTTATTACTCCCTATATTTTTCGAAAACATTTTGATAACAACTTAAAAGCATTGTCAATTACTATTATTTATTTGTCACTCTTATTTCTTTCATCTTATTTCTCTTGTTTCTTTACACCTACAAGTAAGAAGACATAATAGTCTTAAATTTTGTAAATATCTTACACAAAACATTGTCAATTATTATTCATTTTTCCCTAGACTCTCTTTCATCTTATTTTTCTTGCTTCTTTATCAATTCTCATCAAATATTTTAATAAGCACTTACCTCATTCTGTATAAGATCAATCCAAATACGTAAATCGTCATCATCTTTATATCTAAATAAAGCTTGCGTAAGGAGCTTTTTAGGGGTCTCCATAAGTTTTTCTGTGGACACTGGAGCTGAGAAGAAGAGCCATATAAGGACAGCCACTGACAACTCTATCACTAGCATCAATGTAAGCATGATGTAGAACTGTAGAGAAAAGAAAAGTAAAAGAATAACATGAGTATTTTCATTTTGTTAATGTTTTTTAATACTTCAGACTAGTTAAACCCACACTTGAATCCAACTTGCTGAATACTGATATACATATTGATAATTTAAATGAAAACTGTAAATGAACTTTGAGCTGAGCATAATAAGCTAAAAAAAAAGAACTTGAAATGAAAATAGTAAAAGGATTTGAGCTGAGCATAATAAGCTACAAAAAATACTTGTAATGAAAATACTAAAATATTTTGAGCTGAGCATATGAGCTAAAAAAAATACTTGAAATGAAAATACTAAAATACTTTGAGCTGAGCATAATAAGCTACAAAAAATATTTGTAATAAAAATAGTACAACATTTTGAGCTGAGCATAATGAGCTACAAAAATACTTGTAATGAAAATAGTAAAACATTTTGAGCTGAGCATAATGAGCTACAAAAATACTTGTAATGAAAATACTAAAATATTTTGAGCTGAGCATAATAAGCTACAAAAAATACTTGAAAAAAAATACTAAAATATTTTGAGCTGAACATTATAAGCTAAAAATACGTGAAATGAAAATACTAAAATATTTTGAGCTGAGCATTATAAGCTAAAAATACTTGAAATGAAAATACTAAAATATTTTGAGCTGAGCATAATAAGCTACAAAAAATATTTGTAATAAAAATAGTAAAACATTTTGAGCTGAGCATAATGAGCTACAAAAAATACTTGAAACAAAAATACTAAAATATTTTGAGCTGAGCATTATAAGCTAAAAATACTTGAAATGAAAATACTAAAATATTTTGAACAATTTTTGGAAAAAATTCCTATATTAGATGCCATCATAACTCTCAGAAAATATAAAGAGTACTGAAAAGTTCTCAGCCTTAACAATAGGGCAATTCTATTCTATATATTCATTCCACAGGGAGAATGTGACATAAATAACTAAGAAAATTCTGACTATGGGACTGACACAGAATCTCCATTATAATAAGATTAGTAGTAGTAGACATTGAATTACTTTTAAAAAAAGTAAAGACAGCGGAGTGGCCTATTGTCTATATTAGTCGGACAGTGAGTGAGTCTATCCTCTTTTGGTATCACTAGACCAGGGAGATTGGTTTTGCCACTCTTACCATCAGTTCCTCACTGCAGAGATCAAAGCTGGGTTGGTTTGGCAAGGGCTGGTATCGAACCTGGAGAATTATTTAACAAACACAAAATCTATAGTAACGTCATCAACCGTTATTAAAACTCAGAAGCCATTTTTTTAGCATCATCAAGTCATGCTGACAGAACAGATTCCCTTGACTATCTCGTCATCTGCTTTTATCCACCATCATTTAAATCAGCGATTCTTAACCAGGGGCCATATGCCATCCGGGATCATATAACATTTTTTGGAGTCCAGGCAAAAAATAAACATTTAAAAACAATTATACAAGGTGAGACAAAAAGTAATGCCATTTTGTTTAGGACAAGTATAATTACCAACACAGGAACATGTATTTTACATCAAAATTAAAGCTGGTCCTCTTCACATTGCCATTGAGAGAAATGGTGGCTATGTTCCACCTTTGAATGAGAGCATGTATCGCTACCCTGTAAAATTCTGTTGACTGTTCTTTGAGCCACTTCTTCACTACAGATTTTACTTCCTCATCACTGGAATAATGTTTGCCTCTCTTTGGCCGTATGAAAGAGGGTTTGAGAGGCAAACATTATTCCAGGGAAAAGGAAGTGAAATCTGTACTGAAGAAGTGGCTCAAAGAACAGTCAACATAATTTTATAAGGCAGTAATACCTGCTCTCATTCGAAGGTAGAACCTTGCTATTGAAAGAAACAGTGACTATGCGGAGAAGTCAGGATGTGATCCACAGAGGACCAGCTTCATTTTGATGTATGATACATGTGTCTGTGTTGGTAATTATACCTGTCCTAAACAAAATGGCATTACTTTTGACAAACCCTCATATTTTAACAAATTATAATAATAATAATGAAATTTATTGTGTACAGTGCTCAGGTGCACCACAACTCCTCAAAGTCTCATGTCAAGTACACAGAATAATGTATTAGTGTCAGTTTACAGTAGTAATATGCATGTATGTGTGTGCGTATGTGCATATGTATGTAGAGAGTGGCATCAGGTATAGTGTCGGTGGACTACAGGAAGCGTGGAGGCTTTGAAAGACTCAGTGCTTCGGCAGCCTACAACAGACGCGGGAGTTTATTACATGTCTCCACAACTCTGAGCATGAAAAAATGTTTCCGAAAGTCACGTGAGTGGTGCTGCTTTCTGACTTTGTAGGTATTCCCATGTGTGTTAGAAATATGGAGATCAAAAAGGTGCTCAAGGTTGCTGTTGTTAAGATGATTAATGTCCTTATGAGCGTTTACCAGGTCAGTTGCCAGACGCCGAATGTGATAAAAATACCAAATTCTAAAATATCCCTTTTTATAATAGTTTATTTTCTTCAGTAAAAAAGAGATTATGTTAATGATAAGAATAAAAATATTGATTTCCAAAAGAAAAAAAAAAATGAAAAAGCAAAATCAAAAAACAATGCCTGAAATTTGAATTCTGGTAACAGATCTTTAATGGTGCCCTGTCAACGGGGGCTGTAAAATACAACAACAGTACCTCTGCAGAAAAGTAAGACACCCCCATTGATGTCACCTGTGGTGACCCATGATGCATAAGGATGGAATCCTAATGGCAGAGCAGTCCATGATATGCAAATATAGGGTTGGTAGATTTTTAACTTAAAAAAATATCAAATTCTCTCTAACAACGAAAGTTGTATTTTGGTATAATGAATACTGATAATAAAAGCTAGATCTCTTACTTGCACCATTGTTTAAGGAAATAGCATCAAATATCATCTCATAAAATGTACCAAAATCCTTATTTTCGCAACATTTAGCCTAGAAATTGGTTAGAAAATTTTTTAAATTTCAATATTTAAAACAGAAAAGGTTATTTCTTTGAATGTTTGAGATGAGGCTTGATGATTAGTATTATCTGCGTTAATTGGACTGTTGTCCTCATCTTCATTGTTATCTACTTATCCACTAGGCCATGTGTCCAATTAGACACATGGCCTAGTGGATAAGGTAGTTAGGTTAAGACAGTTTTAAGTGACAGTTATCTCTGGATTCCAGGTTCAACCCTGACTGGTGGCAGTAACTCCTACCCCAGCTATGGTTAGCGGAATGAGAACAGGATACCCCCATGTACTGAATAAAGGGTTAGGTTCAAAATTCCATGATGGCTCCCGATTACGACAAGACGGTTCCCGACTACAACAAGAAAGTTCCCAAGTTCAAAAAGAAGGTTCCTGTGTTCGAGAAGGTTCCCGAGTCCGACAAGAAATACCTGAAGAAGGCCGGAGGGCATATCAGCCAAAACGTTGTACAGATAACAATGAAGATGAGGACAATAGGCTGAATAACGCAGATAATAGAAAAGGTTATCATTTTAAATGAAAGGAATGAAATACTATAACTAGAATTCAAATTTAAAATATGCCCTCCATCACCCTCGACACCTCCAATATGCTGCTTTTTACCTACTATAACAGTGATAACATTTTAAAAGATTTAAGTCTGTTTCCTCAAACGAAGTTTTGAAAAAAAAAGTTTGTGTGGTAATTCTTTATGTTAATTTGCAATTTTTGCCAGATCGGAAACGTTACTGTGCCAAAATGGACCTAACCTAACTTTGGCAGTAACTTGGATGGGATGGGCAGTTAGAGAAGCCTCCACTGATCAATCATAGGGTAATTTACGAGGAAGACCGTCCCGGTCTCCTGCCTCAAAACTTGCTACCGGTGAGTGGTGAAAAACCAACCCCAGCTACGATTGAAGTCCATAGCGGAAGCAGTGTCGATAAAAACATTGTTTTATTTTATTTTATTATTTTATTAAAGCATATTGAAAAATAGTTCCTATCTTTCTCTGAAAAGCAGATAAATAGATAGGAACCGAGATAGATGGATAGATAGATATAAACAAAGTAACATAGATAAGGACAAATTGATATTGATAGATAGATAGATGGATGGATAGTTTTGAATAGACTGATATATAGATAAATAGATAGGTAGATAGATAAATCAAATTAATATAGAAATATGAACAAATTGAGATAGATATATAAATATGAAGATGACTAGTTTTGAATATACTGAGATAGATAGATAAACAAAATAATATAGATAGATATGAAGATGGCTAGATAGATAGTTTTTTTTTATCAAAAAATAAAAGAATATCTAAATACTCAGATTTTCTTTTATTCATGTTTGTTTAATGTCTTGTTTTTAGTTTAAATAAACAAGAATATCTAAATATTTTGATTTTTCTTTTTACTTGTAATTGATTATTGGAAATAAATATATTAAAATAAAATGAAAATACCCAAAAAATAAACGTTTTGGATTTTTTTATATGTAATTAAATGTCAAAAAACCCCCCAAAAAACAAAATGCCCAAAGTTGGTTGTTTACTTTCAAGTGACACTGCTTCAGCTACGGACTTCAATCGTAGCTGGGTTGGTTTTTCAGCAATCACCAGTAGCAAGTTTTGAGGCAGGAGACCGGGATGGTCTTCCTCATAAATTACTAATTATAGCCCTAGCATCTATATGATTGTCCCAAATGTGTTGCTCTTATGGCAAACCTCCAACCAGTTTTATCATATATGTGCTAGAAGGCAGTGGCTGAGAACTTAGGTTGCTTACAACACCAGCTGTTCCTAAAGTAATCATCCAATTAAATATTGAACAGGCTCATTGTTGCTTAACTTTGCTGATCTAGTGGGAGCCAGTACTTTCAGCATGATTTGACCATAATGTACCTGTTAATGCTATTTCTCTGAATGAGATGAGGCTTGAAGATTAGTATTATCAGCATTATTCGGACTATTGTCCCCATCTTCATTGTTATTTGTACAACATTTCGGCCGATATACCCTCCGGCCTTCTTCAGGTATTTCTTGTCGGACTCAGGAACCTTCTTTTCAAACTCGGGAACTTTCTTGTCATAATTGGGAGCCATCACAGAACTTTGAACCTAACCCTTTATTTAGTCTACGGACTAAATAAAGAGTTAGGTTCAAAGTTCCGTGATGGCTCCCGATTATGACAAGAAAGTTCCTGAGTTCGAAAAAAAAAGGTTCCCGGGTCCGAGAAGGTTCCTGAGTCCGACAAGAAATACCTGAAGAAGGCCAGAGGGCATATCGGCTGAAACGTTGTACAAATAACGATGAAGATAGGGACAATAGTCCGAATAACGCAGATAATACGTACCTGTTAATGTCCCACCTATGGATTAAACAGATCAACAAAGAATGAATAAAACAAAAATGTCTTCCGCATAAAGTAACCCAATTTAGCATCCTGTAAAATGAAAGCGACTAACCAACCAACAGATTTTTAAAGAATAAGATTAAAATAAAATTATTGTCAACAAAAAATTCCAGTCTGACTGAAGAGTCTTGGATTTTCATTGGATGTTATATTCCATTTATAATAACTTTTTTATGTTATGCAGAGGGTTGGTAAATACATATCATCAGGTGTATATATATATATGTGTATATATATATATATATATATATATATATATATATATATACACACACACTGATGATGAAGATATATATATATATATATATTTGGGAGAATATGTGCTTTTTTAATTTTAGTCAGACCTAATTTTTGAAAGTTAATTCATTATGTTTAATTAGGCGGGATTTAAACTACTTAAATGTGAGGCTAAACAAATCGAGAAAAATCAATCTCTGAATATATATTTCGACCTATTAGGTCTCATCAGCAGAGTTATAGATACGAGGACCGCCTAGTTAATGAATTAACTTTCAAAAATTAGGTCTGACTAAAATTAAAAAAGCACATATTCTCCCAAATATACTGTCGGCTGAAAATAGCTAAAAGTTGTTTATATATATATATATACTTAACAGTTTAAAAAACACCAGTCTCCGCTACAGCTGTTAGTGGATGATAGGACAAGATATCAGTCTGAGTTTGACCCTAGCCAAAGATAGTTGTGTCTAGCCACACTGAAGAGGCATGAAACGCCGAAACACGTGTCTGTGGATGACTTATTAATATATGCTCCCATAAATTTGGTATGAGCTCTCTAATTGGTAATTTAAATTTACTCTCACAACTAAGCAATGATTGTTTCCTCGGAAATTTGATCTCTCAGTGACCGTAAAATACATAAACAAACCTATGTACTTAATAGTTTAAAAACACCAGTCCCGCTACAGCTGTCAGTGGATGAGGGGATAAGATATCGGGTTACCATATGGTCAGTCTGAGTTCGACCCTAGCCAAAGATAGTTGCACCTAGCCACACTGAAGAGGCGTGAAATGCTGAAACACATGTCTGTGAATGACTTATTAATATATATATATATATATATATAATATATATAATATATATATATATATATAGTTAAAGTCATGGGAAATGGACTTGTTGCCCCGAGTTCAAATCCAGGAGTGGTAATTGCATTTCACTTAGCCTTAATACCCTTGGGAAAGGTATGAATCCTACTCTCCCTCCAGCTAAGGATAAATAGTAGGCAGACTGGAATCTTTAACCTTGGTTAGGCAACTAGTCTAGGAGAAGGAAAACTCTGAATTCAAACCTGTTGAACTCTGCTTAAAAAATTGACCTTGTGTCACATCCTGCCCATGCGGAGGGGTTATATATATTATATATATATATATATATATCTGATGATGATGATGAAGATGAATGATATATATATATATATATATATATATATATATATATACCTGATGATGATGATGATGATGATATTATATATATGTAAATCCAAACTCACAGACAAGTTAAAGAGACAATTCTTCCAGGCCGTTATCGTGTCAGTGCTGCTGTACGGCTGCACCACCTGGACCCTAACAAAGAGACTTGAGAATAAACTAGATGGGAACTGCACAAGAATGCTGCATGCGATCCTGAACAACACGTGGAAACAACACCCCATAAGAAAACAGCTGTATGGCCACCTGCACCATATCACCCAAACCATTCAAGTAAGACGGACAAAACACGCAGGACACTGCTGGAGAAGCAATGACAAACGCATAAGTAACATCCTCCTGTGGAAGCCAGCACATGGGCACGCCGGTGTGGACCGACGTATATTGACCAGGTATATATATATATATATATATATATATATATATATATATATATAAGATTTTTGGATGTTTGTTTATTTAGAAACGTTGCTGAATAAAGTATATATTTACTCATCAGGTACATATATATATCCTCATCAGGTACATATATATATATATATATATGTACCTGATGAGGATATATATATATATGTATATATATATATATTATTTTTGTGTGTACAGAAATAACCGCTTGTTCCATGGTATTCATATATAAACAAAAGCGCTCAATAGTTCGATGAACTAGAGCAAATATATATATATATATATAATATATATATATATATGTAAAAGGAATGACTTACCGGTAAAAATATTGGGTTGGTCTCAATATTTGGTTGGTATAAGTGTTACTTAGATAAGTCAGTGTCATAACAAATATAAAATGCTCAATACGTAAGTAGAGCGGATTTATTATTATAGTGTGTACAGAAATAACCGCTTGTTCCATGATATTCGTATATAAATAAAAGTGCTTGATAATTTAATGAGCTAGTTCTTTTTAGTGAAAGTACTTTTGTTTATATATGAATACCATGGAAGAGGCGGTTATTTCTGTACACACTATAATCCGCTTAATCCACTCTATTGAGCACTTTATATTTGTTATAATGCTGAATTATACCAACCAAATATTTTTACTGCTAAGTCAATCCTTTTACATATATATATATATATATATATGCTGTAGATAGAAGGAAAGATTCTCAAATTGCAAATACCCTTATAGAAACACTGCAATTTATATTCATTTGCATGTTTCCAAACCTTGTGCCTTCCAAAAATTTTACATGGAAGAACTGTATTAAAATGATTGTGGTGATTAAATCCCTTTCCTTTTGCACTGTCATTTACTTTTTTATCAAACACACATACACTGACTGATACAAAATATGGATGTTTAGACTAACTTTGAATTCAGAATCTTCCATATATTTACACTGTAGCATTTCATTATACTTATTTTTTTTCAAGCATATAAGAACAGGCCACACATTGGCAAAGGCCAGTACAAGTCAGGATTTGATGAACACATGAACAAAGCCTGAAGTCACAGCTGTTCTTCTTACAATTGCACTTTACAAGGTTGGTCAATGTAGATTGAGTTGTTGGAAGACTGCTCGATTGGACAACTAATCTCTGATCTTCACATTTCCAGCCATGATTTGTTGGTGAGAAGGTATTGATATTGACATGAAGAAGACTGAGGAAGTCTGTGAATACAGACGAAACGTATCACCCTGTGACTTGTTTTGAGTTGATCATTTCTTGACCACTTTCCTTCTATCTACAGCATATCGTCGGATCCTAAACCCATCCACCCTTCCTTCATATATATATATATATATATATATACCTGATGAAGGATATATATATATATATATATATCATCATCATTATCATCAGGTCAGGTCAAGCTGACAGCAAAGGATTCCTATATCTCTCTTTTGGCACCTCTCCCTATTGATCATTGCAAGTCTGGCAGGTCTTTTGCACAGCATCCAGTGTGCGCACAAAACTAACTGATGTATGCTTTTGCTGGCTTACCTACACTGGTGTGACCATGTTTTGGTGTCCACAGGAGAATGTCACTTCTGAGTTTGTCCTTGCTTCTCTAACATTGTCCAGCATGTTTTGTTTGGCTTAATTGGATGGTTTGAGTGATAGGAAGTAAGTGGCCATACACCTGCTTTTTGTGAAGTGCTGCTTCCAAGCAATGTCCAGTATGTCTTTTTTGTCTTACTTGCATGGCTTGTGTGATAGGAGGTTAGTGGTCATACAGCTCCGTTTTTGTGGGGTGCTGTTTCTAAACTGGTATTTTGCTTCTAACCACTTGTTTTTTTTAAATAGAGTGCTCCAGGCTTTTCATCAAATTGTGCAAACCATTTAAAATTTACATTTTAGTCCAAATATGTTTACAAATGGGCTAAACGGGGGTTGCTACTATTAACCCAACTCTAAAAGACAGTCCATGGAGTGTAAACAAATTACCTCTGAGGTTGAGAGAAAAGATTTTGGTTGTCATGCTAATAGTCTTCTGGGACATAAAAGGACCCATCACTATTGATTTCCTTGTAAAAGCTCCAACAGTAAACAGTACTTCCTATTGCTTACTACATAGGCTAAGTTTCCCTTAACTATTGAATAACTCTCATATATCATTATCTCTATCAGTGTCCAGCATGTATTGTTTGTCTTACTTAGATAGTTTGTATGATAGTAGGTAATTGGCCATACAGTTTCTTTTTTGTGTGGTGCTGTTTCCAAATTGGTATACAAGATGTGTCAAAAAATATATCGAGATTTTTTGTAATTTTTGTCACACCTTGTATTGTGAAAAAATTAATGTTCCATTCACTGTTCATTTCTATTTTGGCAAATACAGTTTCAAACTTAGGACTTTTTGACACACCTTGTATTCTAAAAAAAAAGTTAATGTTCCATTGATTGTTGATTTCTATCTTGGTAAATACAGCTTCAATCTCAATACTTTAATGACAAACCTTGTATATCATTATTTCTATCAGTGTCCAGCATGTATTGTTTGTTTTAGTTGGATCATTTGTATGATAGGAGGTAAGTGGCCATACAGCTTCTTTTTTGTGGGGTGCTGTTTCCAAATTGTTTTCATTTTTTAATTAAAAACTGGAACATTATGCAAGAGAAAAAAACGTTTTTATTGCAATCAGCATGGCATGTTTTGTTGTTCTGACTGTTAAATTTCTGGAAGAGAAATGAGTTTAATGGAATTAAATTGTTAAATATAAAAAAAAATTCTATTCTTTTAAAATCTTGAGCAGAATCCATCAAGGAGATTAAAACAGCAAATTCACATTGGATGAGATGTCAGTCAAGTACAATAATTTGGATCCCATTTTGTTCAAAATATTTTTTTTTTCCCTTTGCAATCTTGGGCAATAAAAACAGATTTTCTCTTTGTTCAAATATTTATGAGGCATGCTATCCACGGCTCTTATGAACATATTACCCTTGCAAATTGTTTCTGATTTTAAATCTCGAATTAATTAGACACAAATTGTTTGTTTGTTCTAATACTTTCAAATATGATATATATTATCATCTCTATCAGTGTTCAGCATGTATTGTTTGTCTTACTTTGAGATAGATATATATACATATATGTGTAGAAAGTTTGTAGAAAAAATAAGATGTTAAAAGTTTTGCTGACAGAATTCTGTTTCAACCACATGAAGAGGTTATTATCAAAGCAACATTGTAAACGTCTATCATTGTAAACATTTATCAAAGCAACATTGCTTTCAATTTACAATGTTGCTTTGATAAAGACCTCTTCATATGGTCGAAACAGATTTCTGTCAGCAAAACTTTTAACATCTTGTTTTTCTACAAACTTTCTACACATAATGACGGATTCATATCCATTTTACCTTTCATATATATATATATATATATATATATATATATATATATATATATGGAGATTCGCTTCTGGTTTTTGTCTAACAAAAATTACGTCACCGCTTATGTCACATTACCCAAAATCGTCATAACATAGAATAAATACACTCAAAATTTGACAGTCCTCATTTTTTTTAAAACAAGTTTTGATAAATACATGACTGGTATTATATATCTATATATAATTTGTTTTATTTTAATACATATTTAAAGTTTACATTTCAAATTGTTTTATTTTTTAACCCTTTAATGAATTTGATGATTTTACTTACTCGCTGACATTGAATTTTTTACTCCGCCCCTCAGGCAATATGTTTCAAAAATCTATTTTTATATCGCCATGTGGGCGTTTTTTTATATTGTACAAGTATATATGAAAAATAAATATATATATATATATATATATATATAATAAAATTACAATAATAACCAAACACAACTTTTGACTTCAAGATCAATGTGCAAGTTAATAATATTTTTGCAAATGTCCCTCATCACCAAGTATTCTCCATGAAGCCCTCCAGCCGTAAGTGTCTCAAAATATTTTTCAAAAAACCATTCTTTTTTCGAACAATTCCAATTTTCTGTATTTTGACCGTTTTAACTTCAAATATCAAATATCTTGCTCTGACGATGGCCGTTTCTCAGGTTTACTTCAATTTTTATTTTATTTTATCTATTGTTATTATTTTATTTTGAATTTAAAATAATAATAAATAGAATACAATGTGTACAAGGACAATCTCTCAGTCAAAACATATGTTGACACCCCCTAAAAACAATTTTATCCATTAAATATTTTCTTTCCTTTATTTATTTTTTCAACATACATATACATACATACATACATACATATATATATATAATATATATATATTACATTAAAAAAGGTTTTCAAAGTGGTCTGAATTTCTTTTTTTTCTATTTATTGTAATAGGTGCAGTTCTTTAAAATCAATTTAAAATTAAAAGACATGTTGCACCATTGAAATAAATAGAAAAAAAACAAAATTCAAAAAATTTTGCAGACCTTTTTATCATAAAATATTTACACTTCATGGCAAGAGAAAATAGGGATGTAATTTTGGTTTTTTTTTTGTCATAATAAAAAAATACGATAAAGTGTGTTAATATTTTTCGTTAGGGGGTAAAAAACTGGAAAATATAAATAGACTTGTTGTCACATGTTTTTTTTGTGGGCCGGTAGATTGAGCATTTCCAATGCCAGTGTTTACAAAATAAGTTGTCAACAATGTGATAAAGTCTACATCAGTGAAACTTCCAGAAATTCAAAAAGACGTATGTATGAACATTTTAAAAACCTAAAATTTGGAAATACATCTAATTCGTTAGTAACACACAACTTATTAACAAATCACAATTTCAATTTGCAGAAATCTTCAATAATCGCTTTTATGCATAATCGAAACGTATGTTGTATCGTAGAATCTTCCGCCATCTCTCCCCTTAACACTGTACCCCAAAGACCTGGTTTTTATAAAATATTACCTTTCCTTTCCAAAATTATATTAAAAGAATTCACTATACAACACTAAATTTCAAAATTTAAACTAAAATTTAAATTCCAAATCACTTCTGAACTATATTAAAACAAACCACTTCCACATGATTATAACCTCCTGTTTCCTTTTCTCTAGGCTAAAATCTTTCTTCAACATATATAAATTGAATTTGACTATTTATTTTATTTTATTTGTCTTACCATTATAATAATAATAATAATGAAATTTATTGTGTACAGTGCTCAGGTGCACCACAACTCATCAAAGTCTCATGTCAAGTACACAGAATAATGTATTAGTGTCAGGAACATGAACAGTTTACAGTAGTAATATGCATGTATGTGTGCGCATGTGTGCATATGTATGTGGAGAGTGGCATCAGGTATAGTGTTGGCGGACTACAGGAAGCATGGAGGCTTTGAAAGATTCAGACGCGGGCAGTTTATTCCATGCCTCCGCAATTCTGAGCGTGAAAAAATGTTTCCGAAAGTCACATGAGCAGTGCTGTTTTCTCATTTTGTAGGCATGCTCACGTGTGTTAGAAAGATGGAGATCAAAAAGGTGCTCAAGGTTGCTGTTGTTAAGATGATTAATGACCTTATGAGCGTTTACCAGGTCAGTGCCAGCCGCCGAAGTTTCAATGAATCCATTCCCATTATCATTATCATCAACTTTATCCCACTAAAAAATCTTTTCTATTTACCCTCTAAAAACATGTGACAACAAGTCTCTTTATATTTCCTGATCCTTTAACCCACTAATGATAAATACCAACACACTTTACTTTATTATTACATAAATTTTCAACATTGAGCACCAAGATTATATCAATAATAAATAAACACATTAAATTACCAATACTAATATTATGGACTCTCTCGTCGATTTTCGCGCATACACACAATGAACACCCACACAGTGTTTTTTTTATAGTGGTGAAGGCTTGGACCATCCACACTTTTTGGCACAGTCGATAGGAAAGAATTGGTGCACCAAGGGTTGCCACAAACCCAATCAACGACCGACCTCAGGAATTTTGAATTCAGTTATCCCTCTCCTAAACTGATTACCTACCCATGGCTGAAGGGCCCAGTCTGCCCTACTACTATTTAACCCATAGCTGGAGGGAGAATATATGGATTCATACCTTTCCCAAGGGTATTAGCGCTATGTGAAAAAGCCAACAGCTTCGTCTAGGAATTGAACTCGAATCGACGAGTCCATTTTCCATAACTTTAACCACTAGCCCACGCACCACCATATACTAATATACTAATATAAATATTTATTAATTCAGTAAATAAATTTAAGCATATATTAACAACATATTAATTATTAAATTCATACTTAAATTAGATTTATAATCAAATTACAAATTTTAATATCACATTTTATTTTATTAAAACACAATTTCTTTTTAACATTAATCACTATGATGATATTAATAACAAATAAATAAATAAACCACCACAATACACATATTCATAAATTAAATAACAAATTTTATTTAGAATTTTTAAATTTCCCCTAAACATTAAAAATTTAAATTCCACCTAACATTACTCCTTTTCCTCAACAGTAAGTGTATTTTATTTTTTTACCATTATCATAAACTACACCATGCTTAAACTAATGGCCCACTAAAAAACATGTGACAACAAGTCTATTTATATTTTCCAGTTTTTTACCCCCTAACGAAAAATATTAACACACTTTATTTTATTTTTTTATTATGACAAAAAAAAAAAATTTCTCTTGACGTGGAGCATCTGTCAAATAATTTTTTAAAATTATTTTTTCGAACACTTTGTATTTTCACCGTTTTAACTTCAAATATCAAACATTTTATTCTGAGGAAGGCCGTTATTCTTTGTATACTTAAAGATTTTATAATTTTCTATTATCATTATTTTATTTTATATTTAAAATAATAATAAATAGAATAAATGTGTACATGAACAAACTCCTGGCCGAAACAAGTGTTAGTAAATCTATTTTATCCATTCAACATTTTCTTTCCTTTATTTATTTTTCCTTTCAACATATATGATAAAGTATATGTATATATGAATAGAGCTTTCAACTTCACTGTGAAACTGTTTTCAATGGTCATAATTGCATTATTCACTTCTGCAATTGCCTGTAATTAATCAATATCTTGCTTAATTCATTGAAATTAACCCTGAAGATCCTTTATAGGGAAACTTGAGTAGGTTATTTCTTTACACACCTTAATACTATATATATATATATATATATATATATATATAGAGAGAGAGAGAGAGAGATAGATATAAATATAAATATGGATAATATAGTTGAAGGGCCAGTTTAGCTCAGTTGGTAGAGCGTTCGCCTGGGAACCAAAAAATGTTCCTGGTTCGATACCAGCCCTCATCAACTCAGCATGTGAGTAGCACATGGATCTGTGCGGTAAAGTCAGGAGCTGATGGTAGGTGTGGTGTTCCACCTCAGATGCTAAAAAACAATCTCCTTGATCTAGCGCTAGTGAAAAGGGGATAGACTCCCCCACTGTCTGGCTAATACCAACTTTAGGCCACCCCACCGACTTTTACTTACTTTATATTCATAAATAATGAGTGCTCAATATCAGTTATAGAGCATTTATATCTAAGTTAATATAGTGTAGTCATAGAATCAGTGGTGCTTTGTAACTGCCAGGTTCTTCCCTATGGGATCCTCAGACCAAGTATAGAAGGGGGAAAAATAGAGGGGGGAAAATAGACACCTGAGTCAACAAGCTCCCGCTGAGGGGGGGGCAAAAATAAGCGAGTTCACCGTCCTCTCGCAAGCCAAACTTTCTTTGGTCAACAGTTCGTCTTCGACCAGCAGCTGAAAATCCGTCGTTGTCGTCAAAATAATCTGCCGTCTCACATGAGCCGAATGCTTTTCTGCTTGTTACCCCATGCTCCACTCGCTTTGGTTATTTTATGGGCATATTACCCAAACATCCGGGCACATCAGTCGAACCTCACATACGTCCAGTGCCTAAATTGCATTTGTTTTTGCATGCGGGAGGACGCGGGTTCAATCCTGGCTGGCAGACAATGTCTTGCTTTTTTTCTTTTCTCATTCTCCGTCACACCAAGGCTTATTGAAAGTGAAGAGATGAGGAGCCTCTTATTTAGTTTTATTGAATTTCACTTGTATTCTTACCAGGTAATATATATAAAGGTCAAGAGAGTGTAAGAATCCTGTATTGTCTATTTTTGGAGTTTCAAGTGCTTTCGCCCATTTAACCATTTGAAACGAAGCAAGACATACTTGTGGCACTATTTTAAAGCATTTATATCCAGATGGCCTGAATTCTGACCAGAGAATCTCCAGGTCTTCATTGCTATTGCCTAGCAACAATATAGCCAATCAAATATGCACTTACATATGAGCCATAGCCCTGTGTATTCAGTTGCTATTTGTGCCATTTCTGAGAAGTACATGTACCAAGCTGTCTTGAATTCCAGCCAGTGTTAGGGTATCCAAGGATATTACTAATGCATCATAAGGACTTAGCTTGGTTATAAGCTGACATGCACTATTTTTATACATTAAAAATATAATCCGTTATTCAACAATTTGTGAGGCTATTGAGTAAAAAATTCATACATTTTACATTTGTAGCTATTTTTCAGCCAGGAAAGCAGGGTGTTGGAGAAATAATAATAATAATAATAATAATAATAATAATAATAATAATTCACACAAAGAGAGTACAAGATTCGGCACAATTGGGTGGGAAAGGTGATTCACTGGGAACTGTGCAAGAAATTCAATTTTCACCATTCAACTAAATGGTATATGCACAAACCGGAATCTGTCCTGGAGAATGAGATGCACAAAATTCTCTGGGACTTTGAGGTGCAGACGGATCACCTAATCCCAGCCAGGAGACCAGACTTGGTGTTGATCAACAAGAAGAAGAGAACATGTCATCTTGTGGATTTTGCTGTCCCTGCCAATCACTGAGTGAAAGTGGAAGAAAGCGAAAAGATAAAAAAAATACTTGGACCTTGCCAGAGAACTAAGAAAACTGTGGAACATGAATGTGAAGATCACATCAATTGTAATTGGTGCCCTAAGAAAGGTTCCCAGGGGTCTAGAAAAGAGTCTGGATGAACTCGAAATCAGAGAAAGAATCAAGACCATCCAGACTACAGCATTGTTGAGATCGGCTGGAATACTCAGAGGAGTCCTAGAGACATGAGAATACAGGCTGTCACTCAGTCTCCAGTGAACCACCACCTACAGCAGGTGTGAAAATCTAATATAATAATAATAATAATAATAATAATAGCTTAGAAAAAAGACTAGATGAACTGCAAATCAGAGAAAGAATTGAGACCATCCAGACAACAACATTATTGGAATCAGCTTAAATACTCAGAAGAGTCCTGGAGACCTGAGGAGACTTATTGTTGCTCAAACACCAGTGAAAGACCAGCAGCTAATGCTGGTGTGAAAATCTAATAATAATAATAATAATAAATGTAGCTATGGGATAACTTGACTGCAGGAAGGCCTATGATATGGTCCGGCAAATTTGGATAATTATATGTCTAAAAATGTACAAAATATTCAACAAAGTTATAAATTTCATCACATAAACCAAAGAAAACTGGAATGAAGAATTAACAACAAAAGAACAAACTTAGCGGAGATAAAAAGAGAAAGAATCATCTTCCAGCAATGATTTCATTTAATTACATATTTGGTTATTTTTTTGTAAAATATCACAATTAGAATTCTTTGTTCTTTTCATGCTATTGTACTAAGACATACAAATATTAAAATTACTGGAACAAACAAAACAGCTCATCTCTTTGGATGATATCAAGACATTTTCCAAAAATACAGAAAGAACCAAAAACCTTGTAGAAAACATAAGAACATTCAGCTAGAATATAGGAATGGGATTTGGCATCGAAAAGTGTGCCATGCTTGGGATTAAAATGAAAAACAACAGAAGGAATAGAATTACAAAATTTGGAAAATTCTAAGAGTTAAAATATTGATGCACACAATACACATTTTTATAAATTAAGTTTTGTAAACTTGGATTTTAATACTAAGGCTTTCCATAGCACCAGGAATTCCATCATAAGCCAGGATGCCAAAAACTATAGGCATTTTACACATTTGAATTGAGCAAATCCACAGGATAAAACTAAATTTTATTTAAAAAACCCAAAAAAACCCTACATAATCATTACTTTAATTTCTAAATGTTTTTAGCTCTAGGATCAGCAACATTGATTATACCATACTAACAGTACTAATGTATCTTAGGTTTTATATAAAAAATCATTGTCAATGTCTTTTTATATAAAAAATCATTTCCAATGCATTTTTATAGTAAAAATAATTTCCAATGCATTTCTGTAATAAAAATCATTGGCCAATTAATTCTTATAGTAAAAATCATTGGCATATGCATTTTTATAGTAAAATAATTGTCCGATTAATTTTTATAGAAAAATCATTGGTCAATGCATTTTTATAGTAAAAATCATTGTCCGATTAATTTTTATAGAAAAATCATTGGTCAATGCATTTTTATAGTAAAAATCATTGGCCGATTAATTTTTATAGAAAAATCATTGGTCAATGCATTTTTATAGTAAAAATCATTGGCCGATTAATTTTTATAGAAAAATCATTGGTCAATCATTTTATAGTAAAAATCATTGGTCAATGCATTTTTATAGTAAAATCATTGGCCAATGGATTTTTATTGTAAAAATCATTTCCAATGCATTTTTTATAGTAAAAATCATTTCCAATGCATTTTTTATAGTAAAAATCATTTGCAATGCATTTTTGTAATAAAAATCATTGGCCAATGGATTTTTATAGTAAAAATCATTTCCAATGCATTTTCATAGTAAAAATTGTGAGATGCTAATAATTAACCCTTTTGCAGACAGACAGAGTGACATTTTTTTTATTTTGCGTTGGCTCAATGAAAGACATTTTTCTGTTAGCTGCTTATTGACCAATTCAATATCAATGTATAGAAACATCACTAGGTGGTCTCACTGTGGTGTATGATTCTGTAAAGTTGCTTTTTGTAAAATATCCCAAGTAAAAGTGAGTGCTTTATAGTTTTCACGCAATTCTACTAAGACACACAATTACTGATATGATTATCATGTTTTTTAATTTTTTTTCATAGATTACTAATTCACTGGTTTGAAAATATCTTCTATTTTGCAAATTTTCTGAAAATAATTAGCCCACTCTACAAGAATGAAAAACATCATCTACCTGTGAAAGAGTTAATATTGCAAATGTGACATACTCAATTACTTCGTTTTCTCTTTTCTCATACTGGCAAGAACTGCTGTGCTGGAAGAAGGGGAAAAAAATCTAAAACTTATGATAATCTAAACCCAGCCCACATTCCCTGTCAGTGGGTAAACAGTCTAGCACTTGGGGAATTCTGCTTTGCAATGACAGGAAGAGCCAACATGAAAGGATCAAATGGTGAGGCCGTGACAAACGTTTGGCCAATGACAGGTTTTCTGCCAGTCTTTTGAAACAGAACTCTCCATTTGGAAATGATCAACTCTGCTATCTTTAGTTTTGTCTGTGAACCAACCCTGAGACTGGTACTTGATACTTTTGCAATCAGTTGAATTGTTGTGAGGTGTGGTTTCATATTCTCTGTTGTAGTAGTATCAATAATCCTTTGAGTGTAATCATAGCCCAGGTCTTAGCATCAAGTCTCTAGATATTCCTGCTGTAATACACATATGTAAATGAGATAACACGCCATTGGGAAACGGAAGGTTTTATTCCCTTGTCATCTATTGCTTCCTAAAGGGGGTGTTCTTCAATGGTGACCGCGGTCAATATCCCACCTCGGAATATCTATGTGTTCTATAATGTCTCCCTATTGGATAGTTTCTTTCCGATTCCTCTAACTCATGTCTTCCTCATATCTATTCCTTAGCTGATCAGTGTGGGCCAGCACATGAATGAAAGTACCAAGAAAATTTGGTACAGTCATGGTGGAAATTTGGTAGTCAAAGAGCTAAAGAGTAAAATATAGAATTGAATAAATATTTACTATTCATTACTGGAATGATACCACTGAGGTGTGTCAGAAATATTCCCTGGATATGATCAGTTTTTTTTTATGTACAGATGTTTGTTATTTAGTTAATGCTCCAACAATGTTTCATAATTTTTATTTTATTTCTGCTTTTTAAACACATTTTGAGAGATGTCAATTTCAAGAAAAAAATCAATTATTTTGGATAAAGTCAAGAATGGCTGTGAAGTCTGTCAAGTTGTTCTGAAGAGTGTCAAATGTTTTTAAGACTGAACAATGATATGTTAGTTTAGACATATTTGTGTTTAATATCCATTTACTGTGTATGATTCAAAAACCTTTCTCTCTGTTCTAGAGCAGATAGACATCTATAGATTTTCTTTGTCTTTTCATCTACATCAATCACTCTATGGCTTCTCATTCTACTTTTTGTCAGTCTGCCTCTCACTCTCTCTCTCTCCATATATATATTTATATATATATATATATATATATATATAATAAATGTATATGCATGTATTATACAAACACTTGTCTTATTTGCAGTCCTTCATTATATTATATACTATCAAATCTACCCGGTATTGCCCAGGATTTAAAAAGTTAAAAATAGATTTCTTATCTATATTCATATATACAAGGGAGATTAAAAAATTATCCGTATTCTTGTTTTATGGAAATCAAGCTCATCATTGATGATTTGATAGACACAACCATGACTAATCTGCAGAGCTGAACAGTGGTGGATGTTGATGGGTGTCCTGCTCACTCTTTGTCGGTCATATTTGTTCAGACACTTTCAAACTTCTCCATCAAAGTGCAGATAGTTTTTCACTCTTCATTATAGATTTATATAATAAAAATTATTTTCTATCTATTTGTTTTATTATCTTTTATTCTTTAGATATTCTTATTATATTTTACTTTTCTTAAAGCTTTTCTTATAGAAAATGAGGGGTCAACATTTTTAACAAGATCACGGACCAAAATAGTGTAGACTTTATTGAATTTTGGTCTTTGCTCGTTTTTAAATTGTTTATTTTTATCATTCTTCTGGTTTGTATTTTTTTTGCTTTTTATGGTTTTATCTTTTATTAATTCATTTTATTTTTTAATCCTTTTTTTAATCCTTTTTTTCTAACATATTGATTTATATATATTATATTCTTATTTAACTTTTCTTATGAAAAATAATGGATAAAAAGTTTTTAAACCTCTCTTGGACAAAAATAGGTCTCCGCCAATTTTCCTTTATAAAAAGATATAAAAACAAACATATGGACATATATGTTCATCCCTTTTTTTAAAACCTTTACTACTCTTATTTCTTCTTCCTCCTTTTCTAATAGTAGTCATCACAAAACTCAGGACCTTCACCATCTCGCTACACATACATACATACAGACAGATATACAGGATCTTTCTTTTATAAGTTAGGGTAGTATGGATATGAAGTCAACAGCACTTGGTTACAGTAATTGGTTTCTTGCCTACGTGATTTTCAAACCAAGTACTTGATTTAAAAATAACATAGGTGAGAAACTGTCAGCAACCAAGTGCCGTTGACTGAATGTCCATGCTACCCTAGCTTAGATATAAATGCTCTATCCACAATTTTGAGAACTATTTACTTGTTGTGGTCACATGTTTAAAATTTGAGCCTGATCACGTCATTTTTATGCTGTCTTTACTCCACTAGCAGTATGCCCCTAAGAAGTGACCCGATTTCTCTGGTCAGAAGGAGCGTCAGGGTTTGAAATTCATAATGGGCTTTGTTGCACAAAGCCCCCTTCCCATGTACATCTATTTCAAAGTATTATAGAGATTGAATGAGAAAGTCTAGGTTTGACATATCCATTTTTATATGCTACTTGCCAATGCAATTAACAGTCCTACCTTTTATGTGACAATATATATATATATTTTAAACTCTGACGGTGTAAAAAACTACTGGCACTATAATTTGTAATTATAAAATACATATTTATGAGTGATGAGTCAGAATTATCCTGATGATCCATTAGGAGAAACCTTGGTAGATACTCTCTGAATCATTATATATATATATATTATATATATATAGATAGAGAGAGAGAGAGAGAGAGAGAGAGAGAGAGAAATAAATGAACAAATATTCATTAACGTATGAACAATCTTTACAACCGAGCAGTTTCATACTAGTGCATTCGTCAGGTAAAACAAAATAGCTTTTGAAAATGAAAGAAATGGTACAAATGGTTAAATGTGTGTGTTTTTATATATATATATATATATATATATATATGTATATATATGTATATATATATATATATATTATATATATATGTATATATATATATATATGTATATATATGTATATATATATATATTATATATATATATGTATATATGTATATATATATATATATATATATTTATATGTATATATATGTATATATATATATATATATATATATATATATGTATATATATATATATATATATATTATATATATATATATTATATATATATATATATGTATATATATATATATATATATATATTATATATGTATATATATATATATATATATATGTATACTATATATATATAATAATATATATATGAATATAGTATATATGTATATATCATTATATATGCATATATATATATATATATATATATATATATATGTATATATATGTGTATATATATATATATATATGTATATGTATATATATATATATATATATATATATATATATATATTATTATATATATATGTATATATATAGGTGTATTTGGGCAGCATCTTTTCACTCAAACAAATTTTGTTGAATACAACAGAATCAAAATTATTTTGTAATTTTTTCTTTTTCTTTACAATCTTTCTTATAATTTTCTTGATATCATCATCTTGAAAAGAATTTATAAAGAATCTGAAAGAATTATTATTCCAAGTAATTTCAGTTCTCCTTTGAACCATTTTCAAGAGTGTTTTAAAGATGTAATCATTGCTTGTATCAAATGTATTGTCTGCGTCAGGGGGGGGGGATGAGGTTTGAATTACAATTCTTTGTACACATGTACATACATACATACACACAATAATACACAATGTGTATGTTCGGATTTACATTCAAATATGAATAAAAAAAGTTAATTATATTGTACATGAAAATTCTTGAAAAATAGTCAGTCTTATACACAAATAACACCGGTTTACAAAGAAATTGAGACAAGCACAAAAATAGCTATTTTAACCTAATTTGGGGATGCTGAATTCAGATTTGAAATTCGGTTTTACTCATCACCTCTAGGTTTTTAGATATGCATACTGTACATTTTGTACACATACTGTACATAAAGGTGTATATACATTCAGGGTTAATTTCTAACATTGTGTGACTTATGTCTTCTTTTTTAGTTATTATGCAATAAATGTAAGTGATAGCATTACATTATATATATAGCTATATATCAAGACGGATTTTGGCAGTTAAGTGTAGCCAACACGTCTCAATCAACAGCCAGTAGTGCACTGGCAGTCAGCAGATCATCTAAAAAAACACATTTCTAACTGTCTGCGGTACTATGAATTGTGTACATTGTGTCATCCAAGTATATTTATTCCGTCAATGTTCTTTATCTATCCTATTTTATCTGTAATAAGCTGCTGTAACTGTTGAAATAGACACGTATATACTCTGTATATACTAAAATGAGACTATTTAAAAGACAGAAAACCAGAGGTGATAGAGCAAAACTGTTTATAAATTTGAATTCAGCACACCCAAATTAGTAAAAAACATCTATTCACATTCTTGCCTCAGACAAAAAATTCTTTTTTTGTAAACCAGTGTAATTATGGTATTTTCTTTGGTTGATTGGACTAGCTGGTTACTGGGTTGAAAATGATTGGTTCATACATGATTTTATCAACCAGAATCCTCCTTAATTGGGTCCATGTTTATATACATAATTCAACTCAGAATCTGTTTAAGACTGGTAAGTTATGCAGCTTTACTTTTTGAATAGGGCCAGACTAAGGCTATACCAAGTAAAGTTCCTGCAACTATGCAACTGGAGTCTTTGACTAGAGGTGCGCATTTGGTCATTTACATGATTGGTTCTCAACTGGGGGCCACATAGACCACCCGGGAGCACATAACTTTTTTTGCCCCCCCCCCAAAAAAAATTTAATCATAAAAATACAATAGGATATTTAAACATTGAATGGCTATAGAAGAGTTCCGCATAGTTAAATAGAAATTAAAGGGATGCAGAGGTAAAAAAAAAAAAAGGGTGAGAAATACTGATTTAAATTACAAAAATTATTGAAAATATTTTTCATGTTCATCTATCTATCTATCTATCTCTCTCTCTATATATATATATATATATATTTCTCTATCTATACATTTATTTCCTAAAATTTATGCATCTATGTTTCTTAAGATCCATCTATCTATCTATCTATCTATCATCTATCTATCAATCTATCAATCTATTTGACTATCCATTTCACTCTCTGTGTCTGTCTGTCTCTCTCTATTGATCTTTCTCTCTCTCTCTCTTCTCTCTCTCACTCTCTATTATCATCTCGGTAGTCGTAGTGATTTGTCCCTTCATGAAATCTGAATCCTTGTGTCTGTAGTTCTTATTGTTGGGATACAAAATATAATTGTCTTCATTTTCGGTGTTATCTGGTAACAAACTAAACAAAGAAAACTTCATACTGTATCAAACATCTTCTGCAAGTCTCTGGACATCACACTGCAGAACTATTATGATGGTATAATACTCGCTCTGCCTTTGTTGCACAATGTTGATGACCCACGTTGTAATATTCCGTGCTGGCCAGTTAAAAAATCAGGAGCTAGAGACAGGTATAACATAATGGTGGGGGGAGCCAGAAGATAACTGTGATGTGTAAATTAGCAAGGAAAGTTTTTTAGCATGAATTATGTGTTATGTTTAAGGATGAATTGCCTGGAGGGATGGCTCCCTAATGCTGTTAACATTATTTAACTGGTCCAGGGCCAAAGCCACTGGAACCCTGGTCAAAACCAGGTCTACTGCTATTGGGACAACACTATCACTGCCGGTCTGAGTCTGCTGTTGGGGTATGAGATGACTGGTATATATGTAGATTCCATCCCCATACCCAGTTTCCAATGAGGCCATCCAGAAGATGGCCATAACTTTTCTTAAAAAATTGGCTCCAATTTCTTTTTTTCCCAGTGTCAACAACCCTCAGACCATTAACTTTTTGAGAGCCATTTTCTCTTAAAACTAGCAACTTAAAGATATTTAAGTGGCTTTGTACATTTTTGAAATGTTTAAGGATGAATCATCATAGCCACATAGCATTGTTTCTATTGGACAAGCCATGAGATGTGGTGAAGTGGGAGAGAGGAGGAGTGTGTGATGAGAATGTGAGATGAGTCAGACACGATGCGTTGAAAGAGCCAGATGTGTTCTCGGATGTTGTGACTTGGGAGAAATAAAAATCTCATGAGAAAAGAAAGTGGCCTTGTGTTATTAGTAAAAACTCTAAATGGCACAAGGCAAGATGTCCCCCAGCACCCCATGTTTGTTTCCAGACTCCAAAAGATCCAGGAATTTCCAGTCAACTTAACATCAGCCCAGCAACAAAGATTTGAGCCTCTCGATTATAAAACCAGTACAGAGATAAATATTGAAGTCAGTAAATCTACTGTTGGTTTGAACAACAGCAGCTAATAAAGTACCACTCCCACAGTGTCCAAGACAGCTGGTATATATAGAAATCAAGAATGACCCATTCATGAATTTGGGTGATTTGGGTCATTCCATTCCTTGAGTTCTGCTTGACTGCTTGATTTGAATGACACTGTGGAGTCTTATAAATATCCCGTCATTCTGCAGTAGACTTTGTGACTATTCAGGTTTGTATTTAAGTTACAACCGTTTGTTGCCTTGTCTTCCCAGTTCGACGGTAATTGGAACTTTAATTATTCTTCATCTTCCCTTCCTCCCCTCCCCCCATTGCGTGGGTGTAGTGGCCTTTGAGGGGGAATTAGTTCCTTTTGACCCGGCCAATTACCGGGGAGTAATCTTGATAATGCACGGGGTATTTTTGATGGCATTGGCTTAGGGGTTGGAGTGACACTGGGTGAGGCTTGGTACCTAGTTGAAGTTACCATTCTTTTGGTTTGTGGAACATCCTCAAATATTGGTTCATAAAACAAATATTTCTACTATCAACACATCATCACTCCATTCTGACAATAAGTTTCCTTAACATAACACACGTTGAAACGTCATCTCTCCATTCTGAAAGGAGAGTGTAATGTAATAACAGATTCATAAGGATAAGAAAAACATGACAACACAAAGTTTGATGATATCACTCTAATGGAGGAGGAAGTTGTAACACTTTGTGCAGTTTGTAGTGGAGCAGAGGAAACTTGAATTTATGTCATCAGCTGGCAAGAATTTTGCTTAACTATAAGTCAATTGCTGGCTTCATTAAGGTATTTACCATGTATCCTACATATACAGGTTAGGCACATGACCCTATTAATGTGGGACCACCCATGAACCAAAGCTCATGGATGGTGGGTGCAAAAAATATGTTTATCCCATCGCATTCCTCTTCAAGGGAGTGTTTCAAGCACTAGGCAAAAACCCAACCCTACCCCTTTAAATCAAGGGGGCAGGTGTTGCCTGGAGGGATGGCTCCCTGGGATCAATGCTGTTAACATTATTTAACTGGTCCAGGGCCAAAGCCACTGGAACCCTGGTCAAAACCAGGTCTACTGCTATTGGGACAACACTATCACTGCCGGTCTGAGTCTGCTGTTGGGGTATGAGATGACTGGTATATATGTAGATTCCATCCCCATACCCAGTTTCCAATGAGGCCATCCAGAAGATGGCCATAACTTTTCTTAAAAAATTGGCTCCAATTTCTTTTTTTCCCAGTGTCAACAACCCTCAGACCATTAACTTTTTGAGAGCCATTTTCTCTTAAAACTAGCAACTTAAAGATATTTAAGTGGCTTTGTACATTTTTATGGATTTCCTGAACCTTCTCTGACCAATCTTTTGTTCCGCTACAGACACACACTCACACATATACATACGCATGGGCCTAATATATTCTATTTTCCGTATTTTTTTTATCTGACTTGTATGTTCCCTCAAGTGTTGTGTCACAGTATAAACAACTAAAGTCCAACAGGCTATTTATAAAAGAGTACAGGCACAAAGAAAGAACAAAATAACTTCCTATGCCATAGGTTTACAACTTGAAAAAAAAAGAAAAAAAAAGAAGAATTATCAGTGATTATATAGCCTGGAGAATTGTACACGCATTTTTATTTTATTTTTTAGATAAAATTTAAAGATAATTTCAAAACTTTTATTCCTGGTTCTTGAGTTACCTTAGGGGAGAGTCAAAGAAACAATAATTTTTCAAAAATATATTTGACAATATAATCGCATCTTTTCTTTTCCATATTAAAATGATGCGTATCAAAAACTGACAAATATTTTTGACAAAGAATTTCTGTAAGTCTACAGTTTACCAAGACACAAAAGAGAAAAACATCCACTGAACTGTGGTATCCAGTGGAATTTTTAAATTACCACATTCTATTTCTTTCATAAAATTTCCATATTCTTGAAAATAAAAACTAGAATTATGAAATATTTCCTCTTCTGTGGGACAATCTTTTCTTGAAACATAGCCTGCGATATACAAAAGAGACATTTTGATATCTTGAGAAATCTTACACCCTTGTGCAAATTAATTGAAACAACTGCTTTAATTTCCTTTCTTTCACCATACGGTCAGTTTTAGACCCACTGGTCACGTGGTGACGGGGAACGACAAAGAAAAATACCGGTCTCTTTTTGCTTTCAGATGCATAGGGGAACAGACAGGTCTCTGGTGCCTAGTATGGGGTCACAGTAATTTAACAGTGTTCTCTCTCTCTTTCTCTCTGCCTTTCCTCCTCTCTGATACAGCCCACAAGTCACACAAGACGAGCCCTGGAAATAAAAGCTAAGCTTGTGACGATATATTTCTCGCGCTTGTATTTTTTTATCAACAAGATGACCACCACGTGCCGAAGACCTTTTTAGTACGGTGAATATATACGCTTTGGGTACTGTGACCATATACCACAACGTTACAATTGGTTTAGCCTTGAAAAACATTGCGTCAACCATGATTGCTTCAGATTTTTATCATACCCAGACACTATTGTCTTGGATGTCGATTGGTTGTCATATGGCCATTGTCTGCAATAGACATTACTCCAATGAAGCAAACAAAAATCGTAATGCTTCACAGACACACTGGCAAACTTACAGAGAGATCACAGATAAGTAAATAATAATGGAATTATTTCTCTGAATGTTTGAAATGAGGCTTGAAGATTAGTATTATCTGTGTTATTTGGACTATTGTCCCCATCTTCATTGTTATTTATACAACGTTTTGGCCGATATGCCCTCTGGCCTTCTTCAGGTATTTCTTGTTGGACCTTCTCGGACTCGGGAACCTTCTTTTCGAACTCCTGAGTCGGAGAAGGTTCCCGAGTCCGACAAGAAATACCTGAAGAAGGCCGGAGGGCATATCAGCCGAAACGTACAAATAACAATGAAGATGAGGACAATAGTCCGAATAACGCAGATAATACTAATAATGGAATTATTTGTTTTGTTTCAATTAATTTGCATAAAGGTGAAGTTTGAAGTTCTGGTGAATTATCAAATGTTCTGCATGCCATTTCAGCCAGCAAATGAAAAAATGAACAAACTAGGAAAAAAAAAAAAAGGGCATGAAAATGATGAATGAAACATACCAGTACTTACCACCCGGAGTAAATATTTGTTTTCCCGAATGGCACCAAGGCAACCAAATAGAGCCATCAAAAATGTTATTGATGCCACCACGCAAAGGAGAATGGCAGGGTCCAGAACAAAATCCACAGCATCTGTCACTACTTTTTTCGTTTCTGACAAGATATAGTAACTAATTCCGATTGCAATCACAGCAACTATCTGCAATAAAATAGAAGAAATGATATTTAATGAAAATACAGGAAAAAAAATCATCTTTTATACCTGTGGGATTAAAAATAAAATTAGAATAGAAATTAAAAATTTAAAAAATAAACTTCCATGAGCATTAACCGGAAGAACACTTCAAGCATGTGTGGGGAAAAAGGAGCCACTTCCGACCCCAATACGAGTTTAGGCCTTAACTATTTCTAGTCACTACTACTGGCCAGGGAGAAATTTTCTTGCCATGTGGTGGCTATGACTGGCGAATAAAGCCTAAATCATAAAACCCCATTTTGTCTTTGTCTCATCCTTTTTTGTTCCTTGAATTCCTTCCTTTTCAGCGCAACCACCAAATAAGATGGGGTTAAAAATAAAATTAATTTGTCTTGTATAACTGTGGGATTTAAAATAAAATTAGAATGAAAATTTAAAATTTAAAAAATAACAACTCCCATGAGCCTTCACTGGAAGAACCCACCAGGCATGTGCAGGAAAAAGAACGCACTTCCGATCCCCAAAAAACTCTCAAGTTAAGGCCTGAAATGTGTTTAATCACTACTACTGGCCAGGGAGATATTTGGTAATAGGGAGAATATTTAGTTGCTTTCCCACTCCCCAGGTTCCAATATCAGCATTAGTATATCTATTGATACACTAACACTGAATAAATGGAAGGAGTGAAAAGATAAGCTCATTTACATATATATGAACATTTAATCCATTTAAAGTAAACATACAAGTTGTTGTATAGGTCTAAATTCAAATTATAGTAGTAGTCATTAGTAGTAGTAGTAATAGTCGTTAGTCCAGAATAAATTAGTGTAATGGTTAGCAAGCTAGATTTGCCGACCATTGTTAGTGAGTTTGATTCTCATTGGGTGAACTATACTTCTGGCCTTGTGCCACTTCTAAGTTAAGCTTAATAAATAACCACATACTCATATAGACATGCATATACCTACATGCATACACACTATTGTGCCTAAATATGTGCACCCAGAGACAGAAGAGCTTACAGTGTCCCACATCACCCCCATCAATTTTTGTCATTTATACCAATAAATTAAAGAGTAAAAACAAAGATAGCAATTAAACATGGGTGTATTTTACATACATTATGAGAATAGACAACCAGTGGATTTTTAATTGCCTTACGAAACAGAAATGTGGCTTGCCTTCCATTTATTTTCTTAAAGTATTCAATACAACCTAAATACCCCCTAAAACTCTGGGGGTCAATTGATACAACCAAAAGTGCCCCCCCACTCCTTTTTTGCACGCTACTGTAACTAGCCTAGCAGAAAGCAAATCTAATTTTTATCCTGCCCCTGGCAAAGGAGTTGGGTAAATACACAGATTAGTATTATTTGGATTATTTGGACTATTGTCCTCATCTTCATTGTTATCTGTACAATGTTTTGGCTGATGCGCCCTATGGCCTTCTTCAGGAATTTCTTCTTGGACTCTGGAACCATCTAATACTAATTATCAAGCCTCATCTCAAAAATTCTAAGAAATAGTAAATACATAGATATTATCATTTTATTATACATATATATTTACCAACCCCTCCACACAAGAAGGATATGTCACAAGGTCAATTTCCATTTTTTTCATTTATGCCAATGAATTAATTTTTAACATCCTATACCACCTCATTCCACCCGGCCAGAAGTCACATTCATTTTCCTAATCTACCCCAAATGATAGCCTTTGTTTAAATGTAATATTAAACATAATTAGAAGTCTTTGATTTAAGTGAAATAACAGGTAACTTTAGATACAAAGGCCATTTTTAGCCATTTTTTGATAAATCCTTATAGGAATGGAGCTCTGGACTTAGAAAATTCTCAACAGGATGTTAAGAGTAAAAACAATGATAGCAGTTAAAAATGGAAGTTTTAATTGCCTTTACCAAGCAGAAATGTGGCTTGCCTTCCATTTGTTTTCTTAAAGTGTTTAATGCAACAACTGAATAAAATAAATATGT
>CM042144.1:102128867-102173867 GCA_023376005.1 Doryteuthis pealeii | reverse complement strand
TGGAAGCGCGTGGTGTAATGGTTAAAGTTATGGGAAATGGACTTGTCGCCATGAGTTCAAATCCTGGATGTGATAATTGCATTTCACTTTGCGCTAATACCCCTGGGAAAGGTATGAATTCTACTCTCACTCCAGTTATGGATAAATAGTAGGGCAGACTGGGCTCTTTAACCTTGGTTAGGCAACCAGTCTAGGAGAAGGAAAACTCTGAATTCAAACCTATTAAACTTCGCTTAAGAAATTGACCTTGTGTCGCTTCCTACTCATGCGAAGGGGTTGGTAAATATATATATGCTCACAAATACACACACACTCAGGTGCACCACAACTCATCAAAGTCTCATGTCAAGTTATTCTGTGTACTTTGATGAGTTGTGGTGCACCTGAGCACTGTACACAATAAATTTCATTATTTATATATATAATATATATATATGTATGTGTGTGTGTGTGTGTGTGTGTTCTTTGTGTGTCTTTGTGTGTATGTATATTTACCAACCTCTCCATATGAGTAGGATGTGACACAAGGTCAATTTCTTAAGCAGAGTTTAATAGGTTTAAATTCAGAGTTTTCATTCTTCTTGACCAGTGACCATATGAAGATTAAACAGCCCAGTCTGCCCTACTATCTACCCATAGCTGAAGAGAGAATATTTGAATTCATACCTTTCCCACAGGTATTAACACTATGGGATGTGCAAAATAGCCTTGTCCTGGATTTGAACTTGGATTAATTTCTTATGGTAATAACCACTGCGCTATGAGCGCCTTCGTGTCTTGCTACTTCTTGATCACATTTTGTGCTGAAAATGAAGGAATGAAAAGAAAAGAAAAGAAAGAGACATAAACAAAATGATTTAGGCTTTATTCATGGGTCATAGCTACCACATGTCAAGGAAATTTCTCCCTGGACAGTTGTTGTGTCTTGTCCAAGTTAAGGCCTAAAACAGAATGGGCGAGAGCAGGTCTTGGGGGTAGGAAGTGGGTACTTTTTCCTGCACATGTTCAAAGGGTTATTCCGATGAAGGCTCATGGGAGTTTGTTATTTTTTAATCAAAAAAATTTTTTTTTATGCCCACAGGTTAAATCACATTGCAAGCATTGGTTCCGACTAGATCACGGAAGTTAAGAAGTAATCAGCCTGTTTAATACTTAGATGGGTGACCATTTAAACAACAGGAAATACTGTAAGCAACCTAAATGACTTGATTCAGAATTAAATGATCCACAAAAGGGTTGACATGTCATACAAAAACCAACCAACCAACCAACCAAAATATGTGCAAAATTAAGAATCAAAACCGTCAGTCCAATAATCTACCTACTTTATTGCTTTCTTTTATTGTAAAAATCTATCAGTTTTGTTGTACACTCCACTGAAGTGCCTAATATTTGCTATAACCATTTAAAGAATCGCTCCCATGTTCCAGAGGAGGGAGTCAAAGGAAGTGCGGATACCGCATTATCCCATTTCTTCAAAAATTGATGCTGGTGCAGTGGAAATGTTCATTAGCAAGGAATTGATTTTTCCTTCCCTCTTCACTCCCTCTACATTCTCTCTCTCTCTCTCTCTTTCTCACCCCTTTCCTTTGATTATTCCTTTTGAGGGGCGGGAAAGCAAACTTACCACAGCCATCCACAAAACTTAAGTAAGGGGTGGGGGTGGGGAAATATATCAAAGATGTTTTCAAATGCTAAATAAAGTCTCACTATTTCAAAACTAGGTCATTTGAATTTTATAAATGGAGAATGCCTTTTATGAAATAATGTTTTTATATATCAACAAAAAATACATCCCAAAAAACCCCCACTTAATTAACTTGAATCATAATTAATCATAATCATAATTAATCAACTAGAACTATTAATTTTCATATCTATTTTGTTTCCCTTTTTGATTTTTACCTGCTTTGTTATTATTTTTGTCTTCTATTTTTACACCAGCGTAAGCTGATAGTCTTTCACTGGAGTCTGAGTGACAACAAGTCTCCTCAAGTCTTCAGGACTACTTGGTGTTATTGATCTCTGATATCATTTTATTCTCCAATGTATTAAAATCAATTCTATAAATGATTCTATATAGAAACCAATTAAAATATAATTAAAATAAGTGTAATCTTTTTCATATGTGTTCTTATTTAATTTTGATAGTCTTTGTTTGTTAATTGATTTTAATGGCATATCAACCCGTCTGGGGTTATGTCATGCCTAATGGTTAGGAAGTTATACATATTGTGTATTTATATTTATACTTTTTAGTAATTGGTTTTAACAATGTGTTAGCATTATTGGGGATTATGTTGTATGGTATTGATTTGTTTCATGTCTATATTCTATGGTATAATTTTATTTTCCTAAAAAAAGAGAGAATATCCTCCATGTTGATATTTTCAAACAGATCTTTCATATTGTTTGCTTTAAAATAACGGTTTCTGATGTGAGCAAGAAACTTGCATTCTATGAATAAGTGTTTAACAGTCAAAGGTGTTTGACATGTTCCACATTGTTGTTGTTGTTCTTGTTTGAGTATATTGGAGTGTGTTAGTCTTGTATGAGCAATGCGTAATCGAGATACAATGACTTGTTCTTTTCTAGACTTTCTTAAAGTTGGTCTCCAGCCTCCCAAATTGGGTTTGATTAGGAAGAGTTTATTGTGAATGTTGTTATTCCAGTGTTGTTACCATTTTGTATGAAGAAATCTATTAATTTTAGGTTTCAAATCAGTATATGGTATCTTGAAATTGTTGGGGATCAAATCTAGAGCTGATTTAGCTGCGGAGTCTGCTCTTTCATTCCCTCTCACTCCTATATGACTTCGGATCCAGCATATCATAATCTCCTTAGAGTTAGACATCAAGTCTAATCTATTTAGGAGCTTAATGATGAGAGGGTTTTCCAGTTTTTTATTTCTTAATGATAGTAGGACAGAGAGCGAGTCTGAGAAGATGATATATTTTTTGTGGTTATTTTCATAGATTAAGTCAAGTGCTCGATCCATTACATGGCTTTTATAGTCTTTCTAATTTAATATATTTTATTACATTAAATACTTACACCCGCTGAAGGGTACATATTCTTGTTAGTTGTTTCTAATCCACCCTGTTGTTTTATGTTGTCAAATGACTATTTCTACCCTCCCCATTTATTTCTAATTATTAAAAAAATAATTTAAACTAGAATAAAAAGCAAAAAATTATGTCATAACATTTAAAAAGGGATTAATTTTTTTTCTCTTTTTGAATTTTTTCTTCTCCTTTTTCTTTTTTTTTTTAAGAAATAATTAATGAAATTTTTTTCTGATTTTTTTCAATATTTTTGTATTGTATTCCCCTTTTTTTAGTTTTTAAAATTGATATTTGAACCAAGAAAACAATAAGATCTATTCGGCAATTCATTGTTTAATTTTAATGATTAAAAACAAAATAGTTCCCCCTTTTAATATTTAAAGCTAAAAACTAAAACTTTTATATAAGTAACTTTACAACTGACATATGTAATTTGTTTGAATTTTAAAGTAATTTAAAGAAGAATTGTATTCAGTTGACTTAAATAATTATTTATTATTTATGAAGAAACCAATGGATTGTTAAAAAAAAAAAAGATTAAATTTGTAGAATAGTCATGACTAGTAACTTTTATTTCTTCACCCCCATCACCCAAAATAACTTGTTTTGTTTTTTAACCAATTGAAATACTTACACCCGCTGAAGGGTGCATATTCTTGTTAGTTGTTTCTAATCCACCCTGTTGTTTTATGTCGTCAAATGACAACCTGAAGGAGTTATGTTAAAAACCCCACATCTTGAAAGATAAGAGTTTGTTGATTAAATTCCTAAAAACTTAGTTGTAAGTGGATTTGAATGAATTAAATAATTCTATGGAGTTATGGCATTTGTTAATCTTGAGAAAAATATGGATCTGCACTCAGATCTCTGTTCAAGCCTGTATAAGATTGTATGGAATTCAGTTAATAGGACACCTGGTGCATTTAAACAGACTTCCTCAAGACAAAAGAAAAAGTGAGTTTAAGTCTCACTGATATCTTTATGTTAAATAATGCTTAGGCATAGCCAATCATTTTTGTAAGGAAGTGTAGTGTAGATCTTAAAATTAACAGCCAACTGGGAAAATACAGTACTGGATTAATAAAGTTTGATTGACAAAGTTTCACCTCAGGTTCATCTTGATTGGTTGGTTGGTTACATTTTTATAGTATGTAAACCCTTGTTGGGTTATTTTATGCCAAACATATTTTGTTTAATTCATTCTGAATGGGTGTTCAATTTGTTTTTAAACTCATTTTTTTAAACACATTTTCAAAAACACATCTTTTTATTTATTCACCTCATAGATGAGACCCTAACAAGTGCTACAATGCCAGGTCAAGGTGAACATGGGATTAATGGTGATAAATGGGTACTCCGCACTCCCCAGACCTCCAGAATTGGAGTTCATCACTAGATGCAACTTAACATCATACACAGGAAACTAACACCCTCAGCCACCACTTTCTAGCTCATATGATATTCTATTTCATTTCATATGATATTCTATTCATTTTCATTTCATATTTCTATTTTATTTTCATACATTCTATTTCATTTTCATACATTTATTTTCATACATTTTCTATTTCATACATTTCTATTTTATTTCATACATTCTATTTTATTTTCATATTTTCTATTTCATATTCTATTTTATTTTCATACATTTTCATATTTCTATTTATTTTTTCTATTTCATTTCTATTTTTCATTTTCTATTATTTTCATACATTTTCTATTTCATTTTTTAATTTTTCATACTTTTCTATTTATTTTCATATTTTCTATTTTATTTCATACATTTCTATTTTATTTTATATAATTATATTGTAAGATTAATATTTTTTCTTAAAATACTCTGATGTTCTTTTTTTGACACTTTTGATATGTTTTAAGTATCTTTTCAAAAACATCTGAACATATAGAACAATGAAAAATTAATCCTTTTTCTGAAAAGGTTTTTATTTTCCTTTTTTCTTTTTCCTCAAAGTATCTTTTTCTATAGCTGGATAGTTTTAAGGGCAAGTAGTGGGCAGGCGATGAAGAAAAACAGACTTTACAAAGAATAGCAATAAGTTTTCACTAATCAATCAATCAATCAATCAGTCGTAAAAGACGAGGCAAATAAAAGAAAGAAAGAACAATAGAAATAAAAGCAGACGATTGATGATTAACACAAAGGTGAACTTTTCAAAGCAGACACAAACAGACACAACAGACACATAATTGAAAACGTTTGAAATGAATCTTTCACATGGATTTGATGTTAATCTTGTATGAACAAGAGACCAATGTTTATTTTGTGTGGAAGTTTTGGCCGCATTATGTGCTCCTTGTTAAGATTCTGTTATTAAAGAATAGAAGAAATAATGTGGGATGAAATACTTGTCTAGAGAAGGTTTAGTTTGTTTTACACCATATCAACCTCAGTGGGTTATTTAATGCTGACAAAGTTTTGAAATAAATTCATTCTTAATGAATACTCAATTTTGTATAAACACATTTTTCTATTTAACCCATAGATGGGACCCTAACAGGTACTACCACTCTGTGTCTGAGTGGACCAAGGAACAATGAAGGGTACTCCTCACTCTCCAGACCTCCACAACTGGAACCTCACCATTAGATAGAGATTAACGTCATGCCCAGGACACATAGACCCTCAGATACCACCTTCTAACACCCATATGATTGGAGTTTGCATAAGGGCAATAGGGTTGGGGTAATCATATAGGTGCTAGGGCTTGACGTGACCAGTCGATTGATCGATGGGGCCTCTCTGACTGCCCGTCTAGCCTAAGTAAGTTTCTAAGTGAAGTGTTGCATGTCATGGAATGCTCAGCCACCTTAAGCATCCCTGGTTGCCACCCATGGACAACAGGTGGCCACATTGAGGGTGTCTTTCCTCTCTGCAGAGGTGCAGTTTAGGGTGGGAAATAATCTGGGATGAAATACTAGTCCAGAGCAGGTATGTCAAACTGAGTAGCCATCTTGACAGACATATTTAATCCATGCAGCCCTAGGGGGCTACTCAATTTGGCTTATACCGACATTAGGCCGCCTTTACTTACTTTTACTTACATTATATACTTAAAAGTCTGATGCTCTAATAGACCAGTTTATCTCAGCCAGTAGAGCATCTGCCTCAGAATCACAAAGTACTGGCGTTGATACTAGCCCTTGCCAACTTAGGACATAAGTAGCACAGGCTGGGTCTGTGCAGTAAAGTGGGGAGCTGATGGTAGGTGTGGTACTCCACCTGAATAAAAACAATCTCTCTGGTTTAGCACATGCAAAAAGGCAATAGACTCCCTCGCTGTCCGGCTAATACTGACAATAGGCCACTCTGTCAACTTTTACATACATCTGTAATTGTGTGTGTGCATGGGAGGATATTCATATTTGTAGTGAACTCTTCACAGTTCTTCATAAGTAAATACAAAAAGAAATAAACTATTCATAAAATAAACAAATAATTTGAATTTGAATTGATATGCAAAATTTTCCACCTGCATGTAAGGACACATTTAATTTTTAGCTTCTTTTATTGTTACATTTTTAGGGGTAAAAAGAAAATAAATTAAATAAATACATTTTCAACAACACAACAAGCAATTTGGAATTGAATTTAGTTTTTTGTCATATGTACAAAAAAGTTTTTAGAAAAATAAAATCATGTTTCAAAATATTCATGAGTTTGGAGTTACATTTGGTAAAACAATATTTTAAATGTGTAAACACAATCTCCAACTTATTGGAAACGTGGTGTAATGGTTACCATTTTAGGTGAATTCAAATCTGGACACAGCTGTTTGCATTTCACATATTGCTAAAACACCCTAGGGAAAGGTATAAAACCAACTATTCTCCCTCCAGCTATGGGTAAATAGTAAGGCAGACTGAGCCCTTTAACCTGGGTATGGCAACCAGTTTAGAAGGAAAAAGCTTGAATTCACACCAAAGAGGCTCTCTTCCCGTTAGTCAAAACTATTTTGATATATAATAATAATATCTTTTCAGCTATTATATTAGGTCTGAGACCTGTCAGCTGTTCCTTATAAATATTCATTTTAAATCCACAGAATATTTAATGTCATTCCACAGATTATCCAAATTTGTCTTGAAGGAGTTTAGAGATGGGGCATTCACTACTGATGAAGGTAGTTTATTCCATGTATTCACCACTCTGTAGCTAAAATAATTTTGTCTTGTGTTTGCTTTACAAGATTTTTTAAGGAGTTTTAATTGATGTCCCCTTGTATAGGTATTTTGAGTAATGTTTAGTAGGTCAGAGTTCGTTGAATAAAAACCATGCGTGTATTTGTAGGCTTCAATCATATCCCCTCTCATACGTCGGAAAACCAGACTTGGTAGGTCAATGTTCCTAAGTCTTTCTTCATACGAAAGGGATTTTAAATTATTCACTAATTTAGTAGCTCTCCTCTGGACTCTCTCAATGAGTTTTGTGTCCTTGATGAGTCTTGGGCTCCAAACCACATTAGCAAACTCCAAATGAGGTCTCACCAATGCAGTGTACAAATTTGATGTATATATATATAATGTAAAAAATTTTGATGTATATATAATGTAAAAAAAAATTCTAAATTAAACGAACAATGTAATATGCAAAATCTTATCAATTTTTTAAATCTTATTTAATAAGGAATTTGCTAAATCATTTTTTTTCTTTTTACTCTCTACCCCCTTTCCTTCTCACTCCCTGGTGTTTCTAAAATCTTTTTAATACGGGGATTGGGTACTTCTGTTAGTATTATATAATGTGTACTTTTAAGATACAATGTAGAAGCTAACAATTTACGTGTTTTGTATACAAAGATTCAATTTGAAAGGATTGTGTTCAACACAGACGTCTCATGGCTGCAAAATCTTCTGAGTGTGACAATGACAACCATAAATATGAATTCAAAATCAGCTTTGTGCATTGAATTTATTTTTTTATTAATTTTACATAAATCTGTTCATGACTGTGCAATTATACAAAAAAAAATAACAAACCAAAAAGTGAGACATTCTTCTGTTTGTTGTTTTTGGTAACATTTCACAATTACAGGTACAAAAGGTAAATATCATTTCTCTCCGGTCATGATATGGGTTTGTCGCTTTTGTAGTGCAACACAGATACGTATTCTTTGTTCTTTTAATATCATATTGTCATTTTTTCCTCTCAAAGGAATCGTGTCTTTGGCAGATGACATTGTAATTTTAATGTTAAGTTCACTAGAATGATACATTTTCTTTGAGGTGTTTTCAGATAATCTGTTGTTGGTATTCAGTGATATGTGGAACTGTTTAATACAAAAGTCGGTCATTTTTTTATGTGCAACTAATTATATGGTTTTAACCAACTGATAATAATAATTTAATAATAATAATCCTTTGTGAAAAAGCTAACTATTCTTGATAAAATATATATATATATATATATATATATATATATATATATAATTTAATTAATCATGACAAGCAAATTAGGCAAATACCATGTGCGATGTGAGGAACACTGTACAGCTGTTTCGACTAATTTTGGTCTCATCAGCAGTGTAGTGATGAGACCAAAATCAGCTGATGAGACCAAAATTAGGTCGAAACAGCTGTACAGTGTTCCTCACATCGCACATGGTATTCGCTGAATTTGCTTGTCATGATTAATTAAAATTATATAAATAAAATTTCTCTCCACAAAAAAAATTTTAAAATAAAATTACCTATATATATATATTATATATAGGTAATTTATATATATATATATAATATATATATATATATATATATACATTACAGGATTTCGACAGAAATACTTTCCACTTATTAAACTGTCACTTGTGTGGTGCATGTGAACTTGGCCAAGTGGCACTGGTAGCTCCATTTAGCTAATATCTTACCATTTTATTTCAGATATGAACAGTAATAGCGGGAAGTGTTGGAAAGAAAAAGTAAAGGAAATCTAACAATGAGAAAGAAAAGAAAGAGAGAAGAAAGTAATGGGCACTTTATTCTGCCTGCAAATGTGTATAATGTGTTGTAGGCACCTGAGGTGAAAATTGTCAAGTTTTCTTTCATGGCTTGAGTATGTGGTCCAGGCTTCACTACTATAAAGGAGTGTACTGAAAATTCAGGCTTTGTAGATGTGTTATATATAATATATATATATATATATATATATGAGAAGAAAATATTTTAAAAATATAACAAACACAGGATGTTATGATTGGGGGAAACAATTTTATGTGTCAATACTTAAGCATTTCAGTATATTGTACCATCTTCAGGACACTGTTAAGTAATGTTTATGTGAGGGATAGAATGAAAGATGTTAAGTGTATAGTGAATGTGTGAATATGATGTCATTAACCGTTAATTTTTATATGTGTGTTTGTTTACGAAAGCCAATACACTTAACATCTTTCATTTTGTCCCTCACATAAACATTACTTAACAGTGTCCTGAAGATGGTACTTATTTTTTAAAAAGTGTACATTTGACATGCGTAGATATCTTTCCCCCTACCCTCTTATATAATAAACGCACACAGCAACTCAAATGTTAAAAGAATATTTTCCCACCACTTACTTGAAACAAACATTTTTTCTTAATGAACATACATTCACGCTCATACACACACACACACACACACACAACCTTGAGGTTTATTTCGATGTCATTTATCGCAAAAGATTCATACACACACGCGCAACCACACACACAAAACACCTAAAAATGCACAATGACTTTTTTCAATACACACACTCACACACTCTCGTACTCACACCGTAAAAGAGAATATTTGACGTCACATTTCAAACTGTCCACCTTTCAGCGTCTTTTCTTCAGATTTCAAATTTTGAAAAGACTGATAAACAAGAACTATCGCTTGCTTTTCTCGTTATTCTGTGATAAAAATTTGTTATTACCTTCCTTATACCAACAAATGCACTGAAGATGATCTAATTAATAGATCGAAACACTGCAGTGTCAGCCTTACCAACTTACCACTCAACTTATTTAAACCTGTGTTTTTTCAATTTTCTTAATATACTACATATATATATATATATATATATATATATATATATATATATATATTAATAATGGAGATTCGCCTCTGGTTTTTGTCTGTAACAAAAATTACATCACTGCTTACGTCACATTACCCAAAATCGTCATAACATAGAATAAATACACTCAGAATTTGAACATGCAACATTAGACAGTCCTCATTGTTTTTTAAAACAAGTTTTAATAAATACATGACTGGTATTATATATCTATATATAGTTTGTTTTATTTTAATACATATTTAAAGTTTACATTTCAAATTGTTTTATTTTTTAATCCTTTAATGAATTTGATGATTTTACTTACTTAGGGTACATTGAATTTTTTACTCCCACCCCTCTGGCAATATGTTTCAAAAATCTATTTTTACATCGCCCGGAGGACGTTTTTTATTTTGTAATAATAATAATAATAATATTAGTAATAAAATTAATAATAATAATAATAATAATAATAAAAGGGAAAATGCAATGGAAATATGTGAAGACTATTTAAAGTATTTATTGTTTTTTGTTTTTCTTGTGTAGACTTAAAATATAAGGTAAAATTTCTATCAGTAAGTCGCCACATCCTCACCACTCAAGGCTCATCTGATAGCTTCACCACACAGATCCAGACTGCGCTACTCACGAATTGAGTTGACGAGGGCTGGTATCAAACCTGGAAACTTGTGTTTCTGAGGCGCAATTTAATTATATAGAAAATCGCATAGACGAGAAACTGTCAGTTATCAAGCATCGTTGACTTCATGTCTTCGCTACCATAACTTAGATATTCATGCTCTATCACCACCCTGTCGGCTATTTTTACATCGCCCGGAGGGTATTTTATATTTTGTACTAGTATATATGATATAATATAATATATAAAGCTCAAATGCAAATCAGTAAATTGCATAAAAAGATGCTACTATGGCTAATCAACCGTATTTATGGTGTAAGGAATTTGTCATGTGGTAAGATGTTTGTTCACATGAGATGCAAACAGAAAGAAAAAAAAGAAGTTTATTTATTGATTTTAGAAATATGAATAGTCCAAATAGAAGTAATATACATTTTGAAAAAAATATCAGGAGGTAAGTGACACAGAAGTAATCTGTTAATATATCTACACTTTGAAATCAATTCACTTTTTTCTGTTCAGCAATTTCTTATTTCAGGCGTACTACAGAATAAATTATTTTCTTTCAGATATGATGTGCAATTATTATAAGCTCCTTTAAACACAGACCTTTTTTCACAAATCACATTTTATATAGAAGCATTAGCTGTTTCATCTTTTATCTACCATACATGCTCAGATAATGTGCTACTGTTGGTACACACACACCCTGCAGCTATGGGTAAATAGTAGGGCAGACTGGGCTCTTTAACCCTGGTTAGGCAACCAGTCTAGGAGAAGAAAAATTCTGAATTCAAACCTGTTAAACTTCGCTTAATAAATTGATCGTGTGTAGCATCCTACTTGTGTGGAGAAGTTGGTAAATATATATATATATATATATATATATATATATATATATATATATATATAGAGAGAGAGAGAGAGAGAGAGAGCATTGGAAATTCCATAGTTAATTATCTCCCCCTGCCGGTAGGGGGAAAATCGCCAACATCGTATGTTGGCTCCAAAACCAAAATCTTGACTTATCATGGAGCACTCCCTGAGGGTAGTCGCGTAAATAGCGGTCCCTACACTTCACTCATCACTTAGCCCCAAAACAGGGTTTACTTATCTACTGACCGTTGACTTGGATGGAGGCATTTTTTCACAGCACACTTTCAAAGGCATTGTGTCTGCACACTACAAGGTGGTCACATAAGCACACTATAGAAGGCTGAAGACCAAATAGTCTACTTGAAAAGGACCCATTCACCGTCATTTAAGGAACTGTTACCCGGTGAGAAGCTTCTAAAATAGCATCCCCCATCACTTATCACAGAACCGGTTATCAGGAAGAAAGAGAAACATCCGAAGAAGCGTCCTCTCAACATTTCCTCCCAACAAACAGAATACCCCTGTTATCACCACTACTCCAAGAACATTACTTAACTCAGATAAGTCTTCTAGCAAATACCAATAAAATTTGCAACAAGTTCTTGTATTATTTGTCAATACATGTATTAAATTTGCATTGTGTGTGTGTCTTCTTTGTCCGACAATTTGCCTACAACTACGGAGAAATAAGAGCTCCTTTGAATTCTGTAAATACTTTTAAAAAGAGAGAGAGAGAGAGAGAGAGAGAGAGAGAGAGAGAGAGAGAGAGAGAGAGAGAGAGAGATTGGGTGTTTCATAAAAACTGATATGATTTTATTATTGAATGGCCACTATCATTTGAGATGTAAACATATGAGTAAGTACATGGTAAATGCAAAAGAAACTAAGCAGGCAGACTAATACCCTTTGGAAAAGTATGAATTCCCTCATCACCCAGCTAGGAGTTAAATAGTACTACTACTGTTCTACAAGCATTGCTTTGGCATTAAATAACCCATAAAGTTTGATATGGCATTAAACAAAGAAAGCAAACCAAATCCAGGTTGCTCTGTCAACTGAGCTGGACTTCTACAGTGGTTTGAGATCCTCTAATGGGCCATCTGTTGGCCATGGATGGTAACCCAATAATGCCTGGTGATTGGATCATGGTGGCTGAGCAATCCATAACTTGCAACAGCTCACTTTGGCCCTTACTTGGGCTGGACAGGTGGTCAAAGAGGCTTGCTCTAATCAATCGGCTGGTCATGTCAAGCCCTAGAATCTATATAATTGTCCCAACCATATTTTTCAATTGCTCTTATGGCAAACCCCAATCCTGTTTATTATATATGTTAAAAAGTGGTGGCTGAAGGTTTTAAGGTCCTGTGTATGACACTAAGCTGTATCTAGTGATGAGGTTCTAATTCTAGAGCTACAGGGAGTCTGGATTACCCCTTCATTGCTCTGAATCCATTCTAACCCAGAGTGGTAGTACCTGTAAGGGTTCTATCTATGGATTAAATAGATAAAAATTTAGTTTAAAAAATTTTGAATACCCAATAAAAATGAATAGAACAAAAATGTCTTTGGCATAAAATAACCCAACAAGGTTTGACATGCCGTAAAATCCAACCAACCAATTCCATTTTCAGTGATGATAACCATTACACTAAGCACACCTCTCTTGCTTTAAATTTTAGATTAAATAAATTTCATAGAGGGATTGGGGAGTAACTTACTTTTTCTGATGGTTTGTATTATTTGAATTATTCAGACTATTGTCCTCATCTTTATTGTTATCCACACTTGTTGAACGCGAGAACCTTCTCTTCAAACGTGGGAACCTTCAAACCTGAGTTCAACAAGGAGATTCCCAAGTTGAAGAAGGTTTCCGAGTTCAACAAGAAACACCTGAAGAAGGCCGGAGGGCATATCAGCCAAAATGTTGTGTATATAACAATAAAGATGAGGACAACAGACCAAATAATTAAAATAATACAAATTATCAAGACTCATCTCAAAAACTCTTTTTTAAAAATTTATTTAAAAAAAAAATGGATTTAAAAAAATGTGTTTAAAAAAAATTTGAATACCCAGGAAGAATGAATAAAGCAAAAACTTCTTTGGCAAGGGTTAACATGCCATGAAATCCAATGGACCACATGACATTAATGTACCCCTTCCACAATCTCGACTCGTGGGGGACACTTTTCTCATTTACACCGTAAAAAATACGGTTGTTTGTTAGGTGTTAGTGTTAGGGGTTAGTTTTATAATTAAAAAAAAATCTAAAAATCATCTGTAAACAATTAACCAGATTTTGACAGTGTAAATGGAAAAAATGTCCCCACGAATTGAAATCACAAAAGGGGTGCCTTAAGGTCATATGGTCCTTACTTTCCAATAGCGATATATATTGTATAGCAGGTCTTGTCAACGTGCCTCCAAATTCACGACACTAAAAAGGTGTTTGGCACGTGGTGGTCATCTTGTCGATAAAAAAGTACAACGTGAGAAATATATCGTCACAAGCTGCTTAGCTTTTATTTCCAGGGCTCGTCTTGTGGGTTGTGATGGAGAGGAGGAAAGGCAGAGAGAAAGAGAGAGAGGGGACACTGTTAAATTACTGTGATCCCACACAAGGGACCAGAGGCCGGTCCGTACCCTACGCCTCGGGAAGCAAAAAGAGCCAGTATTTTTCTTCATCGTTCCACGTCACCCATGACTTCCGGTTCCGGTCAACACCCGAAACTTCTGGTTTGCTTTCGATTCTCCATTCGGGGGGGTCATGCTTCAGTCAAATTCATGACAAACCATTTTATGTTCATCACTTTTTTTTAAAACCTTTACTCCCTCTTATTTCTTCTTCTTCCTTTTCTAATAGTAGTCCTTGCAAAACTCAGGACCTTCACCATCTTGCTACACCAACCAATTCCATAAAAGTGACAGTTTTACAAGCATAGCAAAAATTGGTGTTATTTTTACTTGATATAATCTTGCCAGTTACTTTTAAAAGGATTACAATATCCTTTCTTTCTCGATTGTAAAAACTGGTTTTTACTTCAGAAGAAAGAAAATTAAATAAGACGCTTTTTCATCGGTTATTTTTTTGAAAGGTTTATGATGTCATTTTTTCTTCTTTTTCTCCATTGTATCGGCTTTTCTGGCATCCGACTGATGGATACACAGCAAATTTGGCACACCACCAACTGGCTGTCTAGTTGTCCAGCTGGCTTGTTTGTATGGTCAAATGTTGGTTTTTGCCAGTTTTGCCGATAAGTGTTTGGGGCTGAAGCCAACGGGCAGTCGTCACACACCATATTGGAATGTTAGAAGAAACTTGATGAAGCATTTCTCTTTCTACCCCCCATACTACCCGACCAATACCCCGATCATTGTTCTATTACTCCTATTGGTGAGGCTCCAAATTTATTTAATTGAGAATTGTTTAACAAACTCCCGAGGAGGGGGAAGGAAGAATTTAAAAGATTTGTTGTTCTCGTTTGTTGATTACTAATTGCCATGAATAGGTCTGCAATTTGTTACGAATGCCTGAAGGGCTCAAACAGTGACGTTCAATAACAATGTCTTGACTACTGTAGGGCATCATGATCCACAATTACTTAGCATCTGTCTGAATTTCTGAGATCAGGATTTCTTATTATTTATACTATTGTCCTCATCTTGGCAGTTACATTAACTGTACCCTCTGGCCTTCATCAGATCTCGCTTATTGTATGGAATTTTGAACCAAGCCCTTTATTTAATCAACTGGCATAGACTGGGATTGTGCTGTCCATGCCTTAAGGTATCTTATATCAGTTAATTTTTTAGGAAGCGCGTGGTGCAATGGTTAAAGTCATGGGAAATGGACTCGCCGCCCCGAGTTCAAATCCTGGATGTGGTAATTACATTTCACTTAGCGCTAATACCCTTGGGAAAGGTATGAATCCTACTATCCCTCCAGCTATGGGTAAATAGTAGGGCAGACTGGGCTCTTTAACCTTGGTTAGGCAACTGGTCTAGGAGAAGGAAAACTCTGAATTCAAACCTGTTGAACTCCGCGTAAGAAATTGACTCTGTGTCACATCATGCTTGTGCGGAGGGGTTGGTAAATATATATATATATATATCGGTTGATTTTCTTTCTTCATTACTTAATCTTTTTCATGTCTCTTTTCTTTCTGATGAAGCCAGGTGCAGGAATTGAACTTGAGTTGGAGGCATGGTGTAATGCTTAGAGTCATGGGAAATGGACTCATCGACCCGAATTCAAATCCTGGATGAAGCTACAGTTCACATAGCACTAATACCCTTGGGAAAGGTATGAATCCTACTACTCTCCCTCCAGCTATGGGTAAATAGTAGGTCAGACTGGGCTCTTTAACCTTGGTTAGGCAACCAGTCTTGGAGAAGGAAAACTCTGAATTCAACCTGTTAAACTCCTCTTGGGGTGGTCACTACTAGAATAGGCTCTTTAATTAGTGATCTATTTCACTAACTTTTAAAATTTTTTTATTTAAAATCTTTTTTTTTTAAAGTAAGTAAAGTTCATGACATGGCCTATTGTCGGTATCAGCCGGACATCAAGGGAGTCTATCCTCTTTTCACTAGCACTAGTCCAGGGAGATTCTTTTTGCATGTGAGGTGGAGTGCTATACCTACCATCAGCTATCCAAATTTACTGTACAGATCCAAGCTGTGCTACTCATGCACTGAATTGTCAATGGCCAGTATTGAACCTGGAACCATGTGGTTCCTATATGGATGCTCTACTGACTGAGCTAAAATGGCCCCTTGTCTTTCCTTGGATTGTAAATATGGCTTCTTGCATCACATGTCTGTTAGTCATGTGATAATTCAGCCCCTTTAAATTTTCATCTTTTGTTCCTTTGCCTTGAAAGGACAACACCTATGTCTTTTTGGTCCTCGCTCATGGAGCAAAAAGGGCATGTTTTTGAGTTCTGTTTTTAGGGCAGAACAGAGACAATTAGTCTCCAATTTTCTTACCATTTATTACACCTTGCCATGAAAACTATGTAAGACACAGTAAATCTTTTAAAATCAACCTCGTGGTTCGTACAAGAAATATATTGTACAATTAACTTGTTTGCAATATGTGTATTCTGTTATTTTGTTGTTACAAGTTAAGAGATATTTCGGGACTCTTATAATTTCCCGGTAGTAAGCAAGTAATTTCGGATGAAAGAAGATGAGAACAACAATTGAAGATAAAGAAACATATATTCAAAGGGTATAAAAAGGTTGCAAACTTGTGGCGTTTGCTAGCCAGATTTATCTAGCTGAGGGTGAAGGTAAAGGTAGTGCTGGATGAAACCACTGGTGAAGGTAAAGGTAGTGCTTGAATAACGCGACTCGCTGGTTGATGGCCCCACGATAATTGACTTTCGTCAAGGGGTTTAATTAGGTGCCAATATTGTATATTGGTGATTTGCCCTCTGGTGACGGGGCAAATAATTTAACTATAATTTTTCCAATAAAGTATATTAAACATTCTTATGTGCCTTGTTCATGAGAGTTAGTTGTGTCTCTTTTTTTACTGTATGTTCAGTTATAGTGTATCCATGGATACACTTATGTATAATAAGGATTTAGTGTTGGTTTCAAACTCATACCCGTTATTCTTAATACAGGGATTAAACTTGGGGATTAAAATAAGATTAAAATAAAAATAAAGAAAAAATAACAAACTCCCATGATCCTTCACCAGAAAAACCCTCTGTGCATGTGCAGGAAAAAGGACCCACTTCCAACCTCCAAGAGAATCTCTTGGCCATTCTGACTTAGGCCTTAACTGTGTCTAGACACTATTACTGGCCAGGGAGATATTTATTTGCCACGTGGTGGCTATGACTGGTAAATAAAGCCTAAATCATAGAACCATCTTTTGTCTTTGTCTCTTCCTTTTTGTTCCTTGAATTCCTTCCTTTTCAGTGCGACCACCAAATAAGATGGGGTAAAAAGCAAAACCTAGGGACATGCACCAGGAATAACAAGCTACCTTTTTTACGTAAAACATTAAACCTCCTGTCACCCAATAAACCCATTACTTCCACTGCTCTGTTAGCAGGGCATTGAATATGCTGACTCTATCCCCTGCAGATGTTAAGATCCCCACCAACAAAAATGGGTTGCCCTGGATATAACATGATGAAACCAGGTCCAAGGATTGAACTCATTAATTCCATTGTCCTATCAGTTAGCTCAGTCGGTAGAGCATTTGGCTTGAAACCACAAGGTTCCTAGTTCGATTACCGGTCCTCGCCAACTCAGCATATGAGTAGCACAGGGATCTGTGTGGTAAAGTAAGGAGCTGCTAGGTATGTGTGGCGCTCCACCTCAGACGCCAATACAATCTCCTTGGTCTAGCGCTATGGAAAAGGGAATAGACTCCCTCGCTGATTGGTTGATACCGACTTTAGGCGACGACTTTACTTTTACTTTTTTTATCAGTATGTTTAGAAAAAAGCCTAGTTTGCCCTACTATTTACCTATTGCTGGAGCAATAATAGTTTGATGCATACTTTTACCAAGGGTATTTGCACTATGTGAAATGCAAACAACCTCATGTATGATTTGAACTCAGGTCACCAAGTCCATTTCCTACGATAATAACCGTTACCCCATGCACCTCTAAATCTCATATATGTAAAGTTGATCAGAAATAATATTTCCATTTATGAATAAGACTATGGTAGTTTCAGTGCTTGTGTTCCATTATGGAAAAGTATGGCCTATAATTTTAAACAAGTAGGGTAGAGTAATTTAAAATAATGGTAAACAGTGGAAAATCACAGTCATACAGTTTGAATAGCAACAGTCTTGAACCCTGGGTCATCTGGAATAGGGAATCTCATTGGCTTAGAGGATGATGTGACCAGGTGACACTGGGAAAATAGTGTTAGAATTCAGTTGAATAGAGTTTAGTAGCTCTTTTGGACAAGATGTCTTTTCTATCTCTGCACTCCCCCCACACACACACACATGTTTCAACAATGTATTAGGAGAAAAGGTATTTAGGAAAATAAAGTTGAGTGTATGCAAATAGATGTCTCTGCGTAATTTCCTGATACTCCTTATTGTAAAGTTTTTAAATGCCATCCTTGGCCAGTTGAAAAGGGCTTAAAGTAAGTAAGTCCTGAGTTATGGAATCCTTTGGTACTTGTATAAGTCCTATCCAGCGTATTGGTAAAGGTCCTGTGATACAATCCTATGTCCGTCGTCCACGAAAGTTCAAAGTAAGTATGGCCAGTATGCTCAGTTTAAGTATTATTTCAGCAGCAGAGTACTGCTAGTGATTGACCAAGAGATTGATCACAAAGTTCTCGGCGAGTCTATATATATGAGTGGGCATTAGGCACACACCTTATAACACAAAAAAGAAAGTGCGTGGTGTAATGGTTAAAGTCATGGGAAATGGACTCGTCGCCCCGAGTTAAAAATCCTGGATTGGTAATTGCATTTCATTTAGCGCTAATATCCTTGGGAAAGGTATGAATCCTACTCTCCCTCCAGCTATGGGTAAATAATAGGGCAGACTGGGCTCTTTAACCTTGGTTAGGCAACCGGTCTAGGAAAAGGAAAACTCTGAATTCAAACCTGCTGAACTCCGCTTAAGTAATTGACCTTGTTTCGCATCCAGCTCATGCGGAGGGGTTGGTAAATATATATAACACAAAAAAGTCAACACTTATATACCTGACCTCAGAGACACTCCCTCCCACAGCTAGTAAAGAAACCTGGCCCAATATGACCTGACAGAAGAACTTAAAGAGATTTGACTATACTACTCTCTTGATATAATGGACATCACAGGAATTGGACTCGGCTCACCACATATCTAGATGAGCACTCGTAGTGTTATGGTTATTGTTGCAGGAAATAGAATCAGTAACTCGAGTTCAAATCCTGGACAGGTCTGTTTGTATTTCACATAGCCTAATACCCTCTGTAAAGGTATGAATCCAACTATTCTCCCTCCAGCTCTTGGTAAAGACTGGACTCTTTAACCTTGGTATGGCAACCAACCTGGGAGAGGGAAAACTCTTCAAATTCTGCTTAAGAGATTGATCTTGTGTTGCAGTCTACCTATCATAAAGGTACACAGTAATAAATAATAAATTTGCTCGACTAAAGTATTAAGCTCGTTATATCGCTGTCTTATTGTGAAACTTGAATCAACTATTTCACCGGTAAGTCGCCGAGTTCAAATCCTGGACACACATTGCACTAATGCCTTTGGAAAGGTATGAATCCAGCTATTCTTCCTCTAACTATATGTTAATAGTAGGGCATACTAGGCTCTTTAACATTGGTTAAGTAACCGACCTAGGAGAAGGAAAGTCTGAATTCAAACGTGTTAAACTCCATTTAACACTTGCTTTTGTGTTACATCCTACTTGTGTGGAGTGGGGGGGTAAATACAAAAAAAAAAAAGAAAGGTGAGGTATCCCATGTATGCCAATGATACTTAACTGCACAATTCTTGCAAATGTTGAAATAACTCAATGACTCTATTCTAAACATAAATAGTGAACTTGACCGAATTTCGATTTATTCAAAACATAATTGCTTAAACTTGAATCCGGAAAAAAAGCAGATTTATTATGATTGGATCTAGTTCAGAATCTAAAAGACGGGGAAAAATCCGTCTGGATCCAATTATAACTGAAACTGGTATCATTGATTGTAGGAAACTACATTTGGCGAGGAATTAATTTGGACTAGACATGTACACCAGACTATTGCTATGGTATATGCTATCGAAAATTTGGGTTATCTACCCGTTAATCAGTTCCTGGAAGTTCAGACGCTACGGGGTAGAGATAGCCCTAAATCATCAGAAGAGTTTCAGCAGGCACTGAGGAAGAACAGTTTTAGCAGCGGCCGAATTAAGGTCAGCTTCAGCAAAAGTCTAGGCACCCACATGAATGAGACCAGACAAATTCTACGGGTGAGGCAGCAGTCCGAAAAGGACAGCTTTAACTCCGGACAGGGTCAGACCAAGAAATCAGCAGAGAAGGCAACCACCCGTGAGAGACTACTAAAAGCAATAAGTTTTAGCAACCTTTTGCATCATTAAACCCTTTTAAAATATCAAATTTGTCTTTGTTCCTTTTTTATTATTTTTACCCCACCGTATTGTATAAAAATTTTTTTATCGGAAATTTAATTTAACCGTCAAATATCATTTATTTGTAGATTAATTGGGATATTACGAAAGAATGACGAAATAGAAAAGGGGTGCCTTAAGGTAACATGGCCAAAGTTGCTTTGGAATGTGAAAATTTTTTTAGGGCAGATGAATGACAATGACGTAGTATCGCAAATTCAAGTGTTTGGATCCCACTTCCACCTTCTGCCACGTGGTCAAGAATTACTCCTGCCATTTTTGATACGTCATGGCTTTTTCCCTACAGTGCAGTTTGAAGAAAAATCTCTGTTCCTTCGGATGCTAGGCGAGGCAGTAGAAAAAAGACAACTCCCCCAAAGGTGAGCATTCGCTCCTTCAACTGTTAAACAAATTAAATTGGCGAGGAGCTATCCGAAAAATTCAGCTGACAAGAAATACTAAAAGCAGTGCACGGTGTGACGGCTTTAAGTAAGAATTTGGGACCAAATTTTTCTCCCTCACGAAAGATTGTAACAACAGACTTTTAAGTTGTCGACACCTGTCGTAAAGTCTTTTCCAATGTATTCTTATAGTAAAATCATTTCAAATGCATTTTTATAGTAAAATCATTTCAAATACATTTTTATAGTAAAATCATTTCAAATGTATTCCTATAGTAAAATCATTTCAAATGTATTCCTATAATAAAATAATATCAAATTCCTATAATAAATAATATTATTCCTATAATAAAATAATATCAAATGCATTCCTATAATAAAATAATATCAAATGCAAATGTATTTTTATAGTAAAAATCATTCCAATACATATAGTAAAATCATTTCCATTCAAATGTATTCCTATAGTAAAATCATTTCAAATGTATTCCTATAATAAAATAATATCAAATGCATTTTTATAGTAAAATCATTTCCAATACATTTTCATAGTAAAAATCTCATAGCGTTGACCGATGCACACTATACGTTTGCTGTTGAAATGTATTTTAAGAATGGTGAAACTGTAATTGGTACGCAAATAACTTTTCATACTTTTAACTGCCTAAAAGTAACAACTGTCAATGAGCTAACCTTGAAAATTCAACAGAAAACAAAATTCTAAAATTTCAACAAAGTCAGAAGAAAAGACGGACCATATGACCTTTAGGCACCCATTTTTGATCTCGATTAAGAAAAGACATGTTTTTCATTTACACCGTCAATATCCGGTTGTTTTAACAGACGATTTTTAGATTAAAAAAAATTATAAAACTAACTAACCCTAACCCTAACAAACAACTGGATATTGACGGGGTAAATGAAAAACATGTCCTTTCTTAATCGAGATAAAAAAGGGGTGCCTAAAGATAATATGGTCTGAAAAGACAACTGAAAAATAAACAAAACTTCAGGAAAACAGAAAACGAAATTCTAAAATTCTACAAAACCAAGAAAACTTACTTTCAAAGAAAAGCAACTGATTTAATGAAATTTAAATTAGTGAAATCGATCACTAATTAGGACTGATTCAATTCTAGTTGTGACCACCCACACGGAGTTTAACAGGTTTAAATTCAGAGTTTTCTTTCTCCTAGACTGGTTATCTAACCAAGGTTAAAGAGTCCAGTCTGTCCTACTATTTACTCATAGCTGGAGGGAGAGTTATTGGATTCATACCTTTCCCAAGGTTATTAGCGCTATGTGAACTGTAGCTTCGTCCAGGATTTGAACTCGGGTCGACGAGTCCATTTCCTACGACTCTAACCATTACACCAACACTTCCAACTAAAAATATAAAAACAAACTTACTTTCAAATAAATTAAACAAAAGACAATCAAGCTAAATTTCAATTAACTTTTTGTTAACCGAACTATTCAATTAAGTTTGTGGGGATTAAGATAAAATTGAAATAAACACAATAAAAAATAACAAACTCCTATGAGCCTTCAGACCGGAAGAACACACCCAGCATGTGCAGGAAAAAGGACCCACTTCAGACCCCCAAAGATAATCTCTCGGCCATTCCAAATTAGGCCCTAACTGGGACAAGACACGACTACTGGTCAGGAAGAAATTTTCTTGCCACGTGGTGGCTATGACCAGTGAATAAAGACTAAATCATAAAACTACCTTTTGTCTTTGTCTCTTCCTTTTCTTTCCTTGAATTCCTTTTCAGCGCGACCATTAAATAAGATGGGGTTAAAAGCAAACCCTAGGAACATGCATCAAGAATAATCGGCCACCATTAAAGCTAAAACATTAAACCTTTGTCACTCCTTAAGTTACCTACAAATTATATTGGAAATTCCATGTTAATTGTCTCCCCATGCCGCTAGGGGGCGAATCGCCATAATCGTATGTTGGCGCCAAAAACTTCACTTATCGCATAGCATTACTGGAGGAGAGACGTAAAAACACTAAGCTTTCATTACCAAGCCCAAACCAGGGCCCACTTATCACAGAACTCTACAACCAGCTCACTCCTAAGGCATTGTATCAGCATACGTTAAAAGGCGGGTACAATAAATAGGTACACTTACTGAAGGACGAGAAACTACTGAGACGAAGCGTCTTATCAACATTTCCTACCGACGAACAGAATACCCCTGTTATCACCATTACTCCAAGAAAATTATTTAACTCAGATAAGTCTGGTAGCAATTTGGAATTCGGAATTTAATCCCACATGTGAAAATTATTCTTTTTTTAAATTTCATTTTTTCATAATGGATACGATGATATGAGTTCAAATCCTTGACGAGGCAGTTTGCATTTCATATAGTGCTAATAACTTTTGTAAAGTATGCATCTAAATATACCCCCTCAGGCATAGATAAATAGTACAACAAACTGGGCTTTTTAACATTGATTCGGCAACCAATCTAAGAGAAGGAAATTATGAATGTAAACATGTTCAACTCTACTTAAGAAATTGACCTTGAATCACATCCTTCTCGTGGATGTCAAAAACGCCTGCAAGGAGAGTGGGTATTTTGCAACTACGACAAGATTCAACACATCCTCAACAACACAGCAACAACCTGGTATGACACAGCGCCTATAAAAATGCATCGACTGAAATAGCGAAGCATTTAGAAAAATTGATAGATATTGAATGTAAACATCTGTGACAATAAACAATAAACATTTCTGTGATTTCTAAATATTTTGGAGATCTTACCTTTGGGATTACCCTCGTAGGGAAAAATATATATACAGTGATGCTGATAGCCTTTTGATTTAGTACGTCCCTGGACGCACATAATCGCTTTGAATGAATCCCCTAGAAAATTTATGGGTTTCAACTAAAGTTTATTGATAGATTGTAGGGTTTCTATTTATGATCTGGGGAAACAACAAAAGCCGTCTATTTCCTACCTTGTAACCTATTCTGTGTTATTCGTTTCTAAAACTATTGAAATATATATACAGATAGTTTGAACTGGTGAGGGAAGAAAAATACTGGGACGCATGGATACGATTTGACTGCGTCCTTTTAGATTTTTGTGCGTCAGCATCTCTGTATATATATATATGTGTGTGTGTGTGTGTGTGTGTGTGTGTGTATGTGTGTGTTCATTCTTATAAGAAGCTAAGTATTTCTATGACTTTCCAATGTAAGAGTGAACATGTCATGTGACCAATCACTAACACCTAACCCATAAACCTTTCATCTAATCTCCTGAGAAATACAGACTGATGTCTTAAAGTTCTGTCTTCATATTAGACAAACAGCCAAGACATCACACCAATTCTGACTCCTCAAAAGCGAAATGCTGTCACTGACAAATCTGTAAAATACCTTTGGTGTCAAGTCTATAAGACATGGCTGCAATTTCATTCATCTCATAAACAACACCACAAAGGACGACCCTAATTCTTGCTTTGTTTACTTTTCACTCCTCCATTTATTGGACCAAGTAACCAATAAGCACCCCAGCTGGGAGCTGTTTTGAAAGGAACAGCTTTTGCTTTTCACTGTAACTCCCGGTTGTTTGTTTACAAACAACAAACATTTTTTTTTGCATTAGAATTTCACTGTAAGATTTTTTAAAAGTTTGTTCATGCATATTTACAACCCAAAGGCACGTTTTTATACTAAAATAGTTTTCGATTTTAATTTAAAAAAACAGTTATTTATTGGTTACTTGGTCACAACATCATTTTATTTAAATATACATAAAAAATATTTTTTAAATAAAAAATATTTTTATTTAAATAAACATATCTGCATTTCTCTTCTGATTAAATAAATACTATTTTAACTCTTAACATCCTATACCACCCCATTCCACCCGGCCAGAAGTCATATTCGTTTTCCTAATCCACCCCAAACGATAGCCTTTGTTTAAATATAATATCAAACATATTTAGAAATCTTTATTTTTAAGGTAAATAACAGGTAACTTTAAATGAAAAGGAAATGTTTAGCCATTTTTTGATAAATCCTTATAGGAATGGGGCTCTGGACTTAGAAAATTCTTAACAGGATGTTAAGAGTTAATATAAAAATGTGTATTTAATATAAAATGTCTTTCGTTTAAAGTTTTAAAAACTTTTTAAAAAACTTACTATTAAATTAACAACATGAAATACCTAATTTTTTTTTTAAATTGAACATTTATTTCTAACACTCTAAACAATTGCTCTCTCATTTAAAAACAAACATCTTTTTATTACTCACTACAGTGCAATAAATGAACTCAAAAACAAAAGAAAAAAGCTTATGGGTGTAGCAATTGTCTGTCACTGCTGGGATGGACTTGTGTCCAAAAACGGTTCCAGGGTTTCGCCACTAGGGGACACTACTAGCTGGGTATTTAATCTCAGACCGGGAATCCTTCTCTCTCTCTCTCTCTCTCTCTCTGCATCCTCAAAAGATGGACGAGATGCGTGGTGTCTCTGTCATTAAGTGAGGGGCCTTTGCGCCCCAAAAGTGACTTTTACATTCATAAAGGAATTTCGTTCAATCTGTTGTATCTTGACATGTATGTCATGTTCCACGTTCTCAGACAATAAAGTCTGTATTGTTGTTATGTTGTACTTCTTTGTTCGGATCTAATTATGTATAAATTCACCAACGTTGGAAGGTTTCTTTAAAGTATTATAAGTACCCGTTTTTGCCACTAAAGCCAAAACCAACACATCCAAATTTTATATGGGGATTAAAATAAAAAGTAAACATTTTAAAAAATAACAATCTCCCAGGAGCCCTCAGACAAAAAGAACCCTTTGAACATGCGCAGAAAAAAGATCCCGTTCTGGTACCAAAAAGAACATTTAACCATTCCAAGACAGATGGTTACTGAGAACACATGCTATTGACTGGCACAGAAAGAAAGATCCTCTCCAAGAAATAGCTATGAACCTAGAAATAAAGACTTAACCTTAATAGTAGCCTTTTCCCCTTCTTTAATTCCTTTTCAGCTCATTGACCAACAGAAGAAAAAACCCACGTGTTTTGGGGTTTAAGAAAAGAAACTAGCAGCAGCAGCATGCACCAAATACCCAAAGTGTAATCCGACAAAAAACCCTAGACCCCATAAACTCATTCAAAACAAGAAGGTATTTACCCAACCCATTAGGCATGGGTAGGGTTCAGGGTGCTTCCCCGGAAAGTTTTTTTACCTCTTGTAATATTTTTACAGGGTTATTTTTTTTTTTTTTTTTTTTACAAAATACAATATAGAAAGAAATACAAAAAAAAATCAAATCAAGGTACTGGGAATTCTAAATGCACTTGCCACTAACCATGCTGCTTCGACAGATAACTGCTTCAAGAACTATTTAACCGCATAGACATCGGCGATAAGACACAATCTTAACCAGTGGGGTAGAGTGCTGGCTGCAGACATCCAGTTTAGGGGGCATAAAACTTAAGACCAAATTCTAAATTTTGTTCAGCCCTTCCAAAACATTTATCTCTGCTACGGTCCTGGGATGTGGCACATGTTCACAAGTATGGGTCATCCAGCGAGGATAGAACTCGCTATTCAGTAGTAATGGATAAGTGAAACTAGCCTGCTAACCATTTCAGTCTTGCACTGAGTTGGCGAGAATTGGTATCGAACCCGGAACATTGTGATTCCGGGGCAGATGCTCAACCGTGCATAAATTTAAACTATAAATAGCATTTTGAAGTAAATCGTTGTTGATCCGTTGAGTGAATGAGGGCCGGTATCGAACCCAGAACATTGTAATTTCGACATAGATGTTCTACCATGCACAAATTTAAACTATAAATAGTATTTTGAGTTTAATCGTTGTTGATGCGCTGAGTGGAGGAGAGACGGTATTGGACCCGGAACCTTGCGATACTGAATCGGATGCTCTACCGACTGAGCTAAAGCGGTTAATAATAAAGGCAATAGAATGCACGCTTGAAAGGTTTTGGATGAGCAAAGTGTATTTGATCATTCGCATTCGCAATTTGTATTTTCTTTTTTTTTCTCTTCACTTTTTGGATTGTATTGGCTACTCTTTCGTGTGACATTTCTTTGTACTGTCCAGCGATTCTCTAATGGAATTGTTCTCGATTGGTGATGTGATGGACTTTTTGGCAGGTGGCGACTCACTTTACTTAATCACTACCGATTCTGCAGAACTTGGAATTAATTCAATGGCTTCAGATTTGCTTGAGATAGCTCTGGTCCTGTTGTCCATCGCAGAATCCTCTGGGGTGGAAGGGCCCAGTGGCGTACTTAGCACAAGTGCCACCTAGGGCAGATGTTTATTTGGCCACCCCTTAAAAGTTCTAATAACGCTTCAAAAAGCTGAAAGCGTAATAATACATGTATATAAGAATACAAAATAGGAAGACAAACTGTAGCTTCAATTTATTTTGCCACAATTTAATTTTATGTTTATACACAAATAAATTTGACAAATGTTCCCATACCATGTAAGAAACATTAATTGTTTTAAGAAAACGAGTTGAGTTCAAAAGGTATCTAAAGCTATATTTACCAAAGGCAGAAATCTAAAATGAATGAAAATTTGTCTTCAAGATATGAGCTGTGTTAAAGAAAAGTATCAAAACTGAAGACAGAAATTAACAATTAATGAAACGTTAATTTTCTTCAAAATATGAGTTGTGTTCAAAAAATAGTTCACTTGGCATTCAATTTATGCATTTGACTGAAGTCAACAATTCCAATTGTCTAACTTGTCGCCTGTACCCATCGACCTCTCATTGTACCTACTGAAACACGTGTATTTAGTTGTAGACGGAACTTAATATTGAATAACTTATTTTTAAAACTGAAAATGTTATTATCTTGCAAAGAAATATCAATTTTTATTAAAAGATGATGAAAACCGAAATTATCATTTATTTTATTACTATTTTTTTTCTCAGAAATCTAGGGTTTTTGATCTTTTTTCCTGGGCCTCAAATGATTTCCCAGGTTAAAAGTTAGGCAATTAAATTCGGATGAAGAAGACAATAACAATTGAAGATAAAAAATATATATTCAGAAAGGTACAAATTGCAAACTTAATGGCGTTTGCTACCAGACTCATCTGCTGAGGGTTTGGGAGCGGTCGGATTTCGACGTCTTGCTACCATACTCACAACACTGTAAGTAACTTAGTTATGGAATTCAATTTAGGCGCCAATACTGTATATTGGCGATTCACCCCCTGGTGTCAGGGGAAAATAATTTATCCCTAATTTTCCAATAGGTTCCGCCAAACCTTCTTTACTAAATACTACCCAACAAAATGGCTAACACAATTCACATGCACGTACCTGATATGAAGTTAGCATTTAGCATTTCCATGGGTTAGAAATCCATTTCTAAAAATTATTAATCCATATTTTGAGTCAATTTTTTACTATTAATTATTCATCTACAAGAACATCCTACAGTGTATAATGAATTCATCAACCTTAGCCCCTAAGAGTTGTTTCAATTAGGCTGATTTGGTTCGAATTTGAGTTATAGACTTACAAATTGTAAGCGTATATACATTTAAAAATTCGAATGAAATCAACGTAATCAAAACGACTCTTATGGGGCTATGATCAATGATCACAAGCGATTTACAACGATATTACTTTCATATAAGGCAAAACTGTTCACTTACTTTTACACGCCGTGATTTTAATTAAAGGATTTAAAATATGTTTTGCTTTGTTTTTCTTTTTTCTCGCCTATTTAGAAAGGATTAATGATTTATGGAAATGAATTTAATAAGTAATAGAAAGAAGAAAAAAAAAAACAGTTCAAATTGAAAAAGTATAATAATTTTGATTTAACACTTACTCACACTTTCTTTCTTTTTTTCCTTCTTTCCATTTCGATTGAAACAGATTAATGATATCACCCCCTCTCTCCATCTTTCTCCTACTTTCTTCTTTCTTTCTTTCTTTTTATATTTTTTCTGTATCGCATATTCTTTTCTTCCTTTTCTTTCTTTATAATAAAACCGGAATGGTCCATTATTAAGCTGAGGTGATGACACTGATAAAAAATAAGAATTCTGCGTATAATCCACACCAGATACTAAGGATTTACATTTTTGCGTTTCAACTTGGGCTATTTGAACTTTGGTGATTTTTAACCAGAGGGTGTTGCAAGATGAGAATAAGCGTAATAATATATAAATAGAATTGGATTGATAATTAGAAGGAAAAAATTACTCAGTAAATGGATCAATAATTTCTAGAAATGAATAGTAATTTTTCAGAAATGGATAAATACCGGGTGACCAAAAAAAAGAACAGAATTTGGGTTCTGGTACTCTGCATTAGTAATAGTATATATACGGAGTGACCCGCCAAAAAAACAACAGAATTTGGGTTGTTTTTTTTAGGCGGGGGTCACCCTGTAATTTCTAGAAATTGTAGAAATTATCCTCCAGAATAAAATGTCCGGTGTCACAGATGTAGCAAGACTGCAAACATCAGCTTATCGCCGACAGAGGCAGGCCCAAAATACAGCCCGTTCAGATGCCAGCCGCAATCAAGGCGGAAAGACCATAGGGATGCAACGTAATGCGTGCCGAGGTTGTGTATATTACTAAGATCTCTGTCCCCAAATATTCCTGTTAGTGGCTAATGATCTGTCACTATTATTACGTTTCGGCAACCCATAATAAATATGCGGCATTTTTCTAGTGCCCATGCGATTTCATTTGAAATGGCGCTGCAGACAGGATCTAAAACTGAAGATTGGGAAGAATATTTTGTCCAAGCGGTGATAATGGGGTCAGTCTTGCATTCATCTTGTAACAGAGTTGAATACTTTAGACAAAATTCAACATGGCGCTGCAGACAGGATTAATAACATATAAAAAGTCTATAGAAAAAGTTATAGAAAAACAAACAATAACCAGATATAAATGTCCAACTTACCCAGGAGAGAAAGTTGAGGATGAACAAAGTGTATTTGATAATCCGTGTTCGTGCTTTGTATTTTCTTTTTTTCTCTTCACTTTTTGGATTGTATCGGCTGGTCTTTCGTGTGACGGGTCTTTTGCTGCTGTCAAGTGACACTGATATGGAATTGTTCTCGATGGGCGACGTGACGGATTTTTTGGCAGAGTTTGACTCAATCGAGTTGATGATACTTGGTGACTCAATTGAATTTGCAACTGCCCGTTTGGCTGAGATTGGGATATCATCAGTAGCTTCAGATATGCTTGGAATGGCTCCGATGCTGTCGTCTGTGCCAGAATCCTCTGGGGTGGCAAGGCTGCACCCTGAATAAACTGAGTGGGGCTCATAGGAAGTTGAAGGAACCGCATCTAGACAAAATAAATAAATGAATAATAATTATTATTATAAAATAATAATAATAATAATAATAATAATAATAATAATAATAATAATTTGAAATAAAAACGGATCAACTTATCCCAGCAAGAAGACCAGACTTAGTGTTGATTAACAAAAAAGAAAGAACTTGTCAACTGGTGGATTTTACAGTTCTAGCAGATCACAGGGTAAAGCTAAAGGAAAATGAAAAAAATGGACAAATATCTGGACCTTGCCAGAGAACTGAAAAAGTTATGGAATATGAAAGTCAAAGTTATATCAATTTTAGTTGGTGTACTTGGAACGGTCCCAAAAGGATTGGAAAAGGGTTTGGAAAGTTTGGAAATCAGAGGAAGGATTGAAACCATTCAGAACACTGCACTGTTGCAATCTGCCAGAATACTCAGAAGAGTCCTGGAGACCTGAGGAGACTTGCTGTCACTCAGACTCCAGTGAAAGACCATCAGCTAACACTGATGTGAAAACTCAAAAGGAGTAAATAATAATAATAATAATAATAATAATAATAATAATAAATAGACAAATACTTATGTTTTGACAGAAAACTGAGAAAACTGTGGAACATGAAGGTGAACGTCGTACGAATTGTAATTGGTGCCCTGGAACGTGTCCCAAAGGTCTGGATAAGAACTTGGGTGAATTGGAAATCAGAGGAAGAATCAGGACCATTCAAACTACAACAATGTTAAGATCAGCTCAAATACTCAGAAAAGTCCTGGAGACTTGAGGAGACTTGCTGTCACTCAGCCTCCAGTAAATCACCGGCTACGGCAGGTGTGAAAACCTCATAATAATAATAATAATAATACTTCAGAAGAACAAGAAAGCTCTTAGAAACCAAGCTATGTATCAGAGACCTTATCAATGGAATAAATACATCTTGTAAGATACTCGGGACCATTCCTAAAATGGACAAGAGAGGAGCTCCAACAGATGGACTAAAGGACAAGGAAACTGATGACCATGCACAAGGCATTCCACTCGAGAGATGACACGGACAAACCCTATATGTTAAGGAAAGAGTGGGGAAGAGGTCTCACCAACATTAAAGACTGTGTACATATGGCAATCCGAGCACCTGACGAATACACTAACAACAATAAGGAAAGACTAATTGCAGCAGCCAAGAAAAGCAATTGCAACACAGTGACAAACAGAAATTCATCAAAAAATTTAAAAAAACAGCAATGGGAAGAAAAACAACTACATGGGCACTTTAAGTGCCAAACTCAGGAGATGTCACATCAGAAGACATGGACATCTAAACCGAATCCCTTATAATCGCAGCACAAGACAATGCCATTAGAACAAACTATATAAAGGCAAAAATAGATAAGACGCAGCTGAATAGCAAGTGCAGAATGTGTGGAAATAGAGACGAAACAGTCAATCATATAATAAGCGAATGCAGCAAACTAGCACAAAGAGAGTACAAGACTAGGCACCACTCTGTGGGAAAGGTGATCCACTGGGAACTGTGCAAGAAATTCAATTTTCACCATACAACCAAATGGTATATGCACAAACCTAAACCTGTCCTAGAAAAAGAGAGGCACAAAATTCTCTGGGATTTCGAGGTACAGACAGATCACCTAATCCCAGCCAGGAGACCGGACCTATTATTGATTGACAAGAAAAAGAGAACCTGTCATCTCGTGGACTTTGCTGTCCCAGCTGACCACCAAGTGAAAATGAAAGAAAGCGAAAAGATAGACAAATACTTAGACCTTGCCAGAGAACTGAGGAACCTGTGGAACATGAAGGTGAAGGTCGTGCCAATTGTAATTGGTGCCCTTGGAACAATCTCCAAAGCTCTGGAAAAGAATTTGGGTGAACTGGAAATCAGAGGGAGAATCGAGACCATCCAGACTACAGCATTATGGTCGGCTAGAATACTCAGAAGAGTCCTGGTTGGAGACCTGAGGAGACTTACTGTTACTCAGCCTCCAGTGAACCACCAGCTATGGCAGGTGGGAAAAACTAAATGATAATAATAATAATATAGCAAACTAGCACAATGAAAATACAAGGCTAGGCGTGACTTGTTTGAAAAGGTGATCCAATGGAAACAGTGCCAGAAACTAGATTTTCATCATACAACAAAATGGTATTTGCATAAACCAGAATCTGTTCTTAAGAATGAAATGCATAAAATTCTCTGGAACTTTGAGATAAAGACAGATCACATATTCCTATCCAGAAGATCAGACCTAGTATTAATTAACAAGAAAAGGAGAACTTGCCAACTGATAGACTTGGCAATTTCTGCAGATTACAGGGTGGAGATGAAAGAAAACAAAAATATAGATAAATAACTGGACCTTGCCAGAGAATTAAAAACTAAGGAATATGAGGGTGAAAGGGATACCAATTGTAATTGGTGCATTTGGAATGGTCCCCAAAGTTTTAGAGGAATTGGAAATCAGACGAAGATTTGAGACCATCCAGACAACAGTATTGTTAAGATCAGCTAGAATACTCAGAAGAGTCCACCACACAGCTGTCTGCATTGCAGAATACAAACAAGAAAACTATTTAGTAAAATCTGTTCATTTTGAACTAGCCTAAAAGCCGACCTATCAGGCGGCAATTAAACTAGCTCATTTTTTTTGGGGGGGTGAGGGTCTTGGTTGGGCCTTTGGACAAACAATGACACTTCATACATTAAGTACATAATACATTTTATTAAACTTGAACAATATTTTTGAAACAACAGTTTCCAAAAGTTAAAAAATTCTTATCGTAGAAAAGAAATTGTTGCAAAACATCATACAAAATATCAGCAAAACAATCACAGTAATTTAAACTTCAGAATCCAATAATTCAGAATTTTAATTTGCTCATAGAGTCAGCTTGATGCCAATGTGGTATTTGTTGGGCTACAGCCTCTAGGAGTAAAGTTGAAAAATGTGACATGCATTTATTATTAGAAGGGATTACAGTATTCTTTTTTTGAATATTATCAATAACAAAGCTGAATCCTTTTTTTCTCTCTATTTTCCTTTAATTCCCCTAAACATTATTGATATAGGACCACAAATTGTAATTACTACAAATATTTGATGCGAAAAAAACAGAAAAATTGTTAAAATCACCAGATATAAAAATATCCAGCGCAAAAGAAACACGAATTTAAATTGCAGTCTTGTATCAAAACAATTTAGGGTTTAGAATCTCTGTGGCTATGTGCGAATCGATTAGCAAATTACCAGCCAATAAAATAGGTTCCAGGTGATTCTCAGAAGATAGCTTTTCTTTGTGCCAAAAGAAAAGTTAAGTAAAACTGTTCAGTGACAAACATGATTGTCTTCTCTTGGATTGTAGTTTGGAGGTGCCTAGTGTAATGGATAGAGTCGTAGGAAATGAACTCATCGACTCGAGTTCAAATCCTGGGCAAAACTACAGTTCCCATAGCGCTAATACACTTGGGAAAGGTATGAATTCAATTACTCTCCCTCCAGCTATGGGTAAAATAGTGGGGCAGACTGGGATCTTTAACCTGGTTAGGCAACCAGTCTAGGAGAAGGAAAACTCTGAATTCAAAATCTGTTAAAATCTGCTTGGGGTTGTCACTATTGGAATAGGCTCAGTTCTAATAAGTCATCTATTTCACTAATTTAATTTTTAATTTTTTAATTTTCTAGAATTTTTAATTTTTTTTTTTTTTGTAGGAGTGGCTTCCCACATCACGTGTTTTGAGTTTCAGAGAGACTCAGTTTTTATTGAAGAAAAAAGTAGAAAAAGAATTTTGGTCTTCTAAGAGTTTTCCAGTGAACAGGTTGCTGTAAGAAGACTTTGTCCCTTAGAATTATTAATCTTTTCCAATAACTTTTTGGTAGCCTTGAGGCTATAAATTCTGTCAGGTAACAGGACAAATTGTAAAAAAAAAGAGGGAGAAAAAGAGAAAAATTAAGAAAGGAAAAAGTGATTTATATTTTTACTTCTATTTTTTGTGTTTTCCTTTTAATTACTTTGTTTTTAAGTTTTTGTTTTTCATTTATTTGTAATTTTGTTAATTAGAAGTCTTTGAACTTCTGCAAGTGGAATTATCTTGCAAGGGCTCCCTTAGTCAATAAATTGTTTCATAACAAATTCTGCTGAATGCCTAATTCAGCAGAATTTGTTATTTTTTGATTGACCATTTGTTTTATTTTATTAAATTTATTAGGGGCCCTGTTACTATATAGGGTCGATTATTTTTTTCTGAGAAGTTCTTCAGGGTAAAATTCTGACATGACATAGGATTTTATCAATTGAAAATTTAGTTTATTGTAATATAGTCAAAGAAGACACAAAAATGTCACTAGATATTTCTTTATCAAAACATGATAAAACAGATGATGAAAACAAAGTACATTTGATATTAAAAAAAAAAAAAGTTTCAATATCAATTAAAAAGTTGATTCTGAAAATAAAATATCCAATTCACAAAAATCATTTAAATGAACATGGCAAATAACTAAGATAAGTTCATCTAAAAGGAAATAATTCATATTTAAGGAGTTAAAAAAATAAATAAAAAAGCAACAAAGAAAACTACACAGTTAACCAGTAGAATTCATTAGTTATAACAAATGCCTTAATAACTGATAAGCATTAACACTATACAGACATCTGTCAAAAAATTTAAAAAGAAAAAAGTTAAGATAATAATTCATACATGTAATACTGCGGTTTGGCAAAAGAAAATTTATAACATCAAACTTTGCAATTGGTTTATAGAAATAAATTCATTTAAAAATAAGTTTTCAGTGAGAAACTTGAAATTGTAATGTATGATGGACTGGCTGTTCTAATTAGTAAAGACTCAACTTTACATCCTTGAATTAGTGATACAAAAGGCAACAATGTTTTCCTTTTATTCAAATGGAAGACCAATTGTGAAAGAAATTTGACACAGAAACGATCAATTGATGGGCAGTAAGAGAACATTGTTATATTTGTAAGATAACTTATGACTAATGAAACATTAAGTCTTCTCCAATATGTGAGTTAAAGTTTAATGATTTATACTGAGAACAAAAAACAGTGTCTTCCACACTAGGAAATACAGTAATGTAAGTCTACACATATATCTTTAACATAATTGAACAATTATGAAGAAAACTGATACATTTACAAACATACAATACAAAAACAGAAATGCTGAGAGGTACGCATTCTGCATTCCTGATGCACAAAAATCTAAAAGGACACAGTAAAATTGTATCCCTGCATCACAGTGTTTTTCGTTTTCTTCCCTCACCATTTCAAACTAACTGTAAATACTTGCAATAGTTTCTTAGAAACGAATTACACAGGATAGGTTACAAGGTAGGAGTTAGACGGCTTTAGTTGGGACCCATAAATTTCCCAGGGGACTCATTCAAATGAAATATGTGTTTCCCAGGATGAATGAAATCAAAAATCTATCAGCTGCAAAAAGAAGATGTGTTTAATGGAATCAGCAACTTGCATTCAAATCATGGATGAAACTGTTTGCGTTTCCCTTTGTGTCAATGCCCTTTGTAAAGGCATGAATCCAACTCTTCTCCCTCATACGGGAAATAGTAAGGAAGACTAGGTTATTTAACCTTAGCTAAGCAACCAGTCTAGGAGAAGGAAAACTGAATTCAAGCCAGCTTTACTTAAAAATTGAGATTATTTCACATCCTGATGGAGGTTTAAGGTTAGTTGGTTGGATTCCACTGCATGCCAACCTTTGGTGGGTTATTTTATGCCAAAGATATTTTCTTTTATTCATTCTTAGGTATTCAATTTTTTATTTTTAATACTCTTTTTTTAAATATATATATTTAACCCTTTTTTAAAAATATATATTTAACCTTTTTTAAAAATATATATATTTAACCTTTTTTTAAAAAATATATATTAACCTTTTTTTTAAAAAATATATATATTCAACCTTTTTTTTTAAATATATATATTATATATTTTTTTTAAATATATATTTAACCTTTTTTATATACCTTTTTTATATATATATATATTTTTTTTTTATATATATATATATTTATACCTTTTTTTTATATATATATATTTAACCTTTTTTAAATATATATTTTAACCTTATATATTTAACCTTTTTTTAAATATATATAACCTTTTTTTTAAATATATATATTTACCCTTTTTTATATATATATATATTAACCCTTTTTTTATATATATATTTAACCTTTTTTATATATATATATATATTTAACCTTTTTTTAAATATATATATTTAACCTTTTTTAATATATATATTTAACCTTTTTTTTATATATATATATATATATATATTTAACATATAGATATGATTCTAACAGGTACTACTACTTTGTAGAGGGTTTACTTAAATATCAAATGATAAATATATATACAAAAGTTATTGTGGAGATAAGCAAAATGACATCAATAAAAAAAACTTATTAAAATATTATTTATAAAGAAATGAAATACAGGTCTAGATCTTTCTCCACCTGCATAGAAACTTTTACAATGTTTCAACAATATTTTATGAAGGTGTAACATCATCACTCTTGTCATTTCCTATATATATTATTGTCTATATTTCTGCTTACATTGGAAAATATGAAAGACGAAACGTTCACAACATGTGTTTATTCATAAATTAAATAAATAATTCTGCTGAAGTTTGAACATTTCGTTTTGTATATACGAGGGAGAGTAAAAAAGTAATGCCGTTTTCTTTTATTTCATGTGAAGTTTTTATAAAACTGAGGCCTACATTGAGACCCTAACGAGGCTCAGAGCAAGAATCCGACAAGTAAAACCCAACTTGCCAATCTACAATGTCATCCTTCTGCATGACAATGCCCAACCACAAACAAGCATCAGGACAAGGGAGAAATTCGCCTCATTTGGGTGGATAACTTTACCGTTTCCTCCATTCTCACCAGATTTAGAACCTTCAGATTATCATCTCTTCAGTCCCATGAAAGTGGGTTTGATAGGCAAACATTATGCCAGTGATGAGGAAATTAAATCTGTAGTGAAGAAGTGTTTCAAAGAACAGTCAACAGAATTTTACGGGACAGGGATACATGGTCTCAGTTGAAGTAGAATATTGTTATTGAGAGAAACGATGACTATGTGGAGAAGTAGGGATGTGATCCACAGAGGACCAGTTTTTTGGTAATTATAACTGTCCTAAAAATGGCATTCATATTTTTACTCACCCTCGTATATTTGAAATATTAACCATCATCAGGACAATATTAAGCAGTGATGTCATGAAGCTCTTCAAAAATAATAATTTCTTGTGAGATAAAATGAAAATGGAAAAAATTTATTTGGTTATCATTAATAGTGTGACCTTTTTTTTCAATTGTGGTGACGTTATGAGAGCATTTAAAATTTTTATGAATTTAATCCTTTAATGTATAAGTAGGTAGTCTAGAGAAATTATTTAACAATTATAAATCTTTAAATTGAAACATTTATGTATTTATTATATATAAATTTTTAAGATAAAATTATATAAACACCCACCGTAAACAAAATGAAGTTTAGAAAAATAATTTGATAGAAAATTCTACCAAAAACTTATAGAAAATGAGTTGTATATATATACATATATATATATATATATATAGACTTCCAATAATATAATAGACATGCTCTGGTGATGATCCAAAACAGATGGAAATATTGCAATATAAGCTAATAAAACAACATTACTTAACAACATCTGTGAGATTTTCAAATGTGTTGCTCTGATATAATATCGGAGCCATTTCATTATTTTAATTAGGACACTCCCAATAAGAATGAAAAACTCAACAGACTGTCATTTGGATATTATAAATTTATTTCAGCTGGTAATTCCATAAAAGAACCCAGTTTCGTCTGATAACCATCATAAAATGGATAATATCTCTTATTATTTCTTATCCAGAAAGTGTTGAAACCATGATAGAACCATAATTTTTTACACAATTATTATAGATCTGTTTTTTTTATTAAGTATTGAGCACTCTTGAATAGATTACTAATGCCACTAATACAGAAACATTAAAGTAGCACTCTGACAATATATATATATATATATATATATATATATATATATATATATATACACACACACAGATGCTGATAGGTATGCATCCTGCATCCCTGAGGCACAAAGATTTAAAGGACACAGTAAAATCGTATCCATGTGTCCCAGTGTTTTTCTTTTTTCTTTTCTCACCATTTCAAGCTAACTGTAAATACATTTGAATAGTTTTTTTAGAAACGAATTACACAGGATAGGTTACAAAGTAGGAGTTAAACAGCTTTAGTTATTTCCCCAGATCATTAATAAAACCCCTACAATCTATTAAGAAACTTTAGCTTGGACCCATAAATTTTTCCAAGGACTCATTCAAAGCAAATATGTGTGTTCCAGGATGCACTAAATAAAAAAGCTATCGGCATCACTATATATATATATATATATATATATATATATATATATATATATATGTATTTGGGCAGCATTCTTTCATTTATACATGTAGAATTAAACAAAAGGCACATCTCCTGTTTAATAATTTTATTTTTTATCTTTTCTGGCCTACTTTTTAATGTTTGGGTGGAATTGGTGGATAAGTCCACCAAAGTTCAGTTCCCGAGTACTTCAGTACCCAAATACATCACCCCTGATGATGGCACTTCGAAGTGCCGAAAGTACTCGGGAACTGAACTTTGGTGGACTTATCCACCAATTCCACCCAAACATTAAAAAGTTGGCCAGAAAATTAGAAAAGATCAAAAATAAAATTGTTAAACAGGAGATGTGCCTTTTGTCTAATTCTACATGTATATATATGTGTGTGTGTATGTGTGTGTATGTGTATTTATTGTGGAAGTCAAACAATTTAGCCAATGCATTGCATGTGGGAAGACCACTAGCTTCAAACATATTCTCACTTGTTTTGAATATTCATAGAAAAAATACAAATAAAGACATTAGCAGGTATTGCAAATAATTTCTGAGGCTACAAAAGAACTGTTGGGAAGCTGCCAATAAAAATTTGAATAGAAAAAAAAAATGAATACTTTATACAAAAGAAGGATACAGTCCAGTAATTACTTTTATTCTATTTTATTTCTTATGGTTGCACAGAATAAAGTATAACTGTAAATTTGGAACATCACCATGCCTTTCTAGCTGAGAGAACTTAACCACAAAGTGTCCGGGTCATGTGATAGGGTCAGTTAATTCAAATACAGCTAACATAATTAAGTTAACAGTTACTTTTGAGGAGAATATTGACCAGGAACATTAACTTAAAGAGACATATGAAGACCTGTATGAGTCATGCATAGAAAATGGAAGGGCTACTAATGCATTTAACATTGAAATAAGATGCCAATGTTTTATAGTTGGAGGCGCATAGTGTAATGGTTATAATCATAGAAAATGGACTCGTCAATCTGAGTTCAAATACTGGACAAAGCTACAATTCACATAGAACTAATACCCTTGGGAAAGGTATGAATCCAACTATTCTCCCTCCAGCTATGGGTAAATAGTAGGGTACACTGGACTCTTTAACCTTGGTTAGGCAACCAGTCTAGGAGAAGAAAAACTCTGAATTCAAACCTGTTAAACCCCGCTTGGGGTGGTCACCACTGGAATAGGCTCAATACTAATTAGTGATCTATTTTACTCATTTCTTTATTTAAATTCATCTGCCTTGGAACCACCAGGTTTCGGGTTCGATCCTGGCCTTCACCAACTCAGCATATGACTAGCATGGCTTGGATCTGTGTGATAAAGTGGGGAGCTGATTATAGGTGTGGTGCTCCACCTCACGTGCAAAAACAATCTCCCTGGTCTAGTGCTAGCAAAAAGGGGATAGACTGCAACATGGTAGTAAGCAAGTTCCAACTCCAGTCCCGTTATTACATTCCCTTTCAGACTAGTACCCTTGAAAGGCATGAACCTCCTCATCCCTAAGCTATGGGTTAAATAATACCACTTCTGTTCTCAGCCAGTTGCTAGGGCTCGACGTGACCAGCTGATTGATCAGAGGGGGCCTCTCTAACCGCCCGTCTAGCCCAAGATAGGGCCAAAGTGGAGTATTGCATGTCATGAACTGCTCATCTCCTGGGTTCTATCTTTAAGCATCACGGGTCGCCACCCATGGCCAACAGGTGGCCCCATTGGGGGAGTCTTACCCCTCTGCAGAGGTGCAGTCTAACGCACCAGCTGACTGGGCGGAGCCCGCAAGAGATAATATCATTAGTTTACGTATTAAAAGCATTACATTTCACGGAAATACCCAAAACATTTGAGGCGCTAGGGTTAGGATTAGTTTAACCAGGTTAGCCACTATGTCACGAGAATTCCTACCTTATAAACTATAATTCTAAAAAATATGGGTACTAATATACAATAGAGCACAAGAGAGAATATCATTAGATTATGTATAAAAATTACAGATTCAGATTACAGGTTCAGAGTGTAAGTGAATAGGGAAGAGACTTCCTTTCTGTCCAGCTGATATCAACAATAAGCCAAGTTGCTGACTTTACATCCTACAAGGATGGCTTTGGCATTAAATAACCCATGATGTTTGACATGCCATTAAACAGAGAAACCAAACCAGGAAAATATATCAAGAGGCTCTAAGACAAAGCAGGAAGTGAATTTGCATGGATTTTGTATTCTTGCACTGTGATGTTAAACCAATAAAATCTGGTGATATTCTAAAATATTGCTGAGGCACTCTGGGTTATGAGGGTTCAGACCCAAAACCCTGCCTGACCCAAGGATCGTCATCTGATGAAGTCTTTATTGTTGATACTGCTGCTGTTATCTTTGCAGTAGCAGTTGTATGAATTTATTATATATATATAAATATATATATATAAATAAATAAATAAAAGGTGTTGTTGTGGGTCCAACGGGAGAAAATTAAATATTTTATAAAAATGGATTATGTTTTTAAAAAACAAAATTCTATTATTTTACATTGGCAACACGTCTTTCAGATCTTTTGATATCTTCTTCAGAAGATCTGAAACACATGTTGCCAATGTGATAATAATAAAGACATTAAAAAATAAACATAATCTATTTTGCGGACCTTGTTTTTTTATAATATATATATATATATATATATATATATATATATATATATATATATATTATTATTATTATTATTATTATGGTGCACAGTAATAACTTACTCGAGTTTCACCATAAGGATCTTCAGGGTTAAATCCACTGGATTAATCAAGATATTGATTAATTGCAGTACACGCGTGCAATCAACTGCAATTAATCAATATCTTGATTAATCCAGCGGATTTAACCCTGAAGATCCTTATGGTGAAACCCAAGAAGGTTATTACTGTGTACCATTATTATAATAAATTGGCTCTACTCATGTATTGAGCACTTTATATTTGTTATATCGCTGTCTTTTCATTGTGAAACTTGCATCAACTAACCATTGTGACCATTTTCACCGGTAAGTCACCTTTTCCACAAATACCACACATTATATATATATATATATATATATATATATATTGGAGGCGCGTGGGCTAGTGGTTAGAGTCGGAGGAAATGGACTCGTTGATTCGAGTTCAATTCCTAGACGAAGCTGTTGTCATTTCACATTGCGCTAATACCCTTGGGGAAGGTATGAATCCATATATTCTCCCTCCAGCTATGGGTTAAATAGTAGGGCAGACTGGGCCCTTCAGCCTTGGGTAGGCAACCAGTCTAGGAGAGGGATAATTCTGAATTCAAAATTCCTGAGGTCGGTCATTGATTGGGTTTGTGGCAACCCTTGATGCACCAATTCTTTCCTATCGACTGTGCCAAAAAGTGTTGATGGTCCAACACAAGCCTTCACCATTATAAACAAATCACTAAGTTCAACTGTTCATTGTGTGTATGAACCCTCATGCATCGAAAATCGACGAGAGAGTCCATGATATATGTATATATCCTCTTTAATTTTACTCAGGCAATAAATTGTTCTTGTTAATTTGTGAAATGTTCTTGTATATATATATCCAGACAAGGATATAACACACTACACAGAGGCTTAGGCTACAAAATGTCTGCATTTGATTCATCTGCAACTAATAATTTTAGACATGAGTTATGATATTCAAAATGATAAACATACAAAGACCAACTTTTATAGCACAAAATTGATGTATATGTGTCTAGTCTCTGGAGATTGCAACACTGGTAGTAGTACCTCCCTTATTGCACCAGAAGAGGAGATTGTTTGTCACTCCGATATAAACTGGGGAGTATTCTGGTTCTACTCTCATGTACATGTGAAGAGCTTTACATAATGTGTCACATTTGCTGGAGGATGGTGTGGAAATAGCTACAAATATTGTTGGGATGGGTAGGGGAGGCTGTAAAATTTTTTTAAACATCTTAGAATGAAGTAAATTAAACTTCTATTAAAATGTCTATAGCAAATCTTCAGTTATGATTTTGTTTCCTCAGGTAATAAAATTATTCATAAGTGGCATTTAAAAGTGTATTCATCTTCTGAAAAAGGTTTTTTTTTTCAGAGGGCCGGTTTAGCTTAGTCAGTAGAGCATCTACTTGGAATCATAAGGTTCTGAGTCCGATACCGGTTCCTGCTAACTCAGTGTATGAGTAACACAGATTTGGTAATCTGATCTGTGCAGTAAAGGGGTGAGTTGATGGTAGGTATGATGCTCTACCTCAGCAAAACAATCTCCCTGGTCTAGCACTTGCAAAAAGAAGACAGGTTTAGGGTTAGGGTTAGTTTAGTGGGAAAATAAGTAAATAATTTATCAGTCAAGAGTGGTTCCCCTTTGATCATGTTAGGAAATAACCAGAAAAGTTTACACTCAATTATCAAAGAAAGTTCAAACAAGATTTACAACAACCCAAGCAAAATGATTAAATCATGCAAAGACATGGAAATAGAAATTGGGAAAATATGGCACCTTAAATCTACGACTGTGCCAGTAATAGTGGGAGTCTTGGGTATTATCATGAAAGAGATATATAAACTCATTTGAAAAATAAATGGTTGTCCCAACTTATATGAAATATAAAAAAATGCTCTTTGCGGAACTGTTCATCTTCTCAGGAGAGTACTATCAATATGATTGAAAAAGTAACACCTGAAAGTATGTATGGAACATAGAATACATAGAATCGCTTCATAGGTATTGGTGAAGTATTGTAAGAAACCGAAAATAAATATGAAAATAAAACAACAACAACAATAACAGTAATAATAATAATAATAATAATAATAGTGGAATATGAGAGTGAAAGTGATACCAATTGTAGTTGGTATACTTGGAATGGTCCCAATAAACATTAAAGGTCCCAATAAATTATTATTATGAAAATAAAACAACAACAACAACAGTAATAATAATAATAATAATAGTAATAGTGGAATATGAGAGTGAAAGTGATACCAATTGTAGTTGGTACACTTGGAATGGTCCCAATAAACATTAACGGTCCCAATAAATTATTATTATGAAAATAAAACAACAGTAATAATAATAATAATAATAATAATAATAATAATAATAGTGGAATATGAGAGTGAAAGTGATACCAATTGTAGTTGGTACACTTGGAATGGTCCCAATAAACCAGGAAAAATACTGGAGGATCTGGAAATCAGAGAAAGAATTGATACCATCAGACAACTGCACTGCTGCAATCTGCCAGAATACTCAGAATAGTCCTGAAGACCTGAGGAGAATTGTTGTCACTCAGACACCAGTGAAATACAATCAGCTAACGCTTGTGTGAAAAACTCAAAACGAGTGAATAATAATAATAATAATAATAATAATAATACAATAGGCCATTGTACCAACAACTTGGCTTATGACTCTTCAGATAAAATTTTGTAAAAAAAAAAAAAAGAAAAGGTTTTAAAAGATTTTTCTCTGAAGTGTCGTAAGTAAAAAAAACATCTTTTTCCAAAGATGAATCAAGATTTAGTTTTCCTTGTGGTAATCCTGAATAAGGCAGGACTATTCTTTTAATGAAGAATATTGAAAACTAGTTAGATGTACTTTAGTCTTATACTGTGGGGATTAAAATTTAAAATAAATTTAAATAGCAAACTCATATGAGCCTTCACAGGAAGAACCCTCTGTAAATGTGAGGGAAAAAAGGACCGACTTCCGACCCCAAAGAGATCTCTCGGACATTCTGACTTAGGCCTTAACTCGGACAAGACACTACTACTGGCCAGGGAGAAATTCCCTAATCATGTGGTGGCAATGTTCCGTAAATAAAGCCTAAATCATAAAACTACCTTCTGTCTTGGTCTCTTTCTTTTCATTCCTTGAATTCCTTCTTTTTTAAGCAGAATGACCAAATAAGATGGCGTTAAAAGCAAACCCTAAGAACATGCACTAAGAATAACCACAGCCACCTTTTAAACCTTAAAACACAAAATCTCTTGCCACATTCGTTTTAAACCTTAAAACACAAAACCTCTTGC
>CM042144.1:102103867-102123867 GCA_023376005.1 Doryteuthis pealeii | reverse complement strand
AATCCTAATGAGTCAGATATACCTACTAATAGTCTCACTTAGTAGCTCATCAGGGCAAGAATATATATATATATATATATATATATATATATAAGGAACAGGGAAGGAGCAGGGAAAGATATAACACTTAGGTATCAGCTTGAAGGAACTAGGGAACTATATTTTAATTCTAGACATATATTACAGATACCAAACTTTGATGGTTGTTTGTTTTTAATGCATGTCAACTCTTGTTGGGTTATTTACTGACAAAGTTAGTCTTCTTAAAACAACTATTTGGTTTCAAGTAATTTATGTTTATAATCATTTGTAAAAAATAGTTTCATGTAACTATTCTTAATACTAATAATTTGCACACAGTTATATAGCTTCAAGTATTTTTAATACTAATAATTTATACATGATCATATGGTTTCAAGTAACAATTCCTATTTAATAATCCTTTGTTTACACACACTTGTATTATTTCAATTATTTAATGTAATTATATAATTTGAAGTCATTAACAATAATAATAATCATTTATAAGCAATTATATGAGAATTTGCAGAACATATAATTTCCCAAATTACAAGCAGTTAATTCGAATGAAGAAGACAAGAAAAATTATTAAAGATAAAAAAAAAAACAATATTCAAAAAGGTACAAAAAGGCTTCAAACTTAATGGCGCTTGCTGCAAGATTTATCTTGCTGAGGGTTTTTGAAGGTAAAGTGAGCACAAGAAAACACGACTCACTGGTTGACTGCCCAACACGATAAGTGACTTTCGTCATTGAATTTAATTTAGGCGCCAATATTGTATATTGATGATTCGCCCTCTGGTGCCAGGTGAAGATAATTTAACTATAATTTTTCCGATAATTATAGCTTCAATTAACTATTCTTGAAACAATTAATCTATACATATTTATGTAGGTAGCAATATCTCATCTACAGAAAGTGATGTCAATACATGCATAGAAAAGGGATGGACTGCTATTAACTGGTTATCAATCATGGAAATCTGAAACTGGACGACTTCTTTAGCTGTAGTACTACTATATGGTTGCACCACTTGGATCTTAATGAAATGCTTGAAAGATAAAGTTTTGAAATAAAATAACTGATGCATTATAAAATTCATTACTTGCTAAATCAATACTGAAAATGTCATTAAAATCGAATAATTACCTGATTTTGGGTAATTCTTTTTTCAATCGCGAATGTTACATTCAAATTGTAAACAAGCGCTTTAAAACCCTTGTAAAAAAGTGTTAATGGTGAATCATGTCAAAATTGACCAAAGCAAATCGTTTTAAATCTATCAAAAATAAACTGCATATGTAATGATATTTTTCTTTTTTTAATGATCGTCATTATGTTACTACTTATCATTTTAGATGAAAGTTTGACCTTAAATAATAGATTTAATTAATTTTAATTAGTTTTTAAAAAGCTAGCAGCCGACAAATTTGGGTATCTCTAATATATGCAGTTCCTGTGGGAAAACAAAAAAAATTAAGAAAATAAGAGACATTGTCAGGTTCTACGATGACCTGCATAGCATAGGATCATAACTGACTTTATTGCGTCACTGTCTGCGGCAGTGGACAGTATGCATGAATCTCATTTGTTATAAGAATATCTCCAAGCGTATCTCCGATGAAAATAGCGATATGAATAAGTTGGAAAGAGAAAGAGGGAAAAAAAATCATTTCAGATGACTGAATGCTACCCAACCCCACCACACTCCGTTTCCATCGTCACTTTGGGCCGTTATTCTTTCTTTTCTCTCGGCTTAGTCTCAATTTCCATGCTTATTAAAGAGCACTAACAAAGTTGGCAACTGCAAAGTGCATCTATGGATCTTATGGCTATGATGAGATCAGATGATTAAGCTAGGCATCTGTCATATATTTCCCATCATGCAATGTGCAGCATTCATCGAACCGAGTTATTCCATTTCAGTAGCAAATGATATTCAAGGCCAGGCTTGCGGCACTATCTGCATAGTAAATTTATGGCTTATCAGATCATTGATTGTTTCACCACACATTACAGAATCACACACCACTGCGGTATTGGCTGACATGATTGGCCGACAAGGAGTTTTATTTCAACGCAGTATAGTGCGGTACTTTACAGAAATGCCATCTCTATTATTAAGAAAAAAGATATTTATCAGTTTCTTTTCATTCATTCAAATCATTTCCAGTCATAGTAAAAAGTCATAAAAAATTCTGACCCATTTTGAAAGCATCGATTTCTGCTAGATCACTGACATTAAGCAGGTGACCCTTTAAGCAACAGCTAGTACTGTAATCAACCTGATATCAAAATGACTTAATTCTACATTAAATGACGTGGAAAGGATTGATAAGTCATTTTGAAAGCACTGGTTACTGCTAGATCCCTGAAGTTAAGCAGCAATGAGCCTGTCACGCACTTAGATGGGTGACCATTTAAGCAAAAGCAGGTACTGTAATCAACCTGATATCAAAATGACTTAATTCTACATTAAATGACCTGGAAAGGATTGATAAGTCATTTTGAAAGCACTGGTTACTGCTAGATCCCTGAAGTTAAGCAGCAATGAGCCTGTCATCACTTAGATGGGTGACCATTTAAGCAACGGTAGGTACTGTATCAAAATGAGTTGATTGAGCATTAAATGACTTGAAAGGGTTGATATGCCATAAAATGAAACAAACAAACAATCTTAACCATAAGTTTTTATAAGTGGAATTTAACAGGTTTGCATTCAGAGTTTTCATTCTCTTAGACCCAGAAGTTGTATAAAAATTTATATATAACTTTCAAAGAAAGAAAAACTTAACAAACTGTCATTCCGTAATAATCTATTTCGACCAGAAACTCAAAAGGCTTTTAAAAATTTTTTTATAATAATTTCTAAAATTAAAAAAAAAAAAAAAAAAAATTAAAAAGCCTTTTGAGTTTCTGGTCGAAATGACATTCTGGACACTGCAGGAGATCCAAAGACCAACTCATAAGTGATGTTCTCCTTTTTGTTGTGTCCTTGATATAACACTAAATTACATCCCGTGATTAGGCTAGCAGTTCTGGAATTCTGGGGGAGTGTAAAGTAAACCTTGATTAAAATTACTCCCAGGTTCACTTTGACTCAAACTGGTAGTACCCATTGTACTGATTAGTACCGCATAGTAATATGACAAAGCATATAACCGCGTGTAAACAAATGATTATTATTAAATATAAATATTGTCAGGAGGACATGAAACTATTTAACTGTATGCAAATTATTAGCATTAACAATAGTTATGTGTTTTAATCAAGATGGAGCCATCTCCATATAAAATGATAAGCCTCTGAAATTAGTGGACCAATTCATATGCTTTGGTAGCAATATCTCAGGAAGCAATGCCAACATATTCATAGGAAAGGCATGGACTGTTATTAACCGGTTATTGATTATATGGAAATCTGATCTCTGATAAAATAAAACAGGAATTATGTTTTATGGCTGCACCACTTGGACTTTGACAAAGCATTTGGTGAAAAAGCCAGATGGAAACTACACAAGAATGCTGAGTAGCTGTAAAGTCAGTGGGCAGTGATAAGAAAATCGGAAAGCTTTATGTAAAGTGGATTCATATGACTGGTATAAAATATAACCATGGTTATTGCTTCATTTTTCCTACCCTGAAATTTGCTATGAGATTATTTTTGATATATTTGTTTAATAGATCATAAATTGATAGATAGATAGGAACAGACTGAGATAGATAGATGGATAGATAGGAACAGACTGAGATAGATAGATAGATAGATAGATAGATAGAACAGACTGAGATAATAGATAGATAGAGACTGAGATAGATAGATAGGAACAGACTGAGATAGATAGATGGATAGATAGGATGAGATAGATAGATAGATAGATAGATAGATAGGAACAGACTGAGATAGATAGATAGGAACAGACTGAAATAGATAGATAGGAACAGACTGAGATAGATAGATAGATAGATAGGAACAGACTGAGATAGATAGATAGATAGGAACAGACTGAGATAGATAGATAGGAACAGACTGAGATAGATAGATAGATAGATAGATAGATAGATAGATGATAGATAGGAACAGACTGATAGATAGATAGATAGATAGATTGAGATAGATAGATAGGAACAGACTGAGATAGATAGATAGATAGATAGATAGATAGGAACAGACTGAGATAGAGATAGATAGATAGATAGATAGATAGATAGGAACAGACTGAGATAGATAGATAGATAGATAGATAGGAACAGACTGAGATAGATAGATAGATAGATAGATAGGAACAGATTGTGATATCCTAGTTTACATCAACATCTTGTTCTAAGATAAAACTTACTTCACCTTAAGACCTTCCACGAATTTAAATCTGCTTTAATACACAGGATTAAAGTATCTCAAGCAATTTATATAAAGTGTATACACACACACAAACACACACAGACATATATACATATTTGTGATAGATTACAATAGTTTAAGGAGTGATTGTTACCATTGATTTCAAAGCAGCATATTTGCATCTTATCATCAAGTAAATACGCAAAAAAGAGAAGACAGACACATTGTCTTAATAATAAGGGGCGAATATGCTGCTTTTAAACCAATGGTAACAATGACCCCTTAAATATATTGTAATCTATAACAAATGATTATAGATCTTATACCTGTATTTCATTATTTTCAATTCTTCATACTATATTTCTGAACTTGGACACTTTAGCGCAAACATAATCCAACTTGACGCCTTTCACATGCGCTATCTTCGTGCCATTTGTGGTATAAAATGGGATGATAGAGTGAAAAATAGTGCAATACTAAAAAAACATGTAACAACATTGCAGGCTTTGAAATCTTACAAGCAAAGGTACAGCTCAGTTGGGCCGGTCACGTTGTCGGAATGAATGAGAAAAAAAGATATAAGGACAACTACCAAATGCTAAGCGTTCTATTGGGTGTCCACTCTTAAGCTACAAAGACAAATTGAAGGACAATTTGAAATGCCCCAATATTGAAATGAGTGCCTAGAAAAATCAAACATCAAATTGGAAAGAATGGTGTAAGACATGATTCCCTAAATTAAAGAGCTTTGACGAAAATAGATTGAAACATTGTCATCAGCTCTGTCTAAATTCAAAGCAAAAACATTTGATTCCTGCTTTAGAAAATTTAATCTGTCAGCTTGGCTTCATAGCTCACAGCAATGTCTTCTTGATAGCATGCACAATGTGCAAGGAAACAAATCACTCACTGCTGACCTTCATCTATCTTTTATAAATAGGTAGAGTCCACAAATATAATATATATATATATATATATATATATATATGTTGGGAGATTATGTGCGTAATTAAAGTCATACCTAATTTGAGAATTAATTAGTTATAATTAAATGAATTAGGCGTGCATATCGGTTTAAATGTAAGGCGTAAAAAATTGTGATATGCACGCCTAATTCATTTAATTATAACTCATTAATTCTCAAATTAGGTATGACTTTAATTAAGCACATAATCTCCCAAAAATTGTCGGCTATCGCCATCTCAAACAGATTGTTTATTCACTTCATATATAAATATATATATATATATAATATATATATATATATATATAATATTATAATACAGTTTGGTATATTTATAAGAAAAGAGTGCTCAATATCATTGGTTGAGCATATATCTTGGTATCAAAATCACATAGACAAGAAACTGGCAGTTAACAAGTGCTATTGACTTTATGTCTTTGCTACTGTAACGTAGATATATATAGTTATAAAAACTGTGTGAAGATTTATCAAATAATTGATTTAGAAAAAAGAAAATGATCCAAAGACGCCTACCATCTTTGGAAGATTTTTTGCATAGCCACATGAAAAGTAATCAGGCGTAAAGCGTTTTTTACCAAGAAGCAGGGCAAGGCATAGAGACAGCTTTGAAGAGGTGGCAAAAACCGAATTAAACAGCACGGAATCTAATGTAATCAATCATTAAACACTTGAACAGGCAGGTATTCACAAGTGAGGCACAAAGTGGCATGTTGACAGTTAATCCTAAGAAGAATTAATAAAAAAAATAAAAAAATGAATAAATAAAAAATTCATTGAATGAATAAATAAACCTGCTGGAAGGTGTACGGTTACCACAGCAACTGATTTCTCCCTTGCAGCTCTGTTATTGGAAACTGATATTTGCTGAGCTAAGGGGGAGGGGCAAATGAAATTTTGGAAAATTAGGTTGTTATAACTTTATAATTAAACTAGCCTACCTGCCTTTTTAACTGGGCTTGAAAACATATATACTGGCGTGATGGATCACCCTTAATTTTTATATTACTTAGATATTTCGGACTGTTGATCTCATCTTTATTGTTATATACACGTTTCGGTGAATCTGTCCTCCATTCTATTATCTTACCTAAAAGAGATTAGTTCTTATGTTTAATTTTAAAATCGTTTGCTGATTTGGAAATGTGACGAGAACTATTTTATAATCCAAGCAAAGTATATATTTATTTATTTGAAATGTTATAATAATAATAATAATAATAATAATAATAATATAATAATAATATCTTTTCAGCTAGTATATTAGGTCTGAGACCTGTCAGCTGTTCCTTATAAATATTCATTTTAATTCCACAGAATATCCAACTTTGCCTTAAAGGAGTGTAGAGATGGGGCATTCACTACTGATGAAGGTAGTTTATTCCATGTATTCACCACTCTGTTACTAAAATAATTTAATCTTGCATTTGCTTTACAAGATTATATATATGCACACTGATTAGAATACTAAATGTAAATATTATTACATACTGGCTTCAAATTACATAGGTTATATAGCGGCTTCATCTTCACGTTGCTAAATCGTGTATCTGTATACGTAGCGGGTATCGTCACTAACCCTAGACGATATATGTAGTAGTCAGCTACTACCGACTACTGGACTTCAATGAACAACAGATACGTATGTACAGAGAGGACCTTTCTTTATTTTCTTCGGTGTGTGAGCTTACAATGACTGACGATGACTACTACTACCGTTGGGATGAATGGCGATGTTGGGGTAAAGGGGGCTGGTGACGGCTCACAGCCCATCGGGTGTGACTGTGAGTACGGTCACTCACTTGTTCTCCGTTCGCTGTCTCCTGTCTGAGTGACTAACTGACCGTCTCTGACGACTCGACCCTCTGGCTTTTGTATTGACTACACGCCTACGTATCTTTATCTTTTGATCTGATAACGGACCTTTGTTATATATTTCTTTATCCTCTCCCTGCTTCCTTGACCGGAAATCGTCTCTTCCGTTTTTTTTAAACTTTTCGCTTTTACCGGGAAAAGAGTCCTTTGTCATCTTTTTCGTCTTTTCTTTGCTTAATTTAACCAGAAATTACTATTTTCGTTTGTACAATATACAACAGTATTATTACATTCATATTGATGTCTGAATTAAGATTATGTGCAGAAATGAGAGAAAAACATTTGTGGAATAGCAATTTTTTCATACTTCTCTCATATTGTGGGGACACTTTTGATATGGCTCGTTGGTTGGCTGGTTGTTTGGGTTTTACAGCACGTCAACCCATTGGATCATTTTATGCTAAAGATATTTTTGTTTTATTCATTCTTAATGGGTAATCATTTTTTTTTCAAACATATTTGTTTGTATTTAACCCATAGATTGGACCCTAGCAGGTACTACCACTCCCGGTAAAAGTGGATCTGGGAGGAATGGTGATAAAGGGTTGCTCCACATTCCCTAGAGCTCCAGAACTGGAACCTCACCATCAGATAGAGTTTATCATCACTACTACGACATGAAAACTCTCAGCTACCGCCGTCTAGCACATATGATAAAATGGGTTGGGGTTGCCATAAGGGCAATAGGGTCGGGGAAATCATATAAGTTCTAGGGCTTGACGTGACTAGCCGAGTGATCGGAGGGGGGCTCTCTGACCGCCCATCTAACCTAAGAGCTTGAGGGAAGGGTTACATATCATGGACAGCACAGCCACTAGGATTCCATCATTAAGCATCACGGTTCACCACTCATAGGTGGCTCCATTGAGGCGTAGGGTCTTACCCCTCTGCAGTGGTGCAGTCTGTGTATTTTAAAGCCTCAGCCAACAGGACTTGTAGTTTCTGGCCTTCCAATGGCTAATAAATAATCATTTTATTCTAAAAGCATTTCGATTAAAGCTATCTTTACTTTAAGATCAAAATGATCAATTTAAAATAAAATCCCCCGATTCTGTCCGTCTCACTTGAATGGTTTGTGAGATGGGGGCAGGTGGCCATATAGCTGTTTACTCGTGGGGTGCTGCTTCCACTATTTGTTCAAGACTGCACGCAGCATTTTTGTGCAGCTTCCATCCAGCTTATTCTCAAGGCGTTTCGTTAAGGTCCAGGTGGTGCAGCCATACAGCAGCACTGATATAACCACAGCCTGGAAGAATTGTTGCTTTAACTTGTCAATAAGATCGGATTTCCATATTACTGATAATTTGTTTGTGGCCGACCACACTTTGACCAGAATAATAGACACGTATTAGTTAACAAAAGAAATGAACACGTCTAGTAGGTATCCGGATTACAAAGGATCATAGAGAAAAAAAAAGAAAAAAAAAGGAAAGCGAAAAGTTTGATAAACCTCTTGATCTTGAAAGTGTTACAGAAAGTTACATGAAGGTGAAACTGATACCAGATTTGTTAAAAAGTTTAATTAAGAAGGTCATACATGATTCCAATGAGAAGATGTTATGATCAGGTATTTTCTAAGGTTTACTTCACTGACTGAATGAACCAGAAATGAATTAAGAGTAACTGAAAAAAGAAGATAAACTTAATTTTTTCAAAACTTGAGACCAGCTAAAACAGTTTATTTTCCTTCTGAGAAGCCTGTATCACTAAAGCAATTAGTATGGTCTGAAATAACTATCAATAGCTATTGAGATCAACTCACACAGTCTCATGTCTGAAACAAAGAGTTAGTGAGTAGATAATTAAACATGCACAAGCATGCTGCATGCTATCTTGAACAAATCTTGGAAGCAGCATCCTACAAAAAAGCAGCTGTACAATCACTTGCCTCCTATCACACAAACTGTTCTAGTAATATGAACAAGACATGCTGGGCATGTTGGAGAATCAAGGATAAACTCATAAGTGATGTACTCCTGTAGACACCGAAATATGAACACACCAGTGTAGGCTAACCAACAAAACCTACATCAATATGAATGGGATAATATGACCTTTAGGCACCCCTTTTCGATCTCGATTCAGAAGGACATGTTTTTCACTTACACCGTCAATATCCGGTTGTTTGTTAACAGACGATTTTTAGAGTTAAAAAAAAATGATAAACCTAACCCTAACCCTTGTTGAAATTCACTTTAGTCAATACTAATTATTACTAACAGACTCTAATAATAATAGGGTCAGAAGTTATCTGCCCTAATCCATTGATTGTACGGGTGAGTTACTTGCCATTTGACCTTTTTTTTTTTCAGTTATTGTTTTTAAATAAATTAAACACCTCGTGTTATGAAAAGCAGTCATAATGTGTTGCCTCGTTAATCTAATGGAAGGTATCTCAATTGGAATATGTCTCAATGAATAACTGCGCTTGCCAGAGAGAAAAAGGTAGGTCTCTTTTTCTGTGGGATTAAGTTTATAAATTCCCAACAAACCTAGCCCCGAACAAACAACCGGATATTGATGCTGTAAATGAAAAACATGTCCTTCTGAATCGAGATCAAAAAGGGGTGCCTAAGAGTCATATGGTCCTATGAATGTGTAACTCAATTCTTTGTATGTCTGCCGCCAATGTCTTTCTGACTTCATATGACTCATGCAAACTTTTGGGCCAAACAGCTCTTTGTGTATTCAGCTGAAAGAAATATAATATCAAGAGTTTGTGAAAAGAAAAGGAATAGAGGCATTTTGCTTCGCTGAATATTTAGCTGCATTGTCAGTTTTATTGATTACTTTCGGTTAAACATTAAGTTGTTATGAAAGCAATGTCACTTGGTTGGTTGGCTGGTTTTATGGCCTGTCAGCTCTTGTTAGGTTATCTAATGTCAAAACCATTCTTTTTTTTTTTTGCTAGTTTTTCAAGTAATTAATAATACTCTGAATTCAAATCTGTTACCGACCTCTCGGCTGCGCTGTTAGAATACATTAACTGCACCTCTGCAGATGGATAAGACTCCTCCTATTGGGCCACCTATTGACTGGAGATGATGACCCTTGATGCTTAAGGATGGAATCCTGGTGGTTGAGCAGTCCATGATATGCAACACTCCACTTTGATCCTTACTTAGGCTACACAGGAGGTTGGAGAGGCCCCCTATGATCAATCTGATGGTCACATCAGGCCTTAGCACCTATATGATTGTCCCAACCCTATTGCCCTAATAGCAAACTCCAAGTTTTATCTGAATAAATAAGAGCAAACATTTCTGAGATAAATCTAAAAATAAATCTGTTAACAAGAAAAAAAAACTATAATCCTATTTTTTTATCTTTACTAAATAATTAAATTAGGAAAATTTAGTAATGAAAGACGGGAGTGAAGGAAGAGTAAGTTTCAGTTGATTATGCCTGTTTCAAGTGTTTTTATCTGCATTCTTATTTAGTTTCATTAGCTTTTCTAATTTAATATAAAAGTCGTCGGGGTGGCCTAAAGTCGGTATCAGCCAGTCAGCGAGGGAGTCTATCCCCTTTTCAATAGCGCTAGACCAAAGAGATTGTATTGGCGTCTGAGGTGGAGCGCTACACCTACCATCAGCTCCTTACTTTACCGCACAGATCTCTGTGCTACTCATACGCTGAGTTGGCGAGGACCGATGTGAGTATTATTCAAGTCCATCTCTTTGGTTGTATAACACACGGTAAGTTTAATAATGGGTTGCATGTGCTTTTGTAGGTTGATGAAAAAGTAATGCTTCATTCAATGTTGATTTCTGTGTTTGTAAATAGAGAGCCTAGTCTTGATACTTTTTGAACACTTTAGACACAATCACACACATCAACCCATTGGCTGGGACAGAGGAATATACCGACTGAACCTCCTTACTTTACCGCACAGATCCCTGTGCTACTCATACACTGAGTTGGCAACTCAATTTAATATAATATCTTATTGTTAAAACTTAAATACTTGGACCCTACGGATGGTGCATCTATTTACTAGTTCAATAAATTATTCTTATTATTACTAGAATGAGTGTTCTAATTGGTTTTCCAAGCATGGAGGCAATGTCTGTGCACAATACTCAAGATACAGATGTGCATTCTAGAAAATAATCCTTGTCAGTAAACGAAAATTCTCAGTACAACATTGACTTTAGCAGTAAGCTCAGAAAAATGACAGTTCTTTAATAATTGATACACAAAGATCTTTTTGATTATCTACAGTATTAAGTTGCTATTAAGATATCTTCAAAGGGGAAGTAACTCTCGGATGTAATGTTAGACCTAAAGTGAATGAGATAAAGGATGAGAGTGTGCAAGACTGAAGTGCTACTACAGTTCCGATTCAAGATGTCAGTGTCTATTATGTCCACTGTGTAAATGTTTGCAATTGTTGTAACGTGTAAATTCTGTGGATAAAACTACACTCATTCTTCCTTTCCTACACATAACATAAGTGTTTGTTTGAGAAGAGCCGGGAAAGTTTCTGTGGTTGCAGAGCTTAGAATTGATTCACAGTTCATCCTGAAAGTACACTTCAATCAAAAAGAGCAGGTGCTACAAAATTAGTTTTGCTCTCCCACTCACCACAAAAGGTAACAGCAACTGTTTCTTTATTGATTTCTTGAACAAATAAAAGACAGGAAAATTTCAATTTTTTTTTTAGCCTATCAGTCATCTATACATATATAAAGGGCAATTTTGTGTATGTGTGTGTGTGCGCGCACGCCAAGACGAACATAAAACAATTGTAGGCGTTATTTTCGTATTCGCCTGGGGAGTTGTCTGCCCGTTTAGTTTCGCTGGTTCCCGCTAGGGGCCTTTGATATTTAAGCGGCTGATTTGAACGTCCTTCTCTTTTCCTGTTGCTCAACCTACGAGACACTATGGGTTAGACTCTGGTCTACCCCCTCTTGTTGGGGCTTTACATTACTGTAAGTGATTCATACAGCATGGACTATTCCTAGTCTCATGTCTGTTGCTTTTATGTTTATCTTTTTACGAGTAACTTTGTATTACTTATGTATGTATGTTCATGTACACCTCTATGTATTATGTACCCTGTTAATTCTTGTGCTGTATATAAAATGTTTTGTCTATCAACCTTTGTCGGAGTTTTATCTTCAAGTATTATCACTTTGAATCTTACACAATTAATAACAAAGTAAATATATGTACACGTTCACTATCACTAGATCTTGCTTTTTCAGGCGACCGGGCTATGTTCTGTCTTGCATAGCCTCATTATTTCTCTACTTCTTATTCCCCTATTCATACACTTATCTTCTTGCTACTTTCTGATATTCTGCTATTCTGGTCTGGGTCCTCTTCGATTGGTCTTGGGCATTTCTTAGTTTCAGTGTCCATTCTTGTTCTTAAAAAAAAAAAACACAAGACTTAGTGTATTCTGGTTCAGCTCAGTCGTTAGAGCATCTGTCTAGGAATCACAAGGTTCCATACTCAATACCGGCCCTCACCTACTCAGCACAGAGTAGCACAGCTTGAATCCGTGCAGAAAATGAGTAGCTGATGGTAGGTGTGATGCTTCACCTCAGATGCGCAAATAATCTCCCCGTTCTAGTGCTAATGAAATGGGAATGCTGTCCGGCTGATATTGACAATAGGCAACCCGACCGATTTCAATGACTTATTTTCCAAAGGTAACCAACATGTGTGGAAAGAGCCATTTTCCGATCCATTCATCACAGCTAAATCTTTAACTCATTCTCATGACTGGTCCAACCAACCAGAAAACAGCTAACCAGGTCAGTTAAAGGTTAAGTCTTGTCTATCATTCTGATATGAAGCCCTGCATTGGTTCTTACTGGTTATTTTCCATGATTTTTCTTCTAAGAGAAATAGCAGTTAATTTTTGAATTCTTCGAACTGTTGTCATCACCATTATACACCAGCGGCAGATGTTGAACGTTTTCACTGAAAACCCATTTTTTCTTCCTATTTCCTTGTTACAGTTAGCAGTTAAGTGATAATTAGGCAAAAAGCTGTGAGGGGAGGGGAAGGGGACGTGTCACTGAATGTCACCAAGTGGAAAAATTGCACTCGTTGACATTCATCGATGTCATGTTTGCAGAGTGAATATTTCTGGCGGCCTTTTTTTTACAAATAATTTAAATACAATTGTATTATTATAGTTTTTGCTACCATAGTGAGGTTTATTGTTATAATTCTTTGATTTACAATCATAGTGTGGATGTGTACTCATCCCATTGTTATTCAAAGTCTTGTATTTTTTAAATGCAGTTTTCATTTGTAATACGATATTAGACTTTATTGAGCACATTTATCAGTCTCTTCATAGCTTCTTATACTCAATTTGAACTCGGTAAATGTTAATATTTGTTTTTCTTTTTGAGTTATTACCTTGTGAAAGTTTTAAAATTAGAAGGCAACATTTCAAGACGATGGCAATGAATAAATCATCGCTAATCACTTCACCAGTTTCTTTTAGAGAATTTGCAATATTTTCTCTTCTTATTATATAATCAGTGATTGATTCATAGTCAGATCTAATACTTTCCTAATATTTTTTCATCTTTAAAAAAGTGAAAGGAACAAAAACAAAAAACAAACAAAAAAAAATCTCAAAGAAAACTCAGCACCTTTCAACTAATAGGCATGTTAACACACATGATCTCTCTCTCTCTCTTTGTTGGGCGTTAGAATACACCGACTGCACCTCTGCAGAGAGGTAAGACACCCCCAATGAGGCCACCTATTTATTTATTTAATAAAATTCGATATACACCTGATTTTTGCAAAGAATTTGTAGGAAAACCCATTGAATTTATAAAGAGATGTGCACAGATGCGCATTTTTAATTCTAAAATTTTCGGAATTAGAATAGTTTGAATGATTATTAAAGAACGTACTTTGAATTTCACAGTTAAGGAGTGTGACTAATAGTAGTAGTAGAAGTAGTACTTTAATAATAAATATCAATGTATCAAAGTGAATGTGTTTTCTCAGTTTCACTTTGTTCATTCATGATGAATGGGAATGCTGGGTAAAAACAGCGACAAAGTTTTTTTTCTTTTAAAAAGGCTAAAGAGAAATAATTTTGTGTTCCAATTATTGTTTATGACAACAAGAATTGTATAAATATGTTTGTTAAAATAATGTAATCATTTGGTCAAATAAAAAAATGAAACTCCGGCTGATGATTTATATGGACTAAATTTACGCTTGTTTCTACCGCAATCACAATGGGCACATCGGTAAGGTGTCAGGAATGTGTGAAGATAGAGTCGTGGCGAACGGTTTCAATCTGAACACTTTCCTGGTATATAATAAGCAACAGCGGTTAAATGACGGATCTCTGTTTGCTTGTTAACTCCCTTCCTTTGTATCTACTACTTCTCGTAAAAAAAAAAACTCTTTTGCAATTTCTTTTTTCATTATTTCTATGTGTATTTTAATTTTCTTCTTAAAATAACGAGCAAATATCACATTTTCACATCACTCAAAACTTTTGTTTGAAAAAAAATGAAATATTTCGAATACTAAGAATATCTTCAGTTAAGTATTAGAAAGTAATGTTACACTAAATAAATATGTAAATTCAACAAAATCGAAAGATTGGGACAGTGGATTACACCGACTGCACCTCTACATGTTTGGAGTATGGAGTACCCATTCATCACTTTTACTTACAAGTCCACCCTGAACAGTAGTTAGTGGTGGTACCTGTTAGTGTCCCATCTATGGGTTAAATAGAAAAAAATAAGTTTTAAAAAATGTGTTTAAAAATTGAGTTTAGAAAAAAAAAAGAATAGCAATAAAGAATGAATGAAACAAAGCGTCTTCGGCATAAAATAATCCAACAAGGGTAAACATGCCGTAAAATCCACCAACCCAACCAGCATACCAATCTTTGGGTCAAATCGATTTAAAATTCAGTTTAAAAAATGTCTTTAAAAATGAATATAAAACAATTTGAACAGCCAATAAGATTGAGTATATCAAAATATTCTTCAGCATAAAATAACCCCCCAAGCGTTGACATGCCATAAGACCCAACCAACTAATTAAACAACCCAACAGTTGAACATCCAAAAGATCCATTCATTAAATCCATCATTTTGCAAAAATGGAAAGAATATGGCACCATTCCAAATTTGCCATCCACCAAAACTCAATTCAAGAATGATTAAAACAAAAACGTCTTCAGCATACGAAGGGGTTGACATGCCGTAAACTCCAACCAGCCAACCAACCAATTACTCAATTAAAAAATCTCAAACGCTGAACATCACAAGGAGTACCATTAAATCCATCATTACAAAATGGAAAGAATATGGCACCATTTTAAACTTGTCAACAGAGTTCCATCTACCAAAACTCTGTAACCAGGCAAGGAGGGAATCAAAGGGGCAACAAAAACCACAGATAATCCTGACTAAACTGGAATGTTCCACAGTATAGATTGGATTATGTGTACATAAAGCGGGCTTAGTGGGAAAAATGGTGAAAGAAAATTCATTGTTTAAAGAGAAAAATGAGAACGCGCATTTTCAGTTCACTAAGAAGAATTTCAAAGGAAATGGTATATCTGGTGTATCAAAGAGTGGGTTAATATTAACATTTAAGTCACCTTTGAATATTTGTCATATGAAAGTTCATTTAATAAGATCAAACCTCGTATTTTATCTTGCTTTTATTCATCAATTTTAAATAGAACACCTGATTTTTTCAAAGAATTTGTTTTTCCTATTATTTTAAATAAACCTTGTAAAAAAAAAGGTCATCAAAGGAAATGGCATATCTGATGCAGTAAAAGTTAATTAATATCATAATTTAATTCACCTATAAATAGTTGTATGACAGCCAACTCAATAAAATCGACCCTGGATTTTATTTTGTTTTTATTCCTCAATTGTTAATAAAATTCGATATACACCTAATTTTTGCAATGATTTTTTTCATTTTTCAAAAAGATAAATCTGATAAAAAGAAGGAATATTTAATTAAAATTATTTTTTCTGTTTACTAAAGAGGAAAGTAATTTATCTATTTCGTGATGGAAATATTCTAATTAACATTGAGTTATTAAGAATTTAAAAAAAACTATTAATCGCTGGATATATTGGTGTACTCCTGGTATTCAGCCTCTTCTACAGGTGAACAGTTTGGAAGTGGGGTCCCTTGTCTGTGTTTCATTATATCGCACTAAGCTTGGCATCAATATTGTTTCTTGGAGGTAGCTTCAGGTGAACACACTTGATTCTCTCTCTCTCTCTCTCTCTCTCTCTCTCTCGGGGCGTTAGAATACACCGACTGCACCTCTGCAGAGAGGTAAGACACCCCCAATGAGGCCACCTATTTATTTATTTAAATAAAATTCGATATACACCTGATTTTTGCAAAGAATTTGTAGGAAAACCCATTGAATTTATAAAGAGATGTGCACAGATGCGCATTTTAATTCTAAAATTTTCGGAATTAGAATAGTTTGAATGATTATTAAAGAACGTACTTTGAATTTCACAGTTAAGGAGTGTGACTAATAGTAGTAGTAGAAGTAGTACTTTAATAATAAATATCAATGTATCAAAGTGAATGTGTTTTCTCAGTTTCACTTTGTTCATTCATGATGAATGGGAATGCTGGGTAAAAACAGCGACAAAGTTTTTTTCTTTTAAAAAGGCTAAAGAGAAATAATTTTGTGTTCCAATTATTGTTTATGACAACAAGAATTGTATAAAATATGTTTGTTAAAATAATGTAATCATTTGGTCAAATAAAAAAATGAAACTCCGGCTGATGATTTATATGGACTAAATTTACGCTTGTTTCTACCGCAATCACAATGGGCACATCGGTAAGGTGTCAGGAATGTGTGAAGATAGAGTCGTGGCGAACGGTTTCAATCTGAACACTTTCCTGGTATATAATAAGCAACAGCGGTTAAATGACGGATCTCTGTTTGCTTGTTAACTCCCTTCCTTTGTATCTACTACTTCTCGTAAAAAAAAAAAAACTCTTTTGCAATTTCTTTTTTCATTATTTCTATGTGTATTTTAATTTTCTTCTTAAAATAACGAGCAAACATCACATTTTCACATCACTCAAAACTTTTGTTAAAAAAAATGAAATATTTCGAATACTAAGAATATTTTCATTTAAGTATTAGAAAGTAATGTTATACTAAATAAATATGTAAATTCAACAAAATGGAAAGACTAGGACAGTGGAATACACCGACTGCACCTCTACATGTTTGGAGTATGGAGTACCCATTCATCACTTTTACTTACAAGTCCACCCTGAACAGTAGTTAGTGGTGGTACCTGTTAGTGTCCCATCTATGGGTTAAATAGAAAAAATAAGTTTAAAAAAATGTGTTTAAAAATTGAGTTTAGAAAAAAAAAATGAATAGCAATAAAGAATGAATGAAACAAAGCGTCTTCGGCATAAAATAATCCAACAAGGGTAAACATGCCGTAAAATCCACCAACCCAACCAGCATACCAATCTTTGGGTCAAATCGATTTAAAATTCAGTTTAAAAAATGTCTTTAAAAATGAATATAAAACAATTTGAACAGCCAATAAGAATGAATATATCAAAATATTTTCAGCATAAAATACCCCCCAAGCGTTGACATGCCATAAGACCCAACCAACTAATTAAACAACCCAACAGTTGAACATCCAAAAGATCCATTCATTAAATCCATCATTTTGCAAAAATGGAAAGAATATGGCACCATTCCAAATTTGCCATCCACCAAAACTCAATTCAAGAATGATTAAAACAAAAACGTCTTCAGCATACGAAGGGGTTGACATGCCGTAAACTCCAACCAGCCAACCAACCAATTACTCAATTAAGAAATCTCAAACGCTGAACATCACAAGGAGTACCATTAAATCCATCATTACAAAATGGAAAGAATATGGCACCATTTTAAACTTGTCAACAGAGTTCCATCTACCAAAACTCTGTAACCAGGCAAGAAGGGAATCAAAGAGGCAACTAAGACCACAGATAATCCTGACTAAACTGGAATGTTCCACAGTATAGATTGGATTATGTGTACATAAAGCGGGCTTAGTGGGAAAATGGTGAAAGAAAATTCATTGTTTAAAGAGAAAAATGAGAACGCGCATTTTCAGTTCACTAAGAAGAATTTCAAAGGAAATGGTATATCTGGTGTATCAAAGAGTGGGTTAATATTAACATTTAAGTCACCTTTGAATATTTGTCATATGAAAGTTCATTTAATAAGATCAAACCTCGTATTTTATCTTGCTTTTATTCATCAATTTTAAATAGAACACCTGATTTTTGCAAAGAATTTGTTTTTCCTATTATTTTAAATAAACCTTGTAAAAAAAATCATCAAAGGAAATGGCATATCTGATGCAGTAAAAGTTAATTAATATCATAATTTAATCACCTATAAATAGTTGTATGACAGCCAACTCAATAAAAATCAACCCTGGATTTTATTTTGTTTTTATTCCTCAATTGTTAATAAAATTCGATATACACCTAATTTTTGCAATGATTTTTTTCATTTTTCAAAAAGATAAATCTGATAAAAAGAAGGAATATTTAATTAAAATTATTTTTTCTGTTTACTAAAGAGGAAAGTAATTTATCTATTTCGTGATGGAAATATTCTAATTAACATTGAGTTATTAAGAATTTAAAACTATTAATCGCTGGATATATTGGTGTACTCCTGGTATTCAGCCTCTTCTACAGGTGAACAGTTTGGAAGTGGGGTCCCTTGTCTGTGTTTCATTATATCGCACTAAGCTTGGCATCAATATTGTTTCTTGGAGGTAGCTTCAGGTGAACACACTTGATTCTCTCTCTCTCTCTCTCTCTCTCTCTCTCTCTCTCTCTCTCTCTGTTGGGGCGTTAGAATACACCGACTGCACCTCTGCAGAGAGGTAAGACACCCCCAATGAGGCCACCTATTTATTTATTTAAATAAAATTCGATATACACCTGATTTTTGCAAAGAATTTGTAGGAAAACCCATTGAATTTATAAAGAGATGTGCACAGATGCGCATTTTAATTCTAAAATTTTCGGAATTAGAATAGTTTGAATGATTATTAAAGAACGTACTTTGAATTTCACAGTTAAGGAGTGTGACTAATAGTAGTAGTAGAAGTAGTACTTTAATAATAAATATCAATGTATCAAAGTGAATGTGTTTTCTCAGTTTCACTTTGTTCATTCATGATGAATGGGAATGCTGGGTAAAAACAGCGACAAAGTTTTTTTCTTTTAAAAAGGCTAAAGAGAAATAATTTTGTGTTCCAATTATTGTTATGACACAAGAATTGTATAAAAATATGTTTGTTAAAATAATGTAATCATTTGGTCAAATAAAAAAATGAAACTCCGGCTGATGATTTATATGGACTAAATTTACGCTTGTTTCTACCGCAATCACAATGGGCACATCGGTAAGTGTCAGGAATGTGTGAAGATAGAGTCGTGGCGAACGGTTTCAATCTGAACACTTTCCTGGTATATAATAAGCAACAGCGGTTAAAGGACGGATCTCTGTTTGCTTGTTAACTCCCTTCCTTTGTATCTACTACTTCTCGTAAAAAAAAAAAACTCTTTTGCAATTTCTTTTTTCATTATTTCTATGTGTATTTTAATTTTCTTCTTAAAATAACGAGCAAACATCACATTTTCACATCACTCAAAACTTTTCTGGTTAAAAAAATGAAATATTTCGAATACTAAGAATATTTTCATTTAAGTATTAGAAAGTAATGTTATACTAAATAATAT
>CM042144.1:101867724-102103767 GCA_023376005.1 Doryteuthis pealeii | reverse complement strand
GCCAATAAGAATGAATAAAACAAAATATTTTTCAGCACAAAATACCCCCCCCAAGCGTTGACATGCCATAAGATCCAACCAACCAATTAAACAACCCAACTGTTGAACATCCAAAAGAGTTCCATTAAATCCATCATTTTGCAAAAATGGAAAGAATATGATACCATTCCAAATGTGCCATCCACCAAAACTCAATTCAACAGACAGCAAGAATGATTGAAACGAAAACGTCTTCAGCATACGAAGGGGTTGACATGCCGTGAACTCCAATCAGCCAACCAACCAATTACTCGATTAAAAAATCTCAAACGCTGAACATCACAAGGAGTACCATTAAATCCATCATTACAAAATGGAAAGAATATGGCACCATTTTAAACTTGTCAACAGAGTTCCATCTACCAAAACTCTGTAACCAGGCAAGAAGGGAATCAAAGAGGCAACTAAGACCACAGATAATCCTGACTAAACTGGAATGTTCCACAGTATAGATTGGATTATGTGTACACAAAGCGGGCTTAATGGAATAATGGTGAAAGAAAAGTCATTGTTTAAAGAGAAAAAAAATGAGAACGCGCATTTTCAGTTCACTATGAAGAATTTCAAAGAAGACACTAAGATCCGATGAGACTAAAATTGAAATTATTTGGTCATCAAAGGAAATGGTATATCTGGTGTATTAAAGAGTGGGTTAATATTAATATTTAATTCACCTTTGAATAGTTGTCATATGAAAGTTCATTTAATAAGATCAAACCTCGTATTTTATTTTGCTTTTATTCATCAATTTTAAATAGAATTCGATACACACCTGATTTTTGCAAAGAATTTATTTTTCCTTTTTTTAAAAAAAAAAACTGGTAAAAAACGGAAAATTAACTTTATTGTCATCAAAGAAAATAGCATATCTGATGCATTAAAAATTGTATTAATATCATCACTTAATTCACCTATGAATAGTTGTATTACAGCCAACGCAGCAAATTCAACCCCGGATTTTGTTTTGTTTTTATTCCTCAATTGTTGATAAAATTCGATATACGCCTAATTTTTGCAAAGATTTTTTTCATTTTTCAAAAAGATAAATCTGGTAAAAAGAAGGAATATTTAATTGAAATGACTTTTTCTGTTACTAAAGAGGAAATTAATTTATCTATTTCGTGATGGAAATATTCTGATTAACATTGAGTTATTAAGAATTGAAAACTATTAATCGCTGAATATATTGGTGTACTCCTGGTATTCAACCTCTTCTACGGCCGAACAGTTTGGAAGTGGGGTCCCTTGTCTTCGTTTCATTATATTGCACAAAGCCTGGCATCAATATTGTTTCTTGGAGGTAGCTTCAGGTGAACAGGTTGATCAATAAGGGATGATTCGGCCCAGGGAGGATACACAGCAGACGAAATACCCCGTGTTAATTAGTAGTGGGATTGCACCTATTTATAATGCTCGTTGGTCAGCCCATTGAATTTATTAAGAGACTTGCACTGATGTGCATTTTTTTTAAATCAAAATTAAAATAGTTTGATTTTGATTTTGATTTAAAAAAAATGCACATCAGTGCAAGTCTCTTAATAAATTCAATGGGCTGACCAACGAGCATTATAAATAGGTGCAATCCCACTACTAATTAACACGGGGTATTTCGTCTGCTGTGTATCCTCCCTGGGCCGAATCATCCCTTATTGATCAACCTGTTCACCTGAAGCTACCTCCAAGAAACAATATTGATGCCAGGCTTTGTGCAATATAATGAAACGAAGACAAGGGACCCCACTTCCAAACTGTTCGGCCGTAGAAGAGGTTGAATACCAGGAGTACACCAATATATTCAGCGATTAATAGTTTTCAATTCTTAATAACTCAATGTTAATCAGAATATTTCCATCACGAAATAGATAAATTAATTTCCTCTTTAGTAAACAGAAAAAGTCATTTCAATTAAATATTCCTTCTTTTTACCAGATTTATCTTTTTGAAAAATGAAAAAAATCTTTGCAAAAATTAGGCGTATATCGAATTTTATCAACAATTGAGGAATAAAAACAAAACAAAATCCGGGGTTGAATTTGCTGCGTTGGCTGTAATACAACTATTCATAGGTGAATTAAGTGATGATATTAATACAATTTTTAATGCATCAGATATGCTATTTTCTTTGATGACAATAAAGTTAATTTTCCGTTTTTTACCAGTTTTTTTTTTAAAAAAAGGAAAAATAAATTCTTTGCAAAAATCAGGTGTGTATCGAATTCTATTTAAAATTGATGAATAAAAGCAAAATAAAATACGAGGTTTGATCTTATTAAATGAACTTTCATATGACAACTATTCAAAGGTGAATTAAATATTAATATTAACCCACTCTTTAATACACCAGATATACCATTTCCTTTGATGACCAAATAATTTCAATTTTAGTCTCATCGGATCTTAGTGTCTTCTTTGAAATTCTTCATAGTGAACTGAAAATGCGCGTTCTCATTTTTTTCTCTTTAAACAATGACTTTTCTTTCACCATTATTCCATTAAGCCCGCTTTGTGTACACATAATCCAATCTATACTGTGGAACATTCCAGTTTAGTCAGGATTATCTGTGGTCTTAGTTGCCTCTTTGATTCCCTTCTTGCCTGGTTACAGAGTTTTGGTAGATGGAACTCTGTTGACAAGTTTAAAATGGTGCCATATTCTTTCCATTTTGTAATGATGGATTTAATGGTACTCCTTGTGATGTTCAGCGTTTGAGATTTTTTAATCGAGTAATTGGTTGGTTGGCTGATTGGAGTTCACGGCATGTCAACCCCTTCGTATGCTGAAGACGTTTTCGTTTCAATCATTCTTGCTGTCTGTTGAATTGAGTTTTGGTGGATGGCACATTTGGAATGGTATCATATTCTTTCCATTTTTGCAAAATGATGGATTTAATGGAACTCTTTTGGATGTTCAACAGTTGGGTTGTTTAATTGGTTGGTTGGATCTTATGGCATGTCAACGCTTGGGGGGGGGTATTTTGTGCTGAAAAATATTTTGTTTTATTCATTCTTATTGGCTATTCAAATTTTTTATATTCATTTGAAGACCTTTTTTAAACCTGAATTTTAAATCGATTTGATCCCAAAGATTGGTATGTTGTGTTGGCGTTGGTGGATTTTACGGCATGTACCCTTTGTTGGATTATTTTATCCGAAGACGTTTTGTTCATCTTCTGATTTGCTATTCATTTTTTTTTTCTTAAACTCAATTTTTAAAAACATTTTAAAACTTATCTATGTTCTGATATTAACCCATAGATGGACACTAACAGGTACCACCACTAACTACTGTTCAGGGTGGACTTGTGAGTAAAAGTGATGAACCGCGGTTACTCCATACCCAAACATGTAGAGGTGCAGTTGGTTGGTACCTGTTAGTGTTCCCATCTATGGGTTGAATAGAAAATGATAAGTTAAAAAATGTGTTTAAAAATTGAGTTTAGGAAAAAAATGAATAGCAATCAAGAATGAATGAAACAAAGCGTCTTCGGCATAAAATAATCCAACAAGGGTAAACATGCCGTAAAATCCACCAACCCAACCAACATACCAATCTTTGGGTCAAATCGATTTAAAATTCAGTTTAAAAAAAGGTCTTTCAAAATGAATATAAAACAATTTGAATAGCCAATAAGAATGAATAAAACAAAATATTTTTCAGCACAAAATACCCCCCCCAAGCGTTGACATGCTATAAGATCCAACCAACCAATTAAACAACCCAACTGTTGAACATCCAAAAGATCCATTCATTAAATCCATCATTTTGCAAAAATGGAAAGAATATGATACCATTCCAAATTTGCCATCCACCAAAACTCAATTCAAGAATGATTGAAACGAAAACGTCTTCAGCATACGAAGGGTTGACATGCCGTGAACTCCAATCAGCCAACCACCAATTACTCGATTAAAAAATCTCAAACGCTGAACATCACAAGGAGTACCATTAAATCCATCATTACAAAATGGAAAGAATATGGCACCATTTTTAAACTTGTCAACAGAGTTCCATCTACCAAAACTCTGTAACCAGGCAAGAAGGAATCAAAGAGGCAACTAAGACCACAGATAATCCTGACTAAACTGGAATGTTCCACAGTATAGATTGGATTATGTGTACACAAAGCGGGCTTAATGGAATAATGGTGAAAGAAAAGTCATTGTTTAAAGAGAAAAAAATGAGAACGCGCCATTTTCAGTTCACTATGAAGAATTTCAAAGAAGACACTAAGATCCGATGAGACTAAAATTGAAATTATTTGGTCATCAAAGGAAATGGTATATTCTGGTGTATTAAAGAGTGGGTTAATATTAATATTTAATTCACCTATGAATAGTTGTCATATGAAAGTTCATTTAATAAGATCAAACCTCGTATTTTATTTTTGCTTTTATTCATCAATTTTAAATAAAATTCGATACACACCTGATTTTTGCAAAGAATTTATTTTTCCTTTTTTTTAAAAAAAAAACTTGGTAAAAAAACGGAAAAATTAACTTTATTGTCATCAAAGAAAATAGCATATCTGATGCATTAAAAATTGTATTAATATCATCACTTAATTCACCTATGAATAGTTGTATTACAGCCAACGCAGCAAATTCAACCCCGGATTTGTTTTGTTTTTATTCCTCAATTGTTGATAAAATTCGATATACGCCTAATTTTTGCAAAGATTTTTTTCATTTTTCAAAAAGATAAATCTGGTAAAAAGAAGGAATATTTAATTGAAATGACTTTTTCTGTTTACTAAAGAGGAAATTAATTTATCTATTTCGTGATGGAAATATTCTGATTAACATTGAGTTATTAAGAATTGAAAACTATTAATCGCTGAATATATTGGTGTACTCCTGGTATTCAACCTCTTCTACGGCCGAACAGTTTGGAAGTGGGGTCCCTTGTCTTCGTTTCATTATATTGCACAAAGCCTGGCATCAATATTGTTTCTTGGAGGTAGCTTCAGGTGAACAGGTTGATCAATAAGGGATGATTCGGCCCAGGGAGGATACACAGCAGACGAAATACCCCGTGTTAATTAGTAGTGGGATTGCACCTATTTATAATGCTCGTTGGTCAGCCCATTGAATTTATTAAGAGACTTGCACTGATGTGCATTTTTTTAAATCAAAATTAAAATAGTTTGAATGATTATTATAGAAAGTACTTTGCATCTTACAGTTAAGAAGTGTGACGTGTAGTAGTAGTAGTAGTAGTATTATAAGTAATAGTAGTAGAAGTAGTAGTAATAAATCGTCATGTATAAATATGAAAGTGTTTTCTCATTTTCACTTTGTCCATTCATGAGGCTTCAAGAGAGGGAATGCTGAGTAAACACAGACACATAAGGATTTTATTTTCTTCTAAAAAACACCAAGCGAAATAATTTGTGTTCCAATCAATGCTTATAACTATAAGAATTGTATAAAATATATTTGATAAAAACGTAATTATTTGGTCAAATAAAAAATAAAAATCTGGTTGATGATTTATATTGACTAAATTCACACTAAGTTCCCAAGGTGGACATATTGGTTAGGTAGCAGGAGAGTGTTTAGATTGAAAGCACTCGGTTTCAATCTAAACATGTGGGGGTTAAAAAAACACGAAAAACTCTCCTGCCACCTGATGAGCAACAGCGGTTAAATGACGGACCTCTGTTGCTTGTTTACTACCCAGCCTTACTTTGAGGTGTCTAACAAAATATTGGAAATTCCATAGTTAATTATCTCCCGCTAGGGGGTGAATCGCCAAAAACAGGGCCGACTTATCACGGAGCACCCACTGAGGGTAGTCGCGTAAATAGCGGTCCCTAAACTTCATTCATCACTTAGCCCAAAAACAGGGCTTCCTTCTAAGGAAAGTTGACCTGGACGGAGGCATATTTTCACAGCACACTTTCGAAGGCATTGTGTCCGCAGACCACAGGCTTCACAATAGCACACTACAGAAGGCACCAAGACCAAATAGTCTACTTGAAAAGGGCCCATTCACCGTCATTTAAGGAACTATTACCCGGGGCGAGAAACTTCTAAAATAGCATCCCCCATTACTTATCACTGAACCGGTTACGAGGAAGAACGAGAAACGTCCTATTAACTTTCCAACAAGCAACAGAATACCCCTGTTTTCACCACTACTCCAAGAAATCACTGAACTCAGATAAGTCTTGTAGCAAATACCAATAAAATTTGCAACAAGTATTTATTTGTCAATACACGTATGAAATTTCCATTGTGTGTTTGTCTTCTTTGTCCGACAATTTGCCTACAACTACGGAGAAATAAGAGCTCCTTCGAAACCCGTAAATACTCTTAAAAAACACTCTTTTGCATTTCTTTTCTAGGTGCATTTGATTTTAATATAAAATAAAAAGAAACGAACATCACATTTTCAAATTATTTAAAACATTTCTAGTTGCAAGAAAAATGAATTATTTTCAGTTAAATATTTAAAGGTAAATAAATATTTCAATTCAACAAAATGGAAAGGCCACCTTGTCGAGTGAGGATGTAGAATACATCAGACTGCACCACTACAGAGGAGTACAATCCACCCGATGGAGACACCTGTTCGCCGCTACAGGATACCCGTGCTGCTCAAAGAGGGAATCCCGCTGGCTGAGCAGTCCATGACATGCACCACTCCACTTTGCCCTTATTTAGGTTAGATGGGTGGTCGGAGAAGACCCTTCAATCAATCGGCATGTCACATAATCCCTAGCACCTATATGATTGTCCCAGCCCAATTGCCGTTATGGCAATCCCCCCCCAACCTTTTTCATCATGTGCTAGAAAGCGATGACTAACGTTCTTAGTGTCCTGGATATGACGTTAAACTGCATTTAGTTGTGAAGTTCCAATTTAGGAGCTTTGGGGAATGTGGAGTACCCCTTCATCCCCATTACTCACATGATCATCCTGTATTAAAAAAAAAACAATTTAAATTAATTGAATCCTTAAGGAGGGATTCAGCAGAGTAATTTACAAGTAACTGTGTAGCAGAAATAAAAATAGGTGGAAGGGTACAAATACATGCATAAAACGACAGAATATACTACTACAATGAGATTTATATACGTTAAATGTGCACAATACAAATATACAATACAACGTTAATTACAACAAGTGCTTAGTGAGAGTTCAATTCGGTAATTTATGAGGAAGTGCGTCCCGGTCTCCTGCCTCAAAAATTGCTACCCGGTGACTATTAAAATAACGACCCAGCTCAGTCTATTCAAAACTATCCATCTTCATATCTATCTCAATTTGTTCATATTTATCTATATTACTTTAAATACTAAGATTTTTTTTATTCAGGTTTGTTTAATGTCTTGTTTTTAGTTTAAATAAACAATAATTACGACAAAAAAGATGCGACCCCCCAATACATTTACTTGTCGAAAATAGATATCTATCTTCATTTGTTCATATCTATCTATATTATTTTGTTTATTTATCTATCTATCTCAGTCTATTCCAAACTATATATCCATCTTCATATCTAAACAAGAATTACGACAAATTACGATAAATAAACAAGAATTACGACGAGCTGGGGTTGTTATTTTGATAGTCACCGGGTAGCAATTTTTGAGGCAGGAGACCGGGACGCACTTCCTCATAAATTACCTTCAATTCAATGTTCATTTTGTTTAGGTTGGAAAAGGCTGATTATTAGACAGGTAGTTTTAGGATTTGTGTAGAATTCGTGTTGGTTTTGTGTTGCAAGAGGTATTCTGCTGAAGACTAGTCTTGGATAACTACTTCCTTTTGTAACAAAGGTTCTTTGGTAGTTTTATCTAAAGGTTATTTTGTATGAAGTTGAATGCCGAAGGCTAAAACTCCTAGTGTGGAAGCAAACGGTATCAACCGTCTTGGGTGTGGGGTGAGGGGTGTCTACTCTTAGTGCCTACTCACTACGTGGGGGTAGGAAGTAGAGAGTTCATCCGTCATGGGCTTAGTAGAAATCTGATAAGTACCCATACGTGGTAAGCAGAAGAGAAACCCACCTTTTGTCCCGTAAGGGGTAAAGGAGAAAGTGAGCGAAGGACGATGTATATTTGCTTTTACAATTGTCTTCACATGATCACAAGGGGCTGCCTGCTGCTGCTGCTGACCGGTGATGCCGGAGGTTTGTTCCTTATTAAATTTCAACACCTGATCCGGATTGGCAGCACCTGTTATTGTCCCATCTATGGGTTAAATAGAAAAAAAATGAATTTAAAAAAATGTGTTTTAAAAAATTGAGTTGAGAAAAAAAGAAATTTGAATACCCATCAAGGATGAATAAAACAAAACGTCTTCGGCATAAAATAACCCAAGAAGGGTTGACATGCCGTAAAATCCAATCAACCAACAAATTAATCAGTTAAAAACCCCAACCGTTGAACATCACAAAGAATACCATCAAATCCATCATTACAAAATGGAAAGAATATGGAACCATTTTAAATTGACAAGAGAGTACCATCTACCAAAACTCTGTAACCAGGCAAGAAGGGAATCAAAGAGGGAATCAAAGAGGCAACTAAGACCACAGATAATCCTAACTAAACTGGAATGTTTCACAGTATAGATTGGATTATGTGTACATAAAGCGGGCTTAATGGAAGAGTGGCTAGAGAAAAGTCATTGATTCAAGAGAAAAATGGAACGTGTATTTTCAGTTCACCAAGAAGAATTTTGGTGATTCGCAAAACATGTCAAAGAAGACACTAATGTAACTGTTTTGACCATTAGCTACAGTTAACTACATTAAACCCGGAACACTCTAGCAGGTTTTGTTTACTTCTGTCAAACTCACTCTGAGAACGGGCCCTAAAAAGTATCGAAGGTTGCTTGTTATTCACGTGCATAAATCTATCTACCAAAGACATGATCAAAATATTCATGAGAATGCCATTCAGGTTGGTAATGAGCCAGGATGTATTCCAACAAAAGATGTACCAAATACTTGAAAAAGGCACCGGAACCATCGGTATCTCTGATGATGTGTAATTTGGAAAAGATGAAAAAAACCACGATAGCATCCAGATCAGCCTGATGGAAGCTGCAAAGGAAACTGGCTTTGTATTCAACAGCACAAAATGCAACATTAAGACCAAACCCATAAAATTCTTTGGAGGAATTTACAATGAGAATGGAGTACACCCAGATCCCTAAAATCTTAGAATTTCCTACCAATGAAGCTGAACTACAGCACGTCATAAGAATTGTGACTTACATGGCCTCTTTTATACCTCGATTGTCTGAACACACTTTCAATCTTCATGACCTTCTGAAAATGGGAAACGAATATACATGGGCAAACAGCCGTGAGAAGGAATTCCAACGAATCAAGTCCATAATCAGTAAATAAATAACCCTAGCGTATTTTGACCATACCAAGCCAACAACAATCTAGTGGATACTTCGAGCAGAGGACTACGAACAAAATGATAGGCCAGTTGCATTTGCATCCAAATTACCCACTTCCGCTGGGCAAATATATGCAAACATAGAACGTGAGATGTTGGCAGTGGTGTTTTGGATGCCAGAGATTCCATACGTACGTGTATGGGAGGCCATTCACAGTTGTGATTGACCATAAACCGTTGGATATGATCAACAAAAAAAAAAATCTGCCAGCAGCACCCCAAGAATACAACGGGCGTTAATGAAAACACGGGATATGATATCACCTTAGAATGCCGTCCAGGAAAAGAGATACTGTTGGCCGATGGGTTGTCAAGACTACCGAACAAAAACAACTGCAGCCCAGTAAACTTGGATATAAGAATTGAATTTGTGCAATTCACCACAAACAAGCTCGAGGAGTTGATGGAGCAGTCATGAAATGACCAGGTAGTGTCAGCACTAAGAGAAAAAATATAGGTTGGATGGTCGGACAAAGCCAAAGATATCCCAGCACCATACAGACCATATTGGCCATTCAGAGATGAGCTATCTGTGGAGGACTCCTTAGTATTGAAAGCAGGGAGAATACTAATTCCTAACACCATGAGGAATGAAATCCTAAACAAGATCCATGCATCCCATCAAGGCATTGCAAAAAGTATCCTAAGAGCCAAAACGTGTGTACTGGCCAGGAATAACAGAGGACATCGAAAAGATCATTAAAGAATGCCTTACATGTCAAAAATATCAAACCGAACAAACGTAGGAAACCATGATGCCACATGAAATTCATTCCAGATCATGGAAAGTAATAGGCTCAAATCTTTTCCACGTAGCAGGGGAAACGTACCTGCTTGTGGCCGACTACCATTCCAAGTTTCCATTCATCCGGAAAATGCATAAAATATGCACAAGCCAAGAGGTTATACGTGCTCTGAAATCCATGTTCGAGGAACACGGTATACAGGAACGTATCATAAGTGATAATGGCTCCCAATACGACTGTTATACTTTCAAACAATTTGCCAAAGACTGGGGATTTGACCACATTAACTTCACTAAAAAGTCAAATGGTTTTATAGAACGAACCATCCAAACGGTTAAAAAGACATTAAAAAAGGCTAAGGACAGCAACACAGATGTAGACATGGCATTATTGTGTTTGAGAACAACACCAATCAATGACAGCCTACCAAGTCCAACACAGCTGCTTTACAAACAAAAAAAAATGATCAGAGGGAATCTTCCTGTAAGGACCAGGAAAACACTACCTGAAAAGGACAAAATCTTGGAGGGGTTACACTAACACCAACAGGAACAAGAAAAAATTACAACTGGGTTGTAAAAGATTTGCCAACACTCCACAAAAGGGCAGAATGTAACAGTGATAAAGCCCCAGTCGGTTATATGGGAAAGGGCAATAGTTACGAGCACAAAGAGCCCATATCCTACAATGTTATCACAGAAAATGGTAACACCATAAGGAGAAACCGGTGTCACCTACGTACGGACCATCCACAAGGGAATGGGGAGCTCTAGTGCAAAACAGATAACATAAAGTAAGACCATATGAAGATCATGCCGAGAATCAACCCTCATCAGGAAGACATGTCAGAAATCCATCATGCTACAAGGAATACACATTAACAGATGAAACAACAACGATATAACCAATAAATGGAAATAAAAATAAATAATAATAATAATAATAATAATAATAATAATAATGAAATAAAATCAAACATTTAAAACATTAAAACATGAATAAAAAAAAAAGGAAGATATAAATGTGTGCATACATACAGATACTCAAAGTCAATGATAAAAACATCACATATCCCATTTAAAAAGTTTTCAATCACACAGAGGGGGGTTAACAATTTTGATATCTAACTATAGTTTACTAACATTAACACCGGAACACGCTAGCAGAGTTTGTTTACTTCCGTCCAGACTCACACTGGAACAGTCTATAAAAAGTGCGAGTACACTTATTTCAACTCGGATCTGATAAGATTAAAATTTAAATTTTTCGCTCTTTAAAGGAAATGGTATATGTAGTGCAGTGAAAAGGTGATCAATATCATCATTTAATTCACTCATGAATAGTTGTTGTATGACAGTTCATTGAATAAGATCAAACCCCAGATTTTATTGTTTTTATTCATCAATTGTAAATAAAATTCGATATATGCCTATTTTTTTTTGCAAGGATTGTTGGTAAAGAAGAACAGTTTTCTCGTTTATTCCTACCATAAAATAAACTGAACCCTCATTTTATGTCGTGTTTTTGCAATAAATGTTTTATTTTACTTGCACCCGTTATTTTACAATACTAAATATATTTTCTTTATTTTAATATTCATTTCAATATTTATATTCTAAAAGTTTTTATTTTGTGAGAATGGTTAGTTTTAAACTGGGGTTCGTTTTTACACTTCAACTCTTTACTCGTAAATTCCTACCATAAAAACCCAAGCCTAATTTTAAGGTAGAAATTTATGAGTAAAAAGTTGAATATTACCTTTTTTGTTATTTCTTTTCTTTTTGGTACTCTAAAATAAAAGCGTCAGATTTTAATGATCGTCGACGAAAAAACAAAATTACGGTCATAAAAGGAGGATCCAATTTATGCCTAAATTGTAAAACGAGCCCCCAATTGAATTGTCTTGGATAACTATTCCTCTTGTACCAAAGTTCGGCTGAACTTGCACAACGGTGTCAAAATTAAGGTGACCCAGAAAAAAACAGAACCCAAATTATTTATTTTTAACCTTAAACCCCAACCCTAACCCCTACCTAACCCTAAACCCCCTAGTTAAAATTAACAGTTTTATTACAAAATTTGTGGGTTCGGTTTTTTCTGGGTCACCCTAATTTTGACACTGTTGAGCAAGTTCAACCCAAAGTTCTTGGTAGCCTCTAATCCGAAGATTAATATGTAGCAAGATTCAGCCGCAGGCCCTTATCTCCTAGGGGTGGAAGTAGCATCACCTTCTTGGATACGTGATAATGGGTGCAAGGTGGGGCGGCAACGCTAAGAATTTATCTGTTTTGGGTTTAGTAATTCTAGCAGGCCACATTACACCCAGCAAGGAGTAAGGGAGACCTTCCTTATTCCAGCATAGAGTTAAAGGAGCAAGAGGAGAGAAATGGATGTTCGCTTTTATAATTGTCATCACATGACCCTAAGGAGCTGCTGCTGCTGCTACCGGTGGAACCGGAATGCTGCTGCTGCTGGATATCCTGTTCCCTAAAAACTTTCCAACAAAATTTAGCTTAAATTACTTTTTCTGTTTTCTAAAGTGAAAAGCGATTTTTATTTTTTGATGACTACTAGAAATATTTGAATTAACATCTAGTTATTCAAAATTGAAAAGTATTCATCAATATTAGTGTACTCCTGGTATCTAGCCACTTGTACGAGGGAACAGTTTGCGAGAGTGGTCCCTTGTCTGCGTTCCATTTTATCGCACTACACTGGCATCAATATGGTTACTTGGAGGTAGCTCCATGTGACCCGTTGACCAATAAGAGGTTATTCGATCCAGGGCGGATACGCAGTAGACGAAAATAAAAAAAAAAACAAAAAAACAATGAACTTTGAAATTACTTTGCATTTCACAGTTAAGGAGTGTGACTTGTAGTTGTAGTAGAAATAGTAGTAAGAAATAGTAATGTATAAAAGTGTAATTTTTTTTCAGTTTCACTTTGTTCATTCATGAAACTTCAAGAGAGGGAATTCTGGGTAAAAACAGCGATATGACACTTTTTAAAATATAAAGTGAAATAGTTTTTATTCCAATCATTGGTAATGACTACAAAAATTGTTATAAAAATATTTGATAAAAAATGTAAACATTTGGTCAAATAAAAAAATGAAACCCCGGCTGATGATTTATATTGACTAAATTTACACTTGTTGCTGTCATCTCAAAGTGGACACATCGGTTAGGGTGTCAGGAAAATGTTCAGATGTCAAACTGCCCGGTTTCAATCCGAACACTTTCCTGATATCTACTAATAAGCCGCACCGGTTTAATGACGGATCTGTGTGTGCTTGTTCGGTACCTAACCTTACTTTGAGATGAAAACTCTTTTGCAATTTTTTATATGTACATTTGATTTTGATTTAAAAAAAAAACAACAAAAAAAAACATCACAGTTTCAAATTATTCAAAACCTTCCTAGTTGAGAAAAAATTAATTCTTCCAATACTAAGAATATTTTCAGTTAAATATTACAAAGTAATGTAACACTAGATACATATTTCTATTCAACAAAATGGTAAGGCCACCCTGGCAGCTGGGACAGTAGAATACACCAACTCTTCACCTCCTAAGAGGGGTACTACCATCCGATGGGCCCAACTATCGGAAATTGGGTTATCTGCCCGCACCGGAAGCCCGGACAATAGGGGACAGAGGTAAGAACCCTGACTCGACAGAACAGACCCGACAGGCAACAGGGGCAGTACTAGCTGATACTAGCAGAAGAATAGAACTACCGCGACTTTACCGGACAACGTAGAGACATTGCAAAGATTAATATAATTAAGATAAGTGTATTTGAATCCCTTGTATTACCTATAAATATATCCCCGCCAGGAGAAATTCCTCAGGCAGCTCTGAAAGACAATTACACTACTCTTAAAGACATTTACAAAAGAAATGTATACACTCTAACACATTACTGTTAACCCAATAAACTGTTAACCCAAATATACACGCTATATTTGCCCTGTACCTTTCCTTTATACAACAGTCTTAAACGTATCTATTTGTCTACCTTATTTCTGTTACTTTGCCAGAGGAATTTCTCCTGGCGGGGATATATTTATAGGTAATACAAGGGATTCAAATACACTTATCTTAATTATATAGGTCTTTGCAATGTCTCTATGGTGTCCGGTAAAGTCGCTGTGTTTCTGTTGTTCTGCTAGTCGTAGTTGACGTGTTTCTCCAGAGTGCCGACTTGGGTCTTACCCTCGTGTCTGCCGTATCTGTACTGTGGAATTTAGGGGTCCGCCCCTGGCGTCTGATTCCAGGAACTAATAGGGGCAGATAACCCAATTTCTGATACAACTGTTGGCCGTGGGTGGTGAGCCGTTGATGAGGACGGGAGCCCGACGGCTGAGCTGTCCATGAAGAGCAAGACTATTTTTCCTTAATTAGACTAGATGAAATGTCAGTGAGGGCTCCTCCGATCAATCGGCTAGTGACATCAAGCCCTAACACCTATACTATTGTCCAAATCCTATAAAATGAGTTTAAAATTGTGTTTAAAAATTGAGTTGATGAAAAAAAATCAATTTTCAATACCCATCAAGGATGAATAAAACAAAACGTCTTCGGCATAAAATAACCCAAGAAGGGTTGACATGTCGTAAAATCCAATCAACCAACAAATCAGTTAAAAACCCCAACCGTTGAACATCAAAGAATACCATTAAATCCATCATTACAAAATGGAAAGAATATGGAACCATTTTAAATTGACAAGAGAGTACCATCTACCAAAACTCTGTAACCAGGCAAGAAGGAATCAAAGAGGGAATCAAAGAGGCAACTAAGACCACAGAAAATTCTGACTGAACTGGAATGTTCCACAGTATAGATTGGATTATGTGTACACAAAGCGGGCTTAATGGAATAATGGTGAAAGAAAAGTCATTGTTTAAAGAGAAAAATGAGAACGCGCATTTTCAGTTCACTAAGAAGAATTTCAAAGAAGACACTAGGATCCGACGAGACTAAAATTGAAATTATTTGATCATCAAAGGAAATGGTTGATCAAAGACTGGGTTATTATTAACATTTAATTCACCTAGTTGTCATATGAAAGTTCATTTAATAAGATCAAACCTCGTATTTTATCTTGCTTTTATTCATCAATTTTAAATAAAATTCGACATACACCTAATTTTGCAAAGAACCCATTGAATTTATAAAGAGATGTGCATAGATGCGCATTTTAATTCTAAAATTTTCGGAATTAGAATAGTTTGAATGATTATTAAAGAACGTACTTTACATTTCACAGTTAAGGAGTGTGACTAATAGTAGTAGTAGAAGTAGTACTTTAATAATAAATATCAATGTATCAAAGTGAAAGTGTTTTCTCAGTTTCACTTTGTTCATTCATGATGAATGGGAATGCTGGGTAAAAACAGCGACAAAGTTTTTTTTCTTTTAAAAAGCTAAAGAGAAATAATTTTGTGCTCCAATTATTGTTTATGACAACAAGAATTGTATAAAATATGTTTATTAAAATAATGTAATCATTTGGTCAAATAAAAAAATGAAACTCCGGTTGATGATTTATATTGACTAAATTTACGCTCGTTTCTACCGCAATCACAATGGGCACATCGGTAAGGTGTCAGGAATGTGTGAAGATAGAGTCGTGGCGAACGGTTTCAATCTGAACACTTTCCTGGTATATAATAAGCAACAGCGGTTAAATGACGGATCTCTGTTTGCTTGTTAACTCCCTTCCTTTGTATCTACTACTTCTCGTAAAAAAAAAAAAAAACTCTTTTGCAATTTCTTTTTTCATTATTTCTATGTGTATTTTAATTTTCTTCTTAAAATAACGAGCAAATATCACATTTTCACATCACTCAAAACTTTTGTTTGAAAAAATGAAATATTTCGAATACTAAGAATATTTTCAGTTAAGTATTAGAAAGTAATGTTACACTAAATAAATATGTAAATTCAACAAAATGGAAAGGACACCCTATCAACTGGGTCAGTGGATTACACCGACTGCACCTCTACATCTTTGGAGTAAGGAGTACCCGTTCATCACCTTTACTCACAAATCCACCCTGAACAGTAGTGGTGGTGCCTGTTAGTGTCCCATCTATGGGTTAAATAGAAAATAATAAGTTAAAAATATGTTTAAAAATGTTGAGTTTAGGAAAGAAAATGAATACCAATCCAGAAGTCTGTAACCAGGCAAGGAGGGAATCAAAGAGGCAACAAATACCACAGATAATCTTGACTGAACTGGAAAGTTTGTTGGGATTAAAATAAAAATTAAATTAAATTATAATAATAATAACAACAAACTCCCATGAGCCTTCACCGGAAGAACCCCTCTGCGCCTGCCCGATAAAAAGGACTTTCCGCTGACCCCCAAAAGAATCTCTCGGCCTTTTCGAGTTTAGGCCTTAACTGGGTCTGGGGATATCCCCTTGCCACAGGCAACTGTGGCCGGTCAATAATAAGAGTATTTATGGGGGTTCGTTTGGAGCTCTTATCCTCCGGTAGTAGTGGTTATTATTCGGACAAAAGAAGAAAACAAACACGAATATAAGATACAGACACATATTATCAAAGTACAGAAATTGTTGCAAATTTTAATGGTATTTGCTACCAGACTTATCTGAGAGGTGTAATAAAAGTTCTTGGTGAAGAGCGCTAGAAAGGTGTTCTACTCGCTGGTTTGGAATGCTGTTAAAACTCTTCGTCTTGGTCGGTTCTCGTCCGATAAGTGAAGTAGGGGAGGCTTTTTAGAAGCTATTCACCTGGTAAAAATTGTGTCCTTTTTGGTGGGAATTTAGTACGTCAGCCTTCTGTTTGTATGCTATCGAGACAACTTAGAAAGTTTGCTGTTACAATGACTTAGAAAGTTTGCTGTTTTTATGGCAAGGTGGTGGGAGCGCTTATTTTTGCGAATCTCCCTTATAATAAGATTACACACTGCTTTACTCAGAATGGTGTTATTGAAAATTCCATAACCAATTATCTTCCCCTGCCGCTAGGGGGCGAATCGTCAACATAGTATGTTGGCACCAATACCAAAAACTTCAATTATCGAAAAGCAGTTACTGGACGAGAGACGTAAAAACTGAAGCTCTCGTCACTTAGCCCAAACAGGGCCCACTTATCAGGGAACCGTTACCAACGAGAAATGTATGTAAAAATAAACTCTCATAACTTAGCCCAAAAACAGGGCCCACTTATCGCATAGCAGTACTGGAGGAAAGACGTAAAAACACCAAGCTCTTATTACCAAGCCCAAAACAGGCCCACTTATCACAGAACTCTACAACCAGCTCACTTCTAAGGCATTGTATCAGCATACGTTAAAAAGCGGGTACAATAGATAGCACACTTACTGAAGGACGAGAAACTACCGAGACGAAGCGTCTTATCAACATTTCCTACCGATGAACAGAATACCCTGTTATCACCACTAATCCAAGAAAATTACTAACTCAGATAAGTCTGTTAGCAAATACCATTAAAATTTGCAACAATTTTATATCATTTTTGTCAATACAAGTGTCTGCATTTACTTTCGTGTTTGTTCCTTCTTTGTCCGACAATTTGCCTACAACTACGGAGAAATAAGAGCTCCTTCGAAAACCGTAAATACTCTTAGTGTCCTTATCTTAGTTTTGGTTCATATCAAACTTAATGGTTTGTTTAATATTAAAGCATACTTGTAAAAGAACAGTTGTGGCGCTATTTAACTCATAGCTGGAGAGATGAGTGTGTTTGTTAATTAGGTTATGGGCGCAGTGGAAGCGTACTGGGCCCATAACCTGTTAAGTTTTTAAGGGCCATCGTTGGCCAGTTGATTCTAGGTAAAGAGTCCTCCGATTTGAATTTTTTTCTTAATCCTCTCAGGTAGAGAATCTTAGGTTTCTTCGTCGATGTTTGCGAGTAGACTAAGAAAGAATCAGCGCTTAAGTAATATCTCAGCCACGCAGTATGGCCAGCGATTGGCTAAGGAATAGACCACATGATCTCGCCTAGTCTATAAGTATAGGCGGGAACTAGCACACACCTTATATCAGTAAAAAACCCAACAGTGTTCATACCTTTCCCAATTGTATTAATCTGAAAGCGAAAATATTATCCCAATTGGAGTTTGACGCAAGTCCATCATTTTAGCTACTACCTAATAGGAACTCCGCCTCCACCCCAGTGTACATCAGAAGTAACGGTTATACTATCGGGACCCGTGGAATTTCCACGAAACAAAACAAAAATCAAGAGGAGCTATTTAAGCCAAAAAAGCGGATTTGCAGTTTCATTATATATAAATCCTACTATTGTCTTTGTAATAAATAATATAAAACATACAATAACAATCGATATAACACTGTAATACACGTATCATTTGTCAATATTCAATTCTACAGAAACTACAAGATCAATATAGTTGCATATTCTATTTTGTTTATAACGTTATTGCTGAAAATATAATGTTCGCTCGATACCATTTTATTTTATTTTTTCTGTGTAGCATTTCTTTTTCTTCCCTTTCTTTCTGAGAAAAACGGAATGGCCCATTATTTAGCTGAGGTCACGACACTCATAAAAAATAAGAATTTGGCGTATAAGTGGCATCAGCTAATCAGGATTTACATTTTTGCATTTCATCTTGGAGGATTTGAACGGTCTTATTTTTAACCAGAGTGTATTGCAAAATGATAACGGTCGGAAGAATAAGGAAAAAGAGTATTAATATATAGATAAACACTTTGTAAATCTTGAACTTGAGGGCATTAACCTGAAAGTGAAAGTAACAGAATGACCGGAGTTCAAACTCACTACGATGTCACAGTCAAGCACGTTAACCCCTATGCCATGGGAACCCAACTCCATATGTAAGTAGTTATATTACTCACAGTAGGTCACTTAATACCGACAAAGTTTTGAAATGAATTCATTCTTAATGGATACTTAATTTTTTTTATAAACTCGTTTTTTCTATTTAACCGGTCTAGGAGAAGGAAAACTCTGAATTTAAACCTGTTGAACTCCGCTTAAGAAATTGACCTGGTGTCACATCCTGCTCGTGCAGAGGGGTTGGTAAATATATATGTGGGTCTTTTTGGAGACGCGTGGGCTAATGGTTAGAGTCGTAGGAAATGGACTCGTCGACCCGAGTTCATGGCCAGGTAACCAGGCTAGGAGAAGGAAAACTCTGAATTCAAACCTGTTAAACTCCCCTTAAGAAATCGACCTTGTGTCGCATTCTGCTCGTGCGGAGGAGTTGGTATATATATATATATATATATATATATATATATATATATATAAATACCAGCTGGTGAGAGGCCACAGTATAGTGGAACATGTTTTATTATGTGCAGATGAAGGGATACTCCACACTCTTACCTGTTTCTATGTGTGTAAAAGTCGTCGGGGCGGCCTAATGTCGGTATCAGCCATGCAGCGAGAGAGTCTATCCCCTTTTCACTAGCGCTAAACCAAGGAGATTATTTTAGCGTCTGAGGTGGAGCGCCACACCTACCATCAGCTCCTTACTTTACCGCACAGATCCCTGTGCTACTCATACGCTGAGTTGGCGAGGGCGGGTATCGAACTAGGAACCTTGTGGTTTCTAGCCGAACGCTCTACCGACTGAGCTAACCCGGCCCTATCTTTCCTTCCATTTATTCAGTGTTAGTGTATCATGGATATATTAGTGCTAATATTGGACCTTAGTGAGTGGGAACCCGATTAAATATTCTCCGTAGCACCAACTAACCATCTGTATCAGGCTACAGACTTATTGGTCCACTTGCTTATATATTATACATAAACAAAAATCTCAGCTTGGTGAGAAGCCGCATTATAGTGGAACATGTTTTATATCTGCGGATCAATACAACAGCTTACTGGAGTATATTTTCATCTTTTGTATTTTTGGCTACTTTTAATACTATTTATTTCTCCATCTTTGAGCAAATAAATCTTCATTTTTCCCCCTTTTTTACAAAGATTGGCCAAACAGTTTATGTGGAAAATTGTAGACCAACGACACAAGTCCACAGATTTTCTTTGTGCATTAAATTTTATCCGTGAAGGAAACGGAGAGGAGTGGATAAAGTTGTTCAAGAAAAATATCCTACCGATCACCACAGATTCTCATTGTACTTCTCCTACAAAATTATGATCATCTTATAATGGAGATTATATAACTGTCTGTCTGCAACCGAAACTACGTCACCACTGACATCATGATTTCCTTAGTTATCTAAGTTATATTTTCAACGATTATGAAATAGTCATTACTTAATATTAATTAGGATCTTATATTTATTAACAATGTCTCTATTAAAGTCGAGCTGAGTTAAATTTGCCACAAGACTGCCTTATTATAACCATGTAAAATCACACACTCCTTTTATTCTTGTCAATCAAATTTATTCCAATTAATCATCTAACATATTCTCACAATCAGTTCATTTATAAACATAAAATCAAACTATATGAAGAAGAAAAAAAACGTAGATTGTAATAATAAACATACAGGCAATAATTATATGTTTTAAACGTAACTTATTATCAGAAATTGGGTTATCTGCCCCTATTAGTTCCTAGAATCAGACGCCAGGGGCAGACCTTTAAAATTCGGCAGAACTGGCCCGACAGGCAAAGGGAGCAGAACTAGCTGACACAAGCAGAACAACAGAACCACAGCGACCTCATCGGACAACTTCGAGACATTCTAAGACAAATAAGATAAGTGTACTTGAACCTCTATGCATTACTTTTATGTATCCCGCCAGAAGAAATCCTCTGGCAACCCTTAAAGACATTTACACAATTGTATACACACACACATTAAAAACTAACCCAATAAACTGTTAACCCAAATTATAAACTCTATAAATTGCCTTGTACGTTTCCTTCTTAACAACAGTCTTAATAGTTTTACTTGTTGAGCTGTTATTTCTGTTATTATTCATGAATGGAATAATTAGTTTTTCTCTTTTTTCCTTCCTTTCTACTTTTTCCTCTTCTCCCCCTTCTATAAAACACTGGTATGATCCTGATAATTCAATAAAAGCTGAAGAAGCCGAGTCCTTACTCCAGCAAAATATACTATACATTTTTGTCTGAGTTTTGTTCTTTCATTCCTTATATTTTACCTCATACTATATCTCTTTAGGAAAATATATTCTCTTGATTAACAACCACGTCACTTCCTTTTTTTTAATAATGGAAAAAGAACATATTTTTCTCTAATACTTTCTCATCTCTCATTTCATTTTGAAAGGTTTTCCATCACTGTTTAGACCCTCTGGGATCATATAACATTTTTTTGGCTTCAGGCAAGCTAAAAATATTTAATCATAAAATATGATAGGATTTTTAAACATAAAATTGCTATGGCAGAATCCACCGTAGCAAAATAGAAATCAAAGGTTGAGAACCACTGGTTTAAACAACACTTTTTAATCCTAAGGTCCTACCGCCCTGTTGGCTGGGGATGTAGAATACGTCGACTGCACCTCTGTAGAGGGGTAAGACAACCCTTCAACGGAGTAGCTAACAGGGCTTTAGAATACACCGACTGTACCTCTGCAGAGGAGTAAGATCCCCACTATGGGGCCACCTGTTAGACCTGGGTGGTGACCCATGATGCTTAAGAATGGAACCCCGGTGGCTGAGCAGCACATGACATGCAACACTGCACTTTGGTCATTACCTAGGCAAGACAGGCGGTCGGAGAGCCCCTCTTCGATCAATCAGCCCTAGCACCTATATGATTGTCCCAACCCTATTGCCATTATGGCAAGCCCAAATCCTTGTTATCATATATGTGCTAGAAGGCGGTGGATGAGGGTCATAGTATCCTGGGTATGTTGTTAATATCTGATGGTGAGGTTCCACTTCTGGAGTTCTGTAGAATGTGGAGCACCCCTTTATCCCCATAGCTCTCCAATCCACCCTGACCCGGAGAGGTAGTACCTGTTAGGGTCCCACCTATAAATTAAATAAAACTAAAAGATGTGTTTAAAAACACTGAGTTTCAAATAAATTTAGTATCCATCAAGAAAGAATAAAGCAAAACATCTTCGGGATAAAATAACCCAAGAAGGGTTGACATACCGTAAAATCCAACCAACCAACCAAATGTCCTGATGAAGGTTTAAATGAAAACCAAAACGTTTTAACGTCGATTTCCCCATCGACAATAAATTTATCTTTTTGGAATACTGTTTTCCCTATTTTCTACATAAAGTCGAATTTATTTCCATATATATATATATATATATATATATATATATATATATATTCATCCATAATGTTACTATAACGTTTTCATTGTAGTAGCATAAGTATTTAATCTAAAAGAGCTCAATATATTTCGTAAAATATAGAGCATTTATAGTTGTAGAAAAAAGCTTTTCTCTCTACAACGGTTTCGCTGTTCCATGTACACTTCCTCAGGAGAATTTCTATTGAGGAATGTGTACCTTGAACACTGAAACCGTGGTAGAAAGAAAGTCTTTTTTTCTACAACTATATATATATATATATATATGCTCCCCATCCCCTAGGGTTAAGCACACTGGGGGGGATTTCGCTGACGGCCGCCAACTCAAGCGTAAACGCGACGCTCTTCTATATAAGGAATGGAGCACTCTGTGACGGCCTTTACACACAAAGCGATGTGTGTATTAAAACAGTTAAAAACCCCTTCCCATTCTGTAAGTAAAGACAGCCTAATGGTTAAGGTGCCGGACTGACACCCAACCGATTTCAATTCCGGTTGTAGGTAGCTTACAAAATGTCTAGCCACACTGAGGAGATTTGATAAGTCGAAACACGTGTCTGTGAATGACCCTATACACACACACACACACACACACATATATAGATATATATATATATATTCATTCATTCCTTTGTATGTGGAATTATAATCTATGTTCATTATGGAGGTGCGTGGTCTAATGGTTAGAGTCGTAGGAAATGGACTCGTCAACGCGAGTTCAATTCCTGGACGAAGCTGTTGGAATTTCACATGGCACTAATACCCTTGGGAAAAGTATGAATCCTACTCTCCCTCCAGCTATGGGTAAATAGCAGGGCAGACTGGACTCTTTAACCATGGCTGGGTAACCAGTCTAGGAGAAGAAAACTCTGAATTCAAACCTGTTAAACTCCGCTTAAGAAACTGACCTTGTGTCGCATCCTGCTCGTGCGGAGGGGTTGGTAAATATATATAATCTATGTTCACTAAGGAATTTCTGATGGATAAATTTGTCAAGTAATTGTATCAAAAGAAAAGTGAAATCTCTCTCTCTCTCTCTCTCTCTCTCTCTCTCAATCCACAGAATGCCTTAAGAAAATCTTGTGTTGCATTAAACATGATGCCAATGAATAATACACAGAATTACAATGTCCTAAGCTTATTTGTTTGCACACAAGCAAAATTCAATTTCACACAACCAACAACTCAGGAGTCATTCTCAAAAATATAATTTCTCACAAACTTTTTAGTTTAGACCAAAAATTCTTTTTTTTTTTAACTCTTGAATATATTTTCGTTCTCCTAGACTTGTTGCCTTACCAAAGTTAAAGAGCCCAAATCTACCCTACTATTTACCCATAGCTAAAGGGAGAATAGTTGGATGCATACTTTTCCTATTTATTTCAGTATCCTGGCTTTTTCAAATCTAATTTCAAATTTTTAAAAATCAAATTTAAAAAAGCTACAAGGCTGGAATAAATTTATATCTGAAAACATTGTTTTCCTTTATTCATTTATATTTTACTCCGTATATATATATATATATATATATATATATATATATAAGATGAAACTTTTATGTTCACACACACATTGTATATATATATCTTATTATAATGGAGATTGTGTGTTTGTCTGTAACCGAAACTATATTACTACTCAATTCACAGTTCCCTTAGTTATTTACCTCACATTCTCCATGATTTTATTTTTATTTAAACCTCAATGAATAATAAAATTGTTTTACATTATTAAGACTGTTGACCATATCTACATACTAATAATACGCAATTGTATTTATATATAAAACAAAATAGCGGTTTACAGTGTGAATTGGAAGGCTAATTTGCATATTGATCTTAAAAAATTGATTTTAATAAATATATGCTAAGTATTATTGATTTCTAATTGTTTGGTTTTATCTTATTGAATATGAGCAAAAATCCTGGGATAAATCTTAAAAGAAATTCATTAAGAAGAAGAAATAACTGTAATATTATCCTTTACTTCCAATTTTAAGTAAAGAGTTAAATTAGGAAAATTTACCAATGAAAGACGGGAGTAATGGAAAATGATGGAAGAGTTAGTTTCAAAGCTGTTCTATTTTTCGATAATACCCCCTCTGTTCCAAATCTTTTTATCTGCATTCTTATTTAGTTTTATTAGCCTTTCTAATTTAACATGATATTTTATTATAAAAACTTAAAAACTTGCACCCGGAGGGTGCATAAATTTGCTATATATATATATATATATATATATATATATATATATATATATTATATGTGTGTGTGTGTGTGTGGAGAAAATTTTTAAAGAAAACAAACACAGGATGTCATGAACGATGGAAACTCTTTATGTCGATACTTAAGTATTTCGGGTTTAAAAAAAAAAAAAAAACTTCTTCAGGACATTGAAAAATTTGTATCAGTAAAACATGGAAAATCTTCAGTGTATGTTGAAGGTGGGATAAAAGGTTATTTACCGTTATTTACTTGGCGTTTATATATGAAAAGCGATAACGCGATCATTGCATGTGAAAGCGAAAATTAATGATCAGAAACCGTCAAATGTCGAACTTGAATTGTCCACGAGTAAATGTTAAAAAAGGTTATGATGTATTTCATATGAATATTAATGTGTAGAAAAGAGAAAATTGTGAATTGATAAAATGTTTAACATACATATACACACATATATATAGAAACGCACAATACATCTGCATATATATATATATATATATATATATAAAATACACTGAACATCTTTCATCTTTTACTCATACAAATTTTCAATGTCCTGAAGAAGGTTTTATTTTTTTTAAACCGAAATACTTAAGTATTGACATAAAGAGTTTCCATCGTTCATGACATCCTGTGTTTGTTTTCTTTAACAAATTTTCTCCACACACTGTTGGATTAATTTCCTCATCGTACTTCCACATTATATATATTTAGGGAGATTATATGCCTAATTAAAGTCATACCTAATTTGTTAATAAATTAATTATAATTAAATGAATTAGGCGTGCATATCGGTTTCTCGAGTTGTTTACGCTTTACATTTGAACCGATATGCACGCCTAATTCATTTAATTATAATTAATTAACAAATTAGGTATGACTTTAATTAAGCATATAATCTCCGTAAAAATTGTCGGCCTTCGCCATTTCAAACACATCGTTTGAACACTTCATATATATATATATATATATATATATATATATATATATGGGAATTGAATGAGGAAATCAATCCAACAGTATGTGAAGACATGTAGACAAACACAGGATGTTACAATGGATGGAAGTTTAATAGACTAATAATAATGGAAGACTGATAATAAACTTAAATCCATTGTCACATGCCGCGTTTGTCTACATTTCTATGATTCTTCAATGAAGCCAGCCAATTAATATTATTAAAGAGAATGTCTACCTCGAGTTTGAATTCTCAGTATCCTTCTCACTCACTTTCCGTTTCATCTCTTTATATTTTAAGAAGCTCTCCCCTGAAATCTACCCTATGATATGCTGCCTCTGTCCGCAGATATTGATAGATATTCACTGGTACACAAAACAATCTTTTAAACCATAAATTATCCCAGCGTCAACATCTGATAAAGATTTTGTTGGTTGCACAGCTGTTGTCTCCTTGGCAACACCTATGAAATTATTTATAGTTAGTTCCATTACGTATTTAAATCTAGCAAAGTAAATGACATCTTCAGGTGTACATGGTCATAAATAATGAAGGTCCATTTGCATTTCAAATAGATTAATTTATTTTTAATACAGATTGTCTCGAGGGGCAGAATTAAATTTCTTAATGGTAGTAGCACTTGGGTTTTAAAGTGACACCTGGAGAGAAAATCTAGATGGAAACTACACAAGGATGCTAAATGCAGGAGGTGCATTTTAGTGTAATGGTTACTGCCATAGGAAATGGACACAACAAGACGAGTTCAAATCCTAGACAAGGCTGTTTGCATTTCACATAGCCCTAAAGCCCTTGGGAAATATATGTATCCAACTATTCCAGCTATGAGTAAATAGTAGGACAGGCTGGGCTCTTTAACCTTGGTTAGGCAACCAGTCTAAGAGAAGGAAAACTATGAATTCAAACCTGTTAAAGTCCACTTGAGAAATCAACTTTGAGACACATCCTGCTAGTGTGGAGGGGGTTTGGTAAATATATATATATATGCAGGTTTGAATAAAACCTGGAAGCAGCAATCTACAAAAAGAGTTGCTGTATGGATGTTTAACTCCTATCTTATGAGCCATCCAAGTAAGATGAGTAAAGACAAACTTATAAGTGTGGTTCTCCTATGGACTTATACACATGGACACACTAGTGTTAACAACACACACACACACACAAGCACGCGCACACACACACATCTTATTATAATGGAGATTGTGTGTTTTTCTGTCTGTAGCCGAAACTCTATTACTACTCAAGTCACAATTCCCTTAGTTATTTACACTACATTCTTCATGATTTTATTTTTATTTAAACATCAATTAATAAAATTGTTAAACATTATTAATACTGTTGACCATATCTACACATTAATAACATGCAATTTTATTTATATATACAACAAAATAGCGGTTTACAGTGTGAACAGGAAGGCTAATTTGCATATTGATATTTAAAATTTGATTTTAATAAATATGTTTAGTATTATTGATTTCTAACTGTTTGGTTTTATTCTAATGAATATAAGCAAAAATCTCTTCAATGAATCTTAAATGAAATCCATTAACACGAACAAATAACTGTCATTTATTCTTTACTTCCTCTTTTAACTAAATACTTAAATTTGAAAAAATAACAATGAAAGACGAGAGTGATGGAAGTGTAAGTTTCAGTTGTTCAATTTTTCGATTATACTCCCTCTGTTTCAAATCTTTTTATCTGCATTCTTATTTAGTTTCATTAGCCTTTCTAATTTAATACAATATTTTATTGCATTAAAACTTAAATACTTGCACCCGGAGGGTGCATAAATTTGCTAGTATATATAATATATATGTAGTATATTAAGAAAAATAAAAAAAACACAGGTTTAAATGAGTTAAGTGGTAAATTTATTGGCCGATGCTGCAGTGTTTTGATATATTAATTAGATCATCTTCAGGGCATTTGTTGGTATATGGAAGGTGATAAAAACTTTTTATCACAAAATAACGAGAAAAGCAAGTGATAGTCCTTGTTTGTCATATATATATATATATATATATATATATATATATATATATATAAAACAGAGCCTATCTTGGAAAATTAAACACAAAATCGTGCAAGAGATTAGAATTCGATAATACTAAAAAATGGTATATGCATAAAAGACCCATAAAATTCTTTGATTTAAGGTTTTGAGTAACAAAAGGATGACCCAATACCGACCAGAAGGCCAGACCTAGTGTTAATTGACAAGAAAAAAGAATTTGTCATCTAATGGATTTTGCTGTACCAACAGACCACAGAGTGAAAACGAAAGAAAAAAATAGACAAAAACTTGGATTTGCCAAAGAACTGATAAAACCATGGAACATGAAGATAATGGTAATATCAATTATAGTTGGCACACTTGGAACGGTTCCCAAAGGCTTGGAAAGGAGACTGGAGGAATTGCAAATTAGATGAAGTAATGAGACTCTACAGACCACAGCATTATGAAGATTAAATATAAGACTCAGAAGGGTCCTGGAGACCTGAGAAGACTTGCTGTCACTGAGACTCTAGTGAAAGACTACCAGTTATAACAGGTGAGAAAAACTCACAAAGAATAACAACACTATATATCAAAATCAGAACACAAAAGCAACATTTTCTAAATATTTTAGAGACTTTGTCATTTTCTTTACATTCATAACAAGGTTTGGTTTGGTTGGTTGGGTTTTACGGCATGTCAACCCCTTGGGTTATTTTATGCCGAATAATTCTATTGGTAATTAGGTATTCAAAAATGTATAGGGGTTTATTTCTGTAATCAAGTTTCTGTTGAGAATTTGAACATCAAAAGAGTGAGTGGGTGATTTTTGTAGGTCTATGAACTTACATCCTTGATAAGAGGCCGGTTCTTTTCAAAAAGTTTAATATCCTCTTGGGGTCTATTTTTCCAAATAGTTTGTCCATGCTGTCAACATTGTAGAACTTTTTTCGAGTGTGGGAGAGGTATGTGCATTCAATCAGAATATGTTTTATTGTGTATCCGTTTCCACATGGTGATAGTGGTTTCTTCCCATAATTGCTGCCATTTGATTGTCATTATTTGCTTGATTTTTGGTTTAAGATCACTGTATGGTATTTTGTAGTTTTTGCCTGGTATCATGTCAAGTGCAGATTTAGCTAATGAATCATATTATAATGATTCATAACAAGTAATTAAGAAATAACACGTACAACTCAAGAATAGGAACCCAACAGGTCGCTTAGTATTTTCATATTTGTCATCTACAAAATGTTCAGGTTATATACTGTCTGCGGATGATGGTAATAAACATTGAAATATTTATCAAAAATCTTCCACATTGTTTAAGGTTTTTAAATTTTTTAATTGATTTTCAGAGGATACAATTCACATGTTTTTAGTCTGACTGTAACATGTGTAACAGTGAAATAGTCCAATGTCAAGTAAAGAAAGCAAGAAATCGAATAGTTTGATTTAGCGGACAATGACAACTACATACGAGAGTATTTTCTTCTTTTTTTTCCCTCGTCCGATATTGGTATGAAATAGGATTTTGTCATACCCAATGATATAAAAAAATTATATATATATAATAATAAGTTAATTTGACTTGATGGAGTGGAGGCGTTTACGTTTGAAGAAGTGGGTGAGCGGGCACTTGTTATGTTCACCTTGGCAAGTGTGGAGATTTTAACAAAAATGGAAAACCTGTTTCAAGAATAAAATTTATATTACATAGTGTCATCCACGGCACAAAAGTAATGTTTGAAATGAATAATGGTCATTTTCTATAAAAGTAAAGACATCAGGGAGGCCTAAAGTCGGTATCAGCCAATCAGCGAGTGAGTCTATTCCCTTTTCACTAGCGCTAGACCAAGGAGATTTTCTGCGTCTGAGGTGGAGTGCCAACCTACCATCAGCTCCTCACTTTACTACACAGATCCCTGTGCTACTCCTATACTGAGTTGGCGAGGGCTGGTATCGAACTAGGAACCTTGTGGTTTCTAGCCGAATGCTCTACCGACTGAGCTAACCTGGCCCTCAGGTTATAATTATCTTCATTTCTTAAATTTTGAGATCTGTGTATATCAAAAACTTTGTTATTAGAATCAGTTATTCTTAAAGACAAAGATTCAGTTCTGAGGTGGAGTGCCACACCTACCATCAGATCTCTGTGCTACTCATATGCTGAGTTGGCGAGGGCCGGTATCGAACTAGGAACCTTGTGATTTCTAGTCGAACGCTCTACTGACTGAGCTAACAACACATACTATCCAGAAACAAAATGTCACATAGTGTTGTTGTTAATATTATTATTTTTATTTTCTTTGTTCTTTGTTGAAATCAAATCAAATTTAGTAGACAGACGAGAAAGCTTTTTGTACTACAATGGCAAAGTCTGTTTATTGCAATAGTGGTGGCATCAAACATTGCAATATTACTCTGCCCTGAAACACTTTCTGTGATTTCTTTTACAATGCATTGTGCCTGTGCAGCCACATTTAATGAAGTCTTGACTGACAGAGGAAGACTTGCTACACAAAAGAAGACACACTTGTCCGCAGAGATATCTTCCGTACCCTCTGGGGCATTGAGGGCGCTGGTCAAATTGATTTCTTCAGCAATGTTCATTAAGTAAACAACCTTTGTACCATGATTTCCTACTGATTCTTGTTTGCCTTGCTCATTCACAACTCCAACAATGTTTGGTGCTGCACATTTTACTTTGTCTGCAATAAAAAAAATTGCATCATTATTAGCCATCTCATTTCTGACTCCTGCTTCAAGATCAACATCCATGCTCTCAGCTGGGGCATTAGAATACACAGATTGCACCTCTGCAGAGAGGTAAGACTCCCCAATGGGGCCACCTGTTGGCTGTAGGTAGCGACCTGTGATGATTAAGGATGGAATCCTGGAGGCTGAGCAGTCCATGACATGCAACACTTCACTTTGGCCATTACTTGGGCTAGACGGACGGTCGAGAGGCCACCACTGATCAATCAACTGGTCACATCAAGCCCTAGCACCTATATAATTGTCCCAACTCTATTGCCCTTATGCCAAGCCCCAAACCTTTTTATCATATGGGTGCTAGAAGGTGGTGGCTCAGAGTATTCATGTCCTGGGAATGATGTTAATCTCTATCTGATGGTGAGGCTTGAGTTTGAATGCAGAGTACCCCTTCACCACCATTGCTCCCAGATCCACTTTGACCCTGAGTTGTAGTATTGTTACATAATCTATGCATAGATTATTGTCAACCACTTGTATTTCTGAAGGGATGGCCCCTTTTCATATCACAGGCGGGACTTTCCATAGAATATTACAGAAAGCCCGCAAAATATGAAGTCACGTGGGACCTGGTTGACTCTCAGTTTCAGCTTGGACATCAGGCAGATAAGATGTTTCTACCTTAGCTGAAGCTCACTGCACACACGCACTGTGATTAGTTAAAGAAATATGTTTAGTTAAATAAATAAAAGCTTACATAAATAATATGGTTTTGTGGTTGATGAATGTCTTGGCAATAAGACTGATCTAGAAAAAGAAATGAATCAAGAACGACCAACCAGCAAGAACAGAGAAATAGAAGCATAGAGAAGTCCAGACATTAGAAGAATGTAAGATACCAAAGATGAGTAGAAGAATAATAGAATTAAAGAAAAGTATACAACAGTATCTGTTAGGGTCCTGTCTATGGGTTAAATAGAAAAAATGTGTTTATAAAATAAATTTGAGTATCCATTAAGAATGAATTTATTTCAAAACTTTGTCAGCATTAAATGACCCACCGAGGTTGATATAAAACCCAAACCAAAACAAGATCAACATAACTTCTTTTCACCATCTTTTTTTTAATGATGTGTCTCCACAGTCGACTGATATTTACCAAGATCTTAATGGAAACAATTTGTAGAGATTTGTGATTAGAATCCAGCTGTATAGCAAACTGAGTTAGTATGTTGTTGGTTTTAACAGCAACAGCATCTAAACAGTACTGAACTAGTGCCCAAAGCAGCTGGTATTTATGGAACTTAGGAATACTCCATTCATGCATTTGGATGATTCCATTCATTGAGTCCTGTTTGGCTACTTGGTTTCTGCGTGTTATGATACTTGATAAATAATCTGGGATTCTGCTGTAGGCTTGTAACAAGGTAAGATCCATATTGAGTTACAGCTTCCTTGTTGTCTTTTTGTTTTGAAAGGGGGGTGCGAAAAAGATTTAAAAATAAATACTACTCTAATTCTCTCCCAACTGTAAGGAAAACTTCAAATAATCTCAGTCCTCAGCTTTCAATCTTCTCTTCTAAAAGAACACCATCTCTCCTCACTCGCTTTGGTTATTTTAAGTACACTCAAAAACCAAACATCCAGGCGCATGTCAAACCTCGCGTCCGTCCAGTACCTAGATTGCATTTGTTTTTGCATGTGGGCTGACGCGGGTTCGATCCCGGCAGGCAAGACAAAGTCTTACTCTTTTTCGTTCTCTGCCACACTTTTCTTACCAATTTGATGGTAATTGGGATTCTTTTACTAGTATGATGTTTATTCTACAAAAATAAACAAATTCAGAATGTACAAGGGTATCAAATCTTATAATGGAGATTTGCTGTCTGTCTGTAACTATGTCACTGCTTATGTCACAATACCTTCAGGAATTGTGTAAGTTTATCAATGAGTATTTGATTTATAGTAAAAATAATAAATATTAATATATACAATAAATATTATTTATTAATGAAGTCTCTTAGAAAATATGAGTTAGATATGCCTCAAAACAACCCATGTTATTAGTGCATTTAAATTCCTGCAGTGTGTCTTATATATCACTAAAAAATAAAGGTTTGCATAATATATGGTGTGGTTAATTTGCATACTGGTTTTAACAAAACCAGGTTTAATTAATAATTACGTGGCATTATTGATCTCAAATATTATTGTGTTATTCTCCAACATATTAAAATCAATCAATAATTAAATTATCATACTGTGGTATATCCACAGGTCCTGCTAGTAATAATAATAAAGCATTGATACAAAAATAAAATAAATACATTTTTCGCATGATGCTAGAAATTAAAGAACCAGAAAGTGATTTGGATCAGGTCACCAATAGGCACCCCAGCCACAATCAAATTTGAAAGGAACTGAATTTTGCTTTTGACCGGTTGTTAGTAAATAAAATCAACAGACATTAGAATTTCATACTTTGTAACCTATCCTATGTAATTCGTTTCTAATAAACTATTGAAATGTATTTACAGTTAGTTTGAAATGGTGAAAAAGAAAAACACTGCGATATATGGATACGATTTTACTGTGTCCTTTTAGATTTTTATGCGTCAGGGACGCAGGACACGTACCTATCAGCATCTCTGTATAAGTAATATGGTAAGAAAGAACATTCTTGTTTACGACATTTACAAAATATTTTTTATGTTTATTTGAATAAAAGGATGTTGTTCAGAAATGGTATTACTACACAATTTATAAAATTTATTTTCGATTTTCGTTTAAAGTTTTATGATTAAAAAAAAAAATTAACAATAGAATTAATTTGCTAGCAACAACATGAAAGAATTTGTCTTTTTTTTATTAAAATAAATCTAAAACAATCAGGTCCCCACTTTACCACACAGATCCAAGGTATGCTACTCATGCGGCGAGTTGGCCAGGGCTAATATTGAACCCGGAAGTTTGTGATTCCCAGACGGATATTCTACCAACTGAGCTAAACCAACCTCTTAAAGACCATAAAAATCCACTATAAAACTTTCTCTTACATTAGCAACACATTTAAACCACAACTAAGAATTATCAGAAGATGAAGATGGCAAATTTATTCTTATCCCAATATCACTGACTGTTACATAGTGATGGCTCCAAGAAGAAGAAGAGTTCTTCTCAATTAAGGAAGGTTGTTAAACCTAAATGGATGTGTGAACATGATGAGTGAGAAACTGACATTGTTAGTGACTACTTGGATTTTCTTTGATCTTTAGCAAATAGGTTGCAAAACTGTGCTATCATAGAGCAAGAAAAGAGAGAATAATAGAGACAATTAGATTGATTATTAAAACATCATTATCTAGTGTAATGATCTGAAATAACTGGAAAGACTGTCACAACAGGTTTATCTTACTACTGTAACTAATTGTGTATCAGACTATTTTTCCAGATTTAGGTGTGTGCATTATACATAATATATTTTAAGACGTATTGTAATCTATATGACTTATTTTCAGCTAATACAAATATATATATATATATATATATATATATATATATAAAATACATATATATATATATTTGAAAAATATTTGAAAAAAAAAAAAAAAAAAAATATATATATATATATATATATATTTGAAAAAACAAAAATACCAGGATTTCTACATCTTATCCGGTGACCATCGTGGTCTGCAGTGCTGGGATTTTTTTAACTTTTTGATACTTATACATTTTTATACATATTTACATTAAACTCTTTTGAGTTTTCTTTGTGGACTATAATGCTTCTGATTTAATAAAATAAAATAAAATTTATTTCATTCTATTTTCAAAACAGAATACGCATTTTCTAAATTTAAAAAAAAAAAAATTCCGGCTATAATATTGAATGTTTCATCTGCACCACTTACGTCTCATAACGGTCCACTTTCACCATTCTCTCTATCATACATAACTCACTCTTGATGAAGACCACTTCAATAAAGGGTCGAAACAGAATTCTGTCAGCGAATTTTAACATCATGTGTTTGTTTTTTCTAAATATTTATTTCATATATATATATATATATATATGTGTGGGTGGGTGTGTTAATCCAACAAATATGTTGAAGAAATTGGTCGAAAGTGAAAAATATATACACAATGTTTCAGATGAAATTTATTGTTTTGATTAGTCAACACAAGAAATATGAGCAGGACAGATAAAAAGAAGTTTAACTCTGATGGACTTGGCTATTACATCAAAGGAATCAAGCAGACTACTTATTTACTTACTGTTACGGCATTCACCCTAAATCGGTTGAGCCAGCTCCATCCAAGCAGCTGAAGACATTTTGTTTCATTCATTCTTGATGGGTACTCAATTTTCTTTAGAACACTTTTTTTTATAACTCATTTTGTTTCATTTAATACATAGATAGGACCCTAAAAGTACTACCACTCCAGGGCAGAGTGGACCTGGGAGTAATGACGATGAAGGGTACTCCACATCCCCTGAATTCCAGAACTGGAACTTCATCATCAGATAGAGTTTAATGTTATACCCAGGACACTAAGACCCTCAGCTACCACCTTCTAGTACATATATGATAAAAAGGTTTGTGGCTTTCCATAAGGGCAATAGGGTTGGGACAATCATATAGGTGCTAGGGCTTCAAGTGACCAGCCAATTGAGCTGACCGGACATCTCTGACTGTCCGTCTAGCCTAAGTAAGGGCCAAAGTGGAGTGTTGCATGTCATGGACTGCTCAGCCTCAAGGGTTCTATCCTCAAGCATTATGGATCACCACCCACAGTCAACAGGTGGCCCCATTGAGGGGGAGGTGTCTTACCCTCTGCAGAGGTACAGTTGGTGTACTCTAAAGCCCCAGCCAACAGGGCTACCCACAAAGGTTGTTTTGCCAATTAACAAAGAAACCAAAAAATAGAAAGTAAAATGTCTCATTAATCAATCTTCCTTTATGATGTTAAATTCTCCACCATTTTGGATTTAAATAAATATCTGAAACTAGAAAAGAATTCCTTGAGGAATAATTCAAATATTTCTATTTTAATTCTTTGACAAGCAGAAATCTATTTTGCCACATTTAAACAATTTTTTTATTATGAATAAATGGTCTTTACAGGAGATAAGCTTAGCGTAATGGTGATCATCATAGGAAATGAAATTGGTAAACTGAGTTCAAATCCTGAATGAGGCTGTTTCTTGGAGGTGTGTGATGTAATGGTTAGAGTCATAGGAAATGGACTCATCGAACCGAGTTCAAATCCGGGATGAAGCTAAAGTTCATATAGCACTAATACCCTTGGGACAGGTATGAATCCAATTACTCTCACTCCAGCTATGGGTAAATAGTAGGGCAGACTGGGATCTTTAACCTTGGTTAGGCAACCCATCTAGGAGAAGAAAAAATTCTGAATTCAAACCTGTTAAATCCTCTTGGGGTGGTCACTACTAGAATAGGCTCAGTCCTAATTAGGGATCTATTTGAAAGAAAAAATATATATTTGCCTTCCACTACCCTAGAAAAGGTTTGAAGCTATCTGTTCTCCCTCCAAGTATGGGTAAATAGTAGGGCCAACTGTGTTCTATAGGCATTTTAAGCAACCAGTCCATGAGAAAGAAAACATGGAAACCAACTTTCTTTGCTTGAAAATTGACCTTGCGTCACATCCTGTCAATGGCAGAAGGGTTGGGTTTAAGGTGCATGGTTTAATAGTTCTCTACATAAGAAAAAAGTAAAGAATAAGGTATAGACTAGCAGAGCTACTTGGCATTGCCCAGGATTTAAAAAGTTAAAAATAAATTTCTTATCTATATTTATATATAAATTCATAAAGATTATTGTTCTATACATTTGTATTATTATCTATTCTTTGTACATTTTTGTTGTTTGTCAATATCATTCTCATTGTTTGTATTTTTTTTCTTTTTTATTATGTTTTAACCTTATTAATTTGTTTTATTTTTTAATTATTTTTTAAATTAATTTTTTAATATATCATTGATTTGTACCTTTATTATATTTTTATTTAGCTTTTCTTATGGAAAATGAGGAGTAAAAAGTTTTTAAACTCCCTCTCAGACAAAAAATAGTGTTTGGATTTTATTGAACATTCGTCTTTGCTGGTCTGCAATTTTCCTTTAGAATAGAATGTGTGCACTTGGTTGTTGAACAAACAAACATAGAGGCATACAGACATACAGAATATTTCTTTTAAATATACAGATTCTTAGTCAGAAGGCATAACTGATTCCAGCACAGAAGGACCAGGGATCAGGCACAGATTCTACACTTTGATCATAGAAAGGAAAGTAGGTATTTACCTCATACCCCACTTGTATGAGTTGGACACAGGTGCTGGGCAATAAACCCAGCCCTGCCCCTTTAAATCAAGGAGGCAGGTATTGCATGGGGGGATAGCCCCCTGGGATCGACGCTATTAATTAACTTTACCGGTCCAGTGGTTGAAGCTCACTGGACCCCTGAGTGGGGAAGGAAAGTATAACAATTCTATATATACACAATTAGACGGTTAGTATAGATGTTCCAAACATTAAATTGCTAGCACTTTTCTATAAAATAGAAATATCTATTTTATAAATGAGTTCATATTTTTTCTCTTTATTTTATCATTAAGTTTCTGTTTTTTTTATAATTCAAGGACACCAATGAAAGAATTGCCTGTCAATAACAGAGAAATGACCTGTCATTTATGATGGAATGTATTTTATGATAAAAGGAATGGTAAATTTGTCAGTTCAACAAAAACAAGTCTCCAAGAAGAATTATAAGAAGTAGAAGAAGGAAAAGAAGTCTCCAAGAAGAAGAGGAAAAAGAAGTCTCCAAGAAGAAGAGGAAAAAGAAGTCTCCAAGAAGAAGAGGAAAAAGAAGTCTCCAAGAAGAAGAGGAAAAAGAAGTTTCCAAGAAGAAGAGGAAAAGAAGTCTCCAAGAAGAGAGGAAAGAGAAGTCTCCAAGAAGAAGAGGAAAAAAGAAGTCTCCAAGAAGAAGAGGAAAAAGAAGAAGAAAAAAAACTCTCCAAGAAGAAGAGGAAAAAGAAGAAAAAGAAGGAAAAAGGAAAATAAGTCTCCAAGAAGAAGAGGAAAAAGAAGAAGGAAAAGAACTCTCCAAGAAGGTGAAGAAAAAAAGTTTCCAAGAAGAAGAAGAAGAGGATGAAAAATATTTTTTTATTTAATATAAAAATGAAATAAAAAATTTGAGCACATTATAAGGAGTGTCATCTTAGATGTACTCTTCCACCCAACTCCCTAAGATAATGGAAAAACAATTTCTATCAAGAAACATGCAAGGGTGAGTCCCTGTGGCATAGTGGTTGACACGTTGGACTGCAACATTGTAGTAAGTTCAAACGCCAGTCACGCTATTATGTTCACTTTTGGACTAATACTCTTGGGAAAGGTATGAACTCCATCAGCCCAACCTCATCTATAGGTTAAATAGTACTATTTCTACAGGGATGGCTTTGGCATTAAATAACCCACAAAGGTTGATATGTCATTAAACAAAGAAACCTTACCAAAACCTAATAGGTCACCTCAAATAGAGTAATTTGCAACAAACTAGTCAAGAACAATACTTGTTAGTTTGATTTTCAGTAGGCGCACTATAATCTTGGTCTTGTATCAGACTTAGCTAAGCTTAGTGAATTAATATAATTTTTCATATTTGTTGTATAGTAGGTTTGGTTTGATTTTGTTTTACGGCGTATCAACCTCAGTGGGTTATTTAATGCTGATAAAGTTTTGAAATAAATCAATTTTTAATGGATAATACAATTTTGTTTATAAATACATTCTTCTATGTAACCCATAAATGGGACCCTAACAGGTACTACCACTCCAGGTCAGAGTGGACCAGGGAGCAATGGTGATGAAGGGGTGCTCCACATTCTCCAAACCTCCAAAACTGGAACCTCACCATCAGATAGAGTTTAACGTCATTCCCAGGACATGTAGACCCGCAGCCACCGCCTTCTAGCACCCATATGATAAAAAGGGTGTATAGTAGGTATCTCAAATAAAGTTGAGGAGACAAAAAAGTGTGGAGAGAGTACCCGTGACATAGTGGCAAACATGCTGGACTGTGACATCGTGGTAAGTGACTTTGAACTCCAGTCATACTATTACATTAACTTTCAGATTAATACCCTTGGGAAAGGTATGAACCCACTTATTTCCCACAGATATGTGTTATATAGTACCACTATTATTCTTTGACTAAGATGGCTTGTGCACTAAATAACACACAAAGGTTGATATGCCATTAAAAAACGAAACAAAAATAAGACGTTCCGTTAATCAATCTTCCTTTATCTGTCTCTGATTTTAAGTTCTAACATTTTGGGTTTAAATAAATATCTGATGCTAAAAAAGAATTCCCTGTGGAATAATTCAGATATTTCTTTTTTAATTCTTTGTCAAGCGGAAATCTGATTTGCCACATTTAAACAATTTTTTTTTAATTATGAATAAATGGTCTTCACTGGAGATAAGCTTAATCTTAAAACAAAGTTATTCATAATGAAAAGATTTTTTAAAAGGATTAAAAATAGGAGGCATACTTAGCATAATGGTTATCATCATAATAAATGGAATCAGCAACCTGAGTTCAAATCCTGGACAAGGCAGTTTCATTTCACTTTTTACTAATGACCTTGGGAAAAAGCATCAATCTATTTGTTCTCCCCCTATCTATGGTAAATATTTGGGCTTAGCATAATGGTTATCATTGTAAAAAATGGTATCAGCAACCTGAGTTCAAATCCTGGACAAGGCATCAATCTATTTGTTCACCCCTATCTATGGGTAATTAATAGAGCAGACTGGGTTCTATAGCCAGTCTGATTCAGCATGTAACATTTTGTGAGCCATTATTTGCTAAAATGGATATAGGTAAATGTGATCAACTTTCTTGTTGAAACAAATGTACTTTTTCTCTGAATTATTTAAATGAGGCTTGATAATTAGTCTTATTTGGATTATTCGGACTATTGTCCTCATCTTCATTGTTATCTGTACAAAGTTTCAGCCGATGTACCCTCTGGCCTTCTTCAGATATTTCTTGTAAAACTTGGAGCCTTCTCTAACTCGGGATCCTTCTTGTTGTAATCAGGGGCCATTACAGAACTTTGAACTTTGAAAAGAAGGTTTGAGAAAGCCAAATAGATCATCAGATGATGAGAGGGGGGGGGGGCGAGAGAGAAAAGAGAGAGAGAGAGAGAGAGAAAAAGAGATAGAAAGGTATCTGTGCTGTCAGCTCACCATGATAATGATGACAACATCTAAATTACTCGTGATGACACTTAAAATGAAATCATGAAACTCAGAGTAATAATGTTGTATCGCAAGGTGAAAAGATACACAGATGTATGTTGTGCTTAACACATTTATTAAGAACCAGCATCTGGTGCTAAACGGATTCATGCAAACACAAAACAAATAAGTACAAACAATTAACAATTAAAATTAACACTAAATAGAGGAGGGTCAGTTCGGTATAGCCAATGCAGCAAAGTTAGTCTGAATATTATTCAGCTTGTTAATCTACTTTAATTGTAGGTTATTTTATGGCTATGAGCCAGTCCATCTGTTAGAGTGCTAAAGGGGTGTTAGCTACTCTACAACAAATAAAAAGATGATTTCTAAGATATAAAGACTTCATATTATCCACACACAATTGATGAGAAAAAAAAGATATCCAAAAAAATCTTTCTCTATATTAATATGTTGGCATCTTTCATGAGTGTCACATAGAGAAGCAGAACAATCATATTTATATTTTTATAAATTTATAAAAAAGGAAAAGAAAATGCAGGAAAGAAACATATCTACCTTCCAGCCTTTCTCATCAGATAACCAACACTCTATAAGAATTTACTCTTACATTCTCTACTGCACTGGAAATGTTCATACAGTTTCTATAAATTTTGAAAAAATAAAATGTACGGCTCCATTTCTCTTTTGTCAATTGATCCAAATTCTCCAATGTATTTTTCAACTTGGAACAAAAAAGGTCATGACTTAAATGAAAACAAAAATTGAATTAACTCTTTCAATTTGTAATGTTTATAAAAGTTTAATGTAACCATGGCAAAGAGGAAGGCGTGCATTTCACAATAAAGAAAGCCAAATCACAAAAAAAGGAATAAATTCTATGAAAAAGAGTTTTATTAAAGAAGTCATAAATGAGTAAAATATTCCTTTCACTAGTTTCATTTATTTGTTTAATAGTTTATTTGGTTGTTTGATTTTATATATAGGGATTCATATTTGTGATTCATATTTGGATAAAGATGTTACTGATAAATAATATTTGAATGCAATAACTACACAATATCAGTTTATGTTCATAGACTTGAGGCCAACTAATGTTTAGAAACTTCAGATTTGAAATTTTTTAAAATCCATTCAAAGACTTGAGATCAGAAAATGTTCAGAAAGTTCAGGTCAACTTAGGTTCAAAGACTTGAGACTAGAAAATTATCTGAAACTTCAGGTCAACTTCAGAGACTTGAGACCAGAAAATGTTTAAATTTCAGGTCAACTTTTCAGGACTTAGGAGACTTCAGGAAGACTTAAATTTCAGGTCAACTTAGGTTCATAGACTTCAGAAAATGTTTTAAAATTCAGGTCAACTTAGGTTCATAGACTTGAGACCAGAAAAAAATTTCAGGTCAACTTAGGTTTAGACTTGAGACCAGAAAATGTTTTAAAATTTCAGGTCAACTTAGGTTCATAGACGGCTTGAGACCAGAAAAAAAATTTCAGGTCAACTTAGGTTCATAGACTTGAGACCAGAAAATGTTTAAAAATTTCAGGTCAACTTAGGTTCATAGACTTGAGACCAGAAAATGTTCAGAAACTTCAGGTCAGATATTTTTAATAAACTTTCTGATCTTTTGCCAATTTAATTTAAGGTTATTATATTTAGAGACTGGAGATCAGGTTATATTAAATAATTCCCGATCAGCTAAGGTTAAAAAAATTCAAAAGCACAACAACAATGAGGCATTTTTCTTTTTCTAATAAAATAATGTATGGTTAGCAGATATTTATCAATATCTTTCTAGTCTGCTTTCAGCCTACAATTAAAGATAACACAATAAAGGTTGAATTCACTAACAATATTTGTGAGACAAGATCTATGGCTTTAAGGCAAACTATGGATGACCAATGTAGTAAAGCAATAATGGTCAGATAATATACTGGAATAATCAAATAAAATATGACTGTGAACAGAGCAATTTCTAAGTACAGGGGTACCTTGGCTTATGAGTACTCTAACATACATGTTTTCTGTTTTACGAACTGTCAGTTGAATTTTTGCTTTGTGTTGAATGCTAAAATTGGAGGTATGAGCAAGCTTCAGATACAATTATGTTATTAAATTCAATAAAATTATCTAAGTTTCCAAATTAATTACGTCAAAGAAAAATATCATTTATAAAAAAATAAACATTAAAACATTACAGCACATAATTCATTCTATTCTATTTTTATACAATACAATGCTATTTTTCTTACTTTAAAAATGTAACAAAAAAATAAGGTGTTTTGGTGGACTGGATGGGGAAAATTGATTTGATATACAAGGAAATTGAGTTACAAGCTGAACAAATTAAACTCGTAGTTACTATTTTGAGTTTGCTTACTAATATTACTAAAAATGTGAATCAGGCATATCCCATAATTACAACTGGCTAAGCACTCATTGAGAATTGCAGACACTAGTAATGGTCTTATAAGAATTGAATGTGTGGTTCTTATGATACCTCAGAAGATTCAGAGTAACCTTCCAATGTAGGTGAATAAATCCAAAAAAGAAGCACAATGTAACAACAATACAGACTTTACTGTCTGAGCACTTGGAATATTATATACATGACATTATTCAAACAGATAGGACGAAAGTCCTTTGGAAGTATGAAAGAGTTCATAAAGAATATGAGAGTCGCTTACTGATAGTTGGGGGGGGAGTCCCCCACTTAACGGACAGAGATACCACATGTCTAGTCCATCTTTTGTGAATGCTAGACCAAGAAAAAGAGACAGAGGTCTTCCCGAGCTGAGTTTAAATACCCAGCTAGTAGTGTCATCTATTGGCAAAACCCCAGTGGCAAGGGAAGATAACCCTTTTTGGATACAAGCCCATCCCAGCAGGGGCAGATAATCGCTACAGTCTGCTTGCCTAGCTCATTAACTATTACACTATACAAGGTGGCCAGCTAAAATAGTAATCATTTACTATGTTGAAAATTGAAAGATACTTCCAAGTGCTTCAGTGGCTGCATTCATGGCACAGCTGTGTGGAAAGCAGGAAATAAGTTTTATATGCAGTTATCATTCAGTTACAAGATCAAATTGTAATAACTCCATTTCTCTCTTTTGATTTAAGTGTTCCATCATGGCATAATAGTTAGCAAGCTAGACTTGCAGATCCATTACTACTGTAAATGAGTTTGATCCTCCCTGGATGCCTATACTTGTGTGACCTTGTGTCACATCCTACCTCTGGTGAATGGGTTGGGTAAATACTTAGACATCCCATCATGGTATAATGGTTAACAAGCTAGCCACCTGATATCTTGATTCAATTCTAAAATGGTGAATTGCTATTGGCTATTTATATAATTTACTTGTCATGTTTTTGTTTTTTTTTAAACTGAGTTCATGTGTTTCAAAAACAAAATGGCAAACTCCTAAACTCGGTAGAACAATTTAGATACTTAGGCAGTAACATCTCCTCCACAGAAAGCAATGTTAATGCACGTATAAGAAAGGTATGGGCCGCTATAAATAAATTATCGGTCATACGGACATCCAGTCTCACAGACAAGTTAAAGAGTTCTTCCAGGCCATTGTCGTATCAGTGCTGCTGTATGGCTGCACCACCTGGAACCTAACAAAGTGACTAGAGAATAAACTAGATAGGAGCGGCACAAGAATGCTGCAGGTGATCATGAACAAGACGTGGAAACAGCACCATGAGAAAGCAGCTGTACGGCCACCTGCCACATATCACCCAAACCATCCGAGTAAGATGGACAAGACACGTGGGACACTGCTGGAGAAGCAAGGATGAACTCATAAGCGACGTCCTCCTGTGGAAGCCAGCACATGGGCACGCCAGTGTGGGCCAACCAGCAAAAACGTACATTGATCAGCTCTGTGCGGATGCAGGATGCTGCAAAGAGGACCTCCCGAGAATGATGAGTGATAGGGATGGATGGAGAGAGATTGTCATGGATATCCGTGCCAACAGCATAGCATGACAAGATGATGATGATGACTTGTCATGTGACCTACTCTCAACTACATCTGCAATTGTATTATCAGCAGTCATATAAATATAGATATTCAAAACTCATCCTCTGGAAATTTGTTTTTGTATTCATGGTCGAATACCAAATTTAAAATCGCTTTAAGATTTGTTGATTTGTTTATTTAATTATGAATTTCCTTTTGTAACTGATTTTGTGATTTGTTCATTCGCAGAGGTGTTGTTCACATAAGATAAAAGCATAAAATTCTTACATATCTTTCAATTTTCATATTTTTATTTCCTCAAGAAAGTGAACTCTGTACTTAACAAGGACAAAATGCAATTAGATTAAGAAAACATGAGTCACAATTAAAGCTACAAAGGAGATTTTCGTTCGTCTCTTTTATTAACTTTGATAGAATTATAAACCATTGATTTTTGACTCAGAATTTTATTTTGAAAGGCAGCAGTGGAGATACTGAATAATATTTAAAAGCATCTAGAATGTTTTATCTTTAGCTTTGCTAATATTTTCTGTGCGTGTCAGTGTGTTGCCAAGTTGAACACTCTATAATAATTGAACACTTTTAACAGGGATTTACTGTTTGGATGGGATTCTCCTCTCTCTCAAACACACAAATATTGTACATAATTACATAAATTAAGTAGTAAATTCAGAATGATTCTCATTCAGAATGAAATACTCTCACAATTCTCATTCAGAATGAAATACACTTCACAATTCTCATTCAGAATGAATACACTTACAATTCTCATTCAGAATGAAATACACTTCACAATTCTCATTCAGAATGAAATACACTTCACAATTCTCATTCAGAATGAATACACTCACAATTCTCATTCAGAATGAAATACACTCACAATTCTCATTCAGAATGAAATACACTCACAATCTCATCCTGAATTAAATATACTCACAATTCTCATCTTGAATTAAATATACTTACAATTCTCATTCAGAATGAAATGCACATCACATTTTCACATTTCACATTTAAAATCATTATATTGAATGAAATAAACTTAAAATTCTAAAAGAAACTGACTGAAACTGATCCTTTTTTTTTAGCATTTTGTTGCTTTTAGGCATCCACCATTAAAATTTTGTATTGTGAACATCTTAAACATTTTTATTCAAACTGCCAAAAGATGTAGCAATTAACTTTACGACTATCAAAAGGAAATTCAATGTTATTTTTCTCAATCTTTGTTTTCTCAAACACAATTTTCTTATTCTTCCCTACAGTTTCTAAGAAGAGCACTGAGGCAAAATGGTGAAGCCATTATATTCAACAGCCAGTGCTCCACCCTTGGCACATGATTCAAATAAAGATATTTATAATCATATTGATTTTATCAGGGCTAAGCACAATGCCAACGTTATTGTCTAGAGGAAGCTCTCATCTTCACTGAGTAGCAATAGATAGGGGAAACTTATTATAGACAGGTTTATCTAATGATACTTTAGTCGTTGAAAAGTATTAAAAAACATGGAAAAAACAAACAAAAAACTCTAAATAGAATAAACAATATATAAACAGTGAATGATGACTGATAGCTAGAGTCCAACCGTGGGCTACCATCTTTTTTTTCTTTTTTCACTCAGTCCGTAGGTGACTGCTGAGAGTTAAGCTTATCTCCATCTTAATACAAAGCAGTCTAAAAATATACCATAGGTCTCAGGGCTTATTTCTCATAAAAGAAACCATCCCCACCATTGCACTATGAGTGATAGATTCCAGTGTAAAACCTGATATCAACAGCAAGAGCTGTGGGAGACTGGCTAAATATATACAGGGAGTGGTGGCCTATCCTTGATAAATAACCACCCCACCATTGCACTATCACTGATAAACAACAGAGTTCCACCTGTTATCAGCAGCAAAATCTACAAGAAGCTGGCTAAATATACCATCCCCACCATTGCACTATGAATGATAATGCCCAGAGTACCACCTGTTATCAGCAGAAGCTGTGAGAAGCAGACTAAAAATATAATGGAAATCTGGTGGCATATCCTTAATAACCGCCCCACCATTGCACTATGAATGATAAAGTACAGAGTACCACCTATCATCAGCAGAAGCTATAAGAGGCAGGCTAAAAATATCCATCAGTCTCACATGACAATGTATCTGTTCCTGGATTGTACCACACGAGCATGAGCAAGATGCGACACAAGGTCAATTTCTTAAGCGGAGCTTCAACAGGTTTGCATTCAGAGTTTTCCTTCTCCTAGACCAGTTGCCTAACCAAGGTTAAAGAGCCCAGTCTGCCCTACTATTTATCCATAGCTAGAGGGAGAGAAGGATTCATACCTTTCCCAAGGGTATTAGCACAAAGTGAAAATGCAAATTCCGCGTACAGGATTTGAACTCAGGGCGACGAGTCCCTTTCCAATGACTTTAACCATTACACCACGCACTTTGTATCCTATATGTGCTAGAAGGTGATGACTGAGAGTCTTATTGTTCTTTGTGTGACGATAAATTGCATCTAGTGGCCAGTTTCTAATTCTGGAACTCATGGGAGTATAGAGTACGCCTTGATTAGCATTACTCTCAGATCCACTTTGACCTGGTGTGGTAGTACCTATTGGGGTCCCATCTATATAAAACTCAATATTTAGAGTGTATACATTATTTTGGGACACCCTGTATATAATATACAGGGTGTCCCAAAATAATGTATACACACTTTAAATATTAATAGTTAATGGCATTACCCCAATATTTAAAGAGTGTATAAATTATTTTGGGACACCCTATATAACTTTCAAAGAAAGAAAAACTTAAACCGTCATCCTGTTATGAATTTATTTCAACCAACCAGAAACTCAAAGACAGATTTTACAAAAAATTTACATTTTTTTTGTAAAATCTGCCTGAAGATGCTAGACTCATTTTGAGTTTCTGCTTGAAATAAATATTATGACAATACGACGGTTTTCTTTGAAAGTTAAATGTTACTCTGTATATAATTGATTTATTGGTTATTATACATTGAGCCTCTATATATATATATATATAAAACGTGTTTCAATTCTTTTAAATAAGTACTCAACAAAAAAGAAATAAAACATTAACCTTTTGGCATAAAATAACCCAATAAGAGTTGACATGCCATAAAATCTGTAGAGATTCGTGGAGTGATTATCATCCAGGTGTAATCCATTGTTCCATGGAAAAGCTATAGAGATTGGGTATATACAATGGTGGACTGAAAAGTTCACAGGCTGATGAGGTCATATTGGCTGTATGAATTTTTTGATCAATGGGTTACAAGAAATGAAACACCAATGAAAGAAGTATGTGGACTGTAATAGGTTGAAAAATTCATCTCATTTGGTCACATTTCATGAGAGTGTCTTGGTCAGCCTATGAACTTTTCAGCCAACCCTTGTATATCAGTTGAGACACTTTAGCAAAACTAACAAAGGTAATAAAATAAATCCATAAGAACTACATCTCCCAAATGAACAAATCACAAAGTTAATTACAAATAGAAATTCATTGATTAAATGAACAAATCAATAGATGTCATGTCTTGGGTATGACACTAAACTGTATTAGGTGGTGAGGCTCCAGTCCTGGAACTCTGGAGAGAGTGGAGTACCCCCATCATCATGATTACTCCCAGGTCTACTTAGACCCAGTGTTGTAGCACCTGTATCTTATGGGGATCTTACCCATCTTTACTTTCTTAATGTAACAGTTATCATCATGGCAAGGAGAGTTCTGTAACGTAGCGGTAGCGATATATGGTCACAGTACCAAAACAGATATACGTAATGTTCTAATAGCTTTATATGTTGTATAGCGGGTCTTGTCAATGTGCCTCCAAATTCACGACACAAAAAGGTGTTCGGCACGTGGCAGTCATCATGTCGATAAAAAAGTACAACGCGATGAATATATCGTCACAAGCTGCTTAGCTTTTATTTCCAGGGCTAGTCTCGTCGGAGAGGAGGAAAGGCAGAGAGAAAGAGAGAGAGGACACTGTTAAATTACTGTATCCACACTAGGGACCAGAGGTCCGGTCCGTAGCCTACGCATCCGAAAGCAAAAAGAGACTGGTATTTTTCTTTGTCATTCTACGTCACCACGTGAATTCCGTTTCCGGTCAACACCCGAAATTTCTGGTTGACTTTAAATTCTCCATTCGGGGGGTCATGCCCCGGTCAAACTCATGACAACCGTTTTGCGCTCATCACTTTTTTTTAAACCTTTAATAGTAGTTCTCGCAAAACTCAGGATATTCCCCATCTTGCTACAGTTCTTTGTGTAATGGTTATCATTGTAGGAAATAGAATCAGTGGCCAAAGTTCAAATTCTGGTTGGTTGGTTGGCTTTTATGATATGTCAACCCATTGCATTATTTTATGCCAAAGATTTTTTTTTTATTCATCTATAGGTCAAATAAATTTGTTGGTTTGTTGGTTATTTTGTTTAATGGCATATCAACCCTTGTGGGCTATTTAATGGCAAATCTTATTTTTTTTAGAATATATATATTTACCAACCCCTCTGCACAAGCAGGATGCGACAAGGTAAATTTCTTAAACAGAGTTTAACAGGTTTGAATTCAGAGTTTTCCTTCTCCTAGACGGGTTACCTAGCCATGGTTAAAGAGTCCAGTCTGCCCTGCTATTTACCTATAGCTGGAGGGAGAATTAGATTCATACCTTTCCCAAGAGTATTAGCGCCATGTGAAATGCCAACAGAATCGTCCAGGAATTGAACTCGGGTTGACGAGTTTCATTTCCTGTGCCTCTAACCATTAGACCCTGCTCCCCAATAATATGTTTTTTAGAATATATGATTTGTAAGTGAATAGTTTGTAGGTAAATATTTTTGTTTTGTTTGATTTTATAAATGGGATAAAATAATTTTCATTAACTCACTGTGTATTTGTATAAATAGTTTTTTTCATTAAGATCATGTTTATTACTGAATTGATAAAAATAATATTCATTAACTTCATGTGTATAAATAAACTGGTAGAAATAATTTTCATTAATTTGCAAACATCCATTTAACCCATATGGGCCGGGTTAGCTCAGTCGGTAGAACAATCGGCTAGAAACCACAAGGTTCCTAGTTCGATACCTGTCCTCGCCAACTCAGCATATGAGTAGCACAGGGATCTGTGTGGTAAAGCAAGGAGCTGATGGTGTGGCGCTCCACCTCAGATGCTAAAAACAATCTCCGTGGTCTAGCGCTATTGAAAAGGGGATAGACTCCCTCGCTGACTGGCTGATACTGACTTTAGGCCGCCCTGTTGACTTTACTTTTTACTTATTTAACCCATAGATGGGACTCTTTCAGGTGCTACCACTCCAGATCAGTGTAGACCTGGGAGTAATGATAATGAAGAGTGACCCACACTAACCATTTTTCCTGGGTTGGCACCTCACCATTAGATACACACTCAGAACACTAAATTTGTAGAAATAATTTAACTTGATGTGTATTAATCAATCATAAGAAATAACTGCATGTGTATTAAACTGGTGAGCTGACCCTCATCTACCACCTTCTAGCACCTGTAAGATAAAAAGGGTTGGATGTTTGCCATAAGAGCAATTTGAAGAATATGGTCAGTATAATGATATAGGTCTTGACGTGACCAGCCAATTGATGTGATTGAGCCTTCGCAACCGCCCATATACTCCAAGTGATGGTTGTCATGAGACCACTTAGTATACTGTTCATGGACTGCTCAGTCATTATAATCATGTCTCGGACATTAAAAGTCAGCACAGGTGGGCCGATTAGAGGTGGGGATCTTACCCCTCTGTAGAAGTACTGATGGGGTATTCAACAGCTACAACTGACTGGGTAAAAATCGATTTGTTTAAAAATTATTAATAATTAGATAAGAATGGTTTGGTTTGTTTTATGGAATATCAACCTTGGTGGGTCATTTAATGCTGACAAAGTTTTGAAATAAATTCATTCTTAATGGATAATCAATTTTTTTATAAAATAAATTCATTCTTAATATATAATACAATTTTGTTTATAAACTCATGTTTTTCTATCTAACCCATAGATGGGACCCTAACAGGTACTACCACTCCAGGTCAGAATGGACCAGCAGCAATGGTGGTGAAGGGGTGCTCCACATTTCCCAGACCTCCAGAACTGGAATCTCACCATCAGATAGAGTTTAACATCATTCCCAGGACATGTAGACTCTCAGCCACCGCCTTCTAGTACAAACATGATAAAAAGGGTTAGGGATTGCCATGAGGGCAATAGGGTTGGGGCAATCATATAGGTGCTAGGGCTTGACATGACTGGCCAATTGATCAGAGTAACAGACATCCCGTCTAGCCTAAGTAAGGATCTAAGTGGAGTGTCGCTTGACATGGACTGCTCATCCACCAGGATTCCGTCCTTAAGCATCACGGGTCACCACCCACGGCCAGCAGGTGGCCCCATTGGGGGTTTTACCCTCTGCAGAGGTGCAGTAGGTGTATTCTAAAGCCCCAGGCGACTGAGCTTTAGATAAGAAATCATAACTGCAAAAATAATTATTATCATTATTAAAAGGAGAACAGCTACTTGTGAAAAAAAGAAGAAAAGGCTGAGCTCAGCATAAAATAATCCAACAAGGGTTGACATGCCATAAACAACCATCAACAAATCACAAAATCATTTACAAATTTTGAATTTAGTATCTGACTTTAGTTTGTGGCTACAACATAAAAATGAATAACCATGAACTGAATTTTGAATACTTAAATGACTGCTGGTAATAAGCTATATCAGGTCATGTGACAACTAATTTGATTAAAGAGCCAATTACAATTCACCATTTTGTTTTCCTTCATTTAGAGTTGAATCAAGCCAGCCCCCAGCAATAAAAAGGAACAAGAATCAAGTTAAAAGTTGAGTTCACATCGTGATATCAGTAAATTCAGAGGAGGGTGATGCCTAGCCCCAAGGTCAAAAATCTCTTTTGACCCACTTATTTTTCACTGATCACCATCAACAGAAACAATTTAACAGACAAAAACTGCAAAGGCTGACATAAAGTGACAATCCTAATATATTTGGATTTTACAGATACACAGAAATGTATATTTTTGGTTTGTAAAATATTCCTTAACAAATTAGATTAAATTATCTAAATTTGCTTCATAGCCTAAAGGAAGAAGCAAGAGGTATTAGCCTTCATGTGAACATGTCCAAACTAGACAGCAAACCTCTGAAATTAGTAAATCAGTTTACATATCTAGGTAGTAATATCACATCTACAGAAAGGGATGTCAATTTCAGCATAGAAAAGGTATGATTAATGATCATATGGAAATCTGGTCTCTCTGATAAGATAAAGTGAAAATTCTTCCAAGGTGTAGCCATGTCAGTGCTACTGTATGGCTGCACCAACTGGACTCTAATGAAACTATGAGAAATAGCTAGATAAGAAATGCAGAAGGATGCTGCATGGTGTCCTGAACAAATCCTGGAAGCAGCATCCCACAAAAAGCTGCTGTAAGGCCACTTGCTTCCTATCACACAAACCATCCAAGTTAGACAAAAAAACAAACATGCTGGACATTGCTGAAGAAGCAATCATGAGCTCATAAGTGACATTCTCCTATGGGTACATAGCAAGAATTCAAGGTCGCCATTGGCTTTCAGATCCGGGGAGTGGAAAATTACCAATAATGGTTATAGCTCTCTGATCCCTAGAGGCGAAAATCTTGCGCATCACATAATTAGTTAGTTTAGAGAATCAGATACAACCTGACTTTTGAGGAGAGAGGATCTGCCTCTCTATACTGGGGTTGTTATCTCCCTATGCAGAAGGACATGGGCTAGACTAAATAAAATCTTGATCAAGAAATAAAAGTTTTGTAGTTCATTTGATTAATTGAAATGACTAAAACTAGCACAGAAAAAGAAAAAGCCCTTAGTTAAGAAAAAGAAGAAGCAGTTAGAAGAACCCAACTAGAAGCAACGGCCAGACAAATCAGCAGAAGTAGTAACCAAGTAAATCTCTAATTACTGTCTCTCTCTAATCTCTCTATCACCGGGAACTCTCTGAAGTAATACTCTCATACTCTCATTTATATACCCAACTATGGGGTATATAACACATATATGTGTGTGTGTATGTGTGTTTTATTTATTTATTTTTTGGGGGGGGTTGTTTGGTTTTACAGCATATCAACCTCAGTGGGTCATTTAATGCCAATAAAGTTTTGAAATAAATCAATTCTTAATGGATAATACAATTTTTTTATAAATACATTTTTCTATTTAACCCATAGATGGGACCCTAACAGGTACTACCACGCCGGGTCAGAGTAGACCAGGGAGCAATGGTGATGAAGGGGTGCTCCACATTCCCCAAACCTCCAAAACTGGAACCTCACCATCAGATAGAGTTTAACGTCATTCCCAGGACATGTAGACCCGCAGCCACCGTCTTCTAGCACCCATATGATAAAAAGGGGTTGGGGCTTGGCATAAGGGCAATGGGTTGGGAAAATCATATAGGTGCTAGGGCTTGACGTGACCAGCCGATTGATCGGAGGGGGCCTCTCCGACCACCCGTCTAGCCTAAGTAAGGATCTAAGTGGAGTGTCGCTTGACATGGACTGCTCATCCACCAGGATTCCGTCCTTAAGCATCACGGGTCGCCACCCACGGCCAACAGGTGGCCCCATTGGGGGAGTCTTACCCCTCTGTAGAGGTGCAGTCGGTGCATTCTAACGTCCCAGCCGATAGGGCGGGCTTTATTTTCTATTCATATTATGTCTTATATTATGATATATGGTGAACTGTGATTCTTCAAAACCAAAATGACAGCAACTCCTACAAATCAAAATAAATCAATGTATCCGCGGCAGAACTGCTGATTCCATTTGTAAATAACCCTGTCATTTTTGACAATAACTAGTTACATAAATCCTAGCAGAATTCAACAATTTCCAGACCCATCTTTACTTTCTTAATGTAACTGTTATCATCATAGGAAGGAGGAGTTATTGTGTGATGGCCGCCCTGTTGGCCAGGGTGTTAGAATGCACCGACTGCACCTCTGCAGAGGAGTTATAAAATACGGCTACCTGTTTGCCGTGGGTGGCAACCCGTGATGCTTAATGATAGAGCCCAAGTGGCTGAGCAGTCCATGACTTGCAATATTCCACTTTAAGCTTTTCTTGGGCTAGACGGGTGGTCAGAGAGGCGCCCTCCAATCAATCAGTTGGCTACGTCAAGCCCTAACACCTATATGATTGCCCCAACCCTATTGCCCTTATGGCAACCCCCAATCCTTCTTATTATATGTGTGCTAGAAGGCGGTGACTGAGGGTCTACATGTCCTGGGAATGACATTAAACTCTATCTGATGGTGAGGTTCCTGTTCCGGAGGTTTGGGGAATGTGGAGCACCCCTTCATCACCATTGCTCCCTGGTCCACTCTGACCCGGAGTGGTAGTACCTGTTAGGGTCCCATCTATGGGTTGAATAGAAAAACAGTTTATAAACAAAATTGTATTATCCATTAAGAATGAATTTATTTCACAACTTTGTCGGCATTAAATGACCCACTGAGGTTGATATGCCGTAAAACAAAACAAACCAACCAAAACCTTGTTGCGTGAAAGTAGTGCAGGCTTTGGTAGGAGAAGGAAAACTGAATTAAAACCAGCTGTACTCTGCTAAAAACAACCTTGTGTCATATCCTATCTGTAGGGGTTGGGGTGGGGTGGTGGTTTTGTGTAAATACAAACATGAAATGTTTCTTCGCACACTTCTACTTTCTTCTTGTTTGTTCATTAGTCGATCAGAAAATTTGGGTCGTAAATGTCAGAAACGTTAGCGGCCATGATGGACTGAGTAACAATTACAAAACAGTCTGACATTACCTTATTTTTTTAATTTTTTTTTTTTGCAACAAAAGGTCATTGATGCAAACATATCATTTACAACAACACAGTGATGGGTTGGTGAATCTCATTAACAAAAATTCCCCTACCCCTAAAAAAAAAAAAAAGACAAAAAAATGATTTCAAACATTTAAGATGAGAATAAATAGCTGCCTCCAATAAAAAAACATTTATGTCCAAAATAGGAAAATATTAACCAAATACTTTTATGCAAATGTCAAAGTTCAGTGGGTTATATATTTTGAGCATTATTTTATTGTAACATTCCAAGAGTAGACTGAATTATTGGGTTTTATGTGAGTCACTAAAGAACTTAACCCTGTCGACTGGTGCTTTAGAATACACCAACTGCACCTCTGCAGAGGGGTAAGATCCCCCCCCCCAATGGGGCTATCCATTGGCCATGATGCTTAAGGATGGTTAGGCTCCTTCCGATCAATCGACTGGTCACCTCACCTATATGATTGTCCTAACCCTATTGCTCTTATGGCAAGCCCCAACCCTATTTATCATATATGTGCTAGAAGGCGGTGTCTGATGGTCTTATTGTCCTGGGTATGGTGTTAAACTTTCTGATGGTGAAGTTCCAGTTCTGGTCTGGGGAATGAGGAGCACACCTTCATTATTCATTACTCCTAGGTCCACTCTGAGCCGGAGTGGTAGTACCTGTTAGGAACCCATCTATGGGTTAAATAGAAATAAATGTATTATCTGTGTTATTCGGACTACTGTCCCCATCTTCATTGTTATTTGTACAATGTTTCGGCCGATATGCCCTCCGGTCTTCTTCAGGTATTTCTTGTCGGACTCGGGAACCTCTCGGACTCAGGAACTCTTTTCGAACTCGGGAGCCATCAATTGGACACATGGCCTAGTGGATAAGGTAGTAAGGTTAAGACAGTTCTAAGTGACAGTTATCTCTGGATCCTGAGTTCAATCCTGAGTGAAGGCAGTTAGAAAAATAATTAACACAACTCCTACCCCAGCTATGGTTAGTGGAATGAGAACAGTATACCCCGTGGACTAAATAAAGGGTTAGATTCAAAGTTCCGTGATGGCTCCCGATTACCACAAGAAAGTTCCCGAGTTCGAAAAGAAGGTTTCCGAGTCCAACAAGAAATACCTGAAGAAGGCTGGAGGGTATATCGGCCAAAACCTTGTACAAATAACAATGAAGATGGGGACAATAGTCCTAATAACACAGATAATACTAATCTTCAAGCCTCATCTCAAACATTCAGAGAAACAGAAATAAATGTGTTTGAAAAAAAAACAAAAAACTGAGTACCCATCAAGAATAAATAAAACAAAAATGTCTTTGGCACAAAATTACCCAATGGGTTTGACATGCCATAAAATCCAACGAACCAACCAACTAATGAATTCCTCCATCGTTACAGAGGAACTGCATATGTCAGTGTTTTTTCTAAAGTTCTATGAAAAGATTCTGGGAACTTAAAATAATTATGAATAGTTCAAGCGATGAAGAATGTCATCTGAGTGATTGTAGCAGAGATGGAAAATATATTACTTGTCAGACTGACTCGAAAGAAAACGATCAGGACATGTACATGGCTACAATAATTGATTGTAACAAAATTTGGGAGATTCTGTGTTTGTCTGTAACTGAAACTACATCAATGCTTATGTCACAATACCCTCAAGAAATGCATAAGTTTATCAATGAGTATTTAATTTCATAGTCAAAATTATTAATACATAGAATAAAGCTTATTCATTAATGATGTCTCTATGAAAATCTGAGTTAGATGTGCCTAAAAAAACCCATGTTAATAGTAATTTCAAATCCTGTAATGTGTCTTATATATCACTAAGAAATAAAGGTTTACATGATATATGGTGTGGTTAATTTGCATACTGGTTTTAACAAAACTGAGTTTAATAAATAATTACTTGGTGCTATTCATCTCTGATATTATTTATTTATTCTCCAGTGTATGAAAATCAATTATATAAATGATTTTCTATAGAAACCAATTAGAATATAATCAAAATAAGTGTAATCTTTTTATATGCGTTCTATTTAATTTCATTCAATGTATCCCCGGCTTAGCTCAGTCGGTAGAGCGTTCGGCTAGAAACCAAAAGGTTCAACTCAGTGTAGGAGTAGCACAGGGATCTGTGCAGTAATGTAAGGAGCTGATGGTAGGTGTGGCGCTCTACCTCAGATGCAAAAACAATCTCCTTGGTCTAGCGCTATTGAAAAGGGGATAAACTCCCTCGCTGATTGGCTGATACTGACATTAGGCTGCTCCGACGACATTAAAACTTAAATACTTATGCCCGGAGGGTGCATATTCTTGCTAGTTCATCTAAAAAATGAAACATTAAAATAAAAAGCAATTTTTAAAAATTTATTTTTGTAATGAATTCTTTTTTTACTTCATTTCATGTCTTATCAAAATTTAGGATGGAAAAAAATGCAGATATGTTTTCTGTAATTTTGGGGAAATCATATATAGATTCCACATGAAAATAAGTTTTGGGACTGCTGTTATATGTACGAGAAGGCCATAGAATAGATTGGTCAAAAGATAGTTACAATAAAAGCAACAAGAAAGAATGAGATCCATCATCTGATCAATTTGTAGAATTATAATGAATTATTTAAATAATTTTTCTTTGAGTTTTTTTAAATGAGGAAATTAAATATATTGAATAAGGCATTTATTTAGTTATGTTTTGTGCTTCTGAATGCTAAATATCTGGAGAATGTATTTTTTAATAGATTTAAATTCTTAAGTTTTTTAAAAAGACTTTTTTTGTGTGTCCTAATTATTTTTTAATCAATAAAAGAGATTGAAAAGGCCCACTCAAATTCTTATTTGCAAGAGTTGTCAAATTTTGCCCCCTCCTTCTCCCACTATTTTCAAAATTCTTGATAGCTCTTGCAATCCTAGGCAATAAAAACAGTTTTTTGCTTGTACAAATAATCATGTGCAGTATTTGGGCATAGGCTTAATTTATATCTATATAAATTATATCAAATATTAAATTAAATCAAATATTATTTGTATTATTAAATATTAAATATTAAATATTAAATTAAATCAAATATTAAATTAAATCAAATCTATATAAATATTATTTTTATTTTTTATAAAGGATATATTTTATGTTGTTTTTATAGTAAGAAAGATATATTTTTTATAAAGGATATAATTTTATAAAGGATATTATTTTTTTTATAAAGGATATTATTTTTATTTTTTATAAAGGATATAAAATTTACTGCTAAAAAATATTTAAACATATACAGAATAATAACCCATAATTAAAAAGGCTAGATTAGATAAAAAACAACAAAAAAAAAAAAAAAAAAAACACCCAATATGAGTCTAGGTAAAAATCATGCCTAAGTGAATAGGTAGATATTCTAGCCAAAACAAAATATTAGGTTTATAAGTTCCCAAAATTCACACTGGATTGTTCAATTGGACACATGGCCTAGTGGATAAGGTAGTTAGGTTAAGACAGTTCTAAGTGACAGTTATCTCTAGACTGCAGGTTCAATCCTGGTCATGGGTAGCAGAAACATAGAATAATAATTAACACAGCTTAACCCCTCTACCCCAGCTATGGTTAGCGGAATGAGAACAGGATACCCTTGTGGACTGAATAAAGGTTAGGTTCAAAGTTCCATGATGGCTCCCAATTATGACAAGAAGGTTCCCGAGTTCAAAAAGAAGGTTCCTGAGTCTGACAAGAAATACCGAATAACGCAGATAATACTAATATACAGAATAGTTCCTCTTGCCTTAAAGATATAGAATTGTTCTCTCTTCCCTCTCCATCCATGAACACACAAACTCCCATATATATATATATATTTACAAACACACACACATATATATATATATTATATATATATATGCCTTTCAAAGAAAGGCTATGGGAATAAACTCCGAAAAAAATCAGGAGCCGGCGTCCCTAAGGTGGTGTGATGCTGAAATCCAGTGCTACTGTGACTCCTGCGACACTATCGTCGCCAAACTGCATTGGTTCCTTACATTTCCTTTGGATCACAGTAGTGGTGTGGAGAGGGGGGATTTGCTGCATCGGCAATGGCTCCTCCATATAAAAAAAAACTTTGACACTACTTCATCGACTCTCGTAGATGGAAGGATGTCAGCAACCCCTAAATCTATATTTACCCCTAAATTAATTTTGGTAAATATAGATAACACCACTGGATTCCTCATAAGGTTCTACTTTATAAAAGTCATGTTAGATCTTTATACAGGACTGCGTTTTCACCCTTTCTTGTTGCAAGGTTTAATAAAGGAGACATGCTTAGCACAATGATAATTGTTAAATTTAACAGGTTGAATTCAGTGTTTTCCTTCTCCTAGACCAGTTGCCTAACCAAGGTTAAAGAGCCCAGTCTGCCCTACTATTTTACCCATAGCTGGAGAGAGAATTGTAGGATTCATATCTTTCTCAAGGGTATTAGCACTATATATATTTACCAACCCCTCCGCACGAGTAGGATGTGGCACAAGGTCAATTTCTTAATTGAGTTTTCCTTCTCCTAGACTGGTTACCGAGCCAAGGTTATAGAGCCTAGTCTGCCCTGCTATTTACCCATACCTGGAGGGAGAATTGAATTCATACCTTTCCCAAGGGTATTAGCGCTATGTGAAATTCAAACAGCTTCGTCCAGGAATTGAACTCTGATCGATGAGTCCATTTCTATAACTCTAACCATTAGACCACGCGCCTCCATGGTATTAGCCTATATGAAATGCAAACAGCCTTGTACAGGATTTGAACTCATGTAGCCATGTTCATTTCCAAGGATGATAACCATTACACCACAGACGTCTTCAAAATGCTGTTATATGTATGTATGTATGTATAGGTGAATATTCACACACTTTTGCTCTCAATTTTACTCTCTCTATCTCTGTCTCTTTATATGTATGTGTGTGTGTGTGTGTGTGTGTGTGTGTGAGTTCTGTTGGTGTATGGGTGAATGGATGTATGTATGGATATTTACATATTTATTTATTTTTCTACTTTTATCTTTCCTTAAGTCTAATGAGTAAGATCCTCACAGGCTGCTCCACCTCTATAGCCTTGTGTCAAACTTAACTAAACTTGATAATATTTGGGCCTGCCTCGTGGCTGAGATAGTTATGCATTTCTTACTAATGCCCAAAATCAATGTTCAAGCCAGAGTAATAATCATTTGATTGAATGCTGATTTTTAAGGCAGGCATACACTTAATTTCCTGTTTGAATTTAGTTGGACCGTTTTGGCACCACACTAAAAGTTCAGACAAAAGTTGAACATGGCTATAAATATAAGGTCAAAATCCCCGTCACTCAGATATTTTTTATTGAATGAGGCTTTCCTTCTTTCTTTTTTTTCTTTCTGTTTCTTTTTTTTTTGTTTTTGAGGATGACAGTTATTGATATTTTTAACAATTTTTATTTTGAAATAACTCAGAAAAAACAAAAAATGAAACAAAAAAATAATATAAATAAAAATAAAATATTTATGATGCGTTTTTTTCCTTTTCTTAAAGCTGGTGTAGTTGAGAGTGGGGATTGGAGTAAAAATGTTTGATATGAAAACAAAAATATACTTTAAAGAATTGCCATTTCTAATCTTGAAAATAGAAACAAAAATCAGTACAAGTGTCATGAACATCTGTCTATGGAAGACTTGAAGGAACAAATTTTGTCTATGGAAGCCTTGAAGGAACAAATTTTGATTCTTTTGGCTTATGCCTATTTTCATTACTTTTCTGATGTAACGATTTGCTTTGTCTCTAATAATATAATAATAACATTTATTAATTGCATTCATATATATATCAGAGATGCTGACAGGTATGTGTCCTGCGTCTCTGATGCACAAAAATCTAAAAGAACACAGTAAAATTGTATCCATGCATCCCAGTGTTTTCCTTTTTTTCTCCCTCACCATTTCAAGCTAACTGTAAATACATTTCAGTAGTTTCTTAAAAATGAATTACACAGGATAGGTTACAAGGTAGGAGTTAGATGGCTTTAGTTGGGACCAATAGATTTTCCCAAAGAATCATTCAAAGCAAATACGTGCATCCCAGGACGCACTAAATCAAAAAGCTATCAGCATCACTTATATATATATGTATATATATTTAAAAAATGTAACATTGCTGGCATCGAAAACTTACTAGCCAAGGTTCAGCTTAGGTGGGCTGGTCACGTTGTCAGAATGAATGAGAACAGACTTCCAAATAAGATTTTATACGGACAATTACCAAATGCTAAGCGTTATATTGGATGTTCTCTCTTACGCTATAAAGACAAATACGAAGACAATTTGAAATGCCTCAATATTAACCTGAGTGCTTGGGAAATTTTAGCATCAAATCGGAAAGGATGGTGTAAGACATGTTTCGCTAGACTAAAGAGCTTTGAAGAAAATAGACTAAAGCATCGAGATCAGCTCCGCCTAACTTTAAAACAAAAATATCTGGCTCCCGCCTTAGAACATTCCATTTGTCAGTGTGGCTTCATAGATCGCAGCAAGGCTGGGCTGCTATCACACTGGAGGAAACAGAAAATGTTTCTTGATAGCATGCACAACATGGGAGGAATCAAATCACTCACTGCTGACCATCATCTATCGTTCACGATAGGAGAGTCCACCATATATATATATATATATATATATGTTTGAGCAGCGGTATTTGGAAGAGCACTGCTCATGCAAACTAATGGGATTGTGCTGGAAAAAGTGAAATAAACATTGCCTGTCACTTCAACACTAGTTGGTTTCCTGTGGCTAATGATGGCGCATTTTTGGCTGGAAGGTTGTAAGGTTGAGAGACAGCAATCTGTAAAGATTATATGGCGACTATATAATCTTTGCATTCATATACACACACACACATATGTGTGTGTGTGTGTATATGTATGTAAAGATTATATATATATATATATATATATATTATATATATTATACTAATCATATTAGTATACCCTTGTGGTAAGGAAAGATCCCGGCAAATAGTTTGATAGTAAAAATATACTAACAAATTTACCTGGGGAAAATGAAATGAAAAAAAAAAAAAGGCTTAAGAGTGTCGTACGAAACGAAAATAATCGATTAACACTATAACACTTAACCAAAAGATATATATATATATATATATAATATTGTTTGCTATATTTACCAAGTGCCATTGACATCTTCTCTTCAATAACCTTATATATATATATAAAGTTAAACCTACTGAGTCAGATATACCTACTAATAATTTTGCTTAGTAGCTCATCAGGACAAGGGTCAGATTATTGCCCTGATGAGCTACTAAGCAAAACTATTAGTAGATATACCTGACTCATTAGGTTTAACTATATTATTTGCTTTACTTAGGTATTGTGCACTTTTTACATTTTAGTTTTAGAAAATCCTAGCGGTATATATATATATATATATATATATATATATATATATATATATGTGTGTGTGTGTGTGTGTGTGTGTGTGTGTAAGAAGTGTTTGAGGTGAAATGGTTATTGTCATTTTTATGTCAGACCATTTACCTGTCAATTGGTGGGTTTTAAAACGAAGGAAGAGTCCAATATTGATTACACAGGTACGCCATTTCAGAAGCCTCATTCTGATCATTCTAATAAGAAAAGAACTTCCAAATTTTTTGGTGAGATCCAGGCCATGATTGACAATAGTCATGCAAATCAATAAGGTCCATAACCAGGGTCATCGTAGTACCTGAGTTTCTTATCAGGCAGGTAGTGTATAAACACATTCACTATTTCTCCTGCAAGATGAAAAACGGTCAGCTTTTTATCACGGGCTATGAAGGAAAAGACAAAAGCTTTTCAACAAATTCAAGCATCCCCTCCACCCAAACATGCTTTGTTTTTGCTTTTTTCAGATGAGAAAAATATTCTGCCAGAATCAATCTGATGGTGAATTCACAGAACAACAGTTGCATTTTTCTGTCCCAACAATCTGCCCTGATCGTGAAAAAAAGAAAACACCCAGTCCATATCAGGATGTTTCGGATGATCACTCATCTTTCCATATGACTTCAAACACAACATGGGGGCTTATATCGTGCCTGAAGGAGGTAGTGTTGCCCTGCATTGAGAGGTGGCTGCTGGAAGACCTTAAGACTGGAAACAGGACACTACACCATGCCATGCAAGCACATGACCACATCACACCTAACATCTACCCGCCTAACTTCAAGATTGCAATCCCCTTGATTATTATGTATTGCGAGCGGTTGAGTGAGAGGGTAACAAAATTCTGTGAAACATCAAAGATGAACAAGGATTATGCAACGTTTACCAATTTAAACACGGAGACTGTCAGAAAGGCTTAACAGTTCATTCCGAAGTCGTCTGGAGGTCGTGCTTAAATCCAACGACAATTTCTTTGAATAAATTTAATCTATAATATCTTAAGATATTTTCAGGTAATTTTGGTAAATGTATCTGATAAACTTACATGACAGTGTTATTTTCACGTTTGTGTAATTTAGACAACAATTTAGCCATTTCACTAATATACTATATATACGTATATATATATATATATATATATATATATATATATATATATTAGTCGTAGAAGAAGTTATTTCCCGACCGCGGTTTCGGTGTTACTCTAACACCTTCATCAAGGGGATGAAGGTGTTAGAGTAACAACGAAACCGCGGTCGGAAATAACTTCTACGACTATTAATGCTCTATATTCACAATATATTGAGCCCTATTGGATTAACTACTTACGCTATGATCACATAGTAGTACCCATACATGAATGATATATATATATATATATATATATATATATATATATAATTGCTGGAGCAAATAAACAATATATTTACTGGATTGCATATATTGCCAAAAAATTGGAAAATCAAAAATGACCATTTTATCTTAGACTTAATAACGGCACACTATTTATACAAAGGATGTAAGATTATATATAATTTACACACACACACACATGTGTGTGTGTGTGTAAATTATATATAATCTTACATCCTTTGTTTCTTTGTAGTATTATTTGTTTTCAATTATCTGGCACACCATATATATATATATATATATAAGTTTACGGGAAAGATTCAATAGAAAAAAAGAAAGAAGAGGGGATAAAATACCGATCAATTTAGACAAGTTAGAAAAAGAAAAAGTTGCCAAAAATCAGGATAATAAATATAGAAAAAATGTTCAATACATTCTTCACGGAGAAGGGGGCCTTCGGGATAATTCTGCTAAATTTATCCTGGAGTTTCTTCTCTGTGAAACCAAGGTATTTAACTTCTGTCACTGATAAATATTTTTTATTCTGTATAACAATTTAAATGACTTTGAATCTCTCTTGTTCTTTCTAGACAGAAATTGACAAAAAATTCGATACATATTTGTTGGGGTTTGCTTTAGCAAATATTCGCGAAAATGTGGGAATAAATAAAAATAAAATTAAACCAAATAAAAATAAATAAAACAAAATTAAGTTAAATAAAGTTAAAAAAAAAAAAATAAATAAAAAGACACAAAAGTAACGATCTCCCAGAAGGCCTCAGACCAGAAGAGCCCTCAGCCTCTTTTACTCCAAGACTTTGAAGGAGAAACACTTATTGACTTGCTTGAGAAAATATCTCCCCTACAGGAAATAGCGTAAATCAACTGATAAAAGTCTTACCCTAAGTCATCCTTATCTTTGTTCCTTTTGCTTCTTTTCTAAATTCCTTTCAGTTTACCAGCCCACAAGAAGGAAGAACCGACTATATTGGGATTTTGATACGACTACGAGTGAGCTTAAACCAAATAGAACTGACAACAAACGACTCCTCATAAACACTAACCTAATCTAGTTGAACTAGTGGACAAACCACTTCCGCGATAGGGGAAGCCAATTCTGAAAAAAAAAAAAAACAACAAAAAAAAAACTGGTTTGATAACGGAGGTAGCAAGCATTCGATCAATTTCAGCCTTCACCTTCTCTCGGACCATCAATGGTACTGACCTAGAATTCATAAACGAGGGGCACTATTTTCTTTAATGTATACAGTTTTGCTGTTGGGTTTTTCAATGCACGCTGTCGACAATGCAAGCCTGGTTTAAAAAAACTAAAAAAAAAACTTGTGAAAATTCCTTATTCAAATCGGTCAACTTAATTTGTTTGCAGATAGCCGATAGATTAATTGACAAACTTTCCAGCCTATCCTTCCAAGAAGACTTGGTCCCGATCAAGATGTTTCTCAGCTGAGCGGTTTTGCGGTACTCTAGGGACCTCCAAAATAACGTCACATAATTTTTACTTAAAAAAAATCTCCCAACAAAAAAAGAAAATCAGTTAATTTAAAGATCAAACTATTTGACTGGAAATAAAATTATTCACCATTATCTTGAAAAATAAGTTTAAAAAATCCGTTTTCATAGCAACAGAGGTCATTTATCGAGATAAAACTGCGCTAATATACATATTAACTCTCTTTGACGATTGTACTTTTAAATGTACGGATGTACGAAATAATTGTTTTCTTGTGAACGATTAAAAAAAATTATTATTATTATTTTTTATTTTTTAAATGTGGTGGAGTTTTGCAATAACTCTTGAATATTTTTTTTTAGTTGTTGAGCTGTAAGACACATCTCGTTGTAAGTTTCACTTTGTGAAATAATTAAAGAAAGATAACTAATGTTCACAGAAATAAAAGGGCCTTCCGTACATTCAAGGAAGTAAACATTGTTATTCAACAATAAAATTCAAAATTCTCTTAAAAATACTCAAATATGTTGGTCGTCATTAATATTGCTTCCATTAGATTTCTAAAATCAGTGTTATTGGTGATAAATTAGATTCCTATACTAAAGAAAAATTTGACACTTAGTTGATTTTTCATAGAATTTTAAAAGTATGGAGGCATAACTTATATTTGGCCTCGTTAAAATTCAAATTCAATGGTGCAAAAATGTAAACATTGTTTTTGTCCATAACTTTCATCATTTCCGAATTAAAAAAAAAATCATGAGTTTTTTTGTTTCTTTTTTCTTTTTTCAATGCTCTAAAAACTTTGACGATAATATTAACCTTAATTCAAGTTTCATTGTGTTAAATATAGGGGGGGGGGTTAAATTTTACACATCGTACAATCTGTATCTTTGTTCTTTATATGAGTCATATTGACAGTCGCCATTTCTATATTAAAAGCTTCTTCAAGAGATATCTCCTTGGACAACAATCTTTCTTGTATTTTCTCATCATTTAACTTACACACAAATTTGTTACGTAGTGCTCTTTTTAAAAATGTCCCAAATTCGCAAATAGATGATAAGTGTTTAAGGCAAAGAAATTATAAACGGACTCACCTCCTCTTTTTTGGTATTATAAAACCGGTAACTTTCAGCTATTACAATGCGTTTTGGCTTGAAATGCTCCAACAACAATTGCTTAGAAGACTTCTCGCTTGGTTTTTGAGGTTCACGAAAATCTTCAAAGACCTGTACGTCTTCTCTCCGATAGTGCTGAGTAAAATTCATTTGTATTTTGTCTCCGAGTGCCATGTGTGATCTCAGTTGTTATGAAAAACTATTCCACGCGGTTCAGGTAGAATCAGGTATTCCGATTTAACGCAGAACAAATATCCTCATTGCCAAAATATTGTGGTTTGCTTTAGCAAATATTCGTGAATAATGACAACATAATCCAGTTGAATTGAGCTCGTGTACAAACCACTTCCGCCTAAGAACAAATGAAACATGGCTGAAACGATACTTCCGTTTCTATTAGAACCACTATACAACAATATTGTTAATGCCATTTTAAACAAGAATCTCGTCAGAAAGGTAAGTGATTTCGTTGCTCTTTTCAAATTTCAAATATCTTAAATATCGACCGGGTCATCCGGGAAGATAACGTTTTTATCAATTTGATGATCCGTACATAAAAATAAGATCATTAATAATAATTTTTTTAAAATATATATATATATATATATATATATATATCAGAAAATATGTTGCGCAAAATTGCGATAGTTAGTGATACCCAAAATGAGACTAAATTGCATTTTTGACAAAATGACGTTAGCCCCCCACCCCGGAAAATAATTTACCAAAAATCAGGGAATTATCGGATTTTAATGAAATTTCAGTATTTATGTATCAATGAATGATCTTTATAATGCATTACTTATTTATTTCAAAACTTTCTAATTTTGGGGGCGTACCTTTTTTTTTCAAGTTGGTCTATATATATATATATATATATATACCAATTCAATAAGTCTAGTAATATATTGAATACTGCTAGGGGCAACTTTCGGTAATGGTAATGATGCTAAGGCCCCGAAACTACGTTCGACCCCTAGGTCATCATCTGCTGAAGATTCTATTGGAATCCGTTATACACCATACACAATCTCTTATTATTTAAAATGTTCAAGGTGAACACAAGTGAAATGAGATACACTCCAATCAACCTGTCATTCCTTTCCTCCTAAAAAAACCTCAATTCACTAACAAATATATATATATATATATATATATATATATATATATATATATATATATAATATTATTGTTACTAATAAGATAATTATTTTCTGTCTTTAGAAGAGAATATTGATAGTATTTCTGACATTGATTTTCTCTAGTTGGAATTTTTAACCACTTTTCAATTTTTCACAATTTTATTTTTCAGACGTTTCTCTTTCTTTTCTGAATCTTTTGCCAACAACTCAATTGGTATAAATATTGATTGGTTTATTTATAACAATATTTGATTTAATAGAAGAAAAAAAAACTCCCCATAGTAGTGAGTCATTTTAACAATAAGAATTGACGTTAGCAAATTGCCAAGATTAAGCATAAACCTTTTCCAAATGATTAACTCTTTGTCGTCTGGCATTATTTCTAAATTCTAATCAATTTCTACGCCCTCTTCCCTTGTTAACCCTTCTATGCCTGTGATACTCTCTTGGTGGTTCATCAATTGACTCCTCTTTCTCTCATATAGAAAGAAAGTAGTCATTTCCTTTCTATTTTATTATCTAGATTTTAAACAATTTATAATACTAAAAAGAATTGTAAACGAGCCAATCTCCAACTGACAACATCAAAAAAAGAATAAAACGTTTTACAAAATAATCTTCATACAATGACTGCTATTTACATAGCAGCATTGCAACCAACAAAGCCTTCATCAGATGATGACTCTGGGTTCAGCATCATTACCACTAACCCAGAGCGCCCCAGCAGTATCTCACGATACCACCAGACTTTGTCGGTTTGTTGCGGTTAGAGCTTTCTCCTGAATCTTTTTTAAGTCCAAGTTTAGACAAAAATGCCGAGGTACATATGTTATATTCCCCTTATGTATCGGGTATATAAACGTTTTCCCTAATTTAGATTGAAATGGATCATGGAATTTTATGAGCTATAAATATATATATATATAAGATATAATCGAAAAATAGAACAACTGAAACTTACTCTTCCATCACTCCCGTATTTCATTGCTAAATTTTCCTAATTTAACAATTTAGTTAAAGTAGGAAGTAAAGAATAAATTACAGTTATTTCTTCTTGTTAATGGATTTCATTTAAGATTTATCCCAGAGATTTTTCTCATATTCATTAAGATAATTTTGTTGTATATATAAATACAACTGCATGTTATTAGTATGTAGATAAGGTCAGCAATATTAATAATGTAAAACAATTTTATTAATAATTGAGGTTTGAATAAAATATAAAATCATGTAGAATGTTACTTTAATAACTAAGGAAATTGTGACTTGAGTAGTAATATAGTTTCGGTTACAGACAGAAAAACACACAATCTCCATTATAATAAGATATACCATGGACTTCATTTCATATTCCACTAAAATTTGTCCGGTAGACTATGGTAGAAAAATGATGCTACTGAATTCACAGTCTACTTGGAAACTTTACTGTGGTACATAAATCAGAACATATGACCTTATGAGCTCGTCGCTGAATCTTAACATACAAATAAATCAGCAGTTGAATATCTATCCCAATCACTCTCATCTCTCCCTTACTCAGAGAGTGAAATTAACATATATAACAAGGAGGTAATCAAGACATACTTAGAGAGGGGTAAAGTGATAGGCAGAATGTGAAACTTGCAAATTACGACTAATTAGAACCAATTAAAATGGATTTTTTTCAAACATCAATCCTAAAAGTAAGGAATAATTTAGTATAATTTTCGTGTCATTAAACTAAACAGTAAAAAATCCTTTAGAAGACAAAAGTTGATTCGCTCAGCTTTAGTATAATAGTAGATAATGTATCCTCTCTTGAACCCTCCTCACCTCAAAATTGATTGTAATAACATTGCCAATCCTACTTCAAACAAATCAAATTGTTAACAGCAGATATCTCGCCGGTGCTGTGCTAAGCTGTGTAAAAGACAAACGAGAAATTCAAGCTGGTTATATATTTTTTAACTGGAGAATAGAATTTGGCTAACACCGAAAAGAGAATGAAACTCCGACTGATCTGTTTTATTTGGGGTGAGGAAAAAAAAAGGTCTCATAAAATTAGGTCGTGGAAATTTTGGTTAAAAAAGAAATGGGGAAAAAATGGTGAGAGAGAGAGCAAGAGAGAGAGAAAGAGAGCGATAGAATGAGGGGATGTGTGGTGATTAAAATAAAAAAGGATTTTAAAATATTACAAACTCCCATTTGCCTTCACATGAAGAACTCTCTGCATATGTGTGAGAAAAGAGACCCACTTTTGACCTCGAGAATTTCTCGGCCATTCTAGTTGTATCTTTAACTGTGTCTAGTTGCTACTACTGGCTAGGGAGATATTCCCTTGCCACAGGCGGCTATGACCGGTGAATAAAGCCTAAGTCATAAAACCACCTTCTGTCTTTGTCTCTTTCTTTTCGTTCCTTGAATTCCTTCCTTTTCAGTGCGAGCACCAAGTAAGATGGTGTTAAAAGCAGAAGCCAAAGAAAACGCATCAAGAATATCCAGCTATATGTTTTAACCTTTTGCCACCCATAGACGATATGATGATGATGATGATGGATTTTATAGTATTCTAATTCTTACTTGTTCGGCGGCAATTTTTTCTTTGGGCTGAGATCTCTGGGCTGGGTCTCTTCTTATCTCTTGTTTCATAATTAATAATCAAGACTTTGTTTTTATTTTTTAAATTTTTTTAGTCTTTATTACAAAATCCACAGCCTAAAAGGTTCTTGAACTGCGCAGATAAAAAGTCGGCATTTTAGAGTAAGGGACCTCTGAGTCTGTTTACTCTCAGTAGATGCTAAGTAAACCTAATTTCCTTTCATACACTTCCATTGGCGGGTTTCAGAAGGGGTCAAGTAAAGGTTATTACCTGCCAATCATAACTATAACGTCCAACGGTATTTGAATCTTCCAAACTTCAATTCAAAATTTAGCTACACTACTTACATAATTCATAGGCTTCCCATGAATTATGTAACACATAGAGTGCTCAACTACATAAAATGCAGCAGCTCTATTTTCAATATGAAATAATAATTATTAGCAAGGCAATCCTTTCAACACCAAGTTGGAAGGAACATCTTGCCATCTATGATGATTTTATGGCATGTCATCGCCCTGTCGGCTGGAGCGTTAGAATGCACCGACTGCACCTCTGCAGAGGAGTAAGACTCCCCAAAATGGGGTCACCTGTTGGCCGTGGTGGCGACCCGTAATGCTTAAGTCTTGTTAGATGAGCAGTCCATGACATGCAACACTCCACTTAGACCCTTACTTATGCTAGACAGGGGGTCGGATGCGTCCCCCTCTTAACGTAACATCTTATTCAATGAACACATGTGTAATTGGCTGCAATTAATCAGTACCTCGATTAATTCAGTGGATTTAACCCTGAAGATCCTAATGGTAAAACTCGAGTAGGTTTCTATTGTATCCATTTCTTTAATATATATATATATATATATATATATGATAATAATAAAATAAGGCTAATGAGTCAGAGAATATCTACCTAGGTTTCTCCAAATGGATCATCAGGATAATTAATCAGAATTATCCTGATGATTTGTTAGGAGAAACCTAGGTAGATATTCTCTGACTCATTAGCCTTACTTTATTATTATCATATATATATATATATATATATATATATATTTATTAGCTCTACTTTTCGTATTGAGCACTTTACTCGTTTTTACTCGTATGAGTTTGAAGCAAAGCTAAATGAGCTGAACAGAGATATGAGGATAAAAATAATGCTAAATTGGAACATTGTGAAATCAATCATTAAAATAGAAAGTGGAGAAGATAACGAATGAATTTATTTAGGGCAGATGATAAAATTAGAGAAAGATCTTGAAAAGGACGTTAAAAAGACGTACAAAAATAGGCTGAAAAGCATTTTGTAAAAATAGCGACATAAAGATATGAAACATATCAATAGACTTAAAGCCAAACATATACAATCACTTCGGGATAAACGGATGAAGGGCTGGTTTAGATCAATTGGTAGAGTGTCCACCTAGGAATCCCAAGGTTCCTGATTTGGTACCGGCCCTCGTCAACTCAGCGTATAATAGCACTAGGATCTGTGCGGTAAAATGAGGAGGTGGTGGTAAGTGTGGCACTCCAACTCAGATGCTAAAATAATCTCCTTGGTCTAGTGCTAGTGAAAAGGGGATAGGCTCCCTCACAGTATGGTTGATTCTGACATTAGGTTGCCCGGCCTACTTATTATAATGAAGATTGTGTGTCTGTCTGTTACCAAAACTATGTCACTACTTACGTCACAATACCCTCAGGAATTGTGTAAGTTTATCAATTATTTAATACATATAGTCAAAATCATTAATACATAGAATAAATCCTCACCCTTGTAATCTATATATTAATACTTGTGTTTCTTAAAAGTACGACTGTTATCATTTTACAACACCCTCTGCTTAAGAATGAGACCATCCAAATAGTCCAAGATGAAATGCAAACATGCAAATACTGATTATCTGGTGTTGCTTATTTGCAAATTTTTATTTCTTATGAGTGTCTTCACCACAGCTAAATAATGGACCATTCCATTTTTATTATAGAGAAAGAAAGGAAGCAAAAGCACATTCCTCATAGAAAAAGTATAAGAAAAAAAGAAAGAGTAGGGGAAAGATAGAGTGAGGGGGTGAATGTGTGGAAGCAATAATGTTAATCTGTTTCAGTCGAACATAATAAAAAGATGAAAAGAAGGGAAGAAAGAAATAAAAAGAGTTTGGGAGAGTTAAATCAAGATTATTATACTTTTTACACATTGAACTAGGCAATAGCTCTTAACGTATCAAGCATAATAATTAATTTATCATACTGTTATATATCCACAGGTCCTACTAGTTATATTGATATTATATTTTAAAAAATGCAAATTTTAAAATGAGCTAAAGAAATTCAATTCTAAAAATATTATCAATATAAGATTTTAGAATTATATAGAATCTAAAATTTTTCAATATAAGAAAATCATGGGATGCTATAGATTGATTATTGATCTTAGGAAAATCTGGTTGATTGGTTGGTTGTTTAATTTTACGGTATGTCAACCCTTGTTGGGTTATTCTATGCCGAATACGTTTTTGTTTAGTTCATTCTTGTTGGGTATTCAATTTTTTAAAATACTTTTAAAAATTATTTTTTAAAACTCATTTTTTATCTACTTAACCCATTGATAGGACCTTAACAGGTACTATCATTCGGGTCGGAGTGGACCTGGGAGTAATTGCAATCAAAGAGCACTTCACATACCCTAGAGCTCCAGAATTGTAACTTCATCATGAAACACAGTTTAACGTCATACCCAGATCAAGGAAAATCTGATCTCTCTGATAAGATAAAGTGAGATTACTTCCAGGTTGTGGCCTTGTCAGTGCTACTGTATGGCTGCACGAAGCGCTTAGAGAAAAAGATAGATGGGAGCTACACAAGAATATAATTCTAAAATCCAGATCGTCGGTAATTTATGAGGAAGTGTGTCCCGGTATCCTGCCTCAAAAATTGCTACTCGGTGACTATTAAAATAACGACCCAGCCCAGTCTATTCAAAACTATCCATCTTCATATCTATCTATCTCAATTTGTTCATATTTATCTATATTACTTTAAATACTAAGATTTTGTTTATTCAGGTTTGTTTAATGTCTTGTTTTTAGTTTAAAGAAACAAGAATTACGACAAAAAAAGAAGCGACCCCCCCAATACATTTACTTGTCGAAAATATCTATATATCTCCATTTGTTCGTATCTATCTATATTATTTTGTTTGTTTATCTATCAATCTATCCAGTCTATTCCAAACTATATATCCATCTTCATATCTAAACAAGAATTACGACAAATTATGATAAATAAACAAGAATTACGACGAGCTGGGGTTGTTATTTTAATAGTCACCGGGCAGCAATTTATGAGGCAGGAGACCGGGACGCACTTCCTCATAAATTACCGGATTGTCTTTTTTTTTTTTTTTTTAGTAATTTAGACCAAAGATTGGGTGATTTTTTTTTTCAATCTTTTTCATGTAATTAAAACTAAAATTAAAGCTTCAAAGAAGATATTGAAATTAATGAAATACATTTTTTTTTAAATTTAAAAAAATTTTTTTTTCAAAAGAAATTCAATCATCAGTTTTTATTCATTAACAATAGAAATCCAATCCACCGACTTCACTGACACCCCACTTAACACAGACTCTAAAAATAATCTAAAACCAGCTTTAAATACCCCCACCCACAAAAAAATTAATGATTTAAAAAGTTAAAGAGGGAAGGGAATTCTAGATGGGAATAACTCTAATTGAAAAGCGAATATTTTTATTGCATTTAAAACAGATGAAATGGTTACTTAGTGCATTATACCACATTGCGATTCTAGGTGTAATGCCTTTTGCTTCATCATCAATTTTCTTGTCTTTTGGTCTATTTGTCGGAATTTCTCTCTCGTCCATTTTAAGAACTAGAAAATATATGCACCCTCTGGGTGCAAATATTTAATTTTTAATGTAATAAAATATTATATTAAATTAGAAAGGCTAATGAAACTAAATAAGAATGCAGATAAAAAGATTTGAAATAGACGGGGGTATAATCAAAAAGTAGAACAACTGAATCTTACTCTTCTATCACACCCATCTTTCATTGCTAAATTTTCCTAATTTAACTATCTAGTTAAATTGGGAAGTAAAGAATAAAATTACAGTTATTTCTTCTTGTTAATAGTTTTCTTTTAAGATTCATCCTGATATTTTTGCTCATATTCAATAAAATAAAACCAAACAATTAGAAATCAATAATACTAAGCACATATTTATTAAAATCAAATTTTTAATATCAATATGCAAATTAGACTTCCTCTTCACATTGGAAACTGCTATTTTGTTGTATATATAAATACAATTGCATGTTATTAGTATGTAGATATGGTCAATATATCTAACTACCATCCCCCAGGCAACACCTGCCCCCTCAATTTAAAGAGGCAGGGCTAGGTTTATTGCCAGTGCCTTGAGGGGGAATGCTGATGGGATCAACGCATTTTTTGCACCCTGCCACCTATGAGCTTCAGTTTGTGGGTGGTCCCACATCAATAGGGCCTTGTGCCTAACCCGTACACATAGGGTATGTGGTAAATATCCTAGTATGTAGATATGGTCAACAGTATTAATAATGTAAAACAATTATATTAATAATTGAGGTTTAAATAAAAAAATAAAATCCTGGAGAATTTGAGGTAAATAAATAAGGGAACAGTGACTTGAGTAGTTATATGCAGGTTGTTCGTGAGAAATTTGAGTTTCATAAGGAAAAAGAAAAAGTGCTTGCTAACTACAAAATTTAATGTATTGTAAAGAAATTCAACAGGCACGGAAATTACACTAATGTCGACAAGTTTCACTCATAATAACCGCCATTAGCATCTATCACAGCTTCAATCCTGCTCCGGAACCTGGAACAAGCTGATGTTACAGATTTCCTGGGAAGGGTCTCAAAAACTACCTTAATTCTGTCGATTAACTGGGCTTTTGTAGTACTGGCATGGTGATTGGTGTCTTTCTCAACAGCACCACATACATAATAATCTATGGGGTTAAGATCTGGGGAGTTCGGAGGCCAAACATTGGGAATTGTGTAATTGTATTTTCTTGTGAGAAGAATGCTTGTCCTTTTCTTTTGGCTGCTTGTAGGTAGTGCTGTCTTGTCTAGCAGTCCTCCACCAAGTTCAGTTCTCACCATCTTTTTTAAGGGGTAAGGAGAAAATTTCAAATCCATGGTATATCAAAACGTCTCATCAAGGGACTCTGTAGAAGGTCATAAAGACACTGACTGAAAGTAGTTGTGAACTTCTGTATATATAGAGAGGTGTGTGTATAGGTGAGAGAATACTGTCTCTGACCCTTCCTGTTCTTTAAAGTTTGGCCCCTCAAATTAAATCTCCAGATAGCAACCACAGCACAGGACTTGCTACCTTTTACTTGAAGCCACCTGCACTCACAAGCATGAAAGGCTTGTAATGCTATTGTCTGCCTGAAACCAGCAAGACTATCATATATCAAAGAAAATGGGATGGGAGTATGGATTTGTTTATTCTTGCATATTCTTATCATATGTCAGGGAAAAAGAGAAAAGATATAGATAGAGTGATAGATAAATAAGTAGATTGATTTTTATTTGACTTTCCTTCATGGATATCTTTTATTTTACTTATTTTACTTATATTTTAATTTGCCGTGTATACATACATTTGTATCTTGATTTACGAGTGCCCCAACTTATGAGTTTTCTGTTCATTTTTTGCTTTGTGTTGTAAGCTAATATTTGAGGCATATGTTTATTTCAATAAGTTCACTAAAAACATTTCTTATTATCTAGTGAAATAGATCCCTAATTAGGACTGAGCCTGACAAGTTCAAATGTTGCCGCCTAACCACGCAGTTACTAAGTCCCCAAAGAAACCACTATAACAGATTAAATAGTTACTGCCACTACTGCCAGGAAGAGTCCATTAAGCTGAGGAGGTGTTTGACTGTTCCACTGTCCAATAGATAACAATCTGTAACAGTCATTTCCAGACTGCAGGTTCAATCCTGACTAAGGGTGAGAGTAACACAGAATAACAATTAACAGAGCCTATTCTAGTAGTGACCTCCCCAAGTGGAGTTTAACAGGTTTGAATTCAGAGTTTTCCTTTCTCCTAGACTGGTTGCCTAACCAAGGTTAAAGAGCTGAGTCTGTCCTACTATTTACTCATAGCTGGAGGGAGAGTAGTTGGATTCATACCTTTCCAAGGGCAATAGCACTATGCGAACTGTAGCTTTGTTCAGTATTTGAACTCTGGTCGACGAGTCCATTTCCTATAACCCTAAGCATTACACCATGCACCTCCAAATTAAGTTTAAGTTTCCAGACATATTAAGCCAAAGGAATAATATTATTTATAAAAAGATAAACATTAAAACACCACATAATGTATTACATTCTATTTTTTCATGTTGTTATACAATGCTATTTTTCTTATTTTTAAAAAAGTGTAAATAAATAGGGTATTTTGGGGGAAGGGACTGGAATGGATTAATGGTATTTCAATGGGGAAAATTGATTTGATATACAAGGAAATTTAAACGTGTAAGTCAAGATACCACTGTTTATATATATTTTATATATATGTATATTTTTGAAAAAAGAAACTGCAAGCAGAAAAAATAATTTTCTTCCAATATGTATGTATGTATATATATATATATGTAAAAATGGAATTGGAATTGAATCTGACAATATGAGGAAGAATGAATAAAGAAAAGAAAGTACAGAAAGTACAAAATTCATCTTTTATTATCCATTCTGTACTTTCTTTTCTTTATTCATTCTTCCTCATATATATATATATATATATATATATATATATATATATATATATATATTATATATATATATTTTTGAAAAAATAATGCTGCTTACAGAAAAAAGAACTTCTTTTTCTCTAATATTTTCTCATTCCTGGTTTGATTTTGAAAAGATTTCCATCACTGTTTAGACAACACTTTTTCTAATCCTTAACGTCCTGATGAAGGTTTAAAAAAAGAACCGAAACGTTTTATCATCAACTTCACCAACTATAATAAATTCCTCTTTTTGGAATATTTTGTTTTTTCTATTTTCTATATACCATCAGATTTATTTCCATATTTTTCCAGCCATACATGCTTATTATTTTACATATGTTTTTTTCCTTTATTATATTTGATGCTTATTATTTTACTTTATTATATTTTAATATATACCATCCATAAATTAGATCTAATAGACAGAACAAAGGAATTTGAAAAGAAAAGTGATACCATGTTATTAAGCATTTTATACATAAAGATTCAATCACTGACAAAATGATATATGAAGCTATCAGGTATGTAATTTTCTGTCTTGCAATCTATTTAAGCAAATGAATATTTTTGTATGAATTTCTGAGTAGTGAACAACTTTAATGAATATGATCACTGGGAGTGTGGTGGAACATCCCTTTAGTGCCATAACTCCCCGGTCCAGTCTGTGTGGTAGTATTATCTGTGTCAAACTGATCTGTTTAAAAATTTGTAACTCCCCACCAGGGAGGTCCAGTGAGCTTTGGCTACTGGATCAGATTTAGTAAAATAATAGCGTTGATCCTAGGGGGCTATACCCCAGGCAATACTTGCCCCCTTGACTTAAAGGGGCAGGGCTGGGTTTATTGCCCAGTGCCTGAGACACCCTCCTTGAGGGGGAATGCCGATGGGATCAACACAATTTTCCACCTGCCACCTATGAGTCTCGGCTTGTGGGTGGTCCTACGTTAATAGGGCCTTGTGTCTAACCCGTACAAGTGGGGTACGAGGTAAATAATCTGATCTGTTTAAAAATTATTCTTATTCGATTGAATTGTGTGCAGAAAGAAACTTAAACAACTACACAAAATTTCTCTGAATTTTTTTAGATGAGGCTTGATAATTTGTGTTAGGTTATTTCCTATAACTCCAACATAAACAAAGGGGAACCACTCTTGACTGATAAATTATTTATTTATTTATTGATCTACTAGGAAAAAAGAAACGGGGTTAGGGTTTAGGGTTAGTTTAATGGGAAAATAAATAAATAATTTATCAGTCAAGAGTGATTCCTCTTTGTTTATGTTGGAGTTATAGGAAATAACCTTGTATTATTTGGATTATTCGGACTATTGTCCTCATTTTTATTGTTATCTGTACAACGTTTTGGCTGATGGACAATTGGACACATAGCGTATGTGTTGGGTTAAGACAATTCTAAGAGACAGATATCTCTAGGCTGCAGGTTCAATCCTGGTCAAGGGCAACAGTAACATAGAATGATAATTAACACAGATTAACACATGTACCCCAGCTATGGTTAACGGAATGAGAACAGGATACTTCATGGATTGAATAGAGGGGTGGGTTCAAAGTTCTATGATGGCTCCCGATTACGACAAAAAGGTTCCTGAGTTCCAAAAGAAGGTTCCTGAATTTAAGAAGGCTCCCGAGTTTGACAAGAAATACCTGAAGAAGGCCAAAGGGCACATCAGCCGAAACATTGTACAGATAAGTATGGTATGAGACACCTTTTATTGTGGAATATGTTGTTCTGTTATCAGTTAACACCATAGGATGTTAAAAAGCAAGTCTTTGCACCAACACAAATTTAGTGCTAGTAGTATTTTTTATTCACATGCTCAGTCTGTGCATTGTTTTTTGTCTTATAAATTTTATGAAAGCACGCAAAAAGATTGTTTTCTCATTTGAAAAAATATCTAAAGTTGATTTTTACAAACCAAATTTAAATATTTGAATTCTATTTTGAAAAAAAAAAAATTTAGTTGCATATTATAAGAATTTAAAAAAGTGAAAAAATTATCAGATTTTATCAATGAGATGTAATATTTTGGAATTTCTAAATTCCCACACACACACACAAAAAAAAAGTTCTTTTCTAAAAAATTCACCTGGAAATGAATTACTATTCATTTGTGAGGAAGTGGGCACTAAACATTTTTTGTTCATAATTTCCATTTAATTCAAACTTTGTGCAAAATTAAGACCAAAAAAAGGTGCAATAGTCCAAATAATTCAAATAAAACTACACAAAAAACATAAATAGGAACATACAATGATTGAGATTCCCTAACCTTTAGGCATAAAATAACCCTTGTTAAAATCAATCGATCATTCAATAGATATGACTACTAATATTTTGCAACTAACTTTACTCTTTATTTTGTGTGCAGAAAAAACTTAGATATGTTAATGCATGTTCAGCAATATATTGACTACTGCTATATTCCATGTGCTGAGGAGTGTAAGATGCAGTAATAATCCTGTGTAATATGATTCTGATATATTTAGTTTGGTTTACAATGGGCCGGGTTAGCTCAGTCGGTAGAGCGTTCGGCTAGAAGCCACAAGGTTCCTAGGTCGATACCGGCCCTCGCCAACTCAGCATATGAGTAGCACAGGGAATAATAATAATAATAATAATAATGATAATAATGATAATGAATAAATGTATATATTTTTTGTATATATCTATTTGTATGGAAACAAGTCTGCTACCATATTGGGTATAATATCGCTCTATCCCAGATATTGAGCACACTCCTAATAATACTGTATGTTGGCTTACTACTGTCTCTTCAAGTGTGATAGTGTTAACCATACTCATTGGTACAAGGTGTGTCATAAAAGTATCAAGATTGAAGCTGTTTTTACCAAGATGGAAATGAACAATGAATAGAATGTTAATTTTTTCAGAATGCAAGGTGTGTCAAAAAGTTCACAAAATCTCGATACATTTTTTACACATCTTGGGTGTATATATATATATATATATATATATATATATATATATATGTGTGTGTGTGTGTGTGTGTGTGTGTATATACATATGTATGTGTGTGTAACCATATAAGAAATTGTAAAAACAACAAAATGTTCAGATAGATGATATTTATTGTAGGAGACATTATAATGTTTTGGTTTGTTTAGCCAACCATCATCAGAGCATTCATTTATACAGAAAGTTAAAAAAAAAAAACTGTGGTTTGGAAATTTTGTTTTTCCAAGTGTTGCAGCTTCTGAATATTAATTAATTATGAAAAAGAGACTGAACTTAGTGCCATGTAGATGTTAGCGTTCTATTTCAAATTGTGTAATTCAATTTGTTTGAAACTATTTTGAAAAATTTTCGCTCATGGCATTACCATAGTTGACTTTTGTTATTTGTGTAGTGTTCAAAATTTATTTCATTTTAAATTATAAGTATCAAGCAAAACGTATTAAAAAAACAATAATAATCAACATAAGATAACTTGTAACCTTTTAAAACTAGTTTAAGTTAAGTGACTTGAAAAAATAGGACTCTGTTTTATAGTGTCATTGTTAGAAATAATGCCAGATTCAACAATTTTTCTGAATTTTTTTGTTGTGTAGATTAACTAACATTAACATTAACTCTTTGAAATTAAAATTAAAAAGGTTATTAGTTTCCAGAATGGGTTTGCTAATTCATTATTGAAACATCATATATATATATATATATATATATATATATATATGAGGATTGGGTAAATCCGACAAAATGTGGTTGAAACTATAGGAAAAATGTGGACAAAATATCATTTGAATTTAGTTGTTGTGTTGTTTTATCCACGTTTTTTCCACTATTTTCAACCACACACACACACACTATATATATATATATATGTATATATGTAAAAATGGAAATTGGAAATGAATCCGACAATATGAGGAAGAATGAATAAAGAAAAGAAAGAATAGAATGGATAATAAAAGAAGAATTTAATCAATATCACTTACACATGTGTTTTGGTCAGTTCATCTGTGTGAAAATATTTCACCTCCATCAGAGTGAAATTTTATTCAAAATAAGATTTCACTCTGATGAAGGTTGAATCTTCTCTGTGAAATTTCACTCTGATGAAGGTTGAATCTTCTCGTGTGCAAAATATTTTCTCACAGATGAACTGACCAAAACACATGTGTAAGTGATATTGATTAAATTCTTCTTTTATTATCCATTCTATTCTTTCTTTTCTTTATTCATTATTCCTCACACACACGTATATATACATATATATATATATATATATATATATATATATATATATATATATTAGCACTGATGAAAATTAACTAGTGCCTTTATCTTGGTTGTTATCGTCAGAATGTTTCAACCATTGTATTTCCCAAATTGTTTCAGGTGTCTGCTATTGTTAATAACTTTCTTAGGATTTTGAACCTCGCTGTTTATTAAATCCACAAGGATTGATTGTCCTCATTCAACTGTCCATCCTTGAAGATATCACATTTCTGATAATTCATCCTTATCAATTTCTCTCTTTTGATATCATTTGCTTGGCTCTTTCACAAAACTGAAGTAGATGTTATTTTTCATTATCAAACCCAAGAAATCAATCAACAGGTCAATGGACAATGCCAGTGCTTTCCAAAGTGGGAAGTACAGCCCCCTCCCTGGGGGTGGGAGAAAATATCTAAGTGGTGGGGAGTGAGGGCGAAAGGGGTGGTGGGAGAGACAGGTGCCATTAGGAGCAGTTAAAATGTATGTTGTAAATTCTAAGGTAAAAGAACATGCATAATTATAAGGACCTAAATAAGGACCTTAGCCAATAAAAGAAATACTTATAACACAATATTTTTACGAATTTTTATCTTTAACTTTTTATGCTAATTGTGTCCTTGATGAGTCTTGGGCTCCAAACCACATTAGCAAACTCCAAATGAGGTCTTACCAATGCAGTGAACAAATTTTTCAGCATTTCTTCATTCATGTACTCATATGACCTCTATATTAATCCTAATATATATATTTACCAACCCCTCCGCATGAGCAGGATGCGACACAAGGTCAATTTCTTAAGCGGAGTTTAACAGGTTTGAATTCAGAGTTTTCCTTCTCCTAGACTGGTTACCTAGCCATGGTTAAAGAGTCCAGTCTGCCCTGCTATTTACCCATAGCTGGAGGGAGAATTGGATTCAAACCTTTCCCAAGGGCATTAGCGCCATGTGAAATTCCAACAGCTTCGTCCAGGAATGGAACACGCGTTGATGAGTCCATTTCCTACCACTATAACCATTAGACCACGTGCCTCCAATTCCTAATATCTTATTTGCTTTATTTACTTGTATTCCTATGTGCTTGGAAAATTTTAATTCAGGGTCCACATTCACACCAAGGTCTCTTTCTAACTCAGTATCCCTTAGTATTTCTCTTTCATTAGAGAGATTTTTTCTCATAGAGTATTTGTGTTTAGGGTTATTTCTTCCTATGTGAAGTACCTTGCATTTAGCTGTGTTGAATCTCATTTGCCAACTATCAGACCAATCTAATGATTGTGGGCTTTATTAATATTTTGGCTTTTTAAAACCCTCAGAGTGGTAGTATCTGTTAGAGATCAATCTAAGTTTCTTATAGGTCTGTTTAAGATTATATTTAAAATGACTGAGATGCATTTATACATTGTCAAATTCAACCTTGTAGAAGAACAGTAGTATTACTATTTAACACATAACTGGGATAGATATTATCAAGTTCACACAATATGAATAAGACCCGTCAAATATAGTTAGCCAAATTTATCCCTTTCTCAAAACTAATTGGTCAAACACAAGTATTCGATGTATGACATGATTATTTGTGTATAATGCGTACTCATGTATAATGCATAACCCTAACTTTGTGCATGATACTTTCTTGTGTATAACAATCCCAAGATGTACTCATGTCTATCGCACGCCCCTAACTTTGTGTATAACATGTACTCATTGCGTGGGTAGGTTAGAGTAACCTCCCTTTGTTGATAGTTAACTTAGAGTGACTGTTCGTGGTGTTAGGCAAATATTAGTGGCAGGCCGTCGGTAAGTCTCTACTTAATGACTGGTGGGCACTGCCATTTGTATTCTGGACTTCGTACATCATATGAGACGGTTACACTTCTTACACTCATATATAATACACATCACTAAATTTGTGCATAACGTATTCCTAATACACGTCTAACTTTGTGCATAACACGTACCCATGTATAACACAATCCTAACTGTGTATAACATATACTCATGTATAACACACACCATAACTTTATGTATAACACACATATTTATAACTCTGGACTATGACATACATTGAATCTTAAAATATGACATCTGAAACTAGATATAGAGTGTTTACATATTTAAAATGATTTTGAGCTTTATTAATACATTGGGTTTTTAAATATTGATATTGCAATGCGAATGGATTTAAAAGAACTTATGGTACATAAAGTTTTGTTTATGCAGCAAACGAAATAAAAATCAATGTCTCCCTTGTGAACTTAGTACAGTCTATACATCAATATATTCCTTAATCATACTTCCCTTCTGTACTACCGATAGATTTTAGAAACAATTTTTTTTTCTTCTTCTAAACCAAAAATATGAACATGTTGCAGTGCGGAATTCTTCCATATATTTATGCTATTTTTGTTTTGGGTTACAGAATTTTGTACACTTTAAACGTAAAAGTCATTGGGTGGCCTAAAGTCGGTATCAGCCAGACAGCGAGGGAGTCTAGCCCCTTTTCAATAGTGCTAAACCAAGGAGATTGTTTTTTAGCATCTGAGAGGAGCATCACACCTACCATCAGCTCCTCATTTTACTGCACAGATCCCTGTCCTATTCATACACTGAGTTGGCAAGGACCGATATTGAACCAGCAAACTTGAGGTTCCCAACCGGACACTCTATCGACTGAGCTAAACTGGATAATACTAAATAATATCCATTTTGATTGCACAAATTTTGATTGGAAATGATAAAGTTTTTGGTTCAGAAGAATATTAACGAAAAAAAAAAAAACTTTTCAAGGAGCCATTATTTATATATTTTGGTATAGCTCAATCGGTAGAGCGTCCGTCTAGGAACCACAAGGTTCCCAGTTTGATACCTGCCCTCACCAACTCAGCATATGAATAGCATAGGGATCTATGCGGTAAAGTGAGGAGCTGATGGTAAGTGTCATGCTAGATAGACTCCCTCGCTGTCAGGCTGATACCGACTTTAGGCCACCCTGACGACTTTATATATCGTATAAGATTACTAGAACTGAAGTTGTTGCTAGTGGCTGTTCATTTGTTCTTTTTTTCTTTACACTTGCATTGTGATAGCCTTCAAAACCAACCAGCAAACCAATATAAACACAATGCTTCAAGCAAATCATAAAACCCTTCCGTGATAAGCTAAAGAGACGATTCTTCCAGGTTGTGTCGGTACTGCTGTATGGCTGTACCACCTGGACCCTAATGAAGCACCTTGAGAATAAGCTAGATGGGAGCTGCACAAGAATGCTGCGAGTGGTCCAGAATAAGTCGAGAAAGCAGCACTCCACAAATAAGCAACTGTATGGCCACCTTCCCCCTATTTCACAAACCAAATGAGTAAGACAAGCTAGGCATGCAGGACACTGCTGGAGAAGCAAGGATGAGCTCATAATGCGACGTACTACTGTGGAAGCCAGCACATGGGCACGCTAATATGGGCCGCCCAGCCACAACCTACATTGATCAACTATGTAAGGATGCTGGCTGCTGCGCGGAGGAGCTCCTAGAGTCGATGAATGATAGGGAAGGTTAGCGAGAGATCATCATGGATATCCGTGCAAACTGTGCGTCATGATGATGATGATGATATACACAAAACACACACACACAAATACATTCATATTATATGTATCTTAGGTTCAAATATCTATGGTAATTTTTAGTGTATTCAGTGGTCAGCATTTAGTACTATTGATATACAATGCTACTGAAAAGCAAACTTAATTACAACACGCATCTATGACAACCAGAGAAAAACATTCTAGACAAATACAGGTTACCAACTCGGCATATCATTTTCCGGATATAATCTTGAAACACTTTTGTGGAACAAATTGAGTCTTATATACTTATATATATATATATATATATATATATAAAATATCCTAACTCGATTGCAACTGTCCAGTTTCCTATTACCGCTTTTTGCTTTCCATGAATTTGATATTTTTTTCCTTATCTTCATTGGTTTTATATTGTCAGACTTGATTTATAGTTTCAGCTGATGAATTTACAATAAATAACACTTTATGCATTTTACTTTTTGTGTCCGTCTCGAGACAGACCAGAGCAACAATCAAAGAAGGAAATGGTTCTCCTAAACAGATCAACAAAAAAAGCTAATAATATTCCAAAAGAAAAACTTGGCCATTCCATTTCTTCATATCACATCAATTACATTTGACCATTGACTTTCATCTCTTCCTCCCCCCCCCATTCCATCTGCTATACACGGAAACTAAGTTCAAGCATGCCCAGTAGCCTGGCAGTAATTCACAAAGTAGAAAAGAAAAACAACTAATGGTTCAATTTGAAGAATAAAAAAAAGAAAAAGAAAAGAAAATGGATAGTGAACATGTTCTAAGAGTTGTTCAAAATGATCAATGTTAATCATGTTGTTACTGTTTTGGTTGCTGATTACGGCATATCAACCTCAGTGGGTCATTTAATGCCGATAAAGTTTTAAAATAAATGTATTCTTAATGGATACACAATTTTTTCAATAAACACATTTTTCTATTTTACCCATAGATGAGACCCTAACAGGTACTACCACTCCAGGTCAGAGTGGATCAGGGTGCAATGGTGATGATGGGGTGCTCCACATTCCCCAAACCTCCAGAACTGGAACCTCACCATCAGATAGAGTTTAATGCATTCCCAGGACATGAAGACTCTCAGCCAACCCCTTCTAGCACCCATATGATAAAAAGGGTTGGGGCTTGCCACCAGGTCAATAAGGTTGGGGCAATCATATAGGTGCTAGGGCTTGACATTTAGTAGATATGAATCTGCGATATTTGCTTGCTAATCATTATACCACAATGGAGCACCCATATATTTGAGAAAGTTATGAATCCAACTATTTTCCCTCCAGTTATGGATAAATAGTTGGGTGGAAAGTGTGTTCTATTCTTGGTATGACAATCAATTTGGCGGATCAAGTTTTCAGCCTTCTTCAGGCATATAATTGAAGGTTTTTTTGGGTTTTTTTTTCAATTATCCGTCTGACAATAAAACCCATTTATATTTAATGCTGAATGTAAGAATTTGATGAAAATTGTTGACTGTGTTTCTCGGTTTTATAATAGATCATTTATAAGTCAGTATATGTTTTACCCACTAGTTTCACTCATAAAATATCAATTGATCTGAATTTCATTTAAATGTACATGGAATTAAATTATCCTGATATATTTCAGTAACATTACATCTCTAACCCTCTTTAACTCACTGATATAATCATATCAAGAGTCCCAGTGGCTTAATGGCTAATGTGTTGGACTGCGATATTGTAGTAAGTGATTTTGTTCTATTAAGTTTTCTTTTGGAAAAATCCCCTAAGGAAAATTAAAACCCTATTATACCTCGACTATAGGTTAAATAGTACCATTAATGTCAAGGATGGTCTTGTTATTAAATAAGGCATGATGATTGATATGCCATTAAACAAATAAAACAAACCACACCAATGAATTGTTGTTAATGAGTTCTTAAATAAAACAACATGTTAATGGTCAATAAATGCCAACCGTTTTCTGTTTATTTAAAAATAAAAGGCCTGTGTTATTTTCAGGGAAACACGGTACTGACACAATATAGTGGACCTGGGAGTAATGGCTATGAAACGGCCCTCTTCGACAGGCAGAATCGAAATTAGAAAGACAGTCTAATACCTTATTTAAAGTTAACCATATTAAACCCTAACATGTATCACAACCCGGGCCAGAGTAGACCTGGTAGTAATGGCTATGAAACGGCACTCCTCGACAGATAAAACTGTAATTGGTAAGACAGTCTGATTCTTTTTTTAAAGTTAACCCCATTGGACCGTAACATGTATGACAATCCCAGGTCAGAGTGGACCTGGGAGTAATGGCAGTGAAACTATAGATATACTATATATATATATATAGTATAAATATAAGTACATGTAATATATAGTATATATATATATAGTATATATAAGTATAGTATATATATATATAGTATATATATATATATATATATATATATATATATATATATATATATATATATATATATATATATATTATAAAGAAGCCCTCTATTTTGTTTGCTTTTTTTTCTTTGTTTAATGGCATATCATCCTTTGTGGGTTATTTAAAGCTAAAGCCATCCATGTAGAAGAACAGTAGTGGTATTATTTAACCCATGAAGATGAAGCGGGTGATACCTGTAGGTATTCAAATAAAAAATAACAAACTCGCATGAGCCTTCACTGGGAGAACCCTCCGCATATGTGCAGGAAAAAGGACCCACTTCTGACCCCAAAATCTCTTGGCCATTCAAGTTTAAATCTTAACTGTGTCTAGTCACTACTACTGGCCAGGGAGGTGGCCATGACCGGTGAATAAAGCCTAAATCATAAGACCACTTTCTGTCTTTGCCTCTTTCCTTTTCTTTCCTTGAATTCTTTCCTTTTCACTGCAACCACCAAAATAGATGGGGTAAAAAAAAAAACAAACCCTAGAAGTACACACAAGAATAACAAGTTACCTTTTTTAAACCTAAAACATTAAACCTCTTGCCACCCCATATACCTTTCCCAAGGGCATTAGTCCAAAAGTGAACGTACATGTTTATTTGACCTTCCTCTTTGTTAACCTTTTATTTTTAGGCACCATAACTCACAGTGGTGAATTCTTCTTCTTCTTTGAATCTTGCCTATTAGCGCTGCTGAGGAATTCTCTTTCAGGCAAGTGGCAGGCTAGCAAAAACCTCTTCATTTGATAGATTATATAAAGCCGATAACAAAATAAAAATTGTATTGATCTTTTAATAATTCTTTAAACAGGAAAATTGAATATTACATGCTGTTCAATCCTATCAAAATAAATTGCATTTTATCTTCTGAAATTTTTATTCTAAATTCCACACCTGTTCTCTTTGCAATTGATCAATAAATAACAGGTTTTAATGTTAAAATATTCAATACCACACACAAGCACACATATATATATATACATAAATATATTTACCAACCCCCTCCCCACAAGTAGGATGTGACCAAAGGTCAATTTCTTAAGTGGATTTTAACAGGTTTGAATTCAGAGTTTTCCTTCTCCTAGACTGGTTACCTGCTCAAAGTTAAAGATCCACATCTTCCCTACTATTTACCCATAGCTGAAGGGAGGGTAGATGGATGCATACATTTCCCAAGGTTAAAACGTTCTCATCCAGGATTTGAATTTGGGCAGACAAGTCCATTTCCTACAATTCTAACAATTACCCCATGCACTACCAACCTACATATATAATATATATATATATATATATATATATAATATATGAGGCGCCTGAGCTAGTTGTTAGAGTCGTGGAAAATGAGCTCGTCGATTCGAGTTCAATTCCTAGACAAAGCTGTTGGCATTTCACATAGTGCTAATACCCTTGGGAAAGGTATGAATCCATATATTCTCCCTCCAGCTATGGGTTAAATAGTAGGGCAGACTGGGCCCTTCAGCCTTGGGTAGTTAACCAGTCTAGGAGAGGGATAACTGAATTCAAAATTCCCTCCAGCTATGGGTTAAATAGTAGGGCAGACTGGGCCCTTCAGCCTTGGGTATGTAACCAGTCTAGGAGAGAGATAACTCTGAATTAAAAATTCCCTCCAGCTATAGGTTAAATAGTAGGGCAGACTGGACCCTTCAACCTTGGGTAGGTAACCAGTCTAGGAGAGGGATAACTCTGAATTCAAAATTCCTGAGGTCGGTCATTGATTGGGTTTGTGGCAATCCTTGATGCACCAATTCTTTCCTATCGACTGTGCCAAAAAGTGTGGATGGTCCAACACAAGCCTTCACCACTATAAACAAATCACTGTGTGGGTTGTTCACTGTGTGTGTGAACCTCATGCATCAAAAATCGACGAGAGAGTCCATAAAAATATATATATATATATATATATATATGAGAAAATAGTGAAAGGAGGAGAAGGAGGAAGAAGAAGAAATTTGGATTATCATTTACCTATATTTACTTTCATCCCTTTCTTAGATAAACCTCCTCCACCCGAACTGGAATAATAGTATAAGAACTCATGTCCAGCGTACTGCAACCGATGTGATTACCATGCAGGTATATCACATATGAAATTTAAGTCAAGGGCAGTATTTAACATTGTTCACTTTCTATGATAGAGAAAATTGCATTTCTGTTAAAATCTTGGCCATCTGAGTAGAAATGCTCTTCTACAAGTATTAGTTTGTTGTTATCCATAGATTTGATAATGTATTTGTAATTCTTCTAATCTTAAGTAAAATGGCCATTCTGACTTTCCAATTAATTACTTTTTAGCAGCAACATGTGCAATCCTGTAAATAAATTACATTTTTGCACCTGTAATTAGATTCGTGATAAATTTTAAAAGTTTTTAGTAGTGAAGCTACTGAATAAGCTGATTGATTAGAGGAGTTTACAGTATCTATCTATCTCTCTCTCTCTCTCTCTCTCTCTATATATATATATATATATATATATATATATATATATCTATATATATATATATATATCATTATTTGCTCCATATATCTCTCTATATATATATTTGCTGCATATTATTGTATATATATATATATATATATATATATATATATATATATGATAAAAATGGTTTTGCCTATACATTTAACTAATGTTGATAAATAAAAGATGTGTTGAAAAGATATGAAATTATAAATCATTGGAAATAAAGCTTGAGGAAAAAAATAGATAAAGGATTTGCTATATTTTGGGAATCCTATCCACTTCATATAAATGAAATTCATATACATATATATATATATATATATATTATATTTTTGCTTGAAGGCAATTACAATGCATGTATCGCATAAAATTCGATACTTTTTTTTTTAGAAAATGGACTTGACAAGTGTAATCCTGGCAAAGGATCGCTCAGTGTGTAGAACATCGTACTGACTGTTTTGACTTTATTAAGTCTCATCAGCAATGTATACTAATGACTTCCCTCTGACAGAAATTGAAACCAGGACCTCAGCAGGCATAGTCAAAGACCATATTGCCTCGGCCACTGTACACAGCGAACAATCCTTGCGAAATTAACTTTGTCAATGACACTTACACGCCTCTACCATAATACACACACACACACAAATACACATATATATATGGTCGAGAGTAGAGGAAAATGTGGATATAACAACACAAATGACTATATTAAATTGATATTTCACCACATTATTGGTTGAAACTTACTGAAAATTTATTTATTTAAGTGCTTGTACATTCTGCTTTTATAGTGACTAGGTAAAAGGGTGGAGGGGGGAAACTAAACTGTCATTAAACTTACAGTAAAAAAGCCTTTAGGAGACAAACGTTGATTCGCTCAGCTTTAGTATGATAATAGATATATAAACTTGATAAAAGACCAAATCATATGCACTTTCAGAAAATAATCTGTTGATACTCTTAAAATGGCCAAAAGAAAAAATCAGAAAAAGTCAGAATTATCCTGATGATCCATTAGGAGAAACCTAGGTAGATATTTTCTGACTCATTAGGCTTTCTTTATTATATATATATATAGTATGAACAAAAAATAATAAGACAAACAGGAATATTTTTATATATATATGTTATTTATACTCAACTAGTTTCGACCTTAGGTCATCATCAGGAGAAAATTGAAGGGGGCCGATGGCACCTAAATAAACAAACACTGACCGCCACACATCAAACAATCCACTTTTGACCCAATTACAAATCTAAAAGTCATGCGCACAGTACCGAGATACATACACACACTCACATTCACACACATATATGTATGCACACACATACATTTATGGGCATATACACAACTCCCAAGAACCCTCCCTCACATATATAAGAGCATTCAAAAAAATAATCCACCTCAAAGAGGCTTTTCACGGAACAGATGGACTTGCTATTACTAACACACACTCTCTCTCTCTCTCTCTCTCTCTCTCTCTCTCTATATATATATATATATATATATATATATATATATATATATATATATAATAACTTTACCTTACCTCATATATATATATATATATATATATATATATGTGAAGAAAGGAAGTGAATCCAACGGTATGTAGTATATTAGGAAAAAATGAAAAAACACAGGTTTAAATGGGTTAAGTGGTAAGTTTATTGGTCGCTGCTGCAGTGTTTCGATCTATTAATTAGATCATCTTCAGGGCATTTGTTGGTATATGGAAGGTGATAATAAATTATTTATCGCAGAATAACGAGAAAAGCAAGTGGTAGTTATTGTTATTCAGTCTGTTTAAAAAATTTTTGAGGTTTGAAAATCTGAAGATGATCCAATTAAAAGATCGAAACACTGCAGCGTCGGCCAATAAACTCACCACTTAACCTATTTAAACCTGTGTTTTTTCATTTTTTCCTAATATACTACATATATATATATATATATATATATATATAAACTTGAGAATTTTAGTAATATATAAATTAGTAATATTCAACCTTCATTATGATTATTGTATTCTTTAGCTATAACATTATATTGAACTTTAACACTAATCCCAACATAAATATCAAGCCAAAATCAAATTGTGAAAAATGACTAAATCTGAGCTGACATTAAGTGCAGAATTACTATAGGTTCACTAAAAGCTACTTCAGACTATTCTCCCCATCACTCTCTGTCTCCCCCCAACCCCCAAAAAAAAAAAAAACAAAAACTAAATAAACAGCAGTCTTTTTGCTTCTGAAAACTAATCGATACAGGATTCAGATCCAATGAAACAATATTATTTTCACACGTTTTTTTTTTCTCCATTGGTCAGTATAACTGTAATTTGCTATTTGGCAAATTATTTGCAAGTTGATTAAATGAAAATTTTCTTGAGGTTGTGTTGTCCTCTCTGAAATCTCCTGGCAACGAAGTCAATTAAGTCAACCAGTGAGAAAATTCAGATTGGCTGAGGCGAATAAAATTCAATATTCATGTAGCTGAATTTGGAAGCAGAAAAAAAAAGAAAAAGAAAAGAAAATGTTCTGGGTTGAATAAAAGCAGATTGATTCAGCACCTGCTAACATAAATTGTGTGTTAAACAGTTCAATAAAAGGTTAAAAAAAAGAAAAGAAAAAAAAAGAAAAAAAAAGAAAAAGCTATAAGTTTTATTTTTCAAAAAGAGGCCAACCATTAAGTGTTTGTCTAATCACCGACAGGACATGATAATTCCATACTCAGTATTATTTGTATTATTCGGACTATTGTCCTCATCTTCATTGTTATTTGCACAAATAATACTAATTATCAAGCCGAGAAATTCAGAGAAATCCCATACTTGTTATGAGACTGTAGGATAATGATTTATATTCCTAGACTTCATACTAATAATATGTCAATATAGTATAGTCAATGGTCAATATAGGTCCTGGCTGGGCAGCCCACACTAGCACGCCCATGTGTTGGCTTCCACAGGAGTATGTCGCTTATGAGCTTGTCTTTGCCTCACCAGCAGTGTCCCACATGCCTAGTTCGTCTTACTTGTATGGTTTGGGAGATGGGGGGCAAGTGGCCATACAGCTGCCTCCTTGTGGGGTGCTGTTTCCACGACTTGTTTAAGACTGCATGCAGAATTCTTGTGCATGTCCCATTTAGCTTATTTTCAAGGCGCTTCGTTAGGGTCCAGGTGGTGCATCCATACAGCAATAATGATATAATCACAGCCTGGAAGAATTGTCCTTTAGCTTGTCAGCAAGATCGGATTTCCATATGACTGATATATATATATATATATATATATAAGGTGTGCGAGATTACAGTAATCTATTTTATCTTACGGTTGCGTTCCCGTAAATGGTTTTGTAGACATATTTCATATCAGATTCATAATTTTCGATATTTTTTTATTTCTCACAAGAAGGACAATATGATATCTATGTTAACATTTTTCAAACAAATCTTTCATATTACTTGCAAAATGCATGTATCTATTTTTTTTCTGCCATCATCTTTGAGCAAAATACAAGGGCAGACTATAATGGAGGTGCATGGTCTAATGGATAGAGTCATAGGAAATGGAATCGTCGACCTGAGTTCAAATCATGGACAAAGCTACAGTTCACATAGCAGTAATATCCTTGGGAAAGTTAAGCATCCAACTACTCTCCCTTCAGCTATGGGGAAGATAGTAAGGCAAACTGGGCTCTTTAACCTTGGTTTGAAAACTTTGAATTCAAACCTGTTAAACTCCGCTTGGGGTGGTCACTACTAGAATAAGCTCAGTCCTAATTAGTGATCTATTTCACTAGTAAGACTGGACTCTCTAGACTTTGTGGGACAACGAGTGTGTATATTTTTGACACTTTCTTACACTTACTACAAAATTATCATAAGCTTCAGCTGTTTGTTTCTCCTGGTGAGGGGGTTTCTAATAATAAACAAGGATCATCTGAAAGCCATGCTATTACAAGATATTACCAAACATACTTAATTTAAAGTTCCAAACTTTAAAAAAATTAAAGCATTATTTGAATAAAGTAACTATTCCATTTAGATATTTTTTTAAATTACATAAGACTGACAATCTAGACAAAAACAAAAATGTTTAAGTTGATAAATCTCCTAATGGTTACTCACTTGACGTAAGAATTATTTCTCCCCAAAATACTGAATTTTTTCTAAAAATGATATTAACTTTACAAAATAATTTTAAATTGTTAAATCTCTATTCTGTTGTATGAATTTGTATTCATAGGCGTCCTACCCATATCCTGTGGGCAACATGTAATTCTTAAGACCCATCCGTGTGGCCCTTCACCCAACGTTCATATTTTTCTCTTTACCTTTTGATGTTGACTGTGAAGAAGTAACATTTCAACTGCAGATGGAATTCATTGATCTTCAATGTTCAGAAGATTTGCAGTCCACATTTCTTGTTAGCCTCATCCTCGATTTCTATAAGAACCACCGATTTCTATCTGAATGATTCCCCAACCTTATCACTCACACCGAGCAAGAAGTGAACATTGTATCCAAATTCTTGCCATTGAATTTAAAATTCATTGTTTAACTCTTAACATCCTATACCACCTCATTCCACCCGTCTGGAAGTCACGTTCATTTTTCTAATCTACCCCAAATGATAGCCTTTGTTTAAATGTAATAAACATATTTAGAAGTCTTTATTTTTACGGAAATAACAGGTAACTTTAAATGAAAAGGCAATTTCTAGTCATTTTTTGATAAATCCTTAGAGGATTGGGGTTCTGGACTTGGAAAATTCTCAACAGGATGTTAAGAGTTAAAGTCATTTCTTGAAGCTGGTGCTTGTTAAATAATTCTGTGGTGTTTAGCTCAGTTAGTAGAGCATCCATCTCAGTGTTACATAATCTATGCAGTTGCATAAGATTATTGTCAATCCCCTGTATTTCTAAAGGGATGGCCCTTTTCATATCACGGGCGGGACTTTCCATGGAATATTACAGAAAGCCCGCGAAATACGTGAAGTCATGTGGGACCTGGTTGGGTCTTCAGTTTCAGTTTAGACGACAGGCAGAGAAGATGTCCTGCCTTAACTGGAACTCACCTGCATACGCGCACTATGTTTAGTTACATGAAATGTTTAGTTAAGTAAATAAAAGCTTACAAAAATAACACGGTTTTGTGGTTGGTGAATGTCAAGAAGAAGAAATGAGTTAAGTGCGACTGATCACCAAGACGAAGTCCAGATGCTAGAAGAATAGAAGAAGTAAGAAAGTAAAGAAAGAGGTATGCAACATTAGAACCACAAGGTTCTGGGTTTGATAATGGCCTTCCTCAACTCAGCACATGAGTAGAATGACTTGGATATGTGTGGTAAAGCAGAGGAGCTGATGGTAGGTGTGGAGTTTCACCTCAGAGGCGAAAAACAATCTCCCTGGACTAGCACTAGTGAAAAGGGGTAGAAATCTTTTGCTGTCCAGCTGATAATGACGATAGACCACTCCGCCTACTGTTGTAACTCGAATATTAGAGTTAAGAGAATTAAGGGAGAAAAATTCAATGAGTATTAAGGATAGGGAAAAAGGTTTATTAAGCAATGATACAAGGTAAACAGAGTAATTAGCAATTGCTAGGTTGAATTAACAAGTTCTGAGAGATCTCATTGTTTTTCCCTTCTGAGGTTTTGTCAAACATTATTTAGAGGAAAAACAGATGATTCTATACTCATTATTTCAATACTATATAATAATGATAATGAAATTTATTGTGTACAGTGCTTAGGTGCACCACAACTTATCAAAGGCTCATGTATAGTGAAGAATAATCAAACTAAGTTCCAATTACCATCGAATTGGTAAGACATGGCAACAAGCGGTTGTAACTCAATACAATCCCGTCTTGTTACAATTCTACTGCAGAATGATAGGGTATTTATAAAACTCCACAATATCATTCAAATCAAGCAGCCAATCAGAACTCAAGGAATGGAATGACCCAAATCACCCAAATTCATGAATGGATCATTCTTGATTTCTATAAATACCAACTGTCTTGGACACTGCTTCAGTTGTGCTTAGCTAGTTGCTGTTATTCAAACCAACAGTAGACTAACTGACTTCAATAAAATAATGTATTAATATAAGGAAAATGAATAGCATACAGCAATAATATACATGTATGTGTGTGCGCATGTGCATATGTGCATAGAGAGGGGATATCAGGTATAGTGTTGTCGAATTACAGGAAGCATTGAGGTTTTATGACAAAAAGAACTTTAGATATCTCATTAATAAATAATGATTATTACCATGTGAGGGCCGGTTTAGCTCAGTCGGTAAAGCGTCTGCCTAGGAGCCACAAGATTCCTGGTTCGATACCGGCCCTCACCAACTCAGCGTATTAGCAGCACAGGGATCTCTATGGTAAAGTAAGGAGCTGATGATAGGTGTGGCACTCCACCTCAGAAGCAAAAATAATTTCCTTGGTCTAGTGCTAGTGAAAAGGGGATAGACTCCCTCACTGTCTGGCTGATACTGACTATAGGCCACCTCCAATGACTTTACTTTACTTACTTACTATTACTATGGGAATATAGTTGTTTTTTCTGTCCTTTTATGATTATGAGAAACCCCCACCCAGGATCCTGCTGGTTTAAGATTTGTGACCCATGTGTTGAAAAGGTTGAGAACCTTTGTGGAAGGAGCCAATTCATAACTATATACACTAGTAAAAATATGTACCCTCTGTGCATAAGTATTAAGTTTTGATATAATTAGATATTACTAGCAGGACCTGTGGATATACCACAGTATGATAATTCAATTATTAAAACAAAACGGTTGATATGTTTATTTAAGAGCTATTGCTAAATTGTTCAGTATATAAAAAGTATAATAATCTTGATTTAACTCTCTCAGTCTTTTTTTTTTCTTTTTTTCTTTCTCTTTATCTTTTCATTATGTTTGATTGAAACAGATTAGTGCTACCCCTTCTCTATATAATTTCTCTACTTTCTTTCTTATTATATTTTATCTGTGTAGTATATCCTTTTTCTTCATTTTCTTTCTTTATAATAAAAAGAGAAAGGTCCATCATTTAGCTGAGGTGACAACACTCATAAGAAATAAGAATTTGGTGGAAAAGCAATACCAGATAATTAGAAATTACATTTTTGCATTTCATTTTGGATGATTTGGACGGTCTCATTTTTAATCACAGTGTGTTGCAAGATAATAACGGTCATACAATTAAGGAACATGAGTATTGATATATAGATCCTTGTGTCTTATAGCAAGAATTTCTATATTTCTGGCAGTGTGACATAATGGTAGTGATGATGATGATGATGATGATTGTTACGTTCCTTAAAATTTCATGTATCTAAATTCTTGCTATTAAATTTAGAATCTGATTAGACATTCAGCAATTCCCCCTCTCTTGACGATGGAAATGTTAGATAATTATATAGAGTTATTCCCTTTTTTAACTTCATGATTGATCTGCTCTCTGACATCTTAAAGAGTGTTCTTTGTCCTTGAGTCTAAAATCTCATTTTAAAAATTTCGCAAACCATTACTGACATGTTTTTATACAGGGCCAGGTTAGATCAGTCGGTAGAGCATCCAGCTAGGAACCACAAGGCTCAATACCGGCCCTCACCAACTCAGTGTATGAGTAGCACAGGGATCTGTGCGGTAAAGTGGGGAGCTGATGGTAGATGTGGCACTCCCCCTCAGATGTAAAAACAATCTCCCTGGTCTAGCGCAAGTGAGGATAGACTCCCTTGCTGTCTGGCTGATACTGACAATATCACTCCGTCGAATTTACTACATAATTATCATAAGCCTCAGTGATAAACTGGCCCCCTCTGATCAATCGGCTGGTCATGTCAAGCCTTAGCAACTATATGATTGTCCCGACCCTATTGCTCTTATGGCAAGCACAAACCTTTTTTATAATATATAAATTTACCAACCCCTCTGCATGAGCAGGATGTGACACAAGGTCAAATTCTTAAGCAGAGTTTAACAGGTTTAAATTCAGAGTTTTCCTTCTCCTAGACCGGTTGCCTAACCAAGGTTAAAGAGTCCAGTGTGCCCTACTATTTACCCATAGCTGGAGGGAGAGTAGGATTCATACCTTTCCCAAGGGTATTAGCGCTAAATGAAATGCAATTACCACGTCCAGGATTTGAACTCGTGGCGACGAGTCCATTTCCCATGACTTTATCCATTACACCACGCGCTTCCTTTTTTATTATATATGAGCTAGGAGGTGGTGGCTGAGGGTTTTATTGTCTTAGGTATGATGTTAAACTCTATCTGATGCTGAAGTTCCAGTTCTGGAGCTCGGGGAGTGTGAAGTACCCTTCATCACCATTACTCACAGGTTCATTCTGACCTAGAGTGGTAGTACATGTAAGAGACCCATCTATGGGTTAAATAGAAAAAATGTCTTTATAAAAAAAATGAGTACCCATCAAGAAGGAATTTATTTCAAAACTTTGTCCTTGTTAAACTTTATCTAATGGTGAAATTCCAGTTCTGGAGCTTGGAGAATGTGGAGTACATCTTCATCACCATTACTCCAAGGTCAACTTTGACTCGCAGTGGTAGTACTTGTTAGGTCCCATCTATCGGTTTATAAAAAAATTGAGTACCCATCAAGAATGCATTTATTTCAAAATTTTGTCCTTGTTAAACTCTATCTGTCAGCATTAAATGACCCACCGAGGTTGATATGCCACAAAACAAAACAAACAAACAAATCAGTGATCTGTGGGGATTAAAATAAAATTCAAATTAAAAAAATAACAAACTCCCATAAGCCTTCACCGGAAGAACCCTCTGAGCATGTGCAGGAAAAAAGACCCACTTCCACCCCCCCCCCAAAAAAATCTCTCGTCTATTCGAGTTTAGGCCTTAACTCAGACAAGACACTACTACTGGACAGGGAGAAATTTATTTGCCACATGGTGGCTATGACAGGCAAATAAAGCCTAAATTTTCAAACTATCTTTTGTCTTTGTCTCTTCCTTTTTTTTTCCTTGAATTCCTTTCTTTTCAGTGTGACCCCCAAATATGATGGGGTAAAAAAAGGCAAATCCTAAGAACATGTACCAAGAATAACCAGCTATCTTTTTTAACTTAAAATGTTAAACCACTTGCTACCTGTTATAGGTGATATACCCTATAGACTAATGGAATGCGCCGATGGTTACTATAAGTAACAGGGACAATTATGGTTTGAAGAGTAAGCCAATGCGAGTCAGCTCATAACTCTATTGTCGGACATAATTCTCACTTCTCTGTAATGTAAATGTCTACTATTTTGTTAATACATTTTCCTACATTTGTTACCCGTCGTTTTGTTCTTATTTGACCCCTATAAACCCCACAACACTACCCAACAGACCAACAGCTTAACTTTTAATCTATTTTATGTTCGTTGCTGCAATAGAAATAAAACAATCTCTTCTTCTGAAAAAAAAAAAAAAGATAAAACAAACAAACAAAAAAAAGGTTCTTAAAGGACATATTGGCACAGCAATAAAGAAACAGTAAGAATTTCCAACCACTTTGCAATAAACGCTGCTGGGAGCAATAACACCTTGAGTCTAAAATCTCAGTTTTAATGTTTCAGAAACCATTACTACATAATTATCATAAGCTTCAGTGACCAACTACTTAACTTTTAATTTATTCTATATTCTTTACCACCCTAAAAATAAAATGATCTCTTCTTCTTCTGTAAAAACAAAAAACGATTCTTAAAGAACACCTCGGCAAAGCAATAAAGAAGCCGTAAGAATTTCCAAACATTTTTGCAACAAATGGTGCTGGGAGCATTAAACTCGGCCTAATGTATTCGTGCATAAAGTCTTCGGATAAAAATAAATACTGTTCTCTTTGTGCTAATGTGATTACATTAACATTTTCTGCAGTTTAGAAAGCAATCTTAGAAATAGCAATAAGGAAATTAAATGATAATTAAAATACACAAAGTCTGTCTGAAAATACACGGCCATTTTGAATATCCCAAGAACCGTTTATGCGGACTTCATGTAAATTGGGATCTAATCAGAGAAGGCGTTACTATGCATGCATGAACAGACACTCTCCTGTAGGGTTACTTAATTAGCAGTGAGATGTCATTGAGTAAGTTTGTGCATTGCGTGATTGTTGTATTCGTTATGACAATACATGTACGTGGATTTTTAACAGAAACTAAAATCATTACATCTCTTCAAGCAAAAATAAAATTGCATAGATATATATATAAGCTGTGCACTATGCACGGAGCGACACTCCCCTGTAAGGTTACTTAATTAGCAGAGAGATGTCATTTAGTAGGTTTGGGAATTATGGGATGGATGCATGTACGTAGATTTAAAAAAATAAAAATAGAATAAAATTGTCACGCCTATAAAAGAGAGTAAATATATAGAAGTAACACACTTATTTTTTGACAGCTATGAGGATTTTTGTGGAGGCACATGGTGTAATGGTTACAGCTTTAGAAAATGGACTCTGCAACCTGAGTTCAAATCCTGGATGATGCTGTTTGCATTTCATATAGCACTAATACCCTTGGGAAAGGTATGAACCAATTACTCTCCCTCAAAATGGAGTTACATTTTTTAAAAACAATATTTCAAATGCATGGACACAATCTCCAACCTATTGGAGGCATGTGGTGTAATGGTTATCATTATAGGAAATTGACACGGTGAGGTGAATTCAAAGCTGGTTGAATTTCACATATTGCTAATACCCTTGGGAAAGGTATGCATCCAATTACTCTCCCTCCAGTTATGGATAATTAGTAGAGAAAACTGGGCTCTTTAACCTTGGCTCAGTAACCAGTCTAGGAGAAGGAAAATTTAGATTTCAAACCTGTTAAATTTCAAACCTGTTAAATTCCGCTTAAGAAATTGACCTTGTGTCTCATTCTACTCGTGTGGAGGGGTTGGTAAATATATATATATGAAGATTTTTGGTTAAAGGGTTTTAAGCATATCATTGTGAAAATGGAACTGGTGACCCGATTTCAAATCCTGGATGAGGCTATTTACATTTCTCTTCAAGCTAATGCCCATGGGTAACGTATAAAACCCCCTCTCCTTCCCATACCTATGGAGAAATAGAAAGGCAGACTGGATTCTTTAGACTTGATTAAGCAACCAGTCTAGGAGAAGGAAAATATTGAATAGAAATTAGCAGTCATCATCATCATCAAGTCATACTGATTGAACAGATTCCCTTGAATATTTATTGATACCCATCTCTATTGGTCATCGCTCCTGGTAAATCCTCACTATGGCATCCAGTGTCTGCACATAACAGTTATACATAAGTTTTGCTGACCAGCTAACGCTGGTATATCTCTGTGTAGGAGTCCTCAGGAGAATGCCACATATGAGTTGGTCCTTACTTTTCCAGCAGTGTCTAGCATGATTAAGATGAACAGAACATGCTGGACACTGCTAGTAAAGCAAGGATGAGCTCATAAGTGATATTATTCAGTGGACACCTACACATGGATACACCAGTGTAGGCTGACCAGCAAAGACCAACATCAGTCAGCTCTGTGCAGATAATGGATGCTGTGCTTGAGGACCTGCCAGGAGCAATGATTGATAGGGGCAGGTGGAAAGAAAGAGCCATGGGAATCTATGCTGTCAGCATGACCTGATAAGGAAATTTATAATGTAAATCTTTTAATAATTTTGACATCGTCCTCCGGGGCAGGGGTCCAGTGTGCTTCTGCCACTGGACTGGTAAAGTACAAATAATAGCATCAATCCCAGGGGGCTTTCCCCCCAGGCAGTACCTGTCCCCTTGGGGGCAGGGCTGGGTTTATTGCCCAGTGCCTGAGGCGCCCCCTTGAGGGGTAATGCCGAGGGGATCGACGCAATTTTTGTTCTTTCCCACCCATGAGCTTCGGCTTGTGGGTGGGCCCATGTTAAAATGAGGCCTTGTGCCCAGTCCATACAAGTGTGGTATGAGAAAATATACCTGTTAATAATTTTATCATAGAAATACATTGAAAATAAGAAATGCAAGCAGGGCAAGTCCTAGGGTCTCATACCCCCATTCCCTAAATATATAATATATGACCCTCACTCTACTACTCGTCAATTTTCATAAAGTAGTGTTCATAAAAATTATATGAACCCTCCCCCCCCGACTCTACTATATGTCAATTTTCATAAAGCATATCATATATCATATAGAAATTATATGACCCCCCCACTCTACTACATGTCAATTCTGATAAAGTAGTATTCATAGAAAATGCATGAAAACTGCTCTTCTTGGGCTCTAAAGCCAACTTGGGTCGCAGCCAAGTTTGTGGTTTCAGGGGTTGTGTGCACAGGCGCTGAATTGAAAGTATTACTCTCAGGATAGTGTTATTAGATGTAGTATGCAAATTCATTGCTGATAATTTTACTATGATAATGCATTTTGAATTTTTTTACTAAAGAAATTCATTGAAAATCTGTGCAAAAGAATTTCTGTATTTGTTCAGAATATTCAAGATATTATAATTTATTATTATCTAATTTACTGATTGGAATAAAGTGACAAAGAATTCTGGCAAATGTAATTATCTTTGGAACAAAATTGATTATGTCCAGACAAATTGGAGAAGATTCTCTGATATTGAGCGGACCTTGCCTAATTATATCTAAACTTTTACTCTTTCTTTCCAACTTTTTTTTTAATTACCAGAGACAGAATTTTATATTATTGTACAGAGAATCAGAGTTGGAATAAAGAACATTGAGTATATGAACTCTTCGAAATGCACAACAGGACTCTGTACTTGCTGGAGGAACATTGTTGGAGGAACACTGGAGAAAAAAGACTCACATGAGGCCAACAATGTTTTTCATAGTAGTACAGAGGAAGATGCTTGTGGTGTAATGGTTATCATTGGAATAAAGAACACTAAATATATGAACTCTTTCAATATACAACAAGACTCTGTACTTGCTGGAGGAACATTGGTAGCCACCAAGGCTCACATGAGGCAAACGGTTTTCCAGGGAAGGTACCTGCGTTGTAATGGTTATTGTATGAAATGGATAAGGTGAAGCAAGTTCACATCCTGGACAAGGCTGGTTGTGTTTCACATAGTACTAATACATCAAGGAATGATATGCATCTAAGTATGCTCCCTCCAACTATAGATAAATAGTAGGATAGATTGGGCACTTTAATCTTGGTATGGCAACCAGTTTAGTAGAAGGAAAACTCTGAATTCCATCCTGTTAAACTCTTCTTAAAAATAGAACTTATGTCACATCCTGCTGGTATGGAGGGGTTGGGTAAATGCATACAAAGGAAGAATTGGAAACTAATGGAAATACCAATTTTACATCTAACTCTCTATCTATCCCAGTTTGTTCATTATCTATCTATCTCTATCTAAAGCTGTTAATCTAATTTCATCTGTTACTAGCTATTCTACTATCTTCATATCTATCTATCTATCTATCTATCTGATTCTGATTCTGTGGTAGTTTTAACAAAAGAGGTCACCTTGTACAACCATGTGAGTCTGCCATCTAACTCTGCTTCACATGCGCAGTATTTGAGTAAAGGATGAATGTCCGTTTTCAGAAAACCAGTATCCCTTTCAGAGTGGTCTCTGATTGCATTGGCCAATTGCCAGGTGATAAAACGGTTGCATCTTTTGAAGCCAATAGCCTTCCATGTTTGATAAAGTGCCCTTGCTGGTTGGTTGGTTTTACACCATGTCAACCTTTGGGTAATTTTATGCTGAAGACATTTGTTTTATTGATTCTTGTTGGGTATTCAAATTTAAAAAAAAACTCATTTTAACTTTTTTTTTCAACTCTATTTTTAAAATCTATTTAATGGGACCCTAACACTATGGGTCAGCATGGACCTAGGAGTATGGACAATGAAGGCATACTCCACACTCCCCAGAGCTCTAGAATTAAAATTCAACCACTAGATGCAGTTTAATGTTATACTCAGGATAATAAGACCCTTCCAGCACATCTTTCATAAGAAGGGTTGGGGGGTGTGCCATAAGAACAATAGGGTTGGAACAACCATATATGTGCAAGGGCTTGACATGACCAGTTGATTGATTGATAAGAGCCAAACTGGAGTGTTGCATGTCATGGACTGCTCAGCATGTATAGAGAATCTAGTGAAGATCAAACTCACTATTTATTAGTAATGGATCTGTGAGACTAGCTTGCTAATCATTAAACCACAATGGGACACTCTTTTTTTTTTCACCCAATCTATTCACCATGGGTATGATGTGACACAAGGTCACAAGTATGGAGCATCCAGCGAGGATTAAATTCACTAATCATGTATAATCGATTTGCGAGAGTAGCTTGCTAACAATTACACTATGACAGGACACTTTTTTTCAGACATAAGTATACAAATTATTTTCTAAATTTTGAGTAGACAAATTGGATAGTTTTTGGATGGTTTCATTTGAGATTTCTTTTATCAATGAAATCTAATAATTTAATAGGTTTAAATCTCTTTCTTTCTTCTTCTTGTTTTGCCTTTGATTTATTTGAGTTCCATTCTTTCTGTCTTTTACCTTCCTATCTTTGAATCTCTTTTTTCTTTTGAGTCTCCATTTTTGTGTTCTTTGATAATCTTTTTTCTTTGTTCTTTTGAGTCTCTCTCTCCCTCTCCCTCTCTCTCAATTTATAAATTATGCAACCTTACCAAACGATAATTTAGTAATGCAATATCACATACTGAAGTTTATTGCTTTGGTGTTATTTTGCTGGTCTCTTGTTTCTTTTTGTAATTTTTGTTTATATTTCTTGTTGATTTTTTAAATTTTGAAGTTGCTGCCGTTAAAGTGCTTAAATACTGTATTTCATTTACAGTAAATTAACACCTTCTTCTTCCTTCTTCTTCTTCTTCTTCTTCTTCTTTAAATGGGCTTATGGTATGTAATAAAATAACTCTCTGCTAAAAATAGTATTTACTTTGCCCCCCCCCCTCTTTCTCTCTCTCTCTCTCTCTCTCATCCTTTGCTATTTTTTTTCTCTCTCTCTCTCTCTCCCTTTGCTTTGCTATTCTCTCTCTCTATCTCTCTCTATACATTGGTAAATGTATTTACCAACCACTCCACATGAGCCGAGACTTTGGTTTCTCGACTGGTAAGATAAATTAAACCATGTGATCTCAGGGAGGCACCCCCCCCCATGCAACACTAGCCCCATTGTTTAAAAGGGGCATGGGAGGATTTATTACCCAGTGCCTGAGGTGCCCTAAAAGGAGAATGCTGAAGGGATCATGCACTTTTTGCATTGGCTGCTTCATGAGCTTCAGTTTGTGCATGGATTCCCATGTTAAAAAAGTCCTTGTGTCAATCCTGGTGGGAGATCAGGAGAATACTTACTAGCTTAAACTAACTCTTGCAGAGGCCTATTAATTGATTTCTCCTAAATTTATTTCCAAGTTATAAAAATTGTTATCGTTTTTAAAAAAAATTTTGTAAAAAAAGTGGTAGGCGTAAGAAAGAGTCACATATGAAAATTGATGATTTTTGACAAGGGTTTAGGCAGTTTGTTAGTTACTGGTAGAGCGACAAGGAATGATTTATATCTTAGGGTTAACAAAACTGAGTTGGTCTATAATTTAGCAAACAATAGATCTTTTCTTTATTGACTTGAAAAAGAAAAAAATAGGAGACAGAGAGAGAGAGAGAGAGAGAGAGAGAGAGAATAGCAAAGCAAAGATATAAGGGGAGAGAGAGAGAAAGAAAAATAGCAAAGGATGAGAGAGAGAGAGAGGGGAAAGAGAGAGAGGGTGTGGCAAAGTAAAGGGAAACAGAGACAGAGAAACAGAAAAATAACAAAGCAAAGAGAGAAGAGAGGCAGAGAAAAAAATTGCAGAGAGAGAGAGAGAGAGAGAGAGAGAGAGAGAGAGAGAGAGAGAGAGAGAGAGAGAGAGAGAGAGAGAGAGAGAGAGAGAGAGAGAGTGTGTGTGTGTGTGTGTGTGTGTGTGTGTGTGTGTGTGTGTGTGAGAGAGAGAGAGAGAGAGAGACCACTTCACACCTTCCTTTATATTTGTGAATAGTCAAGAGGAAACTTACAACATCAATAATAAAGCAAGTGAACTTCTTCTGTGATCATGTGTCTAACCTTTTTCGTTCTTGTGAACTTGTCTCTTCATCTTTGTCTCTGTTAACTTTCTTCGAGACCCCGTAACCCCATATTTCATTTAGAGTAAATAAAGACATTTTTTTTGTCTTTCTTCGAGAGTATACAAAGCTGTCTGAATATTCAAAGTATAATTTTCGTAATTTTTCCTTTGTGTTACGGTTAGTAAACTAGTCTCGCAGATCCATTACTAATGAACAGAACGTCCAATCCTTGCTGGAGGTCTCATACTAATGACTTTTTTTTATTATCTATTCGCCTTCAGTTTTATAGTGAATAGATTTTGGAATTTATACAGTAAGCAATGGTGAATATATTGCTTTTTAACTCTGAGATGTGCTATAAACAACAAATTGTCTGACAGAAGAAATGATTAACTAATTCTATGGGCTGATTTTATTCAGGGCTTCTGGTGTTAAGGGTTGATCTTCTTCTTTTTGCAGGGCTGGGCTACTCATTGTCTTTAATATTTAATTAGTACACAAGACTTGGTTGTCCTTGAGCAAGCTTTATTTCCACAGCCCATGTTGATTCGCCGTGGGTGAGATGGAACTCAGGAGCTGAAAAACAACATCTACTCTCTTTGAAAGCTGGGTCGAATCTACTAACTAACAACTATTCTCACATGTCCAATCACGTGCTTTCTACCAGACAGGGAAGTTATGATCATCTAAATGTCACTCATAATCCCAATGGGTATGGAAAATCTAACAAACATTATTTAAAATTCTAACTTTAAAAAACATCCCATGTTAACAACTTACCATAAACTACAGGATTTAAGATTCACATATTATTGTTGTATATTGAAGATATTTAAAAGAAGGTGAAAACGGAAATAGGGTGTTCTGGTTGGATCGAGGCGGGGAGAAGACGAAAAGAGTAACAAAGGACTTTTTCCAGGTAAAGTGAACAAAGAAGGATGGTTAACAATAAGTTCGGAAATAGATTTGTCCACTGATAAAGCTAACAAAAGAAAACACATAGATGTTTGATATATATAAAAGGAAGTCAGGGATCCCAGGTCAGAGAGACTGTCAGACAGCGGACAGCGAACAGTGAGTGACCGATGCTCACGGTCCATCGCGGCCAAGGGCGGTGAGACTCCACCAACCACCCCTTTACCTCAACATCACCAGTCATCACCATCCCAGCAGTAGTAGTAGTCATTGTCAGCGCTCGCCATCCACCAGCAGATGAGAGAAAAACTCCTACTATACCCATGTGTTGTGGTTTCTTAAGTCTGACTATGTGACCAGATATATCGCCGATGACTGACGTACATGAATTAGGAGCATGAATTTGAAGAAGCCGCTATATAATTATATATGTTTAAAATGTCACCTTTAAATATTGCTAACTTTGATATTGAAAACAAAGAAATAAAAACAATCTGATTGTACACACATTCAGTTTGAAAATATTTCCACAAAAGTATTTTTTTCCTCAAAATTATTATTAGACTGAAAGTTTTATAGAAATTTAGTAAATATCTTTAGCATATTTCAAAGTGGCCTCATTAAGCAATAAAATAAGAAAAGGAATTAGATTAGTTAACTATTGGTTAATGGAACAAGCCAAACACCTCCTCAATTTAGTGGACTCTTCTTAGCTGTAGTAGCTACAAGTACTTAATCTGTTGCAGTTTGTCCATTGGCACTGAACTAATAAATGCCTGGAGGAACTATACCATTCAACACCTTGACATTTATTAGTTTGGTTGAGTTATAATTCATAGCGGTGAAATACAGGACTACTTTCTGGACATGCGACTTATACCGCCAAAAGCCATAGATTGTAAATTTCGAATGGAGATTTTACTTTAGGTTAAATAACTACAGACAAAGAATCAAATCTATGACTTACAATAAACTAATACTTTATATATAAGAATGTTTCAGTTTTTATCAAAGCTTCATCAGGACACTAATCTTCTGATGAATGAAAAATATTTTCTGAACAGTGATGGAATTTTATAAAAATAAAATGAGATATGAGAAAATATTAGAGAAAAGGGTGTTCTTTTTCTGTTATTAATGTACTTTTTAAATTGGAACTCGTGACAATGTTTGAGATGTGACATATTTTCAATTTTCTAAATATAGTCAGAATTATTTCCATATTTTCTATCCATATATATATATATATATATATATATATATATATGGAGGCACGTGGGCTAGCGGTTAGAGTCGTGGAAAATGGACTCGTCAGTTCGAGTTCAATTCCTAGATAAAGCTGTTTGCATTTCACATAGCGCTAATACCCCTGGGAAAGGCATGAATCCATATATTCTCCCTCCAGCTATGGGTTAAATAGTAGGGCTGACTGGGCTCTTTAACCTTGGGTAGGTAACCAGTCTAGGAGAGGCATAACTCTGATTTCAAAATTCCTGAGGTCAGTTGTGGATTGGGTTCGTGGCATTCCTTGATGCACCAATTCTTTCTTATCGACTATGCCAAAAATTGTGGATTGGTCCAACACAAGCCTTCACCACTATAAACAAATCACTGTATTGGTTGTTCACTGGATGAACACTCATGTGTCGAAAATCGACGAGAGAGTCCATTTTTGTTTTTTTTAATTTTTATATATATATATATATATATATATATATATATATATATATATATATATATATATATATAAATGAAGGCAATCAAATAAGAGAAGTGCGTGCATAGATAGAGTACTCAATGCTAGGATAAAGGGCAAATATAATACTTTTCTGCTTAAACACCAAAAATTTTAACAGATTTAAAATTAACAATGATTACATTGAGAAAAACGGATTTCATGTATTTTAAACAAAATGGAGACATTTCATCACTGGATGGTAAGCCTCTGAAATTAGTAGACCAATTCACATACATCAGTAGTAATATCTCATCGACAGAAAGCGATATCAATATATGCAGAGGAAAGGCATGGACTACTATGGAATGATTATTGATCATATGGAAATCTGATGAAATAAAATGAGAATTCTTCCAAGCTGTAGCTGCGTCAGTGATACTGTATGGTTGCACCACTTAGACTCTAACAAAATGTTTTAAGAAAAAGCTAGATGGGAACAACACAAGGACATTACAAGCTGTCTTGAATAAATCTTGGATGCCATATCTAAAAAAAAGCAATTGTATGGCCACTTACCTCCTATCACACAAATCATCCAAGTAAAGCAAACAAGATATGCTGGGCAATTGATGAGGAAGCAAGGACAAACTGATGAGGAATGTTCTTCTGTGGAATGGACACACCAGTATAGGCCAACCAGCAAAAAACAATATCAATCAGCTCAGTGTGGATACTAGATTCCATACAAAAGACTTGTCAGGTTTGATGACTGATAGGGATTGGTGGTGAGAGAGAATCAGTCTGACCTGATGATGATGGTGACATATGCTACCATGAATTTTCAAACTGGTTACTATTGAAGAATAATTAAAGTTCCAATTACCGTCGAACTGGGAAGACAAGGCAACAAACGGTTGTAACTCAAATACAAAACCCAAATGCTACAAAGTCCACTACAAAATGACAAAGTATTGAACCTGTGTTTTTAAAATTTTTCACTATATTACATACCGTCGGATTCACTTCCATTTTTCTCTTCACACACACACACACACACACACACACATAATATTTGACCATAATTGGAGGGACTCTTATGTAATGCCAAAGTGATTGCTTAGACGGCAAAGGCTCCCCAGGGCCTGTTCCAGAGTACTTTGGCCTCTATACCTGCAAAGTAAAATTAATAGTGCTGATCCCAAGTGGATATCCCCCCAGGCAATACCTGCCCTCTTGATTTAAAGGGGCAGTGTTGGGTTTATTGCCCATTGCGTGAGGCACCCTCTTGATGGGGAATGCCGACAGGATCAACGCATCTTTGTGCCTACCACCCATGAGCTTTGGTAGGTAGGGTGTGCAACAAATCTAAAAATCAACAAAAGAGAGACCCAAGCAGTGATAAACTATCTGAACAACCCTTGTATATACATTTATGTGAGGATGAAATGGAAATAAATCCAACAGTATGTGGAAAAATAAAAAATAAATGTGAAAAATAAGATTGTTTAGTTGGTTAGTTGAATTTTATGGCATGTCAACCCTTGTTGGGTTATTTTATGCAAAAGATGTTTTTCTCTGAATGTTTGAGATGAGGCTTGAAGATTCTTATTATTAGCGTTATTCGGACTATTGTCCCCATCTTCATTGTTATTTGTACAACGTTTCGGCCGATATGCCCTCCGCCCTTCTTCATGTATTTCTTGTCGGACAGTTCTAAGTGACAGTTATCTCTGGTTCCCGAGTTCAATCCTGAGTGAAAGCAGTTAGAAAAATAATTAATTAACACAACTCCTACCCCAGCTATGGTTAGCGGAATGAGAACAGGATACCCCCATGGAATAAATAAAGGGTTAGGTTCAAAGTTCCGTGATGGCTCCCAAATATGAAAAGAAGGTTCCTGAGTCCAAGAAGGTTCCCGAGTTCGACAAGAAATACCTGAAGAAGGCCGGAGGGTATATCAACCGAAACGTTGTACAAATAACAATGAAGATGGAGACAATAGTCCGAATAACATTAATAATAAAAGATGTTTTGTTTTATTCCTTCTTGATGAGCACTGAATTTTTTCTTTCTTTGACACAGGAGCCAGAGCAGTCATAAAGTATCTGAATGAGGCATAGAACTTTTTGAATGATACTTGTATATAAACAGAGTTATGAAAAGAGTGGGTTGCCAGACAAGCAGTTATTTGCTGAATTTTGATCTGTAACCTTCACTATATAATGTTTAATGTAAGAGATTAAAATTCATCATATGTGCATTGATAAGGGAGGATATCATGTTGAAATTAAAGGCTGAAGACTTATTGATATACCCACAAATATCTAAGAGTGCATCCTTTTTTCTTCCCCTCAATATCTATCTATCTATCTATCTATCTATCTATCTATAAATAACTGAATACTACTGTGTCTATGAAAGATAGGCAGAATAATTGGTATTGATCAGGTCTTCCGTTTTGCTTTCATTTCCTCAAACTTTTCTAAATTTAGTATCCAACTACTTCACTACCTTCCAAGCAGATCACAGCAGGCAACCTCTTGGCAATTATATATATATATATATATATATATATATATATATATATATATATGTATAATTCAAGATAGTGTAGAGATAAAGATGGCGCCTGGTAATTGTCAGTTTCTCGTCTATACAATCTTCTTGGTCTGAAGACTCTATGTCTACACAATCCTAATTTAGAAATAAATGCTCTATCAGTGATATTGAGTACTCATTATTTATAGATATACCAAACTATTTTAAGATTGTTATACATAGATATTCAGTGACACCTTGATTTACAAGTTTAATTCATTCCATAACTCAATTTCCTTGTATATCAAATCAATTTTCTCTGTTGAAATTAACTGAAATACCATTAATCTGTAACAGCCCTAAAAAAAACAGCCTAATTCTTTTTTTGTTATATGTTTGTAGGATATGTCTGAAGATCACATAGGCAAGAAACTGAGAGTTACCCAGCACCGTTGACTCTATGATTGGTTGATTGGTTGGTTGGATTTTATGGCATGTCAACACCTGAAGGGTTATTTTATGTCAAAGACGTTTTCTTTTATTCATTCTTGATGCTATTCATTTTTTTTTCAAGCTCAATGTTTTAAAAACTGATTCTTTTAAAACCTATTTTTGCTTTTTACTACCACTCCGGGTCAGAGTGGACCTGGTAGTAATGTTAATGAAGAGGTATTTCACACTCCCCAGAGCACCAGAATTGAAACTGCACCTGTAGATGCAGTTTAATGCAATACCCAGGACAAGTTATCTCAATGTTTACATTATCCTAACACAGAGATATATGCTTTCTAACTCATATTGAGCACTCTTCATCTATGAATATAGCAAACTATATCATCAAAATTAAAATCATTATATATATATATATGTATATATATATGTACATGTACGGGTATTTGCATTGAGTTGTATATATAATATCTTTGTTTGAAGCTACCTAGAAAGAAAAGTGGTTAAAATGCTTGGAAACCAATGGTAACAATTGCACCTTAGATTTATTGCACACTATAAAGAATAAATAAATAAGTAAATATATATATATATATATATATATATATAATATATATATATATATATATATATTATGGACTCTCTCGTCAATTTTCAACGCATAAGGGTTCACACACACAATGAACAACCCACACAGTGATTTGTTTATAGTGGTGAAGGCTTGTGTTGGACCATCCACACTTTTTGGCACAGTTGATAGGAAAGAATTGGTGCATCAAGGGTTGCCACAAACCCAATCAACGACTGACCTCAGGAATTTTGAATTCAGAGTTATCCCTCTCCTAAACTAGTTACCTACCCAAGGCTGAAGGGCCCAGTCTGCCCTACTATTTAACTCATAGCTGGAGGGAATATATATATATGTGTGTGTGTGTGTGTGTGTGGAAAGGAAAAATAAAGGAAAGAAAATGCTGAATGGATAAAATAGATTTCATTTTACTGACACGTGTTTTGGCCAGGAGTTTATCCATGCACACATGCACTCTATCCATTATTATTTTGAATACAAAATAAAATAAAATAATGATAGAACACTACAAAATCTTTTAGTATAAAAGGATTTTTTAGTTTTCTATTATTATTATTTTATTTTGTATTTAAAATAATAATAGATAGAGTGCATGTGTACATGGATAAACTCCTGACTGAAACATGTGTCAGTAAAATAAAATAAAATCTATTTTATCCATTCAGCATTTTCTTTCCTTTATTTTTCCTTTCAACATACCATTGGATTCGCTTCCATTTTCAACTTACATATATATATATATATATAATCCAAAAGTCCAGAGAAGAAATCTTTCTTACGACACAAGAGTTTTATTTAAAAAAAAAACCTGTCGCAGTTTGAGAGCTCAATGTGTGCTCTTAATGTTAGAATCACAGAGTAAATATATAAGTAAAGAAATAACAAAAGAATTAGAGATTTAGCATTATAGTCTATTTCAGGGAGCTTAGACAAATTGTCTAACTCTCCCGACTCATCAGATGCGAATGATGAGTCGGGAGAATTAGACAATTTGTCTAAGCTCCCTGAAATAGACTATAATGCTAAATCTCTAAGTCTGTTGTTATTTCTTTACTTATATATATAATTTGTAGATATACTCACCCATGCACATATATAGTCATAAATCTGTACATGCGATGGGTAAATTGTTAAATTTAAATTATTAATTTTGTGTATGTGCTTTGTTTATTTCAGGTTTTGTCTATTGTGCAGCAAACTAGAGTCAGTTGGGAACTGTCTGTTAGAAACCCAGCACCATGACATAATTCACTCCTCCAGAAATATCGAAATGGCATGCTGTATGACTTGACTTCTGCCCCATACCACACAAGTAGAAGAACGCAGTCTAGGCTGTCAAAAAATTTGTGACCACATCACACCTAACATCTGGTGATCAGATTGCAAGTCCGGGTTGCAGTTGAACGAGAGATCAACAAAATTCCATGCAACACCAAAGATGAACTGAAGTCAACCAAAATGACAGAATTTACCAATTTAAATAAGGAAACTGTCAGAAAGGCTTATGAGAGATTTTGAAGTCTGGAGGTCATCTGAAGTTAATGATATCTTTGAACAAAACTAATCTACAGTATTTTAACTTGGGGACTTTGGTGCATAACTTAGAGAGAACCGGTGTTTTTAGTATGACTTGACCATAATTAGTATATCAAGATACATTCATGTAAGTTTAGTAAATATACCTAAAACCATACACACACACACACACACACACACACACACACATATATATATATATATATATATATATATATGTGTGTGTGTGTGTGTGTGTATTTGGGCAGCATTCTTTCATTTATACATGTAGAATTAAACAAAAGACACATCTCCTGTTTAACAATTTTATTTTTAATCTTTTCAAGTTTTCTGGCCAACTTTTTAATGTTTGGTTGGATAAGTCCACCAAAGTTCAGGTCCCAAGTACTTTCGGCACTTCAAAGTGCCATCATCAGGGGTGATGTGTTCCAGTTTTTAAAAAATTAAATCAATGTGGAGGCTGGAAGGAGAAGAATTGATGAGAAAGGTGTTATAGGCATTTTAAAATGTGTGTACTGCATTGGAAATTAATATATATATATATATATATATATATATATATATATACATGTACATGTATTTTTGTGTATCTATGCATATATATATAATGATGGCTGTCAACTCGTGTTCAAGTAAGACAATTTCCTGTTTTTGTTTTTGTTTTTTTTATCGTCATAGTTAGGTGCCTGTAGCATTTGACACTCTATCCTTGTCTTTTCTCAGATGACTCACCAGGCCAGCCCTGGAGAGACATACTCTTCCACATAAACTACATGTTGGAACTTCTCCACTTTGAATGTTTCTGGGCTGACAATTGCCCTTTCTAATAGCCCACATCAATTTTTGGTGTTTAATTCGGTCGGACTCAAATTCTTCGACAGACAGGTAGATGGCAGTTCTCCAGCCAGGTCTATTACAAGCTAGCTTCTCCCAAACCTCCACAGCAATAGCAGTGTTCTTCAGTGTCCTTGAGGCAGTCCTTAAACCTCAATTTGTGTTTGCACTGACAACGTTTGCCAGTTGAGATTTCCCTGTAAAATAGTTGTTTTGGGATTCATCATATATATATATATATATATGCATGTACACACACACACTCATAAATAAACATGCACAAATATATATCTACATATAAAGGGAGTATGGTCTTACCATATATAGTAATATTCCATCCCTCTTACGAAAATAGCAAATACTAAAAAAGGCACTATAAATTTTATGGGATATATATATATGTGTGTGTAGGCGCATGGGCTAGTGGTTAGAGTCGTGGAAAATGGACTTCGATTCGAGTTCAATTCCTAGATGAAGCTGTTGGCATTTCACATAGCGCTAATACCCTTGGAAAGGTATGAATCCATATATTCTCTCTCCAGCTATGGGTTAAATAGTAGGGCAGACTGGGCCCTTCAGCCTTGGGTAGGTAACCAGTCTAGGAGAGGGATAACTCTGAATTCAAAATTCCCTCCAGCTATGGGTTAAATAGTAGGGCAGACTGGGCCCTTCAGCCTTGGGTAGGTAACCAGTCTAGGAGAGGGATAACTCTGAATTCAAAATTCCTGAGGTCGGTCGTTGATTGGGTTTGTGGCAACCCTTGATTCACCAATTCTTTCCTATCGACTGTGCCAAAAAGTGTGGATGGTCCAACACAAGCCTTCACCACTATAAACAAATCACTGTGTGGGTGTTCATTGTGTGTATGAACCCTCATGCGTCGAAAATCGACGAGAGAGTCCATGATATATATATATATATATATATATATATATATATATATGTCTTTCATATAAAAGATAGTTAAAAATAAAAAATAAGTATCAGCATGAGAAATGGGTGTTGTTATCTGAGGTGTTGAACTATTTGTGTTGAATACTAACATTTGAATAGGATCGTTGATAATGAACGAGAGAATGATCAAATGTGATTTGACCTGTTAGGAAATATTGTGCAGGGTTCTTACATTCTCATATATATTCTGTTGGAAAGAAACAAGAAAAACCAAGTAAAAGATTAATATCAGCCATATTTGCATATATATATATATATATATATATATATATATATACATATATATATATATATATATATATATAAGAGAAAATTGTTCAATGATAGATTAACAGTATGAAATAAATTCTATAAAACGGAAAAAAGAAATACATCATGTATTTTATATATATATATATATATATATATATATATATATATATATATATGTGTATGATGATTATGTATGCCCTCACATTTGGAATTTATCTTTATCCCACTTTCAGTGCAAAATATATATATATATATATATATATATATATATGGTGATAATATTGATTGATATGGTGTGTGTCTAGTGTGTATGTATGTATATATATATATATATATATATATATATATAAATCTTTTTTTCTGCCTCAAATTTGTAATTTAGAATCCTCCCACTTCCAGTACATATATATATATATATATATATATATATATATATATATATATATAAAGAACATTGTTTCAAGCATATAAAGTTTTGTTAGGAACTTATAATGCTTGGCTACAAGTATTGATTTACACCCACACACATACACCCCCCCACACACATATATATATATGTGTGTGTGTAAGTGTGTGAGTATGTGTATTTATGTATGTATGTATGTATATATGTATGTATTTATGTATGTAAGAAAAATTGTTCTCTGACATTAAATGTAGTTATAGACTTTTAGGTTACTGCTAGGTTATCTAGTGGAGTGACTTAGACAACATAACAAATGTCCTCCAGGTTTCTATCTAGTCTGGTGCACCAATCTTTTTTAGCCGTATCTACTTTAAAACTGTCAAGGTTTGAGTAACTTTATAGATATTTGGAATACTGAGACATATGAATTATTTCTGAATGGCATGAAAGTGTCTACTTTCTGATACCTTTAAATTTCCGCAAGGTAAATTTATTCACATTGCATCGGATATATTTAGTAATCCAAAATCAACATTTTACTATCAGATGTACAACAAGAAATATAGTAATATATATATATATATATATATATATGTATATATATATGTATGTATATAAGTAAAGAAATAACAAAAGACTTAAAGACTTAGAGATTTTTGAAACTACAACATAAAATTCTTTTTTTGCAACATCAAGGCATTCGTTTGGAATTCATATCACAGGGCTATAAGATTTTTAAAAAATAAAGAAAAAGAGAAAAATCTCTTTTCAAATGCCTTTAAAGTAATAAAGAATTCTACATTCGCATCTGATGAGTTGGGAGATTTAGACACTTTGTCTAAGCTCACTGAAATAGACTATAATGCTAAATCTCTAAGTCTTTTGTTATTTCTTTACTTATATATTTGCTCTGTGACTCTAACTTTAAGAGCACACATTGAGCTCTCAAACTGCGACAGGTTTTTTAAATAAAACTCTTGTGTCATAAGAAAGATTTCTTCTCTGGACTTTTCGATTATATATATATATATATATATATATAATTTAAAGTCCAATGCTAAGAATTTGACCTTGAAGATTTCAAAATAATGTTAGATTATCTGTTCAGTTCTGTTCTTAGAGGTCAAAAGGTTAGTTGTTTTTTATGGCATGCTAACACTTGGCTTATTTTATACTGAATATGTTTCTTTTATTCATTCTTGTTGAGTATTCAATTTTTTTTAAACTAAGGTATTTTACTTTGTGTTGCATAGGGGCCAAAGTAGAGTTGTAGTGGTAATCCTTGGTAGTAGTATCCGTCGTTAGTTCAGAAACAACATACAAAATTTGTATAGTCAAAACGGGGTTGTTTATTTCTTTCTAGGCTCATGGGTTCTTTTTCAGAGAGAAGGAGAGTGTGAGAGTGGGGTCAATCTATTCTATCATAAATCACATTCATGTGTGCTGTTCATTGCTACCCTAGATTTGTCATGATGGAGCCCCAACAAACACAGTACACTATAAAAAACTGAAAATCTGAACAACTTACACAATATTGATAGTCAATAGCATGGCCTCTCCTTTTTATAACTTGCTGCAATCGTTTGAACAAGTTTTTTCTAGGATTTTCTTCAATTCTTTAATGATTACACTTTCTAATTCCTGAAAGTTTTTGAATGACCAATGATTTATTCAAATTTTTAATTTTGCCAAAGATTTTCAATAGGATTAAATTTAAGTCTCATTGAAGGCCATGATAAAACTGTAATCTTCTCTTTCTGAAGCTACACAGTCATTGATTTAGACATATATTGGGGATCATTATCTTACAGGAAAGCAAATCGCCAACCTAGATCAAGGTCAAGATCAAGATTTTGCACTGATAATTGATTTTGATAGAGTCTTCAGATTTCAGTATCACCGTATTTTTCATACTATAAGGCGCACTTAAAATCCTTTTATTTGCTAAAAAATCGGCAGTGTGCCCTATAATCTGGTGTGCCTTATGTATAAATCCTGGTTCTGCTTAGGCCTTGTGACCTCGAACAGCAATGAGACTGACTCAGAGGATGACAAAAGGGTTTCAGGTTTGGTTGATGCCGCCATCGCCGAACTGTTAAACTCCGACACCGAAGATGAAGAATTTGACAGATTTGTAGAAGAGGAATGATTGAAAAAGTGAGCATATTTTTCTGTTCTTTGTGTGTTACAAATGAATAATATTGATAGTTATTTTTAGTGACTTGAATAAATCTGACCTATCAACTGCTTTGTTCTACTTTATGCACCTTATACTCCAGTGCGCCTTATATATGAAGATAGATCGTTCACTGATACTGCATCTTATAATCCGATGCACCTTATCGTCCAGGCAAATTTTCTGTCATGTCAAACCATTTAAACTTCTTTATTATGGGCAGTACCATAGAGCTAGGAATAACTAACTGGTTTGAAATAATGATGTAACTATTTCCTGACTTGTAGAAGTTAACAATTCTTTGTCTCAAGTCAACACTATCGTCCTTTGTCTTCTCCATTGTGTTGTTAATGTAAGAATAACAATGGGAATACTCTATGCACAACATGATATTCTTTGGTGGAATTATTCCAAATATTCTAGTAAATGAATAGTGTAGATGGCTTTACAAATAAAATAATTAAATGAATTACTTATACTGTAATTTCATGTTCATGTCTGAAGTCATCCTGGTGCAACACCATGAAACCAAGAGGTCCAGAAGAAAGTGGCGGCAACAAAGCACTGGCACATCAACATCTTTAGTGACAGCCTTCACATGGGCCATTTGTGGTCGTGGCTGTTTTTTGAACATTGGACTTCACAGTCACAGGAGGCACTGTAATTTCAGGGGCACAAGAATTATATAGTCCAGCATACCGATACTTATTCTTACATGAACAAATAAATTTAGAATTATATTTTCTACAATAAAAATAATTTTGTCTTTTCCTATTTTTGCATAAATTACCTTTCAAAAAATTTAGTGCATTTAACCTATTGTTATGAAAATTGAGTTTTATATTCTATTTTTTTTTTTTGTACATATTAACATATAAAGATCCTGACATCATATGGGCAGATAATATATATAAAAATTGATGGGTGTACAAATAATATTTGTTATTGACTGTATATATATATATATATATATATATATATATATATGATGATTTGGGGGTGTTAGACACTGTGTCTAAGCTTCCTGAAATAGACTATAATGCAAAAATTCTAATTCTTTGTTATATTTTTACTTATAAATTTGCTCTGTGACTCTAACAATAGGAGTACACATTGAGCTCTGCAAACTGCGACACATTTTTAAAAAACTCCTATGTTGTAAGAAAGATTTCTTCGGATTTTTGGATTATATATATATATATATATATATATATATATATATATTACATAATTTATGAACAGCTTATAAATTATAAACATACCTGTAGTTAGAAATTTGAATAGGGACTGTTAGACTTAAAATGACGGGTTCTAATAAAGGTACCCAACAGTTGGTGACAGGTAATAACCTTGACCCCTTAAAAGCGTGTGATTGGACGTATGGGATAGTCTAGTTTTTTTTTTTCATAAAATCGAAATATTGTTCCATATCACTATGTTATAAAATGTTTTCTCTTTAATAGACTCTTTGTATTTTGTGGTGTTTTCATATCCTTTTATTTATACTCATATATATATATGTTACATAATTTATGGGCGCCTTATAAATTATGAACGTACCTGTATTTAGAATTTTGAATAGATTTGCACACAGAAGATTGCACACAGAATTAAGAATTATTAGTTGGAGAAAAAAACATCTACTGAACAAGTACGTTACAAAGGAGATATTTTGAATATAAATATAAACTTGTTGTCTTTCGATACAGTTGAGTATGTGAAACCCTAAAAAAATTGTTTCTTTAGAATCTAAGTTGACAAGCAGCGAATGGAATTGTTTATAATCTGATTAGTTGAAAACAATAAAGATTTGCTGCCGGGCGTAAAAGCATCCGTTTCCACTAAATTGAGTATTTTCATTGTGAATCCACTCTTTGAATGTCAGGATTGTGCCAATGGTAAAGTGACAAAAAATTCTTCATTCTTCCCCCTTCACATCAAACTCGGTCTCGTAAAACACTTTATAAGAGCAATGGCGCATGATGGCTGTGGATTCCTCTACTTAAATGTAAAATTTGGCACCGAGAAAAGTAACACAAAACTTGGGAAAAAAAAAAAAAAAAAAAAGAGAAGAAAAATATATTTTCATTGGACTCAAGAGAATTGATCTTTGATAGCAAGTTCAGAGAGATAAACTGAATCCACTTGAGCTGGTGGCATAGAATTCATTTGTGTTAGTCGTACAGAGTTTTGTCGAGTCTGTAAACTATGCTGATTTAATAAACGACAAGCTAACGGTCTATCAAGGAATGGGATCTTTGCTGCTTCTTAGAATTACACTTCTTGCATTCTCATCTTGACCTTTTTTTACTGGCAAACGTGGGTGACGTGGTGACGTGAATACTGAAAGGTTTTACCTGAACATATCTGAGATAGAAATGAGATCACAGCCAGTTCAACATGAGTAACTACTGATTCTGGTGAATAACAGACCAAGTTAATGTACAAGAGTAAGTGTATCTAAGATTTCTGAAGATATCAGAAATAAAGTGATTATTTTATATCTACACCAAAGATACAAGGATTTTATTATTTATAGTTGAAGTTTATACAATCAAAATAGATATCATTAGGTATTATTTTTTACAATAATCTATATTATTGAAACACTATAACTAAAAATATGAATAAATGAAAAAAAAGAAGTTAGTAGAGTGGCCAATTGTTGGTATCAGACAGATATTGGAGTCTATCCTCTTTTTGCTAGTGCTAGACCAAGGAGATTGTTTTGTGTTTGAGGGGAGCGCCACACCTACCGTCACACCCCATATTACTGCATAGATCAGATTACCTAAGTGATACTACCCATGCAATGAGTTGGTGAGGACTGGTATCAAGCCAGGAATCTGAGATAGAAATGCGATATCACAGCCATTTCAACCCAAACATGATCAGATTCTAATAAAAAGCCGTGTAAAAGCCTTTGTAATGTTATTGAAAGTTCCGCCTACAAAGAATCAGCTTATAGTAACTTCATCATGCTAAATGCTACCTTTTTTGGGGGGACCTGGAAGATGAGCAGTCCATGACCTGCAACACCTCACTTTGGACCTTACTTAGGCTAGATGGGCGTTTGGAGAGGCCCACTCCAACCAGTCAGCTGGTCATGTCAGGCCCTAGCACTTAAATGATTGTCCTGACCCTATTCTTTTTGTCCATGAAAAGTTAAAAAAAAATGTTTTTCTTATAATTTTTCTCAAAAAGAGTTTTATAAATTCTCAATTATATATATATATATATATATATATACATTTTTTAGGGAAACTGGATAGTAGGGTAGGTCAATTTTGAAACTGTAATGTCTTTCAAGTGGTAAAAGTTGCAAATGAACATAAAAAATTACCACATAAAATATTTCTCTTCAAAACTTTGCCTTCGTTTGAGGAAATAGATTTCAATCTTCTAAAATTTATCATTGTAACAGCCTAATTGTGATGGCTCCCGATTACGACAAGAAAGTTCCCGAGTTCGAAAAGAAGGTTCCCGAGTCCGACAAGAAATACCTGAAGAAGGCCGGAGGGCATATCGGCTGAAACATTGTACAAATAACAATCAAGATGGGGACAATAATCCGAATAACGCAGCTAATACTAATCTTCAAGCCTCATCTCAAACATTCAGAGAAATACTGAATATATGTATTCCTGAAGATATTTTCAGCCCTCTCAACTTGTTCATCTTGTTTCTCACTTTGAACTAGAGTTCTCGTATTTATCTAAATGTCTGAGAAAGAAGAGGTTTGATTCATGTACAAATACTCTAATCCAACCTTCTTTTAATATGACAAAGATTTTATCAAAACATCTTTTACCATAACTATATGTTTGTATTTCTATCAATCCATTCGACAAAGTTGTTTCTTTTAATCCAACCTACATTTGATCCAAACGTTTTATTCCTATTGACTGTTTGTCAATCTATTGAACAAGTACAAAACCTGCAGTTCAACCTTATTTTAATCTGATTAAGATTGGAAGAAAACATTTTATTCACAATTTCTATTTCTTTGAATCTAAATCAATGAATCTCTTTCTACAAAACCTTTTAAACAAAGACACAATAGAATCATAACAATTGGGTCAGATTGATTGATTTGGCTGGTTGGTTGGCTGGTTGGTTGGTTGGTTGGTTGGCTGGTTGGTTTTTACGTGTCAATGCTTATTGGGTTATTTTAAGCCAAAATCAGTTTAACAATTAAGGTTTCCAATAGTATACAATAAAAAAATTATCATAATTCAAATTTTAATCTAATTAAGATTGGAAGAAAACATTTTACTTACAATTTCTATTTCTTTTATAATCAATGGATCTCTTTCTAATTTCATTTTATTAATATCTCTCTGTATTTTATCATTATTTATTTTTTATTTCATTCTAAGTTTTCACTATATAGTATCCAATCTGAATTAAGTTTATTAACAAGGAAGGAAACTATGTTGAAAGGTAAATATTTGTTGTGTAAAATAAATCTTGTTTACCTACAGAATTATTGATATATATATATATATATATATTATATATATATATTCTTGATGTTAGGGTAATTCATGTCAAATCATCCAGGTGATGTGACCCACCCCCTTCAATTTTTCTGAATTTTTTCCAGGTGTGGACTATATTAAGGTTAGATAATCCCCAAAATATTAGCTTCCAATTCCAAAAATTGGCAGTTATATATATATACAAATTATGTATGTTTTTTTTTGCCTGACTCATATTGTGATGTTTTCTTTTAATGATAATCTTGTGTAGCCTTTTAAATTACTGGTTCCCATATTGTATTCATCTCTTTGCTTAATAGGTTACGGATTCATTACATTCCTTATATATTAAGGTGTTGTTACTTAAAATGTGAAGAATGTGACAAAATATTCAGTTATATAGTTAATTTGGTTTGGTTTGGTTTTACGGCATATCAACAGAATGTTGAAAAAACTGTGGAACATGTGGATGAAGGTGATACCAATTGTAATTGATGCCCTCAGAACACTCCCCAAGGGACTGGAAAAGAGACTGGAGAAATTTGAAATCAGAGGAAGAATTGGAACTATCCAGACAACAGCATCTTTAACTTCAGTCCTGAAGACTTGAAAAGACTTGTTGTCTCTCAAACTCCAGTAAAAGAGCACCAGCTTATGAAAAACTTCCAAAGAGTGATATGATAATTGATAATGTTCATCTTTTTTTTCCCCAATTTTTATGATCATTGAGTTTTCCTGTTGGCCATTAACTGGCATATTGAATAGGATTTATTTGACAATGGAAAAAAGGGGGTGATCATTATAATCTAGATAATTTTTTTAAGAGAAAGTCTAAATTCTACAAGGCATGTGTATGATTTTCTTGAATTGAAAGAACGCAAGCAAAAGATATAATCTTGCTAGGGAAAAAAAAAAGTTGCATGTTTGGATTAGAAGCGAGATAATCTAAACGTGAGATGGCTTATTTATAAGTTTTATCCTCACTCTCACATCATCCATAGGGTCACCCTGACAATTAATAATCTTTCAACATGACATTACAACCTTCACATAATGCTGCTGCTGCTGCTATAAACTGGACACCCAGAGGTAAACAAGTAAAGACTCACGTAATTCACTTATCCAGAGGAAGATAATTTTATCATGGTCTATGCATCATAGCATCTGTATTAATATGTTGAGGTATGTGGTGTAATGGTTATTGTTGTAGGATATGGACACGGCAAGATCAGTTCAAATCCAGAAATAGGTTGTTTGCATACCGTTAATATCCTTAGGAAAGGTATGAATTGAACCATTTTCCCTCCAGTCATGGATAAATAGTACGGCAGTCTGTGTTCATTAACATTGGTATAGCAACCAGTCTAGGAGAAGGAAACCTCTGCAAATCTGTTGAACTTCACTTAAGAAATTGACCTTGTATCACATCCTGCTTGTGTGGAGGGGTTAGTAAATATATATATTAATATCTTGAAGCTAGAACAACACATATTACAAAGAATGTTGGTTGGATGGTTGGTTGGTTATTTTTTTAAAGGCATATCAACTCTTATTGGCTACTTAATGCCAAATTTTGTTTTTTTGTACATGTAAATTTTTAAGGGAATAAATTGTAGACAAATATTGGTTTGGTTTTTTATAACCTGGTTGAAATAATTTCCATTAACTTCACTAGTAAATATATGCACCTTCCGGATGCAAGTATTTGAGTTTTGATGTAATTAAATATATTAAATTAAAAAGGCTGATGAAACTAAATAAGAATGCAGATAAAATGATTTGAAACAGAGAGGATATAACTGAAACATAGAACAACTGAAATTTACTCACCCCTTCTTCCATTCCTAATTTTTCTTAATTTAATTATTTAGTTATATTTGGGGGTAATAGAACAACTGAAACTTACTCTTCCATCAGTCCTGTATTTCATTGCAAAATTTTCCTAATTGTACTATTTAGTTAAGTAAGTAAAGAATAATATTACAGTTATTTCTTGTTAATGGATTTCTTTTAAGATCTATCCCCAAGATCTTTGCTTATATTCATTAAGATAAAACCAAAGAACTAGAAATAAATAATACTAAGCACACATTTATTAAAATTAATTTTTTAATATAAATATCACACTATAAATCGCAATTTTATTGAATATATAAATACAATTGCATGTCATTAGTATGTAGATATGGTCAACATATCTAACTCTAGTTTTGACCAGGGAGAGGGTCCAGTAGTTTCGGCCCTGGACCTTACAAGCTAACACCATTGATCTCAGGGTGCCATCCCTCCAGGCAACACCTGCCCCCTCGATTTAATGGGGCAAGGCTGGGTTTATTGCCCAGTGCCTGAGGGGGAATGTCGATGAGATCAAAGCATTTTTTTGTACCCACCACCCTTGAGCTTTGGTTTGTGGGTGGTTCCACATTAATAGGGCCTTTTGCCTAACCTGTACACGTGGGGTACGTGGTAAGTATCTAGTATGTATATACAGTCAACAGTATCAATAATGTAATTTTATTAATAATTAAATAAAAATAATATCATGGGAATGTGACTTAAATAACAAAGGGAATTGTGACTTTAGTAACATAGTTTCCGTTACAGACAGAAAAACACACAATCTCCATTATAATAAGATGTGTATTAATAAATTGGTAAAATTAATAAACTGGTGGTTAAACCTCAGCCACCATCTTCTAGCATCCATATGATTAAAAGGGTTGGGTTTTTGCAATAAGAGCAATTTGAAGAATACAATTGGAACAATTACATAGGGTTCTAGGTCTTGACATGACCAGCCAAATGATTGGATGGGGCCTCTTGGACTGACTGTCTTGCCCAAGTAAGGGCTGAAGTAGAATGTTGCATATCACAGGACCACTTAGTATGATAAAGGATGCATAGTCCTCTTCTTAAATTCTTCTAATATCGGGATTCTGTGTTCCTCGTAATGGGGTTCTGTGTTCTTTATACTGGGATTGGACATATGTTTTCTTCAACTGTGAATTTTCTCTCTCTGCATTTCATCTTTTTTTATTTTTTTTTATTATGGAGACAACACAGAAACATTTTTTGTGTACACATTTTTTTATTTCCCCTGATACATTCTTATCCCACACACACCTACTGGTGGGGCAGCAGTGATGGAAAAAACATGTCTGCCAAAAAGGGTCACTGGCCTTAATTCCATAAATCATAATTCTATTTTCCAAATTTTTCCTGGTCATGTGACTCTCTAAGCCAATGAGAACCACATTCCCAAAAAACTTTAATGCTCTTGCCTCTACTTTTTATGAGCAGCACTATGAGATCAGTGTATCATGTTTGAGGGGATTACTTCAAAGGAGATGGCGAATGAAAAACATTTTTTTTTTCATGGTCAAAATTCCTAAACTTTTAAGTAGCCTCTTGTCTGATATGTATGTCTGTGTGTGGTGTGTATGTATATGAATCTATGGGAAAATTTGTGTGTGTGTATGTCTGTTTCTGTATGTATTTATTTCTTTGTACAACTGTATATGCCTATGTGTGTGTTTCTCTGTGTATATGTGTGTGTCTATAAGTGTATGTGTCTGTAAGAGTCTGTATTTAAGTAAAATTGTAATTTTCCATAGTTTTACTGTTCATCTTAAACTACTCTACACTACTTGCTAAAAATGATAAGCTATGCCTATCCATTATGTAACAATCTAAAAATGCTAAAATCAAAATCAAAAAGCTAAAATTAAAAGATAATATAAAATACTTGTCAAAATTATTATTATTATTAATAATAATACTAATAATAATGATAATGTTTGAAAATGCTTCATCTAAAAATAAGATACATAAAATATACTATTAATTCTACAAGTGTGTCAAACAATAAAAACAAACATTGTGCCAAAAGATCAAGGGTAATTTATGTGGAAGTGCGTCCCTGTCCCTTGCCTCCGAAATTGCTGCCCGATGAATTTTAAAATAATGACCCCAAGCTTCGGCGCCGCATCGGTGTTACTTGAAAGAAAACAACCAACTTAGAGTTTTAAATGTATTTTAGGGGGGGGGGTCTTTTTTTGTCTTAATTCTTGTTTATTTATAAAAATTTGTCGTAATTCGTGTTTATTTATCATAATTTGTCGTAATTCTGGTTTATTTACTGAAATTTGTCATAATTCTTGTTTATTTATCATAATTCTTATTTATCGTAATAAAAGAAAATCTTAGTATTTAATAGATAGATAGATAGATAGATATGAAGATGAATAGTTTTGAATAGACTGAGATAGATAGATAGATAAACAATAGGTAACACCTATTTTACCCCATGAAATTTACCTCCCCCCTATATTTAACACAATGAAACTTGCAGAAGCTTGGGGTCGTTATTTTAAAATTCACGAGGCAGCAATTTCGGAGGCAGGGGACCGGGACCCACTTCCTCAAAAAACCGATCAAGAGATAAAGTAAAGGATAAGTTATAGATTACTTAATGCTTCTGCAATACAAATGGTTCTTGCATCTTAGGGGTAAAATAACTGGTTTACCTGATGCAAAAAGTGACGTGAGTTTCATTCTCACAGAGCATTTATTTTTATTATTGTCACCAATATTGCTGTTCCTCACTGTAATAAAAACAACAACCTGAAGGAGTTGCAATATAAAAGCAACTCAATAGTAATAACATAATAAACAAATACAATAATAATAATATATAATAATAATAATAATGATAATAATAATAAAGATAATAATAATAGTGATAATAATAATAGTAATAATAATAATTGTAATAAAGTGAATGCAGAAAACTAGCACATTGAGAGTACAAGACTAGGCATGACTGGGTGAGAAAGGTGATCCACTGGGAATTGTGCAAGAGACTAAAATTTTGACATGCCAACAAATTGTATATGCACAAACCAGAATCTGTCCTAGAAAATGACAGAATCTGTTCTAAAAAATGGTGCAGATTTTTACAAGTGTAGCATGCACACTCTTGCTGATCATTGGTGAAAATGCATAGCCATTAGTGGTGACTATGTGAAAAAGTAAATAGTGGTTTGTAGCTGAAAATTTACCCTACCTAATGGTGTTATTGGACTTCCGGTATCTTCTGTAGTTTCTGTGGAAATACATTGGAGCCATTACTTTCAGAGCTCTCCTCATTCACATCTAGTCTTATCCTTATCTCACATACATCAATAGTATCATATTCACAATTTGTAACCTTTAACATACAAGGTGTGTCAAAAAAAGTATCAAGATTTTTTGTACTTTTTGACACACCTTGTATTCTGAAAAAAAATATAACATTCCATTTATTCTTCACTTCTATCTTGGGAAATACAGTTTTAAACTTGGCACTTTTTGACACACCTTGTATTCTGGAAAAAAAAATGATGAATGGAATGTTATTTTCTTTTCAGAATACAAGGTGTGTAAAAAAGTACAAAAAATCTTGATACTTTTTTGATACACCTTGAATAATGCATCATTGAGCACAGAATTTTACCTGAATTTAAACCCTGAAGACAACACCTGTGGAGGGTTTGATTGACAGTAGAGGTCACAGGTCTAACTTTCAGAGTTTGATTTTAAGTGCATCAACTGATGAAGATTTTTGGGAAATGGACATTGTTGGAAAGGGTGTCACATGACAGATGAAGATGGACTGATTGACTAAGTGATCACATAAAAGAGCTATAGATTTTAAATGGTCGATTTTTTTTCTCTTTCTGAATATGATGGTTTAAAATGAGCTCAGTATTCATAGTAGATAGAACTGAAAAAAAAAACCCACTGAAATAAAGTGGAAAAATAAAACATGAATGCTTTTTCTATTGCGTGGTTCTCTTATTATGTCCTGTTTCTGCTTTGGGTCAGAGGTTCTTCTTCCTATTAGGTTGGACATCTGCTTTCTTCGGCTGGGAGGGTTCCAGTGGCTTCGGCCCTGGACCTTACAAGCTAACATCATTGATCTCAGGGTGCCATCTCCCCAGGCAACACCTGCCACCTCGATTTAATGGGGCAGGGCTGGGTTTATTGCCCAGTGCCTGAGCCCCCCCTTGAGGGGGAATGCCGATGAGATCAACGCATTTTTTTGCCCCCCCCCATGAGCTTTTTTTTGGGTGGTTCCACATTAATAGGGCCTTTTGCCTAACCTATACACGTGGGGTACGTGGTAAGTATCTAGTATGTATATACGATCAACAGTATCAATAATGTAATTTTATTAATAATTGAAGTTTAAATAAAAATAATATCATGAAGAATGTGACTTAAATAACAAAGGGAATTGTGACTTTAGTAACATAGAGAGGGGGGTCTCTCTCTCTGGGTTCCTTTTTCTGTTCTTTAATCAGGAAATGACACAGAGACTTTTTCTTATGCACACATGTTTTTTATTCCACCAATACATTCTTAACCCACACATGCATCCCTCTAACAAGCCACTGGTGTCAACTCTAATAACATCATTTCAATTTCCCAGAGTCGCCTGGTCATGTGACTTACTAAGAAAATGAGAGCATAGTTCCAGATGAACTTGAGTTCAAGTTCTGTCAATTAAACTTTCAGTGAGTTTCCACTGTGTTACTGTAAATTTTAAACTACTTTCTGCAAAAAATGAAAGGCTATTCCTATCCATTATGTAATACTTTCATTACCCAGACAAAAATGATATCAATGGCTTTCGAGTACTGCCAAAAAGCAAATAGGAACTAGATTTGCTTGCAATGTTATATTTGATTTTCACATGGCCCTGTTTGGTTAGGGAGCTTTTCTTGCTAGAGTTTTTTTTACAAAAAGTTCTGTCAGTGTTTATCAACATAACAACTTAATGACACAACAAAGAAATGTATCTAACATTACTAGCAGAAGTACCTGGTCCATGACCAGATTAAAAGCATTTTTAGGAACACCAAGGCATGAGAGAGAAAGGGTGAAGAAAGGTGTAATGGAAATTCATTTCAATGATAAAAGACACTAAGATTTATTTTAGGAATTTTTTTGTTTACATTAAAAATATTATTTTTTTAAATGTAACCCTAAACTCATGAGTGTTTTCAAACATAGTTTTCTTTTTCTAAAGACTAGTTTTTATACTTACTTATGAACAACTTTGAAGTGTATCAAAAATCAATTGATTGTTGACTATTGAATTATATTATTTAATCAGTAAAAATCAAAAATTAAATTCTGTATGAATTCCTTATTATAAATATTAAAGTATATGCATGGTTTTAATGCACAATGACATCTCTTTTCTGAGTATAAGTCAATCCATACATACCAAGACAGATGCAAATCCTCTATACATATATATACATATATAGGTTATTTCTATAACTCCAACATAAAAAGGGGAACCACTCTGATTAAATGATAAGTTATTTATTTATTTATTGATCTACTAGGAAAAAAGAATACGGGGTTAGGGTTAGGGTTTAGGATTAGTTTAATGGGAAAATAATGGGTAGATTAATTAACAGATAAAATTCATTCAGAGTGGTTCCCTTTTTATGTTGGAATTATAGGAAATAACCCATATATATATATATATATTTATATAAAACTGATATTAACCACACATATACACATACTCACAACAATAACTTTACTACACAAACATATATGATCAACAGAAGCGCGTGGTGTAATGGTTAAAGTCATGGGAAATGGACTCGTTGCCCGAGTTCAAATCCTGGACGTGGTAATTGCATATCATTTAGTGCTAATATCCTTCGGAAAGGTATGAATCCTACTCTCCCTCCAGCTATGGGTAAATAGTAGGGCAGACTGGGCTCTTTAACCTTGGTTAGGCAACTGGTCTAGGAGAAGGAAAACTCTGAATTCAAACCTAAGAATTTAAGAAATTGACCTTGTGTCATATTCGGCTCGTGTGGAGGGGTTGGTAAATATATATATATATATGATCAACATAATAGAATACACAAACTATGTAATGTATGTGCATTTGTGCATGCATACACATCAATTTTTTTTTATATAGATTTTTTTAAAAATCACTCCAAAATACGCCCAACGTAATGTTGTGTTTGTTAGGATATGAAGGGTGTCGTATATTACAAAAAGTTTAATTGCATAATGTGACAGATAAAGAGCAATCAACTGGAAAGCACTAGAGCAATCTTTGTTGAAAAAAAAAAAGTTTCACTGATTAATGGAATGGTATGTTACTCTTAGATGACAATACACGACCACACGTTGAAAAATGAACACAGGTAAAGATTTTGGAATTGAATATGGAAGTTTTAATTCATTCATTCTACTCTTCTGATCTTGTTTTGTCGGATAATCACCTTTTCTGATCTTATAAAGAAATGTTACACCTATTATGAATGTATTACCCCACTAAAAACCCAACTCAACCAAGAACAGAGAACACATACATACAAACACACACACGCACAGACACACATACACCAGAACACATACACACACACGCAAGCATAGACACATGTGCACACATGCGCACACACACACACACACAACACCCAAATCACCAGAACAGAAAGTAAACTACAAACACACAGACACACACGGCCTATCAAACATCTAGCAAACTCATTTGGTATATAATTAATACCAGAAAGCAATTCAGATGCTATAATGACTTCTGGTGTTACAGAAATGTGAAGGCATTAGAATATTTGATTTCAGTGCAAATCTGGAGTCATTATTATATTGAGTTTTTCAGCCAATATCACAATAATACTTGGGTAATAACATATTTATTCGATCAGGAATTCATATACATGCTAACTACCCGTCTTGTCTAACAGCTAATTTATAACACAGACACAACCATTCTTTTACAGTCTAGATGGGAGATAGGTAATCCTATACAACAGTTACTAAGAACAATAATGGACACAGAGATGAAGAAGACCCAAGAAACAGATCAGAATAACAGAGAGAACCAGCCCAGATATCCAGATAAGAAATGAACGACTCAATCCACTTTAGAAAAAGTTAAGTATTATATTATATACTGTGAGAAGAAAATATTTTAAAAATATAACAAACACAGGATGTTATGATTAGAGGAAACAATTTTATGTGTCAATACTTAAGCATTTTGTATATTGTACCATCTTCAGGACACTGTTAAGTAATGTTTATGTGAGGGACAAAATGAAAGATGTTAAGTGTATAGTGAAGATGGTACAATATACCGAAATGCTTAAATATTGACACATAAAATTGTTTCCCCTAATCATAACATCCTGTGTTTGTTATATTTTTTAAATATTTTCTTCTCATACTGTCGGATTAATTTCCTCACCGTCTTTCTATTGTATACTGTATATACTCACATAGATTTTCTGAGACCTAAATTTTAGTCTAATATTTTTCAAAATTGTCTCCTTATTTTAACAAACTAAACATACAAACACTATCAGCGAAGGGTTTGGCTCATGAACACCTGTAAGCTACAATTTTCAAAAACATTAAAATAAAATAAAAATATACCACACACACACACACACACTGCTAAGACACAAATGTTACAAATTAACTCTCTCTGCACTTCCAACAAACAGGAAGGGGGGAGGGTCGATTACATGCATATATATACATATACATATTCGGACATAGAATGTAGTTAATTAACTCTTGAAGAAGATGTTGCCTATGTAGAATAATAATAAAATTAAAAAGAAAAACATTTTATAATATATATATATATATATATATATATATATGATTGCCATCCTTCCGTCTACTAAAGACGATGGCGTAGTATCCACTTTTTTTTTTTCTGCAGCTGTGTGAGTGGCTGAACAGACCACTTTCTGAATTGCAATCTCTGGTGCAGTAACTAACAGTGATGCCTGCTGGAGTTGCTCTTTTAGTTATAGACAAAAACATTTTAGTTAGATATTTAGTTTATTTTTTAGTTAAAACTAAAACTAAAATCAAACAAAAAGGCAGGCGGGGTTTTTGATACATGCAAACATCATGATGAACTAATGAGGGAAAGGAGTGACGAAGAGACATCTCCTTGCTGAAAAAGTGAAGGGGACGATAAAGAGATGCAATGCTCTTCGCCCTGTTCACAAAGAACACTATCCGACGAGTTTATGGTTTTTTGCACAATATAATTTTTAATAAAGATTTTGCTTTGACCCCACCATCATCTCTGCCAGTGACCCATATATATGTATATATATATATATATATGATAAGAGACACTAACACTAAGAGACAACACTTACAATTTTGAAGAATCTTTGCTACTATAACAAAATCATTCCTTTTCAAAGATAAGGAAATAGATATTGTATAATAGCATGTATTTATCCAATGCCACAGACAGAATGTAATGCAAAACTCAGATGGTGTAATGGTTATCGTCAAAGAAATGGACACTGGCATGAGTTCAAATGCTGGACAAGACTGTCTGCATTTCACATAGTACTAATGCCATTGTGAAAGATATGCATCCAAATATTCTCCCTCCAGTTATGGGAAAATAGTAGGACAGACTGAGCTCTTTAAACTTGGCATGGCAACCAGTCTAAGAGAAGGAAAACTCTGGCAAAGTCTGCTTAATAATTGACCTTGTGTTGCATCCTGTTTATGTGAAGGGGTTGGGTATTAGATAGGAATACTTTAAAAATATATTTCTGTTGTAAATTATTTGTAATAGATTAGGATATTTGAAACCAAATAACTGCAAGACCACTATGATTATATTATTAGATTGGAATAGTTACTGTGGATGTAATGAAAATAACATACCTCGAAACTCAAAGCGTGCGCGGACGAGTCTGGCTTGCAGGGTCATCGTGGGAAAGAAATATGGCTGCTGTAAGCACTATATTCAACGATGGGCGATCTTGAACCAGCGAGAATGGGATTGCATATATGCAAATTCTCTCGAGATCGGGCGTGCATATAAGCATATGGTGACGGCTAGAGGGAGCATCAAATGATTACGTACGACGACTACGAAAACAGCTGGCAGTAGTATTTTGGCTCTTGCGACGGGTGGACGAGGCATTTTGAGATAGATTTTGATTGAGCAGAGTGCAGCATAGTTAGGAGAACATTATTACTAGAGTTACTAATAATTGGGTATAAATTATTTGTATTATAATAGAGTAGTTAAAACCATAGAACTGTGAGTAAAGTATTTGTATTAAGAATAGTTATTTGAATATAATTGTTTACAAGTGATTATTATCATTCATTTTTTGAAATTATATAATTGCTTTCTAAAAAAGAGACTAATTATAACATTACATAAATCAAAAGCATGTCATAAACCCAACCAATCAAATTATTAGTTTTAGATATGAATACTTAAACCACATTACTGTAGCCTGTTACTAGTAATTGGGTACAAATTATTAGTATTATAATAAAGTACTTAAAACCATAGAAGTGTGAGCACAGCCTGTGTATTAAGAATGGTTACTTGAAGCTACAATTGTTTGCAAATGATTATTGCTAAATAAGAATAGTTACTTAAAACCATTTAATTGCTTGCAACTCTCCTTTAAAAAAAAACTAATTTGGCATTAAATAATCTGGTAAAGGTATACATGCCATTAAACCCACCAACCAACCAATTACTACTTGGCAGTGAGTTCAATTTTCAATTAGTGCTCTATACTTGTGTCAAATAAAACTACATTTAATTTATTGGGCACCTCACATGGTTTAATGGTGTTACATAATTATTAGATTTCTAATACTTATGTACAGTAGTGTAGAAACGAAAATGGCTGTTATAAGTTCAGCCGGCGGCCTTGAAGGATTGAATGACAAGGCTTGACCCCAGTCCTCATCCTCCTTCTGGTGGATACCGTGAGAATTGGTGGAGAAGACCCTCTTCTGGTTTAGATTAGAAAGAGATTTAGTCAGATCAGCCAACATCACGACGGTGGTAAGTCATGTTATGCATGGTGCCGACTCAATCTGCACAGGTAGTCTGGTGGGGATTTCAGAATAAAATATGATCTAAGTTAAATCGAAGTTGTGTTATTATCTAAAAACTACCAATGACACAGGGCTTCTGATAAAGAGAAATCCCCAATGGAAGACCAGACACGAAATCTCCAAGACGAAGTCCAGATGCTAGAAGAGACGCTAGAAGAATAGAAGTAAGAAAGTAAGGAAAGAGAGTATACAACAATGGTTAGCAAGCTTGGATAGAATACCATTGTAAGTGAGGTTGTTTCTTACTAGGTGTCTTATGTTGGACATTGTGCTAATCTAAGCTCCTTTTATCAATAGATGTTGGAGGCGTGTAGTTTAATGGTAAGAGTCATAGGAAATGAACTCGTTGTTCAAATTCTGGACAAAGCTACAGTTCATATGGTGCTAATACCCTTGGGAAAGGTATGAATCCAACTACACTCCTTCCAGCTATAGGTAGGGCAGACTCAGCTCTTTAACCTTGGTTAGGCAACCAGTCTAGGAGAAGGAAAAAATCTGAAATCAAACCTGTTAAGCTCCACTTGGGTGGTCACTACTAGAATCGGCTGAGTCCTAATTAGTGATCTATTTCGCAAATTTTTTTCTACACTAATTTTTTTTATTAAATGAAGAAACAAGAAAATTAATGAATGCAAGAATACAAGGTGTGTCAAAAAGTACAAAAACTCTTGATACTTTTTTGACACACCTTGTAAGTTTGTCATGAAGGCCACACAGGACAACTAAGTCTTTAAATCCTTCTTCTACATTAACAGACCAAATTGCTATCATTAATTTCTTTAGTATCAACTTAAAACCACTGAATACAAACCTAAAAAACATTTTTGTAACAAAGAAAGGAAAAAAGAACATTACTGACTGAGTTCAAATAATAAAACATAAAAGTGTCCCTGTCACTATCAATTATAGCCATGTGTTGGTTAAAAGTAGGAGAAACCAAGAGGTAAGACTCACTCCCTTTCATTGACTGTGTTAGCCTTCTCCTTCTACAACTCAAAGGATGAGATGAGAGACAATATGTTGATAACAGACTGATTCTTAACAACACATTGACCTTATTGAAGTCAGTCTACTGTTGGTTTGAATAACAGCAGCTAGCTAAGTACCACTGAGGCAGTGTCCAAGACAGTTGGTATATATAGAAATCAAGAATAGTCCATTCATGCATTTAGGTGATTTGGGTGATCCCATTCCTTGAGTTCTGATTGGCTGCTTGATTTGAATGATATTGTGGAGTTTTATAAATATCCTGTCATTCTGCAGTAGACTTTGCAACTATTCGGGTTTGTATTGGGTTACAACTGTTTGTTACCATGTCTTCCCAATTCGACAGTAATTGGAACTTTGATTATTCTTCAGACATAATGAAAATAAAACGACCTGGGGTACTGTAAAAGTGCTATATTAGAGCAGTCTGTGTGTGGGCTGCACCAGTACTGCTGAGGGCTGCATGTTTGATATTATTATTTTATTATTGGATCCTTTCCATTCACTAAGGACGATGGCGTAGTGTCCCCCCCAAAAAAAATTATCTGCATCTGCGCAAGTGACTCTGCAGGCCAATTCTTGAGTGACAGTCTTTGGTGCACTGAATGCATACAAACTGTGATGCTCTCTGGGGCTGCTGGCTTTTCTCTCTCTTTCTGGCTTTCTTTTCTGTCGATGCTACTCTCCTCTCCACCCAACCCATCTTCGTGCCTTGCTTAACGTTAAGGCCCCAGGCCACACTATTTTGTGCATCTACCTCCCATGTTTTGTGTCAATATTGCATATCTGATAGCTCTCCTGCAGACATCTTTAAATCATAGGCGTGGTCTACCTACTGATCGGGAGCCTTTTACTAATTCACCGTACAATGTTTGACATGCCTGGTATAAATGGGCTAGAGTTTTTTTTTTTCTTTCTTAGTCATTCTTTTGCAATTGTCTGGTGAACCAAAGTAATTGAACTTGGAACTAACTCCTTACAACTATTTTCTTATGAAAAGTGTTATTTATTCCACCTAATCTATAATGCTGGTGGTAGACTCTAGACTTATGGTGCCTTCTTGTACATATTTGTTAAAGTGGACACGGACATAGAAGAACAAGTTAAATTATGAGAGTTGGTAATGGAATATTTCCATATAGGTTGAAATAACTGAATTTACTCCCAAAACAAAACGTATGTTGACCATATATTTATCTCTGTCTGGAGCAACATTGCTGGAAATAAGTATACAGAATTCAAAAAGGAAAATTGTATTTATATATTACTGGAAAAACAATGGTCTACTTTTACCAGATAAAGAAAGGTTGGCTTGTTTTCCCAAGGGTATTAGTCCAAAAGTGAATACACTAGTATGAGTTGAATTTGAACTCATTTACTAGGATGTTGCATGCTAGCCGCAGATAATGGGGACTTCCATATTATTTTTCTTTGTTTCAGGGCATATCAATCTTCATGGGTTATTTAATACCAAAGAAGAACAGTAATGGTACTATTTCCCATCTATGGGTTAAATAGAAAAATGTGTTTATAACAAAAATTGAGTATCCATTAAGAATGTATTTATTTCTAAATTTAAAAAAAAACTTTACCAGCATTAAATGACCCTCTGAGGTTGATATGCCGTAAAACAAACCAAACCAAATGGTACTATTTAACAAATAGGTGGAGCAATGAATTTTTTATTAAGAATGGAATTAGAACCATATTTGATTATATGTATTTTGCAACTCCTCTGCACAAGTAGGATGTGATACAAGGTCAATATCACCGTCAAATTTACTACATAATTATAAGTCTCAGTGATAAACTGGCCCTCTCCGATCAATCGGCTGGTCATGTCAAGCCTTAGCATCTATATGATTGTCACGACCCTATTGCTCTTATGGCAAGCACAAACCTTTTTTATCATATATATATATATATATATATTATATATTTACCAACCCCTCCGCACGAGCAGGATATGACACAAGGTCAATTTCTTAAGCAGACTTTAACAAGTTTGAATTCATAGTTTTCCTTATCCTAGTCCAGTTGCCATACCATGGTTAAAGAACCTAGTCTCCCTTACTATTTATCCATAGCTGGAGAGAAAATAGTTGGATTCTTACCTTTCCCAAGGGTATTAGTGCTATGTGAAATCTTAACAGTCTTGTTCATGATTTGAACTCGTGTTGTCATGTCCATTTACTAAAATGATAACCTATCACAGTTTGCAGATTTCTGGAGAAAATTTTTGATTGTCTTTTAGCTAAAAAAAAAAAAGATATCAAGTTGGATGATATTTGACTTCAGCTTCAGGTGTCATTCACCTATTTTAGGAATCTTTATGTCACAGGTATTATTAAGAGACAAGATTTTCTTGTGTATTCACCAAGTAAAAAAGTGCACCTGAACCCCAATTAAAACTACAGCAGTTTTAGTTATAAGCTGTGTTAGGAAAATATAATACAAAATTAATAAATGTTGGACATCTAGTTAGAATCCAAATCCATTCATTACTTATTGTCTGTGAAATTGCCCATATATACTGCAAAGAATATTGGTTTAGCAGTGTATAGCACAAGGCCAATTTCAGTGAAACACTTTATTAGTCGTAAAATTTGTACAAGGTTATGAATATGGATTATCCTGTGAAGACTAAACTCAACTCAGCACTGCCCTGTTGGCATGGGCTGTAGAATATGCTGACTGCACCTTTGTAAAGAGGTAAAACCCACCTACCAATCTGTTGGTCATGGGTGGCAACCTGTAAGGCAGACTGGGCTCTTTAACTTTGGTTAGGCAACCAATCTAGAAGAAGGAAAACTGAAATCAAATCCCTTAAATCTCTGCTTGGGGGGGGGGGGTCACTACTAGAATAGGCTCAGGCCTACTTAGTCATCTATTTCAATTTAAAAAAAAAAAAAAAAACTCCTCGGCCATCTCTTTTCTTTTCCTATCTTCTCATGTTAACCTTAAAGAAAATCTTTGAAGAAATTTTTTCTTGAATGACTCTGAACTTGACCAATTCAAAGTTTGAACAAAAAACCTCAGTTGTCAAATAAATTTTCAGACTTTGAACACATGAGTTGAGCTGATTAAAACAGAAGTCATGTGAATGACTGCCAATGCAAACTGTTTGTGATGGTTGAGCAGTCTGGGGCCCATGGCATGGAATACTCCACTTTAGCCCTTACTTGAGCTAGATTGGCAAGCAGCCACCTGTTGGCTGTGGGTGGAAACCCATGGTATGTGAGGATGAAATGATGGTTGCTGAGCCATCCATGACGTGCAACACTCCACTTTAGGCCTTAGTTAGGATAGACAGGTGGTTGGAAAGGTCCCCTTTGATCAGTCAGCTGGTCACATCAAGCCCTAGAACCTATATGATTGACCATATGGCAAACTCCCAACCCTAGTTAGTATATATGTGCTAGAAGGTGATAGCTGAGGGTCTTAATGTCCCTAGTATGATGTTAAATTGCATCTACTGGTGAAGTTTCAACTTTGGAGCTCTGGGGATTGTGGAGTACACCTTCATTGCCATTACTTTCAAGCCCAACCTGACCCACAGTGGTAGTACCTGTTAGTATCCCATCAGTGGGTTAAATAAAAAAATTTGTTTATTTGTTTATGTTTATGGTTCCAGTTCTAGAGTTTTGGGGAATGTGGAGCACACCTTCATCACCATTGCTCCCAAATCAACTCTGACCCGGAGTGGTAGTACCTGTTAAAATCCCATCTAATAGAAAACATTTTTTAGACTAATCAGATGAAGATCAAGTGACACAAATGGTTTGGCCTTTATGTACTTTCTGTGAGAAATATTGCTTTAAAAAGGCTTTAGTAAATACTAGCAGAGCTACTCAGCATTGCCCGGGATTCATAAAGTTAAAAATAAATCTCTTATCAATATTCATATACAAACTAACAAGACCTGTAGATATACCACAGTAAGATAATTTAATTATTACATAGTTTTTTACTAAAAAGCTATTGCCAAATAGTTCAATATGTTAAAAGTATAATAATCTTGATTTAACTCTCCCTCACTTTTTTTCTTTCTTTCCTTCATTTTATCTTTTCATCATGTTTGATTGAAACAGATTAGCATTATTGCTTCTATGTACTCCCTATATATTTCCCCTACTCTTCTTCTTTGTTTTTCTCTTTTTTTTTTATTATGTATTTCTGTGTAGCATGTCTTTTTACTTCATTATAAAAATGGAATGGTCTATTATTTAGCTGAGGTGACAACATACGTAAGAATTAAGAATTTGGTAGATAAGCAACATGGTCTCATTTTTAACCAGATGGTGTTGTAAGATGATAATGGTTGGGCAATTAAGGAACATGATTTCTCTGAATGTTTGAGATGAGGCTTTATGATTAGTATTATCTGCATTATTTGGACTATTATCCTCATCTTCATTGTTATCTGTATAATTGGACACATGGCTTAGTGGATAAGGTAGTTAGGTTAAGACAGTTCTAAGTGACAGTTATCTTTGGATTCCATGTTCAATCATGACCGGCGGCAGTAACATAGAAAAATAATTAATACAGCTCCTACCCCAGCTAAATGAGAACAGGACACCCCCGTGAACTGAATAAAGGGTTAGCTTCAAAGTTCCGTGATGGCTCCTGATTACAACAAGAAGGTTCCCAACTATGACATGAAGTTCCTGAGTTCAAAAAGAAAGTTCACAAGTCTGAGAAGCTTCCTGAGTCTGACAAGAAATACCTGAAGAAGGCCAGAGGGCATATCGGACGAAACGTTGTACAAATAACAATGAAGATGAGGACAATAGTACGAATAACGCAGATAATACTAAGGAACATGAGTGTTAATGTATTGATTGATAAAAATCATTTTTCTATATATTTTTTTATTATCTCTTATTCTTTACATATTCTTGATTTAAGTTGCTTATTCTTATTTTAGCTCAGTTGGTAGAGTGTCCGACTAGGAACCACAAGGTTCCTGGTTCAATACCAACTCAGTGTATGAGTAGCATAGGGACTTGTGTGGTAAAGTGAGGAGCTGATGGTAGATGTGGCACTATACCTCAAAAGCAAATACAATCTCCTTGGTCTAGTGCTAGTGAAAAGGGGGTAGACTCCCTCGACGTATGGCTGATACCGGCTTTAGGCCACCCCAATGACTACTTATTCTTATAAAATTTATATATATATATATTTCTATTTTTTCTTTTATTTGTTGTTTATTTGTTTTTTATTTTGTTTTATTCTTTATTAATTTGTTTTATTTTTTAATCATTTCTCCAAAATGATTTTTTAGATATATCATTGATATATACACTTATATTTTTTATTTAGCTTTTCTAATGGAAAATGAGGAGTACAGTTTTTTTAACCCCCATCTAAAACAGAAATGGAGGGGGGGATTTTATTGAACTTTGGTGTTTGCTGGTCTCCACCAATTTTCCTTTACAAATGAATGTCTACTCATTTATTATACAAAAAAACATACAGACAGAAAGACAACAGACAAAATCTTTCTTTTTATGTTTATAGATATCTTATTTTTATAGTTGTTCAACAGAGGCCGTTTAAATCTGAGACTATAATCTGTTAAATCACAATGTACGATTTTGAACTTCCTTTGCAATGTTGCAAGTCAATAAATACAATCTAGGCACATTTACACACACGCACGCACGCACACACACTTTTCCTCTCTCTTATTCTCTATCTCTCTCTCACAAACACTTGGAAAAATAAACTCACTCTCACAGACATACACACACATATACAGACAGATATATACATATGCAAACATGCATATTCAAACACACACATACTTTCTCAAAAGGACATACAAACTTTCATACACACATATGCACACACTGAGTCATACATGTATACACACACACACACACACACACTTTTTATCTCTCTTATTCTCTCTCTCTCTCTCACAAACACTTGGAAAAATAAACTTACTCTCAAAGACATACACACATATATGTACACAGACACACACATATGCAAACATGCATATTCAGACATATACATACTTTCTCACAAGGACATACAAACTTTCACACTTGTATGAACACAAACTGTCATACACACATACACATACACTGATACACACGTGCATACACACACACACATACACACACACATACACACTTTTTATCTCTCTTATTCTCTCTCTCTCTCTCTCTCACACAAACACTTGGAAAAATAAACTCACTCCCACAGACATACATACATATATGCACACAGACGCACACATATGCAAACATGCATATTCAAACACATACATACTTTCTCACAAGCATATATAAACTTTCATACTTGTATAAACACAAACTTTCACACATATTCGTACTAACACGCATACTCTCTCAAATACACACTCTCTCAAACATACACTCCTGTCAAGTCACACACACACACACACACACACACACACATAAATGCTCATATGTTCTCAAATACTTAGACACACACCCACTCTCACACAAATACACACACATGCACAATTTTTGACTCTCTCTCTGTCTCAAAATATTGGATACAAACTTATACACACACAAATACACATACGCTCAGAATACATGCATACACACACATACTTTATCACAAGGGCAGAAATACTTCCACAAGCACACACTTTCATAGATATTTGTACAAACACACACACACACACACACACACAAACACAAACTCTCACACATACTCACTCTCAAACATGGACATATATTAAATCACACACACAAATATGCACACATAAATACACATATGCTCTCAAACACTCAGACACATCCATTCTCACCTAAATACTCTCTCTCTCTCTCTCTCTCTCTCTCTCTCTCTCTCTCAAACACTTGGATACAAACCCTTCCCATAAAAACACGCTGACTGACACACATTTATACTTTCACAAAAAATAAATGTAAGGATTCAACTTACAATATACAAAGGAAGATCATAAAGTCAGGGTTCAGTTTACATTATTGATTGAAGAGGATAGATAATATAATTGGACACAAAGTCAGTGTCCAATTCTAGATTTTACTTTCATTGTAAACTGTACCCCCCACTTTATGGTCGCACTTGATCTCCCAATTCTTAAGTTAATTGTTTCTGACAAAATTTTGGTTCGTCAGTTACCTGAATCTCAACGAAGATTCTGAAGGACAGAGAATATATTCAAAGAACTTGGAAAACAAATGAACTGGTGGAGGTTGGGGGAGAGGGATTGTATTTGATGGAAGATGCTGTTCAAAGATGTATAATGATGTCTGAAGATCAGTGAAAAAAAGAATAAGCAAAAATAAAAATTTTAAAATAACACAAAAAAAAATCCCACAAAAAAAAAAGATGTTTTTTGTTAATAAATAAATGATATCGGAATATCTTAAAACTCTAAACAATACTCTCTCTCTCTCTCTCTCTCTCTCTCTCATTCTTTCTTTCTCTCTCACTCTCTCTCTCTCTTCTCTCTCATTCTTTCATTTTCTCTCTTTCTCTCACTCTCTCTCATTCTCTCTCTCTCTCACTGTCTCTCTCTCTCACTTTCTTCTCTCATTCTTTTCACTTTCTCTCTTTCTCACTCTCTCTTTCTCTCTCTCTCATTCTTTCACTTTCTCTCTTCTCACTCTCTCTTTCTTCTCTCATTCTGTCACTTTCTCTCTTTCTCTCATTCTTTCACTTTCTCTCTTTCTCTCTCTCTCTCTCTCTCATTCTTTCACTTTCTCTCTTTCTCACTCTCTCACTTTCTCTCTTTCTCACTCTCTCTTTTTCTCTCTTTCTTATTCTAGATAGTGTCGGGAAACACAGGGAAACATGCTATGTAGTAAAATTTGAATGCCGCCTATATGTTTTTAAAGTTTCAGATAAAGAAAGCCAAAAAAAAAAAAGAAGCCGTTTCATAATAAAACTCCATTGGTGAACAATCAATCATCATATAACTTTTGCACTGACGTTTGTTTCATAAAATTTAGACAAAAATCAATGATCGTCTCAAAAGTAAAAATAATTTTTGGCATGCTCTCCTCTTTCAGTTACGAGTAGAAGTTATGAACTGAGAAACGAAGAAACATACAGAGGAAATCACGCTGTTCATTAATATATACTAGCAGGGATGCCTGGCATTGCCTAGGTAAAAAGATAAGAGAGAAAATGTATCTGATGTATATTCTGACGAGGAGGCGCTTGTTGTGAAATTTGGAAATAGTAGTAAGAAATGGACACGGTGAACCAAGTTCAAATCCTGGTTGCATTATGCACGTGTAATACTAAACACATTTTCTAGACAATGGATTACTTAAAAAAACAAAAAAGAAAAAACCAAAAAGCTGTTTTGAAACAAATGAGGAAAAAAAATCAATAATTATTCTATTTTATATTCATAAAAAGACGAATTCTTTTGTTTTGTCATTTTCCCACCCTCATCCTTTTTTTTTCTGTCATTTAAACTTTACTACTTACTAAATATACAATAATACACATTTTTCTATTGTTTTCTCGTTTGTTACATGGTCTATGCATGGATTATTGTCAACCCCCCTGTATTTCTAAAGGGATGGCCCCTTTTCACACGGGCAGGACTTTCCATGGAATATTATAGAAAGCCCACGAAATACGTGAAGTCACGTGAGACCTGGTTGGGTCTTCAGTTTCAGCTTAGTCGTCAGGCAGATAAGGTCTTTCTGCCTTAGCTGAAGCTCCCTGCACACATGCATTATGTTAGTTACATGAAATGTTTAGTTAAGTAAATAAAAGCTTACATAAATAATATGGTTTTGTGGTTGATGAATGTCTTGGCAACAAGACTGACCTAGAAGAAATGAATCAAGTATGACCAACCAGCAAGAAGAGAGACGTTGGAAGTCCAGACACTAGCAGAAGAACGTAAGATACCAAAGATGATCAGAAGAATAATAGAAGTAAGGAAAGAAGAGTATACAACACATTCATGAAATACCTTTCTTTTCTTTATAAGAAAGAGAATGAAAGAAGTTAATAATATGGAAATGAAGTGATGAGCATGGATGTCAGAAACTTCAGCAAGTGGTGTCAGGAGTTTGCAATGATGACGAGGTTCAACATTTCCTCAACAACTTGTTAGTGAGCTGGTATGACACGGGCATAAAAAACTGTCACAGCGCCTACAAAAATGCATCATCCAAAATGGCGATTATATAGAAAAATAGATACACGTTGAAACTTTAAAATGATGTGAACATCATTGACAATAAACAATAAATGTTTCTGTGATTTCTAAATATTTTGGAGACATTACCTTTGTAATTGTTCTCATATTTCTAGTTGTATGTTTTGGTTTGGTTTGTTTTGTTTTACGGCATATCAACTTTGGTGGGTCATTTAATGCCGACAAAGTTGTGAAATAAATTCATTCTTAATGCATAATACAATCTTGTTTATAAACTCATGTTTTTCTATTTAACCCATAGATGGGACCCTAACAGGTAATTGTATGTTTTACTATAATAAAGATAAGTATTGTATCATGATACATTTCATCCATGATGGATTGCCTTTTTGCAAGGCTAAATGGATGTATAAAAATTAGCAGGACATAATTCATAATTAACATCCACATTCCTATTATGTATTAGATTATCTAAGCAAGGGTAACCCAACACAGAATATTTGGCAAGGAAAAGACAAGTCAATTTATACAAAATAAGATTTAATTAAACAACATACAAAGAGGGAACATAGTTCCAGTCCCAGACTATAAAACAAAGTGTTCCAAGGAACAGGAAGAAAGGTTAAAAAAAAGAGGTGGAAGCCACTTGATATTTTTCTGTAGGTCTGGGAACAAAAACAGGCACACATGTGCGTAGCTGCTAAGGAAGCAAAAGACACACATATCTCTGTCACTTCTAGGTCATGTTGGAGAAAGAGGTAGAATTTCAGAGTTCACCTTGGACGCATGACTTGGGAAAGCCCCTCCTTCAATGTAAAAAACTTACTAACTTACTTATTTAGTGAGGTGCAGCCAAAGCTGACAGGGTGGCAGCATGTCTTATTTGTATAGTTTGTATAATAGGAGGTAAGTGGCCGGACAGCCACTTTTCTGTGGGGGGCTTCTTCCAGGTAACTTCAAACTTCCATACACTATGCTTGGTGAAAACAAGGCTCTAACCTCTAGTAAATAAATTATTAAAACATTCTTTACATCTGAATAATTATCCTAAACTTTAATAAAAATGTGTCTTAATTATTTATTTTTGGAGGCGAGTGGTGTAATGGTTATCATCATAGGAAATGGTCACAGTGACCTGATGAGTGGATGAGGCTATTAGTATTTCCCATAGCACTAATAATCATGGTGATGATATGCATCCTACTATTCTCCCTCCAGCCATGAGTAAATATTAGGGCAGAGTGGGCTCTTTAATGTTGGTTGGCCAACAATTCTAGAAGGAAAACTCTGAATTCTAGCCAATTGAACTCTGCTAAAGAAATTGACCTTGAGTTACATCCTACTTAGGCAGAAGGGTTGATAAATATATACATCATTGATTTTTAATACTGAACATCATATAACCGATATGTAATATGGGTAAGTATTGCTTGTTTGGCTCTTTTGAAAGTAAATAATTATTATGATAAGTAATTGTATTGTACTTGTGTAATAAGTAATTGGGTTGTATAAATTATGATAAATAATTGTATTATAATAGTACAGGGTCATGCAAAATGATCTGACATATTTGTAGGTTTAATAAAATGCAAATGAAGTAAAGAAACAAAAAAGTGTTTTTATTTTTGAAAAGTACATATAATGCCATTTTGTTTCATTATGTTTTAAAAATTAAATCAGTCAAATGGGATCCATTATTGTCCACACACTGTCGAAGGCATTCACGAAAGTTGTCTACAACTTAGCGGGTGTCAGATCATTTTGACTGACCCTGTATAAGTAATTGTATTGCAATTGTATAATAAGTAATTGTATTGTATAGATTATCATAATTATATTGTAATTGTATTTTATTGTATTGTATAGATTATAATAAATCATTATAAGTAATTGGATTGTAAGCTATTGTATAAGTAACTGAATCATATTGTATAAGTTCTAAGTAATTGTATTGTATATTGTATAAATTATAATGAATGATTTAATTTTAATTTCTAATAAGTAATTATATTGTATTGTATGAATTATAATAAATAATTTTATTGAAATTGTATTATAAGTTATTTTATTGTATTGTATGAATTATAAGTAATTTTATTGAAATTGTGTGATAAGAGATTGTATTTTACTTATAGAATATCAACTTTTTCTACTACTCTGTATTTTCTAGTTTACAGTCAATATATCTTGAATTAAGTAAAGACAACAATTGATTTTCTTTGCCTTATTTATAATACATTCATCTTTGGAGTTAAAAATTACTTAGAAGCTAAGAAATCATTTAAGACAATAACAAATAGCATTCTCTCAGGTAAAAGTATAAAACAACAAAAAATTCTATTCCTAATACATCATCACAACATACAATATGTTGGATAGCTGGATTTTCACAGTACCAAATATCTATCTGTTATATACTGACATCAAGGTCTATATGTCATATAGCGGCTTCAAATTCACGCTGCTAAATCGTGTATCTGTATACATAGCGGGTATGTCTTAGTCGGACTTAGAAACCCCAACCCATGGGTATAGTAGGAGTTGACTTTATTTCTCTTCTCGGCTGTACGTGGTGGGCGGCAGTGAGAATGACTACTAGTGCTGCTGCTGGGAGGACTAGCTTTGGTGAGGTGGAAGGTGGCTATGTGATGGCTCACAGCCCATCGGCTGTGACCATGAGTGAGGCTACTCACTTGTCGCCATCCACTCTGACTCTCTGACTCTTTATGGTCAGCCTCTGACAACTTGACCCTCTGGCTTTTGTATTGACGACACGCCTCCGCATCTTTATCTTTTGATCTGATAACGACCGTTGTTATATATTTCTTTATCCTCTCCCTGCTTCCTTGACCGGAAACCCTCTCTTTCATTTTTTAACTTCTTTTCGCTTTTACCGGGGAAAAAAGTCCTTTGTCATTTTTTTCGTCTTTTCTTTGTTTAATTTAACCAGAAATTCCTATTTTCGTTTGTACAATATACAACATTCCTCCTCATCATTGAATAATTTAATAAAGAACATTCTAAACCTAAACAGCTATGGCAGTAAGAATTATACCTCTGTAGTTCTTAGTGATTCCAAGTTGCCTTATTTAAGGAATGGGAGAATGCAGCCTTTCATCCATTTCTCTATTGTATTTTTTCATATATTACATTGCATAATTGAGTTTTATGCATCAAACACAAATTTCTCTTTCTGCTGTATCATCAGATGTGGAGGCACACTTAGCATAATGGTTATTATTATGGAAATGAAATCAGTGACCTGAGTTCAAATCCTGGATGAGGCTGATTGCACTTGACTTCATGCTAATGCCCTTGTGGAAGACATGAATCCGGTAAATAGATGGGCAGACTGGCTTCCTTAGCCTCACTTTGGCAACCAATCTAAAAATAAAACTTTGAATTCAAACCAGCTGTTCTCTGCTTGAATACTGGCCATGTATGTATTTACCTAACCCCTCCACATGAGCAGGATGCGACACAAGGTCAATTTCTTAAGCTACCGGCCCTCACCAACTCAGTGTATGAGTAGCACAGGGATCTGTGTGGTAAAGTGGGGAGCTGATGGTAGATGTGGCGCTCCCCCTCAGATGCAAAAACAATCTCCCTGGTCTAGCGCTAGTGAAAAGGGGATAGACTCCATTGCTGTCTGGCTGATACTGACAATATCACTCTGTCAAATTTACTACATAATTATCATAAGCCTCAGTGATAAACTGGCCCCCTCTGATCAATCGGCTGGTCATGTCAAGCCTTAGCTTCTATATGATTGTCCCAACCCTATTGCTCTTATGGCAAGCACAAACCTTTTTTATCATATATATATATATACACACACACACACCAACCCCTCCGCACAAGCAGGATGTGACACAAGGTCAATTTCTTAAGCTGAGTTTAACAGGTTTGAATTCAGAGTGTTCCTTCTACTAGACTAGTCGCCTAACCAAGGTTAAAGAGCCCAGTCTGTCCAACTATTTACCCATAACTGGAAGGAGAAGCGTTGGATTCATACCTTTCCCAAGGGTATTAGCAGTATGGGAAATGCAAACAGTCTTTGTCTAGGATCTGAACTCATCTTGTTGTGTCCATTTCCTCTGACATTAAGCATTATACCACACACCTCCATGTAGGTATTCATTTAACAAATCTATTAACCATGGGTAGGATGTGACACAAGGCTGCAAGTATGGAGCGTCCAACAGGGATCAAACTCACTATTCAGTAGTAATGGCTCTGTGTTCAAGAATTGAAGCTTTACCACTTCAGCTTTTTATTAATATTATATATAAATAATAATAATAATATATATATATATATATATATATTTATATATAAACATAAACCGGTCTAGGAGAAGGAAAAATCTGAATTCAAACCTGTTAAACTTCATTAAAGAAATTGACCTTGTGTCACATCCTACTTGTATGGTGGGGTTGGTAAATATATATATATATATATATATATATATATATGAGGAAGAATGAATAAAGAAAAGAAAGTACAGAATTATAATAAAAGATGAATTTAATCAATATCACTTACACATGTGTTTCAGTCAGTTTATCTATGTATACACGATTCAAACTATTATAATTATTAAATAAACAAATGAAATGAAATAATAATAATATTATCATTTGTTTATTTAATAATAATAATAGTTTGAACATAGATAAACTGACCAAAATACTTGTGTAAGTGATATTAATTAAATTCATCTTTTATTATCCATTCTGTACTTTTTTTCTTTATTCATTCTTCCTCATATCATTGGATTCAATTCCAATTCCATTTTTACATTTTCACTTATTGATATATTATCAATAACCAGAAACAATATATCGATTGTTAGGACTTCAACCCCCTTTAAAATACATATGGCAACAATCTACAAACAATAATACAGTGATACCAATCAGTGTGATTTAATTCTGAATGTTTCTTTCTATTTCGAATGTTGATGAACATTTTGTTTTGATAAGCAAGTCATTTTGGAATGACAGCCACACTCCTGAGGCCGCCGCCACATTGCTGATCCTGATTCCAATTCCAGTCTAGACGAATGGCCTTTCCTGATAGCTGCTCCTGATCGCTTGACTGCCTGCCTCTCTACATTTGACTGCCTGCCTCTTTGCCGCTAGATGACTTGTTCCAGTTCCAGCAAACAGCCTTTTTCAAGGCTAACAACCCAGCTCTTTTCAGAGCTAACCAGTCGGCCTTAACACTTCAGTCTTTCCCAAGCCACTAATGCGATCCTAGGGCAAAATCCTGAGAAGATCTGGGTCTTGCGACCGGATAGGCATCCCTCACCAACAGTATGCTAAGTACTAGCTTGGTAGATCCAACTCGATCTTCCGCCGAGCGCACACATGCCAGCTGGTCTGAAACCCTGCATAACTGCGGTTAATCAGACCCAAGCAAAACACGTGCTAAGCGAACAGTCCGTCGCTGTTATGTTCACGCTTGTCCCCGAACATGTCCTCAACGGGACTACGACCGGGGCTTACAGGCAATCCAACCGCAGGCTGAGACTGTTATTTACGAAACACAACGTCAACCTCGCCTGTAGATGCACTGCTATCCTGATACCGGACTCCAGCTGCCTACCCGATACCAGACAACCTATCCACCCAGATCGACGAAAGACTGACCAAACGTTGAGTGACCAATCTCAAACATCGAACGCTCAACTACTCAAATTACCTTTGTGTCAATTCTTGCAAACAAATTAACCGCCGGGTTACCTTTGTCATCCAATTCCTCTGCCTTTGTCTCTTTCATTGTCTCCAGTCATTTCACTTATTCAAATGTCTGTGAGGTCAACATCCTTATCGGCTCTGCAACAAAACTATTCCTTTGTTACTTCTCTTTTTTTTTTTTTTTTAGCGTGGTTACTGGTTACAGTAACGGTTGTTGTTTAAGTGGTCACCCAATTAAATATTGAACTGGCTCATCGCTACTTAACTTTGGTGATCTCATGGGAACCGATTCTTTCAGCTTGATTTGACTGTAATTCACCAGGCTGAGCTTATGGAGGTGTCGATTGATGGTCCTTTGTGAAAAACCAAGTTCAGCCAACAATGTATAAGTACTTGTGCTTGGCAGTTGTTTAACTAATTCAAGCAAGGCCTCATCTCATAAAATATCCCCCAACAAGTTGATATGCCATTAAAATCCATCACCAGCCAAACAAACATCTAAGCAAGATCAAATTGTCTGCTAAAAAGCAAATTAGCCTGATGAATTTTAATGGCATATCAACCTGTCAGGGTTTATTTCATATCTAGTGGTTAGGGAATACATTTTTTTAAACTTTTGTATTTAACAGTTTAATGATATGATTGCATTGTTGAGGATTGTATTGATTGGCTACTTTTGTATGAAATTGATCAGGTTTATGTTTATATATTTTGGTATCCTTTTGTTTCTTTAAAAAAAGACAGAATGTCATCTATGACATTTTCATGACATTTTGGCTGTTAGTATTATCTGCGTTATTCAGACTATTGTCATCATCTTCATTGTTATCTGTACAACATTTCGGCCAATATGCCCTCCGGCCTTCTTCAGGTATTTCTTGTCGGACTCGGGAACTTTCTTGGACTCGAGAACCTTCTTTTCAGAGTCGCGAACCTTGTTTTTGGAACTCGAGAACAATAGTCCAAATAACACAGATAATACTAATCATCAAGCCTCATCTCAAACACTCAGAGAAATTTTGGCTGTTGTTTAATTATTTCAAGCAAGGTCTCATCTTCAACAATGGATGGTCTCTCCTACCTTAGATTCTCATTAAATTTAGTGTTACCTTCCTTGAAATGTCTGAACCAGTTTTGTATCACTTGTTTGTTGACAGTTCCTGGGATGTCGACATCATTAATTTCATTTGCTTCTGTCTTTGCACTCAGCCTTTTAACAAAAGGAAATTAACTTTAATTGCAAGTTTTTGCACCACTCATTATCAAAAGTCTAAAATGAGGAAGTGTTCAGCAGTGCAAAGGTGTTTGACATATTTTACATTGAGATTGTTGTTCTTTCTCTGAATTTTTGAGATGAGGCTTTATAATTAGTATTATTTGGATTATTTGGACTATTGTCCTCATCTTTATTGTTTTCTACACTATTTCTCTGAATTTTTGAGATGAGGCTTTATAATTAGTATTATTTGGATTATTTGGACTATTGTCCTCATCTTTATTGTCTCTGATTTTTAGTTGAGGCTTTATAATTAGTATTATCTGGATTATTTGGACTATTGTCCTCATTTTATTGTTTTCTATACTATTTCTCTGAATTTTTGAGATGAGGCTTTATAATTAGTATTATTTGGATTATTGTCCTCATCTTTATTGTTATCTATACAATGTTTCAGCTGATGTGCCCTCCAGTCTTTTTCAGGTATTTCTTGTCGGACTCGGGAACCTTCTCAAAAAAGGGAACATTCTTGTCATAATCGAGAGCCATCACAGAATTTTGAACCCAAACCTTTATTCGATTCACGGGGGTATCCTGTTCACATTCTGTTAACCATAGCTGGGGTACAGGTGTTAAGCTGTGGTAATTATTATTCTATATTACTGTCAACTTTGACCAGAAAAGAAGGTTTCCAAGTTCGAGAAGGCTCTCGGGTTCGACAACAACTGAAGAAGGCCGGAGGGCACATCAGCTGACACATTGTACAGATAACAATAAAGATGAGGACAATAGTCCGAATACTGCAAATAATACTAATTGTTGTTCTTGTTTAGGTATATAGAAGTGCGTAAGTCTTGTGTGACCAATATGTAATTAAGATATAAAGATTTGTTCCTTTCTGGACTTTCTTAAGCCTGGTCTCCCCATGTGGGTTTGATTTGGAAGAGTCTATTGTGGATGTTATTCTTCTAGTATGAAGGAATCTATTACTAATAGTAATTAGTGCAAAGAGTAATGGTTTTAAGTATATGTCGGTGTCATGTTAAGAGGTTGCGTACTGATTGGGTTTACATATATATTTTTTTATATGATTTTGTTTGACATAAAAGGACAGAATGTCATTTTTAAATAGATCTTTCGTATTATTTACATTAAAATGTTTTCTGATGTTCTCCATTCTATAAGTAAGTGTTTGACAGGGTGTTTGATATGTTTCACACTGTGGTTGTTGTTCTTGTTTGGGTATAAAGGAATGTATGAGTTGTATGACCAATGTGTAATCAGGATATAATGACTTGCTCCTTCGTTAGGGTCCAGGTCGTACAGCAATACAGCAGTATCGACACAACCTGGAAGAATCGTCTCTTTAGCTTGTCAGGGAAGGGTTTTATAATTTGCTAGAAGCATTGTGTTTATATTGGTTTGTTGGTTGGTTTTGAAGTCTATTACAATGCAAGTGTAAAGAAAAAAAAGAACAAATGAACAGCTACTAGCAACAACTTCATTTCTAGTAATATTTTGTAGAAGAAATTTTTATCCCAAATTATTAAGAATTGAGAATAAATCACAAATTAACAAACACCACCACAGTTACCTTCTTTTTTTCTTTACACTTGCATTGTGATAGCCTTCAAAACCACAGATAATGACTTGCTCCTTTGTAAAGGTCGGTCTCCCAAAGTGGTTTTGATTAAGATGAATGTATTGTTAAGGTTGATATTTCAGCATCATTGTCATTTTATATGAAGGAATCTGTTAATATTAGGTTTCACGTTGGTATACATCTTGCTTAGAGGGAATCTTGATGATGAATGATGATTGTAATTGCTATACATACATTCAAGTGCCCAATTAAGGACAACTCTTTCCAAAACCAACATTTTTCTAGATTGCTTTTCTGATGTTAACAAGAATACTATTTGGTCAATATATGTAGTAATGTTTAAGAAATAGCAAACCACTCCTGCCCCTGCCAAATTGATTTCTCCCCCTCTGTTTATCGTCTTTGTTCACAGCTTCTTATTATGATTTATTCGCCTTGCTCTTGCAAATATCCACTTCCTGCCACATCTCTTCCTATTCTCTAGCAAATGACGCCTTAAGAGGATGCTGATTTCAGGACATTTAAATACTTAAATATAATCCAAATATCCATCTCTTACAACAAGAGCATCAATTATCTCCTTCCACATGGCAGAACCACGTCTAACCGCTTATACCATTAAGCAGTGGATTAAAGGGTTGCTGAGATGAAGATGGTTGCAAGAATACTGTACAGTAGTGGCACATGCACCTTGACACGTGTTCCTGCACAGGCATAAGCAACATCTTTAGAACAGCAGTCCTCGGGAGATACTGTGCATCAAAAACCTGGCCTCATTACTGGAGTAATAAATTAACAAACGTTGATTTTATTTGGTTGGTTGGTTGGTTGGTTAGAATTTTATGGCGTGATATCCCTTGGATTATTTTATGCCAAAACTTTTTTGTTTTATTCATTATTAATTTTTTAAAACTCAATTTAGATCTATTCAATCCATAGATGTGATCCTTACAGGTACTACCACTCCGGATCAAAGTGGACCTGGAAATAATGGTAACAAAGGGGTAACAAAGGCATTTGACTCTATATACAGAGAAAAGATGGAGCAAATACTTCTAACATATGTTCTTTCCAAAACAAACTTTTATCATAATGATGTTCTACAAAGACCTAATGTTTAAACAGATTTCTTCATGCTCAGGTTTCTGCAGGAGAATGTAACTTATGTACTCATCCTTTCTTCTCAGGCAATTCCCAGCATGTCTTGTTCATTTCACTTGGTTTATTTGTGTGATAGGGGCAAGTGGCCATACAGTTGCTTTCTTGTAGGCTAAGGTTTCCATGATTTGATTCAGATAGCATGCAGCATTCTTGTGCAACTTTCATCTAAATGTTTCTCTAGACACTGTATTAGAGTCCAAGTGGTGCAGCTGTACAGTAGCACTGGTGCATCTTACCATACAGTTAAAAAAACAAATCCAAAAAAATGAGACTAGACTAGATAGATAAAAAGATATTAACAGACTACAAGCAAAAAATGTCAATTTAATTTTCCAAACTGTCTTTTTTTATAATACTATTGAATTCCATTCCAAAACTTACTCATAATAGCTGATATAATAGATTTAAAAAAATAGAAAAATCAATCAAGTGCTTTTGGGAGTCCCCTGGTGGGTACATCACCCTAGGCAACTACTTCTACCCAGGGTTGGCTCTGGGCAAATTCATATTTCACTTGTTCACATAATATTGACATGTGTATCTTTGTAGACATTGAATTTCATGAGAAATTTAGAAGAAAAAAAAGTCAATTTTGAAGACAGCTGTCAATAATTGTAAGCATGACAGCACGCACATCTTTGCCAAGCAAAAAAGAAAGAAATTATTCATTTTTTGAGATCAGTTTGCTTACAGTACCTGCTGTTGCTTAAAGGGTCACATATCTAAGTTTTGAACATGCTCATTGCTGCTAACTTTGGTGATCTAGTGGAAACCGATGCTTTCAATGTGACTTGAACATAAGCCGTTGAAGAGTGAGGAAATTAAAAATGGTGACATATATCAGTTTATCAAGCTATCACATTAATTTCCTTTACTTAGCAAGTTTGATGTTGGGGAACTACTTGGATTGCTTTGTTTAGCTCAATTAGTCGAGTCCCCGCCTTGGAGCAAGGTCCAGGTTTAAAATGCAACCCCCTTGGAGCAAGTTTCCAGGTTTGACATTCCAGGTTTGAAATGCAGCCCCCTGGAGCAAGGTTCCAGGTTTGAATGCAGCCCCCCCTGGAGCAAGTTCCAGGTTTGACATGCAGCCCCGCCTTGGAGCAAGGTTCCAGGTTTGAAATGCAACCCCGCAACTCAGTGCATGAGTGGGACAGATTGAGTAATCTGATCTGTGCGGTAAAGAGGGGAGCTTACAGTAGGTGTAGTTCTTCATCTCAGCATAAAAAGTCTCCCTAGTTTAGTGCTAGCAAAAAGGGGATAGACTCCCCTGCTGTCCAGCAGATACTGACAATTCAACCAAATTTACTTATTTATATGGTTTCAAGTAACTAATAATAATACTTTTTTCTAAACAATTATATATATGCATATATTAACCAATCCCTTTGCACAAGTAGGATGTGACTTATTTTGTCTACCATGATTTCTATGGCTTAAATGGTCACCCATCTAAGTATTGAACAGAGTCATTGCTGCTTAACTTATTTCATCTACCATGATTTCCATGGCAAGGTCTAATAAATGGTGAGACAACTTGTCTCTATTCTGCTCTATGAACAGAGTTGAGAAATATGTCGTTTTCATTCGAAGACCAAAAACCAGATTGGTCTTGTCCCTTCAAAGAAAGATAAAAAAAGAAAGTTTTAAGGGGTGGAAGGGTCGACAGACACGTCACATGATAAGCCACACCCACAATCTAAGGGATGACAATTATCTTTGTCACACTGTTTGTGTATTGACATATAATATAAGTAAATGTCAAAATTTTAATGCATATAGTAACTAATAACGATACTCTTTTCTAAACAATTATATATATGCATATATTTACCAATCCTTTTGCACAAGTAGGATGTGACACAAAGTCAATTTCTCAAGTGGAGTTTAACAGGTTTAGTTTTCCTTCTCCAAGGCCAGTTACCCTAGGTTAAAGAGCTAGGTCTATCCTACTATTTACACATAACTGGAGTGAGAATAGATTTAAATCTTTTTTTTTTTTGGTTTGTTTTGTTTTACGGCATATCAACCTCAGTGGGTCATTTAATGCCAATAAAGTTTTGAAATAATCAATTCTTAATGGATAATACAATTTTTTTATAAATACATTTTTCTATTTAACCCATAAATGGGACCCTAACAGGTACTACCACTCCGGGTCAGAGTGAACCAGGGAGCAATGGTGATGAAGGGGTGCTCCACATTCCTCAAACCTCCAGAACTGGAACCTCACCATCAGATAGAGTTTAACGTCATTCCCAGGACATGTAGACCCGCAGTCACCACCTTCTAGCACCCATATGATAAAAAGGGGTTGGGGCTTGCCATAAGGGCAATAGGGTTGGGGAAATCATATAGGTGCTAGGGCTTGACGTGACCAGCCGATTGATCGGAGGGGGCTTCTCTGACCGCCCGTCTAGCCCAAGATAGGGCCAAAGTGGAGTATTGCATGTCATGAACTGCTCATCCACTGGGCTCTATCCTTAAGCATCATGGGTCGCCACCCACGGTCAACAGGTGGCCCCATTGGGGGAGTCTTACCCCTCTGCAGAAGTGCAGTGTGCATTCTAACGCCCCAGCCGACAGGGCGGATTTAAATCTTTCCCTACAGTATTAGTGCTATGCAAAACACAAACAGCCGCAAAACAATTATAGCTTGTAATAGGTAAAAATTTTTCTTCATTTTTCTTTTTTTTTTAAACCAGAAAACTACTTTGGAATCGAAATGGAAAATCGTGTCAAATAATTAAATTGATTTCTTCACATTGATAAATATAATTAACACGTGAAGTCATTTAATTACTTGATGAAAAAAAAGACAAAGAAAAAAAAGAAAAAAGAGAGCACTGAGGTGTAACTAAATTGTTAGAAAATAACTAAGAATGATAATAGAAAATATTTTCTCACATCTGTAAGAATCTGCACGTAATTACACTTCTCGGAGAAAAGAAAAATGAAATATGTTTTTGTAAAGATATGCGGCTTTAACAAGTTTCTCAAATGAGTTTTAGAAAGATTAAATCATTTTTGGGAAAATATGATTAGATCTACAAATTCCTGGAAGTAACTCATATATCCAAGTTAAATGAGAAAGGAAAAGCTGGAAGAAAACATGAGTAGTTTAAGTAAAGAAAAAAAAAGGTTTAGTAGTCAAGATAACAGTGAAATGCATCATCACTAATTGACAGAGTGCATTCACAAGTCTATGAAGTCTTGTTCGTTCTCTTGGCTGAGGTTTTACCAGGAACCATTTACAGAGAACAGACGATTTCATTGTGTCTTTTAGGTACTACAGTTTGAATGGATATCCGATCTCGATGACAAGCTAAATTGACAATTCTTCCGGGCTGTGGTTATATCATTATTGCTGTATGGATGCACCACCTGGACTTGAAAATAAGCTAGATGGGACCTGCACAAGAATGCTGCATGCAGTCTTAAACAAGTCATGGAAACAGCACCCCACAAAGGAGGCAGCTGTATGGCCACTTGCACCCACGTTCAAATCCTGGATAAGGCTGGTTGCATTTCATCTAACACATGGGAAAGGTTTGCATCCAACTATTCTCTCCCCAGCAAAGGGTAAATAGCAGGGCTGAATGGGCTCTTTAACCTTAGACAACTGATCTAGGAGAAGGAAAACATTGCATTCAATCCTGTTTAAACTCTGATTAAGAAAAGAGACCTTACTCATACTAGCTGATATAATAGATTTAAAAAATAGAAAAATCAATCACGTGCTTTTGGGAGTCCCCTGGTGGATACATCACCCTAGGCAACTGCTTATACCCAGGGTTGGCTCTGGGCAACATTTATATTTCACTTGTTCACATAATATTGACATGTGTATCTTTGTAGACATTGAATTTCCTGAGAAATTTAGAAGAAAAAAAAGTCAATTTTGAAGACAGCTGTCAATAATTGTAAGCATGACAGCATGCACATTTCACCCAAGCAAAAAAGAAAGAAATTATTCATTTTTTGAGATCAGTTTGCTTACAGTACCTGTTGTTGCTTAAAGGTTCTCCCATCTAATTATTGAACAGGCTGATTGCTTCTTAACTTTGGTGATCTAGTGGAAACTGATGCTTTCAATGTGACATGACAGTAAGCTGTTAAATAGCTGTTGGTTACATCCTACTCGTGTGGAGGGTTGATAAATATATATAAGCATATAANACTTTGTTTTATTGTATTATAAATTGAAATTAGACTAATTCCACAATTTTTCTTAGTTTTTTGTTGTGTATCTTAACTAACACTTGGATTCTTAAAATTAAAGAGATGGTTGTTTTCCAGAATGTGTTTAGTTAATGCATATTTAACTCTTAACATTCTATACTGCTCGGGAAGTGCGTGATGTAATGGTTAAAGTCATGGGAAATGGACTCGTCAACCCGAGTTCAAATCCTGGACGTGGTAATTGCATTTTACTTAGTACTAATACCCTTGGGAAAGGTATGAATCCAACTCTCCCTCCAGCTATGGGTAATAGTAGGGCAGACTGAGTTCTTTAACCATGGCTAGATAACCAGTCTAGGAGAAGGAAAACTCTGAATTCAAACCTGTTGAACTCTGACTTAGAGAAATTGACCTTGTGTCATATCCTGTTCATGCGGAGGAGTTGGTAAAATATATTTACTGCTTCATTCCACCCGGAAGGAAGTCACATTTTGTTTTCCTAATCCACCCCAAATGATTGCCTCTGTTTAAATGTATATTAACATATTTAGCAGTCTTTGATTTATGGGAAATAAGAGGTAACTTCAAATGAAAAGGCCATTTTTAGTCATTTATTGATAATACTTATTGGAATGGGCTCTGGACTTGGAAAATTTGTTGTATTACCTTTCATTCTTTACTTTTATTTTTCTTTCTGTCATCTTTTGGTAACTTACGTTCTTCCAGCGTCTGGACCTAGTCTTGGGGACTTCATATCTAGACTTCTAGGTCAGTCTTGGTTGCCAAAGACATTCATCAACCATAAAACCATATTATTTATTTAAACTTTTATTTCTTAACTAAACATATTCTCTAACTAATCACCGCGCGCGTATATGCAGTGAGTCTCAGCTAAAGCAGTAACATCTTATTTGCCTAACATCCAAGCTGAAACTGAAGACCCAACCAGGTCCCACGTAACTTCACGTATTTGCGGGCTTTCTGAATATTCCATGGAAAGTCCGCCCGTGATATGAAAAGGGGCCATCCTTCAGAAATACAGGGGGTGACAATAATCTATGCATAGATTATGTAACAAATTCTCAACAGAATGTTAAGAGACAATTGACCATTTTTATGTCTCTTTTGTGGCTCATATATTTGTTTGTTGTTTCTAGATGCCTCACCTATGTATGTTTATTGCAATCTAAACATTGGATGGCATATACACCCACTATCAGACTTCATATGGGTATGGGTTGTTTTTATTCTTGATTATATTTCTAATTGCTTTTGAGGGTTTGTGACTGTTTTTATTACAATTTATTGAGGGTTTTTTTTTTTTCAATTATAGTTGAGGCCGAATTATTGGGTAAAATAATGTATGTGTGTAAGCTTATTATTGAAAAATTGTTAATGAAATTGTGGAAAGGTATTTTCGGTTATGAATTTTGAATGCTTTCTTTTTGGCATGTTGTATGAAGTGTTTTGGATATTGTAATTGTGTGAAAGATTTTTCATGTATCAAATTCTTTCATTTAAAAATTTGGTGATGCAGATCCTAATAGCTCTAAGATAAAAACCTATGACTAATACATTTTTTATTTTGGTGTTATGTGTGTATAAAAATGAATATGGTCATTTTTATTTGTGGCTTTTGTGGTAAACTTTAAATTCTAATCGGTTGTTATCATTTATCAATAGTATATCTAAAAAAGATAAGCTGTTATTGTATTCTAGCTTATACATGAAGTCTATAGTAATTCTGACATAGCTACAGAAGAAGTCTTGCTTTATCTTAGAAAAGATCAGAATTTCCATATGATTGATGATCTGTCTATAGCAGTCCATGCATATCCTATGTTTATATTGACATTGCTTTCTGTAGATGAGATATTATTACTAAGGTATGTAAACTGCGTCTGCTAATTTCAGAGGCTTACCATCCAGTGTGGAGATGTTTTCATCTTGTTTAAGATATATGAACTCCATTTTATCTGAGTTCACAGCTGAATAACTGATTTATATATATATATATGTTGAAATGAAAAATAAAGGAAAGAAAATGTTGGATGGATAAAATAGGATTTATTTTATTCTATTTATACTGACACATGTTTTGGCCAGGAGCTTATCCATGCATACATGTATTCTATTTATTATTATTTTAAATATAAAATAAAATGAAATAACAATAATAGAAAAAAACTATAATGATATTAATAACAAATTAATAATAACACAACACACATATGCATAAATTTTATTAAAAAAGAAAATTCAAATATTCCTCATGCTTTGAAAATTAAAATTCCACTTGACTTTGTTCCTTATATTCTCCAGATATCTTTTCTACTTTCAAAATCCGTCGTATGCGACAATGATGACATCATAACTGTTTTCTCCGTGCGTTAGAACACTTCCTTCAAGCGATTACAAAAAAGTTATTTTTTTGAACATCTTGGAAATTCTCCGTATTTCAACCGATTTCATTAAAACAATTTACTCTGATGAATGTCGCTATTTCTTTGTATACTAAACATTTCTGTAGTTTTTTCTATTATTGTTATTTCATTTTATTTTGTCTCTAAAATAATAATAAATAGAATATATGTTTACATGGAAAAAGCTCCTGGCCGAAACACGTTTCAGTGTAAATAAAATAAAATAAATCTGCTTTTATCCATTCAACATTTTCTTTCCTTTATTTTTTCATTTCAACATATCATTGGATTTGCTTCCATTTTCAACTTACACACATACACACACACACACACACATATATATATATATATATATATATATAATATATATATTATGAACTCCACAGCCAAATCACTGTCTATAGTAACACTGACATAGCAACAGAAGAAGTAACAGTGACATGGTTACAGTTTGGAAGAAGAAAAATCAAATTTCCATATGATTGATGATCTGTCTATAAGCAGTTCATGCATATCCTAATAGATTTTTTCAACATTAAAGAAAATAATTAAAATCTCAGCTGGTTTGATCACATATCATTATTTCTCCTTTTTCATATTCAAACTTTTCTTTAATTGTAATTGTAATCAGTGTTCAATTGCTTCTATGATTTCAAGAAGCAATTAAGTATTGATATTTTCACAGCTTATTTGCTTTCTTCATGTTCTTCTATGGAACAATATAATTACCAAAGTTCCCTCTTGAGAATTCTAAAGAAAAAAATCAACCGCGTCTAATTTCTTTCAAAGGGAGGTTACTCTTGATAATTACTGGGTTGAAGGATACCATTTTCTTTTTTCCTGAAGAGTATGAATCTCTTTTGATTTCCAAATTTACTGATATTACTGCTGTGACTCGAGTATCAGAGTTAACAGAGAAAGCAGGAAGAAACACAATGAGTATTAGATGGAGGGATAAACAAATGGATAACAGATGTATTTCCCATTGAAGTCGGATGTCGGGGACTTATTACCAACTCAACCTCGGCATTTTTTAAATTTGGACTTTCTCTACCAGACAAGAGGAAATACTTAAAAATGATTCAGAAAAGCCCTAACCGCATCAGCGTGGATGTGGAAGTCCTATATTGTGACATCAAACTGACAAAGTCTGGTGGTATCGTGAGATACTGCTGGGGTGCTCTGGGTTAGTGTAATGATGCTTCAGCCCGAACAATGCCTGAACTCAGAATATCATCTGATGAAGGCTTTGTTGGTTGCAATGCTACTGTGTAAATAGCAGTCATGTTATGAAGATTTATTTTTTTTTAGAGATGAGGAAAAAGGTTTACTAGGCAATATACTTGGTGAATAGAGTAATTATTAATTGCTAGGTTGCATTAAGTTATTTGAGTACACTCTATATAATTTAAACAGTCTCCCCCAGGATTTGAACTTCTGTCATGGAGTCCATTTCCTTTCGTCGATAACCATTACACCATGCGCTACCACAAAGATTATGATTTGCATTATAAGAAAGTAGAATCAGTTGGGAAAAGTCGGCTTTGTCAATTTTTTTTTTGTCGTGCTTCTTTCTTTAGCACAAATTAAACAAGTTGACTGTTCTATTGTTAGGCTGTGTCTAAGAAGAGAAAATCACCCCCACCTCATGTCCGCTTTTATAGCCTCTGGTTCCAACAACAACCAAACTAGAATCACTGTCCAGCATAAACTGTTGTCAAAAGACAGATGATCATATATATATATATATATATATATATATATATATATATTATATATTATCATCATATTATTATATATTATCATTATACTAAAGCTAGTGAATCAATGTCTCTCCAAAATACTTTTTTACTGTTTAGTTTAATGACACTGAAAATTATACTAAATTATTCCTTAGTTCTAGGATTGAGTTATGTTTTTTTTTAAATTACATTTATTTGGTTCTAATTAGTCATAATTTACAATTTAGTAAAAACTGATCTGGCTCTTACTTCTCTTCACTTTCCTCCTCTTCTATATATACTTGATTACCTCCTCATTATATATGTTAGTTTCTCCGTGATGTATATATAATGAGAGTGAGTAATTGAAGCGTATTTGTATATTAAGTTTCATAAGCTACCAGCCCAGCCAAGCATATATAGTCATCCACAGACACTGAGTATATATATATATATTATATATATCTAGTGGCATGTATTCATAAGAGAGAAGGGTACACATTTTCTTACCCAATGAAAATTAGTATGTATAGATTAAAATATCTGTATTTTTTAAATCTTAACATTTATTTTATTTCAGCAGTATCATACAGCACTTTAGGGGGGACTCAGTGGATTTAAACCCATTATATTTGATTTTATTGCCTATCGTTTTCTATCTTTTCATATCAACATTAAAAAGCAAAAGAAAAAAGATTATATTTGCACAGAACATAAACAATATTATTAGAAATTCTGTTGAGCTATTCATGATGTTGAAGTGAGTTAGTATACTGTTGGTTAAACAACAGCAACTACTAAACACAACTGAACTGTGCCAAAGCAGCTGGTATTTCTGGAATTCAGGAATACTCCAATTGGGTGTATTTGTTCTATCCTGATCGGCTGCTTGGTTTCTGTGGTGTCATGGTGTTTGATAATAATCTATTCTGCTGTAGGCTTGGGACAAGGTAAGATCTATATTGTGTTACAGCTCCCTTGTTGCCTTTATTGCCAATTCGATGGTAATTGGATTCTCCTACACCTGATATCTTTTAAAAATTTTTCCTGAAATCATTCAAATTAATCTTTAAATTTTGTCATCTATTGCTGTTTTTTATTTGATTGGGTATTTTTACAAAATATTTATTACTCTATAAGCAAAAAAATCCAGTTGTTTTTTTAAATCTGCTTGAGATTAAGTTTCCATTTGAGGATAATTATTAAAAAAGTGTCTACCATAATTTAATAATTCCATTTACTATTTTTAAATTTTAAGTAAGATCCCTCTCATTATTCTTTCTAGTAAATTAGTTAATCCTATTTGGATTATTTGGATTATCCAGAGAAATTGTTAATCCTAATTTTTTTAATCTCTCTTGGTAACTATAATCTTTCACCCTTTGTAAGTTTTGTTCCGCTTCTTTATAGCCCTACAATTACAATATTAAATTCCAATTTCCATGTCTAGACACTGGAGCGCACGTCTGAGTACAAAATTGAATATTAAGTCTCATTAGTGTTTTATATATTTTTAAAATGACCTTTGTCACCCTTGAAATGATATCCAGCCAATCATTCCATCTGTCCTTGATGAACACTTGAAAGACATTTGCCTTTGAAAATTTGTAACTCTGATCTACTAAATTAAATTTGTAGTAATCTCTGTCATCTAAAAATAATCGGACATTCCCAACAAAATAGGCAGTGAATTTGGGCAGAGCAGCAGTAAATAAAGAGCATTGAAAATTATTGTGGTTCTTAAAATAAATTTTTGAAGGAAAAGAAAAAGGGTTAAAATGAAAAATAAAAGAAAGAATGAGAATGTCGAGAATAAAAAAAAAAGGGGTACAAAAAAAAAAATAAAAGTGATTACAATAGAATGAAACAAAATAAATTCTTCAAATTTGAAGGAAAATAAAGAAAGAATAAAAAGAAAAGAAAAAGAATAAAAAGAAAGAAAGAAAGAAAGAGAAAGATAAAGAAGAAAGAAAAATAAAAGTAAAAAAGATAAAAAGAAAGAAGGAATAAAAAGAAAAAGAAAAATAAAAAGAAAAAAGAATAAAGAAAAAGATAAAAGAAGAAAGAAAAAAAAGCAAATAGAAGAAAAAACAACGAATAAAATAAAAAGAAAGAAAAAAGAAAAAATAATAAGAAAGAATAAAAAGAAGAAAAAAAAGAAAGAATAAAAGAAAGAAAAAGAAAAGAAAGAAAGAGAAAAAGAAGAAAGAAAGAATAAAAGAAAGAAAAAGAATAGAAAGAAAGAAAGAATAAAAAGAAACAGAGAAAGAATAAAAGAAGAAAGAATATAAAAAAAGAAATAAAAATAAAAAGAAAGAATGAATAATGTAAAAAGAAAGATATTAATAAGAATAGAATAGAAATAAATAAAAAAAAGCACAAAGAATAAAAAAAAAAAATAAAAGAAAGAAAGAAACTATAAATAAAGGAAATATATTAAATATGAAAAAAAAAGAAATTTATAATGTTACTGAGCAGGTTATTGAAATAATGATTTGATTCATAACTTACAAATGGAAAGGGTTTATTTTAACAAGACGTACTAGAATGTCTTAACAGTAGTATAATTACTAGTGAGTCTTGCTACGAAGATGAGTGTATTTACCTCAGTCTTCCACCAGGTAAGGATGATATAAGAAAAATTACACAAGTGATTGATAATAACCAATTGAAAATCATTAAGAAGAAATATTCCATGGTATTCAACTAAACTTATTTAAAAATAACTTGCTACCAAAATAACAATATACAATATTATATTTATATATGTATATATATATATATATATAATGAATTGTATATTATGGATTTGGGCTCATACTTGAAGTTTCATGTAATGCAATCATCAGATGAGTCCAATGGTGAGATCTTAAAAGCCAGGCATGAAATTTTGAGATTTAAAAACCAGTTACTGGTTTTTAAAATCTCAACAATTTCACGACTGGTTTTCAAGATCTAACCATGGACTCATCTGATGATTGCATTACCATGAAACTTCAAGTATGAGTCCAAATCCATAACATTACATTGATTATAAATCTGCTCTGCTTTATTAGCATTGAGCACCTTTTCATGCCAATATTTCTCATTTTTTCATCTTTTTTCATTCTCTATTCATTCTATATTATATATATAATATATATATATATATAGATAGATAGATAGATAGATAGATAAATGATTAATAAAAAGTTTACTTTTATTTATTTTCATTGGAACAATCTTTACAACCGAGCAGTTTATTTATATATATTATATATATAACATATAATATATATATTATATATATATAGGGTTGGTTTAGCTCAGTCGGTAGAGCACTTGACTAGGAATTGCAAGGTTCCTGGTACTATACTGGCCATTTGCCAACTCAGCATATGAGTATACATAGATCTGTGCGGTAAAGTGTGGTGCTGATGGTAGGTGTGGTTCCCAACCTCAGATGCAAAAACAATCTCCTTGGTCTAGCACTAGTAAAAAATGGATAGATTCACTCACTGTCTGGCTGATATCAACTTTAGGCCACCTCAACGACTTTATTTACTTACTTATATGCTAGGGTGAGTCAAAGTTTTGCAGTATTGGCTTGTTTGCATAGGTATATCAAAGCAGTAGTATATATATATATATATGTATATATATGTGTGTGTGTGTAATAAATAAGTTAATCCACATACACGTATTTCGAAGTTTCACCTCTCATCAGTGTGGCTACACTTTAACAGCTACCTCTAACTGGGATCGAGACCTGACTGAATTTTCATCTGCCAAGTCTCTTATCAATACGGTTATTAGTGGCTGTCAAATTAATTGATACATTTCTAAGTGGAAATGAATTCACGAGAGGTCCTCTAACTTTGTAAACAAAGTGAGGGTTAGCTATATGCCAGACGGTGAATTTACAATTAAATCCCTATTTAGAGAAAGTCATTGGCTTATTGTTGGTATAAGCCAGACAGCAAGGGAATCTATCTCCTTTTCAGTAGTGCTAGACCATTGATATTTTTTAGCATTTGAGTGGACAGGCCAGTTCTACTGTCAGCTCCCCACTTTACTACACAGATCCAAGCTGTGCTACTCATCCTTTGGGTTGCCAAAGGCCAGTATTAAACCTGTAACCTTGTGGTTCCTAGGCAAGTGCTCTACCGACTGAGCTCATCTATATAAATTTAATAATTCAAATAGAATTCATTTATATTCGATTTGATAAAGTTTTTCAAATTAGTCAAATTTTGTTTTGAAATTTATGGCTTGAGGATAATTGTTGTAAACTCTGTAAAAAAACAATTCAGTTATCATTTCGGAGATAATGTTATGCATTACATTTTAATCTTTAATTATCTTTAATTACATCTTCAAGATAATGACAGTGTTATTTGGTTATACCAACATATTTTTGAGGAGACACCACTGATATATTATATATATATATATATAAAGATAAATCTAATGAGTCAGACGAACCTACTAAAAGTTTCACTTAATGCTCTTCAGGGCTAAGATCTGACTCTCGGAGTCAGATCTTAGCCCTGAAGTGCATTAAGAAAAGTTATAATAGGTATATTATTTTTCATTGAGCCATTCTTGTTATATTCATTCCTGTAATTCTCCTCTTATGTCATTCAACCGTGATGCAAAGGAGTCCATTGTTTGCCCTATGCCCATGTCTGCTGAGTTTCTTTCCAATCTTTCAAGTTGTCTGGCCAGTTTTTTAATGTCAGGTTGAAGTTGCTTAATAAGTCCACTGAAGGTTTTATCAAAGGACTTTCAACACTTTGTAGTGCCATCTTCAGGTGTAGAGTAATCAAGATTTTTTTTGTGGTTCTTTTTAACAGACACACATATATATATATGTATATATATATATATGATAATAGCACTTTTTAAAACCTATAAACATAAGTAACATCTATTAACCCTATGATAAATGTATATATATATATATATATATATATATAATATATATATGTGTGTGTGTGTGAAGAAAAGGAAGAGAATCCGACGGTATGTAGTATATTAAGAAAGATTGAAAAAACACAGGTTTAAATGTGTTGAGTAGTAAGTTATTTGGCCGATGCTGCAGTGTTTCGATCTATTAATTAGATCATCTCCAGGGCATTTGTTGGTATATGGAAGGTAATAAGAAATTTTTATCACAGAATAACAAGAAAAGCAAGTGATAGTCCTTGTTTATCAGTCTGTTTAAAATTTGAAGTTTCAAAAAAGAACGCTGAAAATAGACGGTTTGAAATATGACATCAAATATTCTCTTTATGTGTGATGAGTGAGTGGGACATGTGTAAGTGTGTGTATCGAAAAAAATATTGTGCTTTTTTAGGTGTGTGGTTGCGCGTGTGTGTATAATCTTTTGCGATAAACGACATCGAAACAATATATATATATATTATATGGCAATATATATATATATATATGGCAATATCACTTTTTAAACCCTAAGTAACAACTATAAACCTTACAATATATATATATATATATATATATATATATATATATATGTATGCAAAAACTATCAAGATTTTTTCTACTTTTTGATACACCTTATATTCTGAAAAAATTAACATTCCATTCAGTGTTCATTTCTATCTTGGTAAATACAGCTTCAAACTCGGCACTTTTATGACACACCTTGCATTCTCAAAAAAATTAACGTTCCATTCATTATTCACTTCTATCTTGGTAAATACAGCCTCAATCTTGATATTTTATGAACTCATTATATTATAATATATATATATTACATGACAATATCACTTTTTAAAACCCTATAAGCATAAGTAAGATCTAAATTCTCTTCAGCTACTGAACCTGTGTTTATTCTTTAAAGAAAAATTTGTAAAGCATTCAACCCGAGAAAGCTGCATATCTTTTAAACATCTTTCCTTTCTTTTATCTTGCGAAGTGTAAACACAGGAGAGTCTAAAAGATATGTGAAAATAGCTACTATTATAATTCAGAGTTATTTTCTAACAATCTAATTACATCTCAAGATGTTTCTTGAGACGCTGTAATTAATTCATATTAAGGTGTTAATTATATTCTTTAATACAAAGTTAAATATACTCAACCGTCTCTGTTTTGTTGATTAGTAGGTCAGTTGGTTGGATTTTAAGGCATGTCAACCTTGTTGGGTTATTCATGTCGAAGACATTTTGTTTTATTCATTCTTGGTGGGTATTCAAAATATTCTTAACTCAATCTTTTTTCAAACTCAATTTTTTTAAAACACATATTTTAAAATTCCTTTTTTCCTATTTAACCCATAGATAGGACTCTAACAGAGTCGACCTGGGAGTAATGGCAATGAAGGGATACTCCACACTGCTCAGAGCTCCAAAACTAGAACTTCCTTTAATGAAGTTGAATGTCGGTCTCTGCTGCAAGTCAATTATAAAATTGTTTTCTTCAATGTGATTTTTTTTTATCTTCGTGAAATGGATGAGGTTGGTCTAGAAAATAATAGATAATTTTCAGGTTGCAACCTTGACTGAAAATTATAAAATCAATGTTGACCTTGTGTAATATTGTAAACAAGTGGTTACAAGGTGCAAATGTGTAAATTATTTTTAAATAAGAAGCCAGCAGCCAGACAGGAGAAGTCCAGTAGGCTAGGTGTATCATGATAGGCTTTATCTAGCACTCCTGACTGAAAACAGCAATTAATCAAAGTTGTCAAATTACCAGATTTGTTAGATTCAATCTACATTCAATGGCATATCAAACTCATGGTTATTCAATTCCAAAGCAATCCTTGTAGAATACAAGTGGTAGTGGTACTATTTTACCTATATTAGCATGTCCATGTGTTGACTTCCACAGGAGGACGTCGCTTATGAGCTCATCCTTGCTTCTCCAGCAGTGTCCAGCATGCCTTGTCCGTCTCACTCGGATGGTTTGTGAGATGGAGGGCGGGCAGGTGGCCGTACAGCTGCTTCCTTGTGGGGTGCTAAACATTCATATGTGCATTGTTCATATGATTTAGTTTTCTGTCTTTCTTTACTAAACGTTCCGTAATAATTTATGGATGCACTTATGAATTATAAGGACTTAGTGTTGGTTATTAACTCATATCCACAAATTCTTATATGCTTATTATATATTTATCAACCCTCCACACGAGTAGGATGTAACCAACAGCTATTTAACAGCTTACTGTCATGTCACATTGAAAGCATCAGTTTCCACTAGATCACTAAAGTTAAGAAGCAATCAGCCTGTTCAATAATTAGATGGGAGAACCTTTAAGCAACAGCAGGTACTGTAAGCAAACTGATCTCAAAAATGATAATTTCTTTCTTTTTTGCTTGGGTGAAACGTGCTGCTGTCATGCTTACAATTATTGACAGCTGTCTTCAAAATTGACTTTTTTTTCTTCTAAATTTCTCATGAAATTCAATGTCTACAAAGATACACATGTCAATATTATGTGAACAAGTGAAATATAAATGTTGCCAGAGCCAACCCTGGGTATAAGCAGTTGCCTAGGGTGATGTATCCACCAGGGGACTCCCCAAAAGCACGTGATTGATTTTTTATTTTTTTAAATCTATTATATCAGCTAGTATGAGTAAGGTCTCTTTCTTAATCAGAGTTTAAACAGGATTGAATGCAATGTTTTCCTTCTCCTAGATCAGTTGTCTAAGGTTAAGAGCCCATTCAGCCCTGCTATTTACCTTTGCTGGGGGAGAAATAGTTGGATGCAAACCTTTCCCATGTGTTAGATGAAATGCAACCAGCCTTATCCAGGATTTGAACGTGGGTGCAAGTGGCCATACAGCTGCCTCTTTGTGGGGTGCTGTTTCCATGACTTGTTTAAGACTGCATGCAGCATTCTTGTGCAGGTCCCATCTAGCTTATTTTCAAGTCCAGGTGGTGCATCCATACAGCAATAATGATATAACCACAGCCCGAAGAATTGTCAATTTAGCTTGTCATCGAGATCGGATATCCATTCAAACTGTAGTACCTAAAAGAACACAATGAAATCGTCTGTTCTCTGTAAATGGTTCCTGGTAAAACCTCAGCCAAGAGAACGAACAAGACTTCATAGACTTGTGAATGCACTCTGTCAATTAGTGATGATGCATTTCACTGTTATCTTGACTACTAAACCTTTTTTTTTCTTTACCTAAACTACTCATGTTTTCTTCCAGCTTTTCCTTTCTCATTAACTTGGATATATGAGTTACTTCCAGGAATTTGTAGATCTAATCATATTTTCCCAAAAATGATTTAATCTTTCTAAAACTCATTTGAGAAACTTGTTAAAGCCGCATATCTTTACAAAAACATATTTCATTTTTTCTTTTCTCCGAGAAGTGTAATTACGTGCAGATCTTACAGATGTGAGAAAATATTTTCTATTATCATTCTTAGTTATTTTCTAACAATTTAGTACACCTCAGTGCTCTCTTTTTTCTTTTTTTTCTTTGTCTTTTTTTTCATCAAGTAATTAAATGACTTCACGTGTTATTATATTTATCAATGTGAAGAAATCAATTTAATTATTTGACACGATTTTCCATTTCGATTCCAAAGTAGTTTTCTGGTTTAAAAAAAAAAGAAAAATGAAGAAAAATTTTTACCTATTACAAGCTATAATTGTTTTGCGGCTGTTTGTGTTTTGCATAGCACTAATACTGTAGGGAAAGATTTAAATCCGCCCTGTCGGCTGGGCGTTAGAATGCACCGACTGCACCTCTGCAGAGGGGAAGACTCCCCCAATGGGCCACCTGTTGACCGTGGGTGGCGACCCATGATGCTTAAGGATAGAGCCCAAGTGGATGAGCAGTTCATGACATGCAATACTCCACTTTGGCCCTATCTTGGGCTAGACGGGCGGTCAGAGAAGCCCCCTCCGATCAATCGGCTGGTCACGTCAAGCCCTAGCACCTATATGATTTCCCCAACCCTATTGCCCTTATGGCAAGCCCCAACCCCTTTTTATCATATGGGTGCTAAGAGGTGGTGACTGCGGTCTACATGTCCTGGGAATGACGTTAAACTCTATCTGATGGTGAGGTTCCAGTTCTGGAGGTTTGAGGAATGTGGAGCACCCTTCATCACCATTGCTCCCTGGTTCACTCTGACCCGGAGTGGTAGTACCTGTTAGGGTCCCATTTATGGGTTAAATAGAAAAATGTATTTATAAAAAAATTGTATTATCCATTAAGAATTGATCTATTTCAAAACTTTATTGGCATTAAATGACCCACTGAGGTTGATATGCCGTAAAACAAAACAACCAAAAAAAAAAAAAGGTTTAAATCTATTCTCACTCCAGTTATGTGTAAATAGTAGGATAGACCTAGCTCTTTAACCTAGGGTAACTGGCCTTGGAGAAGGAAAACTAATTCAAACCTGTTAAACTCCACTTGAGAAATTGACTTTGTGTCACATCCTACTTGTGCAAAAGGATTGGTAAATATATGCATATATATAATTGTTTAGAAAAGAGTATCGTTATTAGTTACTATATGCATTAAAATTTTGACATTTTATATATTATATGTCAATACACAAACAGTGTGACAAAGATAATTGTCATCCCTTAGATTGTGGGTGTGGCTTATCATGTGACGTGTCTGTCGACCCTTCCACCCCTTAAAACTTTCTTTTTTTTATCTTTCTTTGAAGGGACAAGACCAATCTGGTTTTTGGTCTTCGATGAAAACGACATATTTCTCAACTCTGTTCATAGAGCAGAATAGAGACAAGTTGTCTCACCATTTATTAGACCTTGCCATGGAAATCATGGTAGATGAAATAAGTTAAGCAGCAATGACTCTGTTCAATACTTAGATGGGTGACCATTTAAGCCATAGAAATCATGGTAGACAAAATAAGTCACATCCTACTTGTGCAAAGGGATTGGTTAATATATGCATATAATATATTGTTTAGAAAAAAGTATTATTATTAGTTACTTGAAACCATATAAATAAGTAAATTTGGTTGAATTGTCAGTATCTGCTGGACAGCAGGGGAGTCTATCCCCTTTTTGCTAGCACTAAACTAGGGAGACTTTTTATGCTGAGATGAAGAACTACACCTACTGTAAGCTCCCCTCTTTACCGCACAGATCAGATTACTCATCTGTCCACCTCATGCACTGAGTTAGCGGGGTTGCATTTCAAACCTGGAACCTTGCTCCAAGGCGGGGCTGCATGTCAAACCTGGAAACTTGCTCCAGGCGGGGCTGCATGTCAAACCTGGAACCTTGCTCCAGGGCAGGGCTGCATTTCAAACCTGGAACCTTGCTCCAGGCGGGGCTGCATGTCAAACCTGGAAACTTGCTCCAGTGGGGGTGCATTTTAAACCTGGACCTTGCTCCAAGGCGGGGACTCGACTAATTGAGCTAAACAAAGCAATCCAAGTAGTTCCCCAACATCAAACTTGCTAAGTAAAGGAAATTAATGTGATAGCTTGATAAACTGATATATGTCACCATTTTTAATTTCTCCACTCTTCAACGGCTTATGTTCAAGTCACATTGAAAGCATCGGTTTCCACTAGATCACCAAAGTTAGCAGCAATGAGCATGTTCAAAACTTTGATATGTGACCCTTTAAGCAACAGCAGGTACTGTAAGCAAACTGATCTCAAAAAATGAATAATTTCTTTCTTTTTGCTTGGCAAAGATGTGCGTGCTGTCATGCTTACAATTATTGACAGCTGTCTTCAAAATTGACTTTTTTTCTTTCTAAATTTCTCATGAAATTCAATGTCTACAAAGATACACATGTCAATATTATGTGAAACAGTGAAATATGAATTTTGCCAGAGCCAACCCTGGGTAGAAGTAGTTGCCTAGGGTGATGTACCCACCAGGGGACTCCCAAAAGCACTTGATTGATTTTCTATTTTTTTAAAATCTATTATATCAGCTATTATGAGTAAGTTTTGGAATGGAATTCAATAGTATTATAAAAAAGACAGTTGGAAAATTAAATTGACATTTTTTGCTTGTAGTCTGTTAATATCTTTTTATCTATCTAGTCTAGTCTCATTTTTTTGGATTTGTTTTTTTAACTGTATGGTAAGATGCACCAGTGCTACTGTACAGCTGCACCACTGGACTCTAATACAGTGTCTAGAGAAACATTTAGATGAAAGTTGCACAAGAATGCTGCATGCTATCTGAATCAAATCATGAGAAACCTTAGCCTACAAGAAAGCAACTGTAGGCCACTTGCCCCTATCACACAAATAAACAGTGAATGAACAAGACTAGATAGGATAAAAAGATTATTAACAGACTAAGCAAAAATGTCATTTAATTTTCCAAACTTGTCTTTTTTATAATACTATTGAATTTCCATTCCAAAACTTACTCATATAGTGATATAATAGATTTAAAAAAAGAAAAATCAATCAAGTGCTTTTGGGAGTCCCTGGTGGTACATCACCCTAGGCATACTACTTCTACCCAGGGTTGGCTCTAGAGGCAAAAATTCAATATTTACTTGTTCACATAATATTTACATGTGTATTCTTGTAGACATTGAATTTCATGAGAAATTAGAAGAAAAAAAAAGTCAATTTTGAAGACAGCTGTTCAATAATCGTTAAGCATGACAGCACGCCACATCTTTGCCAAGCAAAAAAGAAAGAAATTATTCATTTTTTGAGATCATGGTTGCTTACAGTACCTGCTGTTGCTTAAAGGGTCAGCATATCTTAAGTTTTGAACATGCTCATTGCTGCTAACTTTGGTGATCTAGTGGAAACCGATGCTTTCAATGTGACTTGAACATAAGCCGTTGAAGAGTGAGGAAATTAAATGGTGAACATATATCAGTTATCAAGCTATCACATTAATTTCCTTTACTTAGCAGTTGATGTTGGGGAACTACTTGGGATTGCTTCTGTTTAGCTCAATTAGTCCGGTCCCGCCTTGGAGCAAGGTCCAGGTTTAAAATGCAAACCCACCTTGGAGCAAGTTTCCAGCGTGTTGCATGCAGCCCCGCCCTGAGGCAAGGTTCCAGGTTTGAAATGCAGCCCTGCCCTGAAGCAAGGTTCCAGGTTTGACATGCAGCCCGCGCCCTGGAGCAAGTTTCCAGGCTTTTGACATGCAGCCCCGCTTGGAGCAGGTTCCAGGTTGTGAATGCACCCCGCTAACTCAGTGCATGAGTGGTACAGATTGAGTAATCTGATACTGATAGCGGAAAGAGGGAGCTACAGTAGTGTGTAGTTCGTTCATCTCAGCATAAAAAGTTCCCTAGTCGTGGCTTAGGCAAAAGGGGATAGACTCCCCTGCTGTCCAGCAGCTACTGAACAATTCAACCAAATTTACTTAATTTATATGGTTTCAAGTAACTATAATAATACTTTTTCTAAACAATTATATATAGCCATATATTAACCAATCCTCTTGCACAAGTAGATGTACTTATTTTGTCTACATTGATTTCTATGCTTAAATGGTTCACCCATCTAATATTAACAGAGTTCATTGCCTGCTTAACTTCATTTATCACCATGATTTCCATGCAGGTCTAATAAAATGGTTGAGACAACTTGTCTCTATTCTGCTCTATGAACAGAGTTGAGAAATAGTCGTTTTCATTCGAAGACCAAAAACCAGATGGTTCTTGTCCCTTAAGAAAAGATAAAAAAAAGAAAGTTTAAGCGGGTGGAAGGGTGACAGGACACGTCAACATGATTAAGGCCACACCCACAATCTAAGGGATGACAAATTATCTTTGTCACACTGTTTGTTTATTGACATATAAATATAAGTAAATGTCAAAAATTTTAATGCATATAGTACTAATAACGATACTATTTTTTCTAAACAAAATTTTTTATTTATAATATGCATATATTACCAATCCTTTTGCACAAGTCAGGATGTGACCAAGTCCAATTTCCAAAAGTGGTAGTAAAGCGTTTTGAATTTAGTTTTTCCTTCTCCAAGCCAAGTTACCCTAGGTTAAAGAGCTAGGTCTATCCTACTATTTACACATAACTGCGAAGTGAGAATAGATTTAATACTTTTTTTTTTTGGTTTGTTTTGTTTTACGGCATATCAACTCAGTGGGTCATTTTAATGCCAATAAAGTTTTGAATAGATAATTCTAAGGATAATACAATTTTTTATAAATACAATTTTTCTATTTAACCATAAATGGGACCCTAACAGTACTACCACTCCGGGTCAGAGGAACCAGGGAGCAATGGTGATGAAGGGGTGCTCCACATTCCTCAAACCTCCAGAACTGGAACCTCCCATCATAGAGTTTAACGTCATTCCCAGGACATGTAGACCCGCAGTCACCACCTTCTAGCACCCATATGATAAAAAAGGGTTGGGGCTTGCCATAAGGGCAATAGGGTTGGGAAATCATATAGGTGCTAGGGCTTGACGTGACCAGCCGATTGATCGGAGGGGGCTTCTCTGACCGCCCGTCTAGCCCAAGATAGGGCCAAAGTGGAGTATTGCATGTCATGAACTGCTCATCCACTTGGGCTCTATCCTTAAGCATCATGGGTCGCCACCCACGGTCAACAGGTGGCCCCATTGGGGGAGTCTTACCCCTCTGCAGAGGTGCAGTCGGTGCATTCTAACGCCCCAGCCGACAGGGCGGATTTAAATCTTTCCCTACAGTATTAGTGCTATGCAAAACACAAACAGCCAAAACAATTATAGCTTGTAATAGGTAAAAATTTTTCTTCATTTTTTCTTTTTTTTTTAAACCAGAAAACTACTTTGGAATCGAAATGGAAAATCGTGTCAAATAATTAAATTGATTTCTTCACATTGATAAATATAATTAACACGTGAAGTCATTTAATTACTTGATGAAAAAAAAGACAAAGAAAAAAGAAAAAAGAGAGCACTGAGGTGTAACTAAATTGTTAGAAAATAACTAAGAATGATAATAGAAATATTTTTCTCACATCTGTAAGAATCTGCACGTAATTACACTTCTCGGAGAAAAGAAAAATGAAATATGTTTTTGTAAAGATATGCGGCTTTAACAAGTTTCTCAAATGAGTTTTAGAAAGATTAAATCATTTTTGGGAAAATATGATTAGATCTACAAATTCCTGGAAGTAACTCATATATCCAAGTTAAATGAGAAAGGAAAAGCTGGAAGAAAACATGAGTAGTTTAGGTAAAGAAAAAAAAAGGTTTAGTAGTCAAGATAACAGTGAAATGCATCATCACTAATTGACAGAGTGCATTCACAAGTCTATGAAGTCTTGTTCGTTCTCTTGGCTGAGGTTTTACCAGGAACCATTTACAGAGAACAGACGATTTCATTGTTCGTCTTTTTAGGTACTACAGTTTGAATGGATATCCGATCTCGATGACAAGCTAAATTGACAATTCTTCCGGGCTGTGGTTATATCATTATTGCTGTATGGATGCACCCCTGGACTTGAAAATAAGCTAGATGGGACCTGCACAAGAATGCTGCATGCAGTCTTAAACAAGTCATGGAAACAGCACCCCACAAGAGGCAGCTGTATGGCCACTTGCACCCACGTTCAAATCCTGGATAAGGCTGGTTGCATTTCATCTAACACATGGGAAAGGTTTGCATCCAACTATTCTCTCCCAGCAAAGGGTAAATAGCAGGGCTGAATGGGCTCTTTAACCTTAGACAACTGATCTAGAGAAGGAAAACTTGCATTCAATCCTGTTTAAACTCTGATTAAGAAAGAGACCTTACTCATACTAGCTGATATAATAGATTTAAAAAAATAGAAAAATCAATCACGTGCTTTTGGGAGTCCCCTGGTGGATACATCACCCTAGGCAACTGCTTATACCCAGGGTTGGCTCTGGGCAACATTTATATTTCACTTGTTCACATAATATTGACATGTGTATCTTTGTAGACATTGAATTTCATGAGAAATTTAGAAGAAAAAAAAAGTCAATTTTGAAGACAGCTGTCAATAATTGTAAGCATGACAGCACGCACGTTTCACCCAAGCAAAAAAGAAAGAAATTATTCATTTTTTGAGATCAGTTTGCTTACAGTACCTGCTGTTGCTTAAAGGTTCTCCCATCTAATTATTGAACAGGCTGATTGCTTCTTAACTTTAGTGATCTAGTGGAAACTGATGCTTTCAATGTGACATGACAGTAAGCTGTTAAATAGCTGTTGGTTACATCCTACTCGTGTGGAGGGGTTGATAAATATATATAAGCATATAAGAATTTGTGGATATGAGTTAATAACCAACACTAAGTCCTTATAATTCATAAGTGCATCCATAAATTATTACGGAACGTTTAGTAAAGAAAGACAGAAAACTAAATCATATGAACAATGCACATATGAATGTTTAGCACCCCACAAGGAAGCAGCTGTACGGCCACCTGCCCGCCCTCCATCTCACAAACCATCCGAGTGAGACGGACAAGGCATGCTGGACACTGCTGGAGAAGCAAGGATGAGCTCATAAGCGACGTCCTCCTGTGGAAGTCAACACATGGACATGCTAATATGGGTTAAATAGTACCACTACCACTTGTATTCTACAAGGATTGCTTTGGAATTGAATAACCCTATGCCATTGAATGTAGATTGAATCTAACAAATCTGGTAATTTTGACAAATTTTGATTAATTGCTGTTTTCAGTCAGGAGTGCTAGATAAAGCCTATCATGATACACCTAGCCTACTGGACTTCTCCTGTCTGGCTGCTGGCTTCTTATTTTAAAAATAATTTACACATTTGCACCTTGTAACCACTTGTTTACAATATTACACAAGGTCAACATTGATTTTATAATTTTCAGTCAAGGTTGCCAACCTGAAAATTATCTATTATTTTCTAGACCAACCTCATCCATTTCACGAAGATAAAAAAAAATCACATTGAAGAAAACAATTTTATAATTGACTTGCAGCAGAGACCGACATTCAACTTCATTAAAGGAAGTTCTAGTTTTGGAGCTCTGAGCAGTGTGGAGTACTCCTTCATTGCCATTACTCCCAGGTCGACTCTGTTAGAGTCCTATCTATGGGTTAAATAGGAAAAAAGGAATTTTAAAATATGTGTTTAAAAAAATTGAGTTTGAAAAAAGATTGAGTTTTAAGAATATTTTGAATACCCACCAAGAATGAATAAAACAAAATGTCTTCGACATGAATAACCCAACAAGGGTTGACATGCCTTAAAATCCAACCAACTGACCTACTAATCAACAAAACAGAGACGGTTGAGTATATTTAACTTTGTATTAAAGAATATAATTAACACCTTAATATGAATTAATTACAGCGTCTCAAGAAAACATCTTGAGATGTAATTAGATTGTTAGAAAATAACTCTGAATTATAATAGTAGCTATTTTCACATATCTTTTAGACTCTGCCTGTGTTTACACTTCGCAAGATAAAAGAAAGGAAAGATGTTTTAAAGATATGCAGCTTTCTCGGGTTGAATGCTTTACAAATTTTTCTTTAAAGAATAAACACAGGTTCAGTAGCTGAAGAGAATTTAGATCTTACTTATGCTTATAGGGTTTTAAAAGTGATATTGTCATGTATATATATATATATATATATATTATGAGTCATAAAAATATCAAGATTGAGGCTGTATTTACCAAGATAGAAGTGAATAATGAATGGAACGTTAATTTTTTTGAGAATGCAAGGTGTGTCATAAAAGTGCCGAGTTTGAAGCTGTATTTACCAAGATAGAAATGAACAATGAATGGAATGTTAATTTTTTCAGAATATAAGGTGTATCAAAAAGTAGAAAAAAATCTTGATAGTTTTTGCATACATACATATATATATATATATGTATATATATATATATTGTAAGGTTTATAGTTGTTACTTAGGGTTTAAAAAGTGATATTGCCATATATATATATATATTGCCATATAATATATATATATATTGTTTCGATGTCGTTTATCGCAAAAGATTTATACACACACGCGCAACCACACACCTAAAAAATGCACATATTTTTTTTCGATACACACACTTACACAGTCCCATACTCACACCATAAAAGAGAATATTTGATGTCATATTTCAAACCGTCTATTTTCAGCGTTCTTTTTTGAAACTTCAAATTTTAAACAGACTGATAAACAAGGACTATCACTTGCTTTTCTTGTTATTCTGTGATAAAAATTTCTTATTACCTTCCATATACCAACAAATGCCCTGGAGATGATCTAATTAATAGATCGAAACACTGCAGCATCGGCCAATAAACTTACTACTCAACACATTTAAACCTGTCTTTTTTCAATCTTTCTTAATATACTACATACCGTCGGATTCTCTTCCTTTTCTTCACACACACACACATATATATATATATATATAATATATATATATATATATACATTTATCATAGGGTTAATAGATGTTACTTATGTTTATAGGTTTTAAAAAGTGCTATTATCATATATATATATATATATATGTGTCTGTTAAAAAGAACCACAAAACATCTTGATTACTCTACACCTGAAGATGGCACTACAAAGTGTTGAAAGTCTTTGATAAAACCTTCAGTGGACTTATTAAGCAACTTCAACCTGACATTAAAAAACTGGCCAGACAACTTGAAAAGATTGGAAAGAAACTCAGCAGACATGGGCATAGGGGCAAACAATGGACTCCTTTGCATCACGGTTGAATGACATAAGAGGAGAATTACAGGAATGAATATAACAAGAATGGCTCAATGAAAAATATATACCTATATATAACTTTTCGCTTAATGCACTTCAGGGCTAAGATCTGACTCCGAGAGTCAGATCTTAGCCCTGAAGAGCATTAAGTGAAACTTTTAGTAGGTTCGTCTGACTCATTAGATTTATCTTTATATATATATATATATATATATCAGTGGTGTCTCCTCAAAAATATGTTGGTATAACCAAATAACACTGTCATTATCTTGAAGATGTAATTAAAGATAATTAAAGATTAAAATGTAATGCATAACATTATCTCCGAAATGATAACTGAATTGTTTTTTTACAGAGTTTACAACAATTATCCTCAAGCCATAAATTTCAAAACAAAATTTGACTAATTTGAAAAACTTTATACAATCGAATTATAATGAATTCTATTTGAATTATTAAATTATATAGATGAGCTCAGTCGGTAGAGCACTTGCCTAGGAACCACAAGGTTACAGGTTTAATACTGGCCTTTGGCAACCCAAAGGATGAGTAGCACAGCTTGGATCTGTGTAGTAAAGTGGGGAGCTGACAGTAGAACTGGCCTGTCACCTCAAATGCTAAAAAAATATCAATGGTCTAGCACTACTGAAAAGGAGATAGATTCCCTTGCTGTCTGGCTTATACCAACAATAAGCCAATGACTTTCTCTAAATAGGGATTTAATTGTAAATTCACCGTCTGGCATATAGCTAACCCTCACTTTGTTTACAAAGTTAGAGGACTCTCGTGAATTCATTTCCACTTAGAAATGTATCAATTAATTTGACAGCCACTAATAACCGTATTGATAAGAGACTTGGCAGATGAAAATTCAGTCAGGTCTCGATCCCAGTTAGAGGTAGCTGTTAAAGTGTAGCCACACTGATGAGAGGTGAAACTTCGAAATACGTGTATGTGGATTAACTTATTTATTACACACACACACATATATATACATATATATATATATATACTACTGCTTTGATATACACTATGCAAACAAGCCAATACTGCAAAACCTTTGACTCACCCTAGCATATAAGTAAGTAAAATAAAGTCGTTGAGGTGGCCTAAAGTTGATATCAGCCAGACAGTGAGTGAATCTATCCATTTTTTACTAGTGCTAGACCAAGGAGATTGTTTTTGCATCTGAGGTTGGGAACCACACCTACCATCAGCACCACACTTTACCGCACAGATCTATGTACTACTCATATGCTGAGTTGGCAATGGCCAGTATAGTACCAGGAACCTTGCAATTCCTAGTCAAGTGCTCTACCGACTGAGCTAAACCAACCCTATATATATATATATATATATATATATATGTATATATATATATATATATAAATAAACTGCTCGGTTGTAAAGATTGTTCCAATGAAAATAAATAAAAGCTAAACTTTTATTTAATCATTTATCTATCTATCTATCTATCTATCTATATATATATATATATATATATATATAATATAGAATGAATAGAGAATGAAAAAAGAATGAAAAAATGAGAAAAGTATTGGCATGAAAAGGTGCTCAATGCTAATAAAGCAGAGCAGATTTATAATCAATTGTAATGTTATGGATTTGGACTCATACTTGAAGTTTCATGGTAATGCAATCATCAGATGAGTCCAATGGTTGAGATCTTGAAAACCAGTCGTGAAATTGTTGAGATTTTAAAAACCAGTAACTGGTTTTTAAAATCTCAAAAATTTCATGCCTGGCTTTTAAGATCTCAACCATTGGACTCATCTGATGATTGCATTACCATGAAACTTCAAGTATGAGTCCAAATCCATAATATTACAATTCATTATATATATATATATATATACATATATAAATATAAATTGTATATTGTATATTTTGGTAGCAAGTTATTATTTAAATAAGTTTAGTTGAATACCATGGAATATTTCTTCTTAATGATTTTCAATTGGTTATTATCAATCACTTGTGTAATTTTTCTTATATCATCCTTACCTGGTGGAAGACTGAGGTAAATACACTCATCTTCGTAGCAAGACTCACTAGTAATATACTACTGTTAAGACATTCTAGTACGTCTTGTTAAAATAAACCCTTTCCATTTGTAAGTTATGAATCAAATCATTATTTCAATAACCTGCCTCAGTAACATTATAAATTTCTTTTTTTTTCATATTTAATATATTTCTCTTTATTTATAGTTTCTTTCTTTCTTTTTATTTTTTTTATTTTTATTCTTTGTGCTTTTTTTTATTTATTTCTATTCTATTCTTATTAATATCTTTCTTTTTACATATTCATTCTTTCTTTTTATTTTTATTTCTTTTTTTATATTCTTTCTTTCTTTTTATTCTTTCTCTGTTTCTTTTTATTCTTTCTTTCTTTCTATTCTTTTTTCTTTCTTTTTATTCTTTCTTTCTTTCTTTTTCTCTTTCTTTCTTTTCTTTTTTCTTTCTTTTTATTCTTTCCTTTTTTCTTTCTTTTTATTCTTTCTTTATTTTTTCTTTTTCTTTCTTTATTTTATTCGTTGTTTTTTCTTCTATTTGCTTTTTTTTCTTTCTTTCTTTTTATTCCTTCTTTCTTTTTATTCTTTTTTACTTTTTTTTTTTCTTTTTTCTTTTTTTTCTTTCTTTCTTTTTATCTTTCTTTCTTTCTTTCTTTCTTTTTATTCTTTCTTTATTTTCCTTCAAATTTGAAGAATTTATTTTGTTTCATTTCATATTGTAATCACTTTTATTTTATTTTTTTGTACCCCTTTTTTTTTATTCTCGACATTCTCATTCTTTCTTTTATTTTTCATTTTAACCCTTTTTCTTTTCCTTCAAAAATTTATTTTAAGAACCACAATAATTTTCAATGCTCTTTATTTACTGCTGCCTCTGCCCAAATTCACTGCCTATTTTGTTGGGGAATGTCCGATTATTTTTTAGATGACAGAGATTACTACAAATTTAATTTAGTAGATCAGAGTTACAAATTTTCAAAGGCAAATGTCTTTCAAGTGTTCATCAAGGACAGATGGAATGATTGGCTGGATATCATTTCAAGGGTGACAAAGGTCATTTTAAAAATATATAAAACACTAATGAGACTTAATATTCAATTTTGTACTCAGACGTGCGCTCCAGTGTCTAGACATGGAAATTGGAATTTAATATTGTAATTGTAGGGCGTATAAAGAAGCGGAACAAAACTTACAAAGGGTGAAAGATTATAGTTACCAAGAGAGATTAAAAAATTAGGATTAACAATTTCTCTGGATAATCCAAATAATCCAAATAGGATTAACTAATTTACTAGAAAGAATAATGAGAGGGGATCTTACTTAAAATTTAAAAATAGTAAATGGAATTATTAATTATGGTAGACACTTTTTTAATAATTATCCTCAAACTGGAAACTTAATCTCAAGGCAGATTTAAAAAAACAACTGGATTTTTTTGCTTATAGAGTAATAAATATTTTGTAACAAAATACCCAATCAAATAAAAAACAGCAATAGATGACAAAATTTAAAGATTAATTTGAATGATTTCAGGAAAAATTTAAAAAGAATTCAGGTGTAGGAGAATTCCAATTACCATCGAATTGGCAATAAAGGCAACAAGGGAGCTGTAACACAATATAGATCTTACCTTGTCCCAAGCCTACAGCAGAATACCAGATTATTTATCAAACACCATGACACCACAGAAACCAAGCAGCCGATCAGGATTCAAGGAATGGAATCACCCAAATACATGAATGGAGTATTCCTGAATTCCAGAAATACCAGCTGCTTTGGGCACCAGTTCAGTTGTGCTTAGCTAGTTGCTGTTGTTTAAACCAACAGTATACTAACTCACTTCAACATCATGAATAGCTCAACAGAATTTCTAATAATATTGTTTATGTTCTGTGCAAATATAATCTTTTTTCTTTTGCTTTTTAAATGTTGATATGAAAAGATAGAAAACGATAGGCATAAAATCAAATAAATCATAATGGGTTTAAATCCACTGAGTCCCCCTAAAGTGCTGTATGATACTGCTGAAATAAATAAAATGTTAGATTTAATAAATACAGATATTTTAATCTATACATACTAATTTTCATTGGGTAAGCAATGTGTACCCTTCTTCTTTAGAATACATGCCACTGATATATATATATATATATATATATATACTCAGTGTCTGTGGATGACTATATATGCTTGGCTGGGCTGGTAGCTTATGAAACTTAATATACAAATACGCTTCAAACTCTCACGTCTCTCTCTATATATATACTCACGGAGAAACTAACATATATAATGAGGAGGTAATCAAGATATATATAGAGAGGAGGAAAGTGATAGGCAGAATGTGAAGTAAGAGCCAGATCAGTTTTTTACTAAATTGTAAATTATGACTAATTAGAACCAAATAAATGTAATTTAAAAAAAAACATAACTCAATCCTAGAACTAAGGAATAATTTAGTATAATTTCAGTGTCATTAAACTAAACAGTAAAAAAGTATTTTGGAGATAAACATTGATTCACTCAGCTTTAGTATAATAATGATAATAATAATAATAATGATGATGATAATATATAATATATATATATATATATATATATATATATATATATATGATCATCTGTCTTTTGACAACAGTTTATGCTGGACAGTGATTCTAGTTTGGTTGTTGTTGGAAACCAGAGGCTATAAAAAGACGGACATGAGGTGGGGGTGATTTTCTCTTCTTAGACACAGCCTAACAATAGAACAGTCAACTTGTTTAATTTGTGCTAAAGAAAGAAGCACGACAAAAAAAAAATTGACAAAGCCGACTTTTCCCAACTGAATTCTACTTTCTTATAATGCAAATCATAATCTTTGTGGTAGCGCATGGTGTAATGGTTATCGACGAAAGGAAATGGACTCCATGACAGAAGTTCAAATCCTGGGGGAGACTGTTTAAATTATATAGAGTGTACTCAAATAACTTAATGCAACCTAGCAATTAATAATTACTCTATTCACCAGTATATTGCCTAGTAAACCTTTTTCCTCATCTCTAAAAAAAAAATAATCTTCATACAATGACTGCTATTTACACAGTAGCATTGCAACCAACAAGCCTTCATCAGATGATGATTCTGAGTTCAGCATGATTTCGGGGCTGAAGCATCATTACCACTAACCCAGAGCACCCCAGCAGTATCTCACGATACCACCAGACTTTGTCAGTTTGATGTCACAATATAGGACTTCCACATCCACGCTGATGCGGTTAGGGCTTTCTCCTGAATCATTTTTAAGTATTTCCTCTTGTCTGGTAGAGAAAGTCCAAATTTAGACAAAAATGCCGAGGTTGAGTTGGTAATAAGTCCCCGACATCCGACTTCAATGGGAAATACATCTGTTATCCATTTGTTTATCCCTCCATCTAATACTCATTGTGTTTCTTCCTGCTTTCTCTGTTAACTCTGATACTCGAGTCACAGCAGTAATATCAGTAAATTTGAAATCAAAAGAGATTCATACTCTTCAGGAAAAAAGAAAATGGTATCCTTCAACCCAGTAATTATTCAAGAGTAACCTCCCTTTGAAAGAAATTAGACGCGGTTGATTTTTTTCTTTAGAATTCTCAAGAGGGAACCTTTGGTAATTATATTGTTCCAGAAGAACATGAAGAAAAGCAAATAAGCTGTGAAAATATCAATACTAATTGCTTCTTGAAATCATAGAAGCAATTGAACACTGATTACAATTACAATTAAAGAAAAGTTTGAATATGAAAAAGGAGAAATAATGATATGTGATCAAACCAGCTGAGATTTTAATTATTTTCTTTAATGTGAAAAAATCTATTAGGATATGCATGAACTGCTATAGACAGATCATCAATCATATGGAAATTTGATTTTTCTTCTTCCAAACTGTAACCATGTCACTGTTACTTCTTCTGTTGCTATGTCAGTGTTACTATAGACAGTGATTTGGCTGTGGAGTTCATATATATATATATATATATATATATAATATATATATGTGTGTGTGTGTGTGTGTATGTGTGTAAGTTGAAAATGGAAGCAAATCCAATGATATGTTGAAATGAAAAATAAAGGAAAGAAAATGTTGAATGGATAAAAGCAGATTTATTTTATTTTATTTACACTGAAACGTGTTTCGGCCAGGAACTTTTCCATGTAAACATATATTCTATTTATTATTATTTTAGAGACAAAATAAAATGAAATAACAATAATAGAAAAAACTACAGAAATGTTTAGTATACAAAGAAATAGCGACATTCATCAGAGTAAATTGTTTTAAATGAAATCGGTTGAAATACGGAGAATTTCCGAGATGTTCAAAAAATAACTTTTTTGTAATCGCTTGAAGGAAGTGTTCTAACGCGACGGAGAAAACAGTTATGATGTCATCATTGTCGCATACGACGGATTTTGAAAAGTAGAAAAATATCTGGAGAATATAAGGAACAAAGTCAAGTGGAATTTTAATTTTCAAAGCATGAGGAATATTTGAATTTTCTTTTTTAATAAAATTTATGCATATGTGTGTTGTGTCATTTATTAATTTGTTATTAATATCATTATAGTTTTTTCTATTATTGTTATTTCATTTTATTTTATATTTAAAATAATAATAAATAGAATACATGTATGCATGGATAAGCTCCTGGCCAAAACATGTGTCAGTATAAATAGAATAAAATAAATCCTATTTTATCCATCCAACATTTTCTTTCCTTTATTTTTCATTTCAAATATATATATATATATAAATCAGTTATTCAGCTGTGAACTCAGATAAAATGGAGTTCATATATCTTAAACAAGATGAAAACATCTCCACACTGGATGGTAAGCCTCTGAAATTAGCAGACCAGTTTACATACCTTAGTAATAATATCTCATCTACAGAAAGCAATGTCAATATAAACATAGGATATGCATGGACTGCTATAGACAGATCATCAATCATATGGAAATCTGATCTTTCTAAGATAAAGCAAGACTTCTTCTGTAGCTATGTCAGAATTACTATAGACTTCATGTATAAGCTAGAATACAATAACAGCTTATCTTTTTTAGATATACTATTGATAAATGATAACAACCGATTAGAATTTAAAGTTTACCACAAAGCCACAAATAAAAATGACCATATTCATTTTTATACACACCATAACACCAAAATAAAAAATGTATTAGTCATAGGTTTTTATCTTAGAGCTATTAGGATCTGCATCACCAAATTTTTAAATGAAGAATTTGACTACATAGAAAAATCTTTCACACAATTACAATATCCAAAACACTTCATACAACATGCCAAAAAGAAAGCATTCAAAATTCATAACCGAAAATACCTTTCCACAATTTCTATTAACAATTTTTCCAATAATAAGCAATTACACACATACATTATTTTACCCAATAATTCGGCCTCAACTATAATTGAAAAAAAAAAACCCTCAATAAATTGTAATAAAAACAGTCACAAACTCCTCAAAAGCAATTAGAAATATAATCAAGAATAAAAACAACCATACCCATATGAAGTCTGATGTGGGTGTATATGCCATCCAATGTTTAGATTGCAATAAACAATACATAGGTGAGGCATCTAGAAACAACAAACAAATATATGAGCACAAAAGAGACATAAAAACATGGTCAATTGTCTCTTAACATTCTGTTGAGAATTTGTTACATAATCTATGCATAGATTATTGTCAACCCCCTGTATTTCTGAAGGGATGGCCCCTTTTCATATCACGGGCAGGACTTTCCATGGAATATTACAGAAAGCCCGCAAAATACGTGAAGTTACGTGGGACCTGGTTGGGTCTTCAGTTTCAGCTTGGATGTTAGGCAAATAAGATGTTACTGCTTTAGCTGAGACTCACTGCATACGCGCGCGGTGATTAGTTAGAGAAATATGTTTAGTTAAGAAATAAAAGTTAAATAAATAATATGGTTTTATGGTTGATGAATGTCTTGGCAACAAGACTGACCTAGAAGTCTAGATATGAAGTCCCCAAGACTAGGTCCAGACGCTGGAAGAACGTAAGTTACCAAAGATGAACAGAAGAAAAATAAAAGTAAAGAATGAAAGGGTATACAACAAATTTTCCAAGTCCAGAGCCCCATTCCAATAAGTATTTATCAATAAATGACTAAAAATGGCCTTTTCATTTGAAGTTACCTGTTATTTCCCATAAATCAAAGACTGCTAAATATGTTTAATATTACATTTAAACAGAGGCAATCATTTGGGTGATTAGGAAAACAAATGTGACTTCCTTCCGGGTGGAATGAAGCAGTAAATATATTTACCAACTCCTCCGCATGAACAGGATATGACACAAGGTCAATTTCTTAAGCAGAGTTCAACAGGTTTGAATTCAGAGTTTTCCTTCTCCTAGACTGGTTATCTAGCCATGGTTAAAGAACCAGTCTGCCCTACTATTTACCCATAGCTGGAGGGAGAGTTGGATTCATACCTTTCCCAAGGTATTAGTACTAAGTAAAATGCAATTACCACGTCCAGGATTTGAACTCGGGTTGACGAGTCCATTTCCCATGACTTTAACCATTACATCACGCACTTCCCGAAGCAGTATAGAATGTTAAGAGTTAAATAATGCATTAACTAAACACATTCTGGAAAACAACCATCTCTTTAATTTTAAAGAATCCAAAGTGTTAGTTAAGATACACAACAAAAAACTAAGAAAAATTGTGGAATTTAGTCTAATTTCAATTTATAATACAATAAAACAAAGTCCTGGTTTTTATAACTTATTGTCTCTACTAGTTAAACTAGTGCTTAAACATCACAAAATACCTTATGTTGATCAATAATATTAAATTAATTTTTTTTTTTACTCAATTTTTCCATTCACTAAAATTATTTCCAGCAAATTTTCAACTATCAAAGGATAGTTGTGTCTAGCCACACTGAAGAGGTGTGAAATGCCGAAACACATGTTTGTGGATGACTTATATATATATATATATATATATATATATATATATTAAACAGGAACAAACAATGTGTCTAGTGCAAACTGTAACACATTTTGTAAGTCAGCTTCTGGTTTTAAGAGAGATATAGTGGTACACAAGCATCAAATTTTACCATCTGATCCATTCAGTACAGTGGGAAGGATGTCGTTCCTATATCATATTTGCATCAAACTTTGTGGATCTAGTAGCAAAACCAACCAACCAACCATCCAACTTATTATAAATGACTTATAAATGTAGTACTGCACACCGAGCAGGATTTTTTTTTTCCTCAAATCTAATCTAAAACGTTATCTATTGTTTGAGAATTTCAGAAAACGAGACATTTTTATAAAAAATGAATTTGAGGAAATAAAAAAATACATTATATTCTTTTAAAAAGAAGAACTTTTCTTATAATATGACCAGAATACTTTTCATGTATCAATCAAATTAGACTGTTTGCTCAAACTTAGCCAAATATTGATTTTGAGAAATCTCTAAAAATGCATTTGTGTATTTTTTTTCACCAACTATTCTGAAAAGTAAATAAAATCAGAATCTTAGACATAAGCACCAATAAATCAATAATTTTGGAGAAAGTCCCAAATTTTATTTGGTAAAGCTGTTTTCCTGTAACTAGTGATTATATTAGATTGCGACTTTTGAGACAGACATTTCTAGAACACTTACATAAGTACAAACATACACATATATATGTACATACATACAAATATATATATATACATATTTACATAAATATATACATGCATACTCATATATATATATATATATATATATATATATGGCAACCACATGATCTCTTACAGATAACTGTTGTCCTTCATAACCACACCATCAGCACACTTCCATTCATGTTGTCTCTATTTGCTAATCAATCCTAGTGCAAATTCACAAAGTCTGAAGCAAATGTGACACAGGAGAGATGCCCTTGCCACTAGATCCACAAAGTTTGATGCAAATGTGACACAGGAGAGATGCCCTTGCCACTAGATCCACAAAGTTTGATGCAAATGTGATACAGGAGAGATGCCCTTGCCACTAGATCCACAAAGTTTGATGCAAATGTGACACAGGAGAGATGCCCTCGCACTAGTAGGATGTGGTACATGCTTAAGTGAAGTTTAATAGGTTGAATTCAGCGTTATCTTTCTCCTAGACTGGTTGCATTAGAGCCCAGTCCATTGTACTATTTACACATTACTGAGAATAGTTTGATGCATAACTTTTCCAGGGGTATAAGTGCTTTGTGAAATACAAACATTCTCATCAAGGATTTGAACTCAAGTTATTATACACTTCACCGCACATCCATGTATTTCTCTTATAAACATAATTTCATATCCACATATTTTTACCAAAGGCACAATGTGAAATGTAAACTGCCTCGGAACTTTGCCAAATAAGTATTTCTGTTCTCAATACACTTCACCGCACTCCCATGTATTTCTCTCATAAACTTAATTTCATATCCCCATATCTGTTCCGTTTTGCGTATTTTGATGAATCAATAAAACTATCCAACAAATATCAATGTCAAATCATAACATTGATGTTCCTGGGTTTATCATAACCACTAGAAAACATTAATGTTACAGATACACCCTACAGATTTAGAGATACAGGCTTCCTCTCCTTCGTATCTGCAGTTCTGCTCTCTTTACCCGTAAATAAAAATAATCAGAATCAATATACCAAAACAACCCTTGAAACAATAACAAAACATTTCAGAATTACAGACTTTGCCTTTTGGCAATACTAACATCTGTGTTCAATACTCCTCGACACATATGAGCGTAAATATTTCAATCGTAAAATGTTGCTCTAGATATGAGAAACAAACAATTGATAAAAATTGCATCATTTAAATACTGGATCAGTGTGGTAGATGAAAAAGAGAAGGCTCAGTAATAATATATGAGTAATTCCATGTCGAATCATCCAGAAAAAAAAGAATTCTCACCCACCCACTTCAATTTTTCTGAAAGTTTTTACAGGTATGGACTATGTTAAAGTTAGGTCATCTCCAAAATTTGAACTTCCAATTCAAAAAATTGGTGGAGTTATGTCGATTTTTAGCTCTCCAAATTTGGTGGGGTTGGCCAAAAATGGCGACTTTTTGTAATCTATTTTTGTCTGTAAAATGAGTTCTAGAGCTTCCCTACTACTAAAAATTGGTTTATAAAAGCATTTTAGTTGAAGGTATCCAAAAATGCTATAAAAGATCTTATAGTCAACCAATTTTAAGTTATTGATGATTTCTGATTTTTTCAATATCAGATCAATATCCAAATGAGGCACTGCATCTATGACAAACATTTTTTTCTATTATTATTTCCATATATTGAACATTATTTGTACCAAAAAGATATTTTGATATTTACTCAGAACCGAAGCTACAACATCAGTTAAAATTTTTCAAATCAGAAATCATGAATAAATTAAAATTTGTTAACTTGAAGACTCTTTTGATAGCATTTTTGGATTCCATGGGCTAAAATGCTTTTATAAACCAATTTTTAGTTGTAGGGTAGCTCTAGAACTCATTTTACAGACAAAAATAGATTATAAAAAGTTGCCACTTTTCGCACCTCCCCTCAAATTTGGAGAGCTAAAAATTGACATAATTCCGCCAATTTTTAGAATTGAAAGCTTAAATTTTGGGGATTGTTTAACGTTATTATAATCCTCACTTGTACAAAATTTCAGTAAAATTAAAAGGGGTGGGTGACATGACCTGGATGATTTGACATGGAATTACCCATATTTCTCATCATGTTACATAATTGATAGTTAGCCTATTAATTATGTACGGTAAGCGTAGTTTAGATTCAAAATAACAGTATAGTGGAAAAACACAGGAAAGACACTTTTTAACCCTGTGTTGACCTCTCGTCTGCCGTGTGAAAGTAGCTAGGAAAGTCATATTTGGCTGAGTGCTGGGATGAGTATAATGTATAGTGTTTCTCATCTCAATAGCCAATTTCTCCATGCGTTTGACTTGATTTGGAATAAAATAAGATATTGGTTCACAAAAGAAAGTCTTGTTAATTAACACAAAGTATCAAGTGAGGTCGAGTTTGAGATCCAGAAGAAACCAGCTTAGAACTGGCCAAGATCCAAGATGGAATATGACAGAGAATCGACAGATAGCAAGACGATAGAAGATGAGTATATAACCACGGGTATACTTACCACAATCAACAATATATGAAGATATAAGGTATAGCTATACTCTATACAACAGAGTTACTGATAGGTACATGTCCTGTGTCACTGACACAAAAATCTAAAAGGATGCAGAAAACCGTATCCATGCATCCCCATGTTTTTTTTCCAGCTAACTGTAAATACATTTCAATATTTTCTTGGAAACTAATTATACTGAATGGGGTACAAGGTAGGGGTTAGATGGCTTTATTTGTTCATATATAAAAACTCTATCATCTATCAAGAAACTTTAGTTGGGACCCATAAAATTTCTCAGGGACTCATTAAAAATCAAATACATGCATCCCAATACTTTTTTGACACACCATGTATATAGGTCTATATTTGGCATCCAACAAGACGAAAATATGACACAAGGTCAGTTTAGTGTTAGGTTTGTCCTCAGGAAGTGAACCTCCGGCAGAGCATAATAAATAATTATTTAGCTTCCGTCAACATTCTCCTTCAGGGGTGTTTCAAGCACTGGGCAATAAATGCTGTTCTTCATGGTGTTATCTCGGCTGAAGCCCCCACCCCAGTTGAACTAAGCTGTTGTAAAATTCACAACCTCTTGGCAAAGCTGTGTTAGGTAAGTATTCATTTTCCGGACTTCTCGCCAGGCTCGATTGACATGAAATCATTTTACCATATAGAGTCAAGCACAAACCAAAGCTCATACGTTGCTAGTGAAAAAATGAATGGTCTTGTTGGCATTTGGCTTGAAAGGCACTTTAGGTTCTGCCTGGGAGGAAGGACCCCTGGGGCTACACGATCAATTTTTTTACCTTACTTACCCACCGCAGGGAGAACCAGGTAAGTTTGTTCTCTTTTTATATATCTCTCTACTTTTCCATTAGTAGCATCACTATATATCTATCCCATTAAAGATATATAGATTCAAATAATATACATACCTCAATATATTATAATCCATGAAATGACCTTAGTTTGAATTTCATATCTCCAATATTTAGTATTTTCTTGGATTTAAATTTAAACATTTTATATCTATTTCGTTTTTTTTTATTTATATCATTTTTGGTTTATTGTTTTTAATTTCTAGCTTTGTATCAATTTTTAGAATATGTTCAAAACTAGGCGTCCTGTGCACAGCAAAGATCGAACTCGATATTTAATTGTTATAAATCTGTGAGGCGAGTTTGCACACCATCAGACCACAATTTGACATCTAATTTTCCAACCCATGTTCCCTATATAGAATCTTACATAATTTCACAAGTATAGATCTCACGATTCAGTAGTACTGCCTTACACAACATTATACGATGATGGGATCACTTACATATGGGTAATAGGCCCATTCATCATAGAACAATGAGTGAGCCTCATCACAGAATGAAAGAACCTGCATCTTTAGAATATTCCGGAATGAAACAACACTTATTTTTCCTATTTTTCATACCACAGTCGGTGATTTGGTTCGTAGTGACACCAAAGGAATTCATGGGTAAATATAACTACCACCATTGAATCATTGTAAAATTCTGATATTGAAGAGTTTTGTTTGATTCTGGTACACAAATATTTTATAAGATTATACCTAATTTATATCTTGGTCTTTATTGTATTTTATAAAAATATTATATTACATTGATCTTATATTATATATCTCTCTACTTTTCCATTAGTAGTATCACTATATATCTGTCCCGTTAAAGCTTACTTGTATTTCCGTTCACCCGATTCTAAGAGGACTGGTATTCATGATTGGCCCCTTTGCTCACCAATGCCTTTCTGCCTCTGCTGCTAGAAAGCCTTTTCCTCCTCCACTTTCAGAATGCCCGTTAGTTTGTGGGAGTTTTGAATTTTGGTGTTGGTCAGTCTGGCTTTGTCTATTTTTAGAATACGATTCTTTCTTCTTTGTTCCTCAAACGTGTCCAAACAAGAATCTACAGCTTATGAACCATTACAATGCCTAAAAAAAGCCTTGATAATCTACAATTTTGTTACTATCTCTTGTAGAATACAACACAGTCTGTATCCCCTGCAAAGGAATTAGAAACTCCCCCCAGTTATCATCATAGGAAATGATCACAGCTACCAGAGTTCAAATCCTGAATGAGACTGTATTTCACATAGCGCTAATACCCTTTGGAAATGTATCAGTGAACTATTCTCCCTCCAACTATGGGTAAATCCTAGGGAAGACTAGATAACTGTAGAAACAATGATACTTGTGAAGAATAAGTTCCAATTACCGTCGAACTGGAGATGTTGGGAGATTGGAATGCATAGATGAAGTATTGCTTGCAGGGCTTGTAAATTCAGGCATTGCACTTGGCATTGGAGTGGGTTTTGGGAAAGCATTGGGGTAATATACCCACATCAATGCAAGCTGTTTTGCTGAAATATATCACCTGTATTTTTTTGGAAATGTACAGTGCCTGTTTTGTGGTCCTTGCCCCAATCATGAATTTGACGGGCAGCCAACCTTCACACACCAATGAAAAACCCCCTACTGCATGCACCTTTTTGTTCGAAGGGATTAAGTTCCTCTCTGAGAGTCCCATGTGCCATAAGTGTTTTGGCCCACCAAGGCATATTGATGCACCACTGTCAGGGTAGATTTTGAGCCTGGTTGAGCGAGTGGCAGGAATATTCCTGGCTTGTCTTGGATCTGGACACGGGGAGAATGGGGTCAATGTTGCTTCCACTTCTTCACGGTCATTATTGTTGCACAGCTCATAGGTGTCATTAGCTGGGTCAAACATCACATGTGCAATGAGAGCGTCCATAGTGGCTCCTTCATCATTGAAACACCTTACGGCGCCTCGTTCATTTTCACCCTTTGACTGGCAAACCTTTGCGAAGTGGTTTTGCTTGCCACATGCGTTACATGTTTGACCCCATGCAGCACATCTTTGCGGTCGGTCGCCTATTCCAGCTCCACCATGCTGGTAGCTACCACAACCTCGGCACGCATTACGTTGTATACCTATGGTCTTTCCGCCTTGATTGCGGCTGGCATCCAAACGGGCCGTATTTTGGGCTTGCCTCTGACGGCGATAAGCTGATGTTCGCAGTCTTGCTACATCTGTGACACCGGACATTTTATTCTGGTCTCGCATGGCCATTTCAAATGCTCTTGCATGGCTTACATTATCATCTAATGTCTTCAGCGATCCTGCCTTAGCCAGCATGTCCGTTTGTAGCACATCATTGGCTATACCCCGGATAAATTGATCCTTGATGTATGTACTGGATTGGTCATGATCGCAGTTGGGGCATATGAAGTTGCAGTCCTGTGCTCCTGACCGTAGCCGGATCAAATAATCATGTATGGATTCATCTTCATTCTGCAGAAGGGTTGAGAATGATATTCTGTGTACCATAGGATTCGCTCTTTGTGTGACCAATGTCTCTACTATCTCTAGCAGCTGGTCTGGGTCGGTGGTGAAGAATTTGGGGTGGGTGTTGATTATAGCATTCTGGACAGACTCGTCCACACAATTGTACAACTGGATGCTGGTCTGAGATGTCGGCATATCTGTCATCTTCCTGAACACTTCCCAATCAATTCAGAATTTCCTGAATTGTTGAGGGGGTCATCTCAAAGTGAAGTTGGGGAAGCTTGGCTGGCGGTACCTTAGCATAAGCCGTCTGGGTAGAGGTCTCCTTAGCCTGCTTAAGGATAGACAGGGCTTCTCCCATTGCAGTGATTCCCAACTCTTTAAGCATGGCCCGATCCATCATCTTGAGGTTCTCTCTTGTCAGCTTCTCGCTTGCGAATGTTGTAGCATATCTCCTAGCTGAGTCGGGAGAGATCCCTGCTTGGACAAAATATTCTTCCCAATCTTCAGTTTTAGATCCTGTCTGCAGCGCCATATTGAAGTTCTACTTAGCTGCTGTTATTAAAACCAACAGTAGGCTAACTGACTTCAATAATAACCTGATAAACTCTGTGAGAAATTGACCTTAAGTCACATCCTATTTGTGTGGAGGGGTTGGTAAATACATACAATATTTTGTAAATTCCAATAAATTGTAAATTCACTGATAATTAATGATATTGTGTTTATTATTTTTGTGTAATGGTTTTATCTTTTATTACTTGAATCTGAGCCAAAAGAATAATTGGATTCTCTTAGTGAAAATACAATAAACCTTTACTTTAATCTGATAACTTACCATAAATATTTTCATTTTTATCAATTAATGTTTTTTTAATCAAATTATACCAAAAAATATAACAATAAACTTGAACTTTCTCCAATAAACTTATCCCTCAAAGCTATTCCCAGTTCATTTAGTCACAAAAAACAGCAGAAAATTTCTCAGTACATTTAGTCACAAACAACAGCAAACTTACTGTCAAAATCAAGAAAAAAAAAAAAGGAACAAACATAGCACTGAATCTGACCATCCCTCACATTTGGCATAAAATAACCCTGAATGGTTGGTGTTAAAATCAATCTATTAACCAACTAGGGAACCTACTTGAAAGCTTCAGTATATTTTTGAATTGTTTATGTCCTCCTGAATATGAAGGATGGCCACAAAGGTTGATATACCATTAACAAAGAAACCAAATCAAACAAAACCAGCAGGGTACACTGATCACAGTAGGAATATATCTTATTATAATGGAGATTGTGAGTCTTTCTGTAACCAAAACTATGTCACCAATAACATCACAATTCCCTTAGTTATTTACGTTATATTCTCAATGGTTATTATTAAATAATCACCATCTAATCTTAATTAACATTTTATTCATTAACAATATCTCTATAAAGGTCTAGCTGAGATAGATTTGCCTCAAAACAGCCCATATTATTAAGGTATTTGCCATGCATCTTACTTATGCAGGCGTGACACAAGGACATTTTTATGTGGGCCCACCCACGAGCCGAGACTCATGGGTGGTAGGTGCAAAAAATGCGTCTATCCGTTGGCATTTCCCCTCATGGTTGCGCCTCAGGCACTGAGCAATAAACTCAGCCCTGTCCCTTTAAATCAAGGGGGCAAGTGTTGCGTATTGGGGGGGGGGGGGTTAGCCCCCTGGGATCAACGCTGTTAATTTACATTAACACGCAGGCCCCGAAAGGCCCATGTTATTAAGTTATTTGCCTCTCATCCCACTTATGAGGGCGTGACACAAGAACATTTCTATATGGGCCCACCCACAAGTCGCAACTCATGGGTGGTAGGCACAAAAAATGCGTTGATCCTGTCAGCATTCTCCCTCAAGGGGGGGCACCTCAGGCACTGGGCAATAAACCCATCCCTGACCCTTTAAATAAAGGGGGCAGGTGTTGCCTGGGGGAAAGGCCTACATTGAGATCCTAATGAGGCTCAGAGCAAGAATCTGATAGGTAAAACCCAACTTGCCAATTGACAATGTCCTCCTTCTGCATGACAATGCTCGACCACACACAAGTATCAGGACAAGGGAGAAAATCTCCTCATTTAGGTGGACAGCTTTACCGCATCATCCATATACACCAGATTTAGCGCCTTCAGCCACATGAAAGAGGGTTTAAGAGGCAGACATTATTCCAGTGATGAGGAAGTGAAATCTTTATTGAAGAAGTGGCTCAAAGAACAGAAAGAACTACACAAAGTCAACAGAACTTTCAGGGATAGATGTTCTCATTCAAAAGTGGAACATTGCTATTAAGAGAAACGGTGACTATGTGGAAAAGTAGGGATGGGATTCCCAGAGGACCAACTTCATTTCGATGTATGATACACGTTCCTGCATTATTAATTATACCTACCCTGTATGGCGGCACCACCTGGACCCTAACTAAGCGACTAGAAAATAAACTAGACGGGAGCTGAACAAGAATGCTACGGGTGATCCTGAACAAGACATGGAAACAACACCCTACGAGAAAACAGCTGTACACTCACCTGCCACATATCACCTAAACTATCCGAGTAAGACGGACACGGGACACTGCTAGAGAAGCAAGGACGAACTCATAAGCGATGTCCTCCTGTGGAAACCAGCACATGGACACGCCAGTGTGGGCCGACCAGCAAAGATGTACATTGGTCAGCTCTGTGCAGATACAGCGCAACATGATGATGATGATGATGATGATGATACAAAATGGCATTACTTTTTGACTCACTCTCGTATCTATTAATAATGGAGATTCGCTTCCGGTTTTGTCTGTAACAAAATGACGTTACTGATTACGTCACACTACCTAAAACGTCATAACGTAGAATAAATATACTCAAAATTTGAGTATGCAATGTTAGATAGTCCGCATTGTTTTTTTAAACAAGTTTTAATAAATACATACCTGGTATTATCTATCTATATATAGTTTGTTTTATTTTATTATATATTTAATATTTTATTTTAATATATATTTAAAGTTATCAGAAACAAGTTTCCATTTCAATTTTTTAAATATTTTAAACCCCCTTTGATGAATTTATTTTAGTTTTTACTCCTTTAATAAATTTGATAATTTTACTTTACTTATGATACAAACTCTCTGGTATTAAATTTTCAACTCCCATCCCTCAGGCAATATTTATTTTACGTCGCACAGAGGGCGTTTTTTATTTTGCTAGTAAATATAATAGCATATCAGCCATTGTGGATTATTTAATGCTAAATCTTATTTCTTTTTCCATATATGATTAATTTAGGAAATAAATTTCCTTGACTAAATTTCATAAGGGCAAGAATAGAGATAAAAAGGCACACCTTAATCATTCCAAGACTGTAGATGAAAGAGGAATGAGGTGCATTATGGGATAGACACATGACCATATTTCATGACACACACCCAAATCAAAGGAAGACAATTATTTATTGTCTCCCTAGAGGCACATCATAGGTTGTTTAATTTTGGTATACAATTTTTATGTCTAGAATGTTTTTTCTATTTTTTATTCTCACTTGGTAATAAGATGAGAATAAATTAACAAAAGCTGTCCTTTTTGTTGACAAATGACGCACATCAAATTTACTCGAGAAAGAAAAGAAAAAAATTTCTCCAGTTCTGCTCAGGCAATATGCTTTGCATAAATTTGTATCCTAGCTGATCTATTAAGTACTGAATAGAATGCACAGTTGGTTAGGAAGACGCTTAGCAGTGTCTGTGGGGAAGATCTCCTACTTGTCAGTCAATATTAAGAGTTGTATTAAAAACAGAAAGTGCTAAGCTCTATTACAGCCACTAAAATCATTTCTTGGCTTTAGACAGCAATACAGTGCAACATGATGCATGTGGCTGTTGAGGAATTATGATAAATAAGGTAGCAAAGAATAGTTTTAAGCAATTCTCTGATGCAGTGAAATTTCATGGAATCGGCAGCTGAACAAATATTCTGATAATTAACAGAGGGAATCCATTTATTTCCAGAAAGAAATAACAAAATCTTTGATGAAGAACAGAATTTCTTATTTCATGTTTGTTAATCCCCCAGGAAAATAACAGCTAAAATATAAGACATTAATAAATAAAGATATCAAATGAGGAAATAATTTCAAGATATTAATAATTAAGATAAATAATTGATATGATTAAATATATCAAATATAAATATATTAAATATGAATAAATTAAATATAATATTAAATATATATTAATAAATTAAATTATAATATATTTAATATATATATATATATATATAATATATATATATATATATATGGGAGTAAATATGGAAATAAATCCAACAATATTAAGAAATTTGAAAAAACAAGTGTTCAAAAAATAAGATTTTTTACTTTCTTGTTTTTTCAAATTTCTTAATATATTATATATATGTATATATATATGTATATATATAATATATATAAATATATATAATATATATATATTAATATATATATATATATATATATATATATATATATGTATGTATCCGATTGCTGCTTTAACTTTTCCGTCACAGTTGCATCAGTAAATAATCCAAAAGTGCTCAATATATTAAAAATATAGAGCAGTAGTAATACTATTAATATTATTGTTAGATGAAAAAAATGTATATATATATATATATATAATATATATATATATATATATGGAAAGACGGTGAGGAAATTAATCCGACAATATGAGAAGAAAATATTTTAAAAATATAACAAACACTGAATGTTATGATTAGGGAAAGTATTGACACATAAAATTGTTTCCCCTAATCATAACATCCTGTGTTTGTTATATTTTTTTAAATATTTTCTTCTCATATATATATATATATATATATATATATATATATATATATATATATATATATATATATATATATATATATATATATATATATATATATATATATATATATATATATATATATATATATATATATATATATATATATATATATATATATATATATATATATATATATATATATATATATATTTATAATATATTCTTTAAATATTAATAATTAAGATAAAGATATTGGATAATCTGATAAAGGAAAAATGTGGTAATAATATACGATAAAGATAGGAATAATAACATTTAAAAAATCATATATATTAAAGATTAAGATAGAAGTAAAGATATTAAATATTAGAAAAAATTCTAAAATCAAAGATATTATATTATATAGTTATAAATAATCATAATTTTGAAAATCAAATATATCAAATATTAAGATAAAGATACAAATATTGATAATAGAATATTTTTAAAAAAAACAAAGATATTGATAATTAAGATAGATATATCAATAATCCCGGATTTTTTAAATGAGATATATTAAAAATTGAGATAAAGATATCAATAAACTAATATTGAAAAGTTCTAAATAAGTTATAAATAATCGCAGATTTTAAATATCAAATATATAAAAAATTTAGTATAAAGTTAATTTTAATCAAAATGTGATAAAATCAAAGATAATAATAATCAAGATAAAGTTATAAATAATCACAAAGATTTTTAAAATAAAAAATATTAATAATTACGATAAAGATATTAATAATCAAAAATTTTATGAAATATATTAATAATCAGAACAAAAATATTAATAATCAATGATTTTAAAAATCCAAGATATTGATAATCAAGACCAAGGCTGGAATAATAGTATATTCTTAAAATAAAAGATATTGATAATTACAATGAAGATATCAATGATAAAATTATTTATAAAAATATTAATGATCAAAGTAAAAGTACTAATAATCAAAGATTTTTGAAATGAGAAATACTAACAATCAAAATATTTTTTCAATGGATTTTTGTTGTTATTGTAAATTATAATGATCTAATCTATTAATAATGGAGATTAGCTTTCTATTTGTCTGTGTGTCACTGCTTATGTCAGATTACCCTCAAATCGTCATAGCATAGAATAAATACACTCAAAATTTGAGCATGCAACCTTAGACAGTACTCATTTATAAAATAAAGTTTTAACAAATACATGTCTGGTATTAATTATATATTCATCTATAGTTTATTTTATTTTTATATATATTTAAAGTTGTCAGAACCAAGTTTTCATGTCAAATTGTTTTTTGTTTTTTTTTACTCCTTTAGTAAATTTGATGATTTTACTTACTTATGGTACAAACTCTCTTACATTGAATTTTTAACTTCCACCCACTCAGGAAATACTTTTCAAAAAATAGTTTTAAATTGGCAGAAGGCATTTTTTTTTTTGCTAGTTCTTATAACATATCTTACTGTAGACTCTGTACATTATTGTAAGATATTTTATAAGAACTAGATCATTTCAATTTACAATGACAAAACAATCCATTTAAAAAAATGTTAGCATGGGAGTAATTCCAAAACTAAGTTTGCCAAAGTGCTGTGGACTCAATGAAACTCTTTGGGGGGCTTTTAAAAACACAATTGTATTTGTTGAGTATGCGCCTGTGTCTTCCCCTGCACATCCCACATTTTCAAAACCTTTCACTGCCTGAAGATTGCACCACTTAAACAATCAAGTTTAAAGACCATGAAATCGATATGGTAGAAGATTTGTTTCCATACAATTAAATATATACAAAAATGATAAATATTTATTTATTACACACACACACATATATATATATATATACTGCAGTGACTATAAATATCTACTAAGTAAATAAGCGTAAAAACTTCAGAATTTTTTTCACTAGAATCGAGTAAAAAGTACTCAATATAAAGAGATAAATAGATGATTAAAAACAAATGGTTTACAATACAAATCGTTTAATAGATAATGACTATAGTTTCTCACATTAGTGCGAATATGAAAAACTATAGTTGGTATATTTTAAACGTATTTTAAACCATTCATTTTCTAATCATATATATATATATATATATGGTGGACTCTCCTATCGAGAACGATAGATGAGGGTCAGCAGTGAGTGATTTGATTCCTCCCAAGTTGTGCATGCTGTCAAGAAGACATTTTATGTTTCCTCGAGTGTGACAGCAGCCCAGCCCTGCTGCGAGCCATGAAGCCACACTGACAAACAAAATGCTCCAAGGCAGGAGTTAGATGTTTTTCTTTTAAAGTTATGCGGAGCCGATCTCTATGCTTCAGTCTATTTTGTTTAAAGCTCTTTAGTTTAGCAAGACATGTCTTACGCCATTCCTTCCGATCCGATGCTAGATCTTCCCAAGCACTCAGGTCAATATCAAGGTGTTTCAAATTGTCCTTCAATTTGTCCTTGTAGCATAAGAGAGGATGTCCAATAGAAAAAAAATATATACATATATATATATATATATATATATATATATATATATATATATATATATATATATATATATATATATATATATATATATATATATATATATATATATATATATATATATATATATATATATATATATATATATATATATATATATATATATATATATATATATATATATATATATATATATATATATATATAATATGATTATGATTAATATTCTTGCAAACTATTCATAATTTAAAAAATTAAATGCTTAGATAATTAATGCTGATTTTCAGGGCAAATAGGACCTTTCAATTTAGAGGATCATTACAGCACAAGCACCATAACTTCTTTTTCTTTTAATAAGATCTTTTCTTTAAAGAAAGACAAATTACTTTTATGCAGTGCACACAAACTTCAGAAAGAAATTATAAATGAGATGAGAGGCGTTATGATTAGAAATTGCTAAATTCAGAGCAAAAATATTTAAATGTCCATGAATAAAATATGAAAGTCTCTATTTTAAGATTAAATGATTTTGAGATTTTGGCTATTCTAAGTTTCCCTAAAAATATCTTCTGATTTTCAAAAGAATTAGATTAGTATATTTGCTGGATATATGAATGATATATTTGGTACAGTAATCTCTTGATGTTATCCTCCAATGGAAACCGGAATTATCAGTTCATAGGAAAAGAAAAGTAACTTTTCATCACCCTTTCTAATGCATTCCAATAGTAAGTGCCTTTCTAACACATTAACTATAGTAAAATAACTTGAATTGTAAAAACTTCTTCAATGTAATCAAATCATAAAGCCCTTTCTATTGTATTCCTATTGTAAAATGACTTATGTGACACAATGTTTAAGTCTGAATATGGTCAGAGATAAGAGAAAAAAGAAGGAAAATAGAATGTGATTCATAAGATAAAGTTCAAGAAAGTTATAAAAGGTGTACGATCACTATGAAATTGAGCCAGTTAGAGATAATATCCTTTAGGGTCTAGTTTTAAGAGAAAAGGTATTTTGAAAAAAGTTAATAGTCCGAAAAGTAGGGACACTCAGATTGAAAAAAAGTAATTGCTTTAACTTTAAGAGAAATCGCAGACAAAAAGTCTGAGTAGAAATTTAAGTAGACACTTCTGTTTGGTTGAATCCATGGGTGTGTGTAGGGGTGAAATTTACACATATTCAACCAGCTCAAAACCTTCGCAGTCAGTTCCAGACTGTGTCGTCTCAGTAGAGTAGACAGAAAATAGCCAGGGACCCACATCAGTGAAGCCAACAAGCGACTAGAGTTAAGACAGTTTATTGCCAGCTGACAACATAGACCTAAATGTACTCTGCTCCACCACAAACTGCACAAAGTGTCACAACTTCCTCTTCTATTAGCGTCCTGTTATTAGACTTTGTGTTGTGTTTTTTTCATCCTTGTGCCCTTCAAATCGGCCAGCACAGAATACTACAACATTGGGTCATAGACATTGTGCAACAAAGGTGCAGCGAGTGCAAAATGGGTATTATCACACTTACAATGCATTCCTATTATAAAACTTTTTCCAACACATCCCTGTAGTAAAACCCTTTCTAAAGTGTTCCAATAATAAGGGCCTTTCTGATATATTCCTCTAATAAAATCACTTACAATGTATTCCTTAACTTCCCAACTCATCCCTCTAGAAGAACCCTTTCTAAAGCATTCCAATAGTTTATATTTACCAATCTTTTGCATGAGAAGGATGTGACACAAGGTCAATTTCTTAAACAAAGTTTAGCAGGTATGAATTCAGAGTTTTCCTTCTGCTGGACTAATTACCATACCGAGGTTAAAGAGCCCAGTCTGCCCTACTATTTCCCCAATGTATACTTATTTTGAAACCCCTCCCAACACATCCTTCTAGTAAAACCCTTCCTAAAGCATTTCAATAATAATGCCTTTTCTAACACATTCCAATAATAAAATAACTTACAAAGTATTCCTATTGTAAAACTCTTACCAATGTATTTCTATATTAACACTCTTGCCAATGCATTCCTAAAGTAAAAGCCTTTCCAATGTATTACTATAGTAAAACACTTCCCAATGTATTTCTCTAGTAAAACTCTTACCAATGCAATCCTATCATATAACCATTCTCATTTTTATTCTCATTTTACCCTAGTAGAGATTTCCACACATTATATAAAATAACATAAACAAAGAAGCAATTACAGTTAATTTATATGGAAATCTGGTTTACCGTTTAACATTATCAACCCCTCAATCCATATCTTAATAATTATGAATAATTTATTTGTTGTTATCCTCAAATTGAAATAAGAATTGTCAAGTCAGATGAATAGAAAATTAACTCATCCTTTAAATGGGGTCAACTTCATTAGTCCTCAAGTTACCATCTCATATTTTATTTATAAAAATTACCATTAAAACTAATTGCAAATATATCATGGAAAGTACTCTATCCACCTAGGAACCACAAGGTTCCGGACTTGATACCAGTTCTTACCAACTCAACATATGAGTAGCACAACTTGGATCTGTGTGGTAAAGTGTAGAGCTAATGGTAGGTTCACCTCAAGCACAAAACTAATCTTCCTTGTCTAGCACCAGTGAAAAGGAGATAGACTCCTTTGCTGTCCAGCTGATACTGACAATAAGCCACTCTGCCTATTTAGTCTCATCATCATAATGTTACGCAATTTGCATGGATATCCATGACGATCTCTCGCCAACCTTCCCTATCATTCATCGACTCTGGGAGCTTCTCCGCGCAGCAGTCAGCATCCCTACATAGTTGGTCAATGTAGGTCCTGGCTGGGCGGCCCACATATTAGTGTGCCCATGTGCTGGCTTCCACAATAGTACGTCGCTTACGATCTCATCCTTGCTTCTCCAGCAGTGTCCAGCATGCCTAGCCCGTCTTACTTGTATGGTTTGTGAGATGGGGGGCAGGTGGCCATACATTTGCTTTTTTGTGGGGTGCTGCTTCCACAACTTATTCAGGACCGCTTGCAGCATTCTCATGCAGCTCCCATCTAGCTTATTTTCAAGGCGCTTCGTTAGGGTCCAGGTGGTATAGCCATATAGCAGTACCAACACAACCACAGCCTGGAAGAATCGTCTCTTTAGCTTGTCGGGGAGATCAAATTTCAATATGATATTATAATCTGTTGATAGCAGTCCATGTGTTTCCTATACATCAAATATGTTTCAAATATGTCTAACTTTGAGTTACCTTAAAATGATTAAAATTTAAAAATAAATTAATTTTGGAAAAGGTTAAAATATAAAAATATCTCTTTTATTTTAAATATTCAGATATGTAGCTCAGCAGAATATAATAAAAAAACAAAACAAAGTGCAAAGAGAAGACAGGCATAATATCCATCTTCCTTCTTTTAAAATCAGCATTCAAACTGCTGACTTTTACCTATATATTGAACCTCAATCACTGACAACCATGGAAAAATATATCATCCAACTGAGAGGCATTCATAGACAATTGTATATGTAGTTACCAACCCCTCCACACAAGCAGGATGTGACACCAGTGTTGTTCCTTCTGGCATAGGTTCCTCTATCCAAGAGTGAACTCTCATGGTCTCCCAAACACTGAGCTTAAATAGGCAGCTCTCTCTAACTGCCTTCCTCAAGGTGGCTGTTGATTGGTCCATGTGAATTATCAACTAGCATCACAGTTGATCTTCTCCAAACATGCAATTTACCAAGGGCAGATAACTACAACAAGGTCAATATTCTAAGCAGAGTTTAATAGGTTTGAATTCAGAGTTTTCCTTCTCCTAGAACAGTTACCATACCAAGGTTAAAGATTCCAGTCTGCCTTACTATTTACTCATAGCTGGAGGGAGAATAGTTGGATACATACCTTTCCCAAGAGTATTTGCACTACATGAAATGCAAACTACCTTGTCATGGATTTGAACTTGTGTTGCTGAGTCTATTTCTTACGGTGATAACCATTACACCACGTGCCTCCACAGACAATTGTATTGATATTTAGAAAGCTCCACTTAGACTGGCATATGGTCATCTTTTGGCGAGTATTGTGTTCAGCCAGTGTTTCCAAATGAGCTGATCAAATTTTGTTTGTCTGTCTTACAAATCACTATTGAATATTTTCACTTTTACCTGCACTTAGACACTATCTATTCCATTCTGTCATTTAGAAAGAACACGCAGACAGATAAAGTCTTAGAGAATCCAGACTGGGGGGCTGGAAAATTAGTCGAGGGTGGTGGCACCTCACTTTTCTTTCATTCATCTTTTTCTTTTAGCTTTTCTTTCCCTCCTTAGTTAATAAGCTTAACTTTGTAGGAGACATTTTAGCTTCTTTTTTTTTTTTCTCAGCCATTTTGTGTACAGAATACAATTCATTGGCATTTACAGTGTGACCTAAGCTGTATTTCTCTGTTTCATGCAGAATTTATACAGTTTTGTCTCAAAATGAAGCATATACTGAGGCTTATAGTCAGAGTGATCTAGCTACGACTTTTCTTTAACTATCACTGAAAAAAACTGTTTCTAACACATTCCAATGGTGAAATGTAATAATATTTGTAATGCATTCCTATAGTAAATTCATTCCAATACATTCCTATAGTAAAATCACTTACTATCTATTCCTATTGTAAAAGCTTTTTCAATGCTTTCCTATAGTAATATTATTTGTAATGCATTCCTATAGTAAAATCATTCCAATACATTCCTATAGTAAAATCACTTACTATCTATTCCTATTGTAAAAGCTTTTTCAATGCTTTCCTATAGTAATATTATTTGTAATGCATTCCTATAGTAAAATTATTCCAATACATTCCTATAGTAAAATCACTTACTATCTATTCCTATTGTAAAAGCTTTTTCAATGCTTTCCTATTGTTGTATATTGTTCAAACAGAAATAGGAATTTCCGGTTAAATTAAACAAAGAAAAGACAAAAAAAATGACAAAGGACTTTTTCCCCGGTAAAAGCGAACGAAGAAGTTAAAAAACGGAAGTGAGGCTTTCTGGTTAAAGAAGCAGGGAGAAGATAAAGAAATATATAACAAATGCCTGTTATCAGATCAAAAGATAAAGATGCATAGGAGTACCTATCAATATAAAAGGCCTGAGGGTTCGAGTCATCAGTCAGACAGCGGACGGTGAACAGAGCACAAGGAGCGTCCGTTGACACTGTCCATCGCTGCCAGCGGGCAGTGAGGTTCGTCCACCCCTTCCATGTCCCCAGCGCCAGTCATCCCAACAGTTGTAGTAGTCATCGTCAGCCCTTGGGCATTCCTATAGTCATGCTTACCACTCACCAGCCGAGGGAGAGAAATAAAGTCAGCTCCTACTATACCCATGTGTTGTGGTTTCTTAAGTCCAACTACATACTTCGCCACGTGATATACATACCCACAACATATACTAACTACACGATTCAGCAGCGTGAACTGGAAGCCGCTATACAACATATAGAATTTGATGCCAGTACGTAACACTATAGTAAAATTATTTGTAATGCATTCCAATAGTAAAACCATTCCAACACATCACTATAGTAAAATCACTTACAATCTATTCCTATTGTAAATCCCTTTCCAATTTGCATGTATATTTATGAGATGAGGCTTGATATGATTAATTATGATATTTCAGACTGTTGTCCTCATCTTTATTGTGTATAAACACAGCCTGAGATTACAGAGCCCAAGGTTACAGTGACCTGAATACAATAAAGATGGGGACAACAATCCGAAATATCATAATTATTCCTTTCCAATGCATTCCTATAGTAAAACCATTCCAACACATTATAGTAAAATCATATACAATCTATTCCAATTGTAAAACCTTTTCCAATGCCTTCCTATAGTAAAATCATTTGTAATGCATTCCTATAGTAAAAATGTTCCCATATATTTCTATTGTAAAATCACTTACAATCTATTCCTCATGTAAAATCCTTTCCAATACATTCCTATAATAATATACACTGCAATGCATTCCTTTAGTAATATAATTTCCAATGTATATCTATAGTAAAACCATCTCCAATACACTTCTATAGTAAAACCTTCTCCAATGCATTTTCATAATAAAACCATTTCGAATTCATTACTATAGATAAACAATCAATTTTTTTTGTCACAGGATGTGCTACAATATTAGACCTACAACAAGGAAGGCATAAGCATTCCTCAAAAAATATTTTCAATAAATTCCTATAGTAAAAACCCATTTGCAATATATACTTATAGTAAGTAAAAGTCGTCGGGGCAGCCTAAAGTCGGTATCAGCCAGTCAGCGAGGGAGTCTATCCCCTTTTCAATAGTGCTAGACCAAGGAGATTCTTTTTGGCGTCTGAGGTGGAGCGCCACACCGACCATCAACTCCTTACTTTACCGCACAGATCTCTGTGCTACTCATATGCTGAGTTGGCGAGGACCGGTATTGAACTAGGAACCTTGTGGTTTCTAGCCAAACACTCTACCAACTGAGCTAACCCAGTCCTAGTAGAAGAGTCATGATACATAGTGTAAGGGCAGTCTCTCTTGTCTGAGGGTTTTGGTGAATCTTCCCTGTCAGGAGACGCTATTTTGGTCACATGACACAGGAACGCATGGAGAGAATGCTCTTCTTCCGATGCACTGAACAAGCCAGGACGTGCTTATCATCTCTCTCCAGCAGACACCTATGGTGCACACCAGACGCTACAGCCTCTACTTACAGTAAGTGGTTACCACTTTGTCTATTAACACTATTGTGTATGTTTGGACACTTGTGACATTAAATAGCCTGGGGAACTTTGTTCCCCTAATATGATATAATAAAATTATATAAATGTAACTAACGCATTTGTTGTTTTCCTAACTGAAGTATTCTGCATTGGGTACTTATCCTTTAAGTAGCCCAATGTTTTATAAGAACCAGAGTTAACACTCTGTAGACATCTTATAATTGTAAAACCCATTTGCAATATATTTCTATAGTAGAAGAGTCATAATACATAGTAAAACCTATTTGCAATACATTCCGATAGTAAAAAGTAAGTAAAGTCGTCGGAGCGGTCTAAAGTCGGTATCAGCCAATCAGTGAGGGAGTCTATCCCCTTTTCAGTAGCGCTTGACCAAGGAGATTGTTTTGGCATCTGAAGTGGAGCGCCACACCTACCATCAGTTTCTTACTTTACCGCACAGATCCCTGTGCTACTCATATGCTGAGCTGGCGAGGGCCGGTATCGAACTAGGAACCATGTAGTTCCTAGCCGAATGCTCTACCGACTGGGCTAACCCGGCCCTAAGAGTCATAATACATAGTACAACCCATTTGCAATATATTCCGATAGTAGAAGACTCATAATACTGTTGTATACCCTTCTTTACTTTCTTCTATTCTTCTGCTGTTCATCTTTTCTATCTTAAGTTCTTCTTCTAGCGTCTCTTCTAGCATCTGGACTTCGTCTTGGTGGTCGGTCGCACTTAACTCATTTCTTCTTCTAGATCAATCTTGTTACCAAGACATTCATCAACCACAAAACTGTGTTATTTTCTTAAGCTTTTATTTACTTAACTAAACATTTCATGTAACTAAACATAGCGTGCGTATGCAGTGAGTTCTAGTTAAGGCAGGACATCTTCTCTGCCCGACATCCAAAGTGAAACTGAGGACCCAACCAGGTCCCATGTGACTTCACGTATTTCGCTGGCTTTCTGTAATATTCCATGGAAAGTCCCGCCCATGATATGAAAAGGGCCATCCCTTTAGAAATACAGGGGATTGACAATAATCTTATGCAACTGCATAGATTATGTAACAATACATAGTAAAACCCATGTATAATATATTCCCTATAGTAGAAGAGTCATAATCATTCTACAAGTTGTTCTGTATATGAATATGTCATCTTTTGTCTTCTTAGGTTACATAAGTGGCTAAGAATGGAATTGTCATTGTGGTTCATGTTTCTGGCAATGTGTTGAGTTTGGTTGGTTTTATGGTATGTTAATTCATGTTAGGTTGTTTAATGCTGAAGTACTTTTGCAAATAATTATAAAGTCTCAAGTAATTTGTAACAATTCTAGTTTCAATTGACTATTCTTAGTACTAATAATTTGCTCACAGTTATATGGTTTCAAGTAGGGCACCTCACATGGTGTAATGGTTAGCGAGCTAAATTTGCAGACCATTGTTAGTGAGTTTGATTCTAATTGGGTGCTCCATACTTTTAGCCTTGTGCCACATCTAAGCTAAGCTTAGTAAATAACTATATGGTTTCAAGTAACTCATTATAAATAAATAATTATAGCTTCAAGTAACTATTCTTAATTCAAATAATTTGCACACAGTTATATGGTTTCAAGTAGGGTAAATTTGCAGATCATTGTTAGTGAGTTTGATTCTAATTGGGTGCTCCATACTTTTAGCCTTGTGCCACATCTAAGCTAAGCTTAGTAAATAACTATATGGTTTCAAGTAACTCATTATAAATAAATAATTATAGCTTCAAGTAACTATTCTTAATTCAAATAATTTGCACACAGTTATATGGTTTCAAGTAACTAATGATAAAAATCATTCGTAAACAATTATAGCTTCAAGTAACTATTCTTAATACATATAATAATATGAGTCAACATTGTAATCAGGGGAATAAACTTGTCAGGTTTCCTGATTAAAGAACACAAGATGGTACCCAGAGAGTCCCCCCACCGACTTCAACAAAGCGACAAAACACAACCAGATACTACAAATATTGTACCAGATGATTACTTTGAGAATCCAAGATTCTACCAGATGCTACTTTAAGAATCCAAGATTGTACCAGATGCTTTTGAGAATCCAAGATTCTACCAGATGTTACTTTAAGATCCAAGATTGTACCAGATGTTACTTTGAGAATCCAAGATTGTACCAGATGTTACTTTTCCAAGATTGTACCAGATGTTACTTTGAGAATCCAAGTTGTACCAGATGTTACTTTGAGAATCCAAGATTGTACCAGATGTTACTTTAAGAATCCAAAGCCAGATGTTACTTTTGAGAATCCAAGATTGTACCAGATGTTTAAGAATCCAAGATTGTACCAGATGTTACTTTAAGAATCCGAGATCGTACCAGATGTTACTTTGCGAATCCAAAATTGTGCTAATCCTATAGATTAGAAATGGAGACCGAAATATTTGTCCAAAATGAAATGCAAAACTGTAAATCCTGATTTTACTGTTACTTACTCGCCGAATTCTTATTTCTTATGAGTGTTGTCATGTCAGCTAGATAATGAGTCATACAACAAAGAACAGAAACCCCAAATGTGAATTAAGATATCAAAGAGCCAACACCAAAGTACTCTACCACTCTGGTTTAATTGAACTTGCGAGTAATGGCAATGAAGGTGGGTACTCCACATTCCTCTAAGCTCCAGGAACTAGAGCCTCAGTATCAGATGCAGTTCAGTGTTATACACAGGACATCACTTTTTGTCAGGTGTTAGTTGCTTGGTTAGTTGGATTTCATGGCATGTCAACCCTTGTTGGGTTATTCTATGCCAAAATCATTTTGTTTGATTAATTCTTTTTGGGCATTCAGTTTTTTTTTAACTCAATTTTAAAAATACATTTTTTTCTGTTTAACTCATAGATGGGACCTTAAAAGATAATCTGAGACAGAGTGGACCTGGGAGTAATGGCAATAAAGAGGTACTCCACTCTCTCCACAGCACCAGAGATGAACATTCATCATTATCACTTAACGTTATACCCATGAAACTAAGAGCCTCAGTCACTGCCTTCTAGCACATATATGATAAAAAGGGTTGGGGGGGGTTGCCATAAGGGCAATAGGCTTGGGACAATCATATATATACATATATATATATATATATATATTATACCAACCCCTTCACACGAGCTTGATATGACACAAGGTCAATTTCTTAAGCAGAGTTCAACAGGTTTGAATTCAGAGTTTTCCTTCTCCTAGACCGGTTGCCTAACCAAGGTTAAAGAGCCCAGTCTGCCCTACTATTTACCCATAGCTGGAGGGAGAGTAGGATTCATACCTTTCCCAAGGGTATTAGCGTTAAGTGAAATGCAATTACCAGGATTTGAACTTGGGGCAACGAGTCCATTTCCCATGACTTTAACCATTCACCACGCGTTTCCTATGGGACAATCATATAGGTGCTAGGGCTTGACGTGACCAGCTGATTGATCAGAGGGGGCCTCTCCAACCAGTTGTATACCCTAAGTAAGAGCCAAAGTAGAGTGTTGCATGTTGTGGATTGCTCAGCTACCAGGATTCCATTCTTAAGCATCACGGGCTGCCACCCACGACGAACATGTGGCCCCATTGGGGGGAGGGTGATTTTATCTAGAGAGAGGTTGGTGTATCCTAAACCCTGCCAAAATGTCTAAATTACAATCTATGTTGAGGTTGTTTAATTTATGTGATTTGATATTAAACATAGATATGATTCCCATTGACCATGAACATTGCCAAAAAACAGCTTCAACATGAAAGGACAATGAATAAATAAAAGAAATAAAAACTTGAATCAACATTAGTTGTAAACCTGATATTCAGTAAAATAGTAGTGGTACTATTTAATCAACAGATGGAGAATGAGGTGCTTCATACCTTTCCCAAGAGTATTAGTCCAAAAGTGAATGTAATAGTGTGACCCAGTGCACATTGCACTGAGTCTCACAATTACATTCAAGTAATTTGACTAATGTTGATTCAAGTTTTTATTTCTTTTATTTATTCATTGTCCTTTCATGTTGAAGCTGTTTTTTTGGCAATGTTTATGGTCAATGGGAATCATATCTATGTTTAATATCAAATCACATTAAGTAAACATATCAAATGTAATAATTAAATTATCTTACTAGTCACACTATTACATTCACTTTTGGACTAATACTCTTGGGAAAGGTATGAAGCCCCTCATCCTCCATCTGTTGATTTAATAGTAGCACTACTATTTCGTCTATTGAGAAATAGGTCCTTAGTTTGCTGTCATGAGATCTCATATGAGTAGTGAGTCCAGTTTTGATCAAATAAACCCTACTACATAGGGCCGGGTTAGCTCAGTTGGTAGAGTGTTCGGCTTGAAACCACAAGGTTCCTAGTTCGATATCAGCCCCCGCCAACTCAGCGTATGAGTAGCACAGGGATCTGTGCGGTAAAGTAAGGAGCTGATGGTAGGTGTGGTGCTCCACCTCAGATGCAGAAAATAATCTCCTTGGTCTAGTGCTAGTGAAAAGGGGATAGACTCCCTCGCTGATTGGCTGATACCGACTTTAGGCCACCCCGACGACTTTACTTCAAGTGGCCAGTTTAGCTCAGTTTGTAGAGTGTTCGGCTTGAAACCACAAGGTTCCTAGTTTGATATCAGCCCCCGCCAACTCAGCATATGAGTAGCACAGGGTTCTGTGCGGTAAAGTAAGGAGCTGATGGTAGGTGTGATGTTCCACCTCAGATGTTAAAATAATCTCATTGGTCTAGCATTAGTGAAAAGGGGATAGACTACCTCGCTGTCTGGCTGATACCGACATTAGGCCGCCCAGAAGACTTTACTTTACTTACATATGTTACAAACATGTTAAGGCTGTAAAATATGAGAGACTGAGAATGTGTCCATCTTTTGAAGTGTTTGTTTCAGGTTGGAGTGTGTGACAAATGTATTAGATGTATTTTCCATTGATATTGCCAACGTGCACCCTCATATGACCTCTCAAACTCACTAAAGATCAAAAGATCTCATATAATGTTTAAATTAATGTGAAACATAGGGTAGAGTGGGTAGAGCTTAATTATCACATGCTAGTAGTGGACATGTTCTCCAATAGATATAAAAAGAGTTTGTCACTTGTTAGTCTACTGTGTCGTAGAAGGAATTCGTAACTCATTAATCTACAGTTTTATAGAAGAAGTTTGTAACTCATTAGAATACTGTATCATAGAAAGAATTTGTAACTCATTAGACTACTGTGTCAAAGACAGTCTATTGTGTATTAGAATTTTGTGCCTTATTCAGCTCTTGTATTGGTAATATAGCTGTTTTGATGTACCTTTCTTTTGAAATAAACATAACCAAACGCACATAAAATTTGTTTTACACCTGCTACAATATTTTATCAGCTATTCTCAAGTAAAGATACTCAAATACACGCATTCTGTTTAAAAAAAAAAGACAGGTTAACCAAGAAAAAGGCAATTGAAGATTTTATTCAGGAAATGTTTGTTTTTGTTGTTCTAACAACAGTTCATGACATTTTAGATTCTTTTCAAATTTTCAAGCAATGTTATTTGAAACCTTAATTTTTGCTGGAAAAATGCCAAACAAAAAACAATGTTTATTAAAAAATGTGGAAGTAAAAGGGCTAAGTTATTTTTTAATATTCAATCATAGCATTTATTTATTTTCTTTTGGTTTTTCTTTCTTAAAATATTAGAGTTTGAAGCTAACACCCACATTCCTTTTAAGCTATTGAACTGATAACCTAACACTGAACATTTTGGTACGGAAAAGATAAATTTAATAAGAATTGATCAACTCTGTTAAAAATTACCATTGGATTCAAATTGTTTGATTGACAGGTCTTGAACTTGCCAGGAGCAATGCCCAATAGGGATGGATAGTGAGAGAGAGTCATAGGAATATGTGCTGTCAGCACAACATGATGATGATGATTACTATTCCCAATAAGATGACAATATTTGAAAGATACATTTTGGGAAAATGAATGTATGAAGTTGCTTAATTTAGATTATTTCTTTCTCTTTCATTTTTATTCTTTTTATTTTATGGCATATCAACCCTTGTTGGGTTATTTTATGCCAAAGACATTTTGTTCTATGCATTCTTAATAGGTATTGAAAATTCTTTTTTTAATCAATTTAAAAAAAATATTTTTGTTAACTCATTTTCTTCTATCTAACCTATAAGAAGGGACCCTAACAGGTACTACCACTCCAGGTCAGAGTGGACCTGGGAGTAATGGCGATGAACGGGTAGTCCACACTATATATATATATATACCAGCCCCTCCATACAAGCTGGAATTGACACAAGGGCAATTTCTTAAGTGGAGTTCAACAGGTTTGAATTCAGAGTTTTCCTTCTCCTAGACCGGTTGCCTAACCAAGGTTAAAGAGCCCAGTTGAGGTGATCAAGCTTTAACCCAATCCCATGATTTATATAAATTCACACTGAGGTGATAGTCGAGACTATAGAGAAGAGTTCTCCAATAGTCAAACCTTTTTCTTTCTTGGCTATGACAATCTATTTCTGTTACTAAACCATGATAGATACAGTATGAGCGCACCCCACCCCACATATCTGCACATTCATTAAAGCACAAACACACTAAAGCAGTACAAATAGACACACCTATGTTACATAGTCTATGCAGTTGCATAAGATTATTGTCAACCCTGTATTTCTGAAGGGATGACCCTTTTCATATCACGGGCGGGACTTTCCATGGAATATTACAGAAAGCCCACGAAATATGTGAAGTCACGTGGGACCTGGTTGAGTCTTCAGTTTCAGCTTGGATGTCAGGCAGATAAGATGTATCTGCTTTAGCTGGGGCTCACTGCACATATGCACTGTGATTAGTTTGAGAAATATGTTTAGTTAAGAAATAAAAGTTTACATAAATAATATGGTTTTGTGGTTGATGAATGTCTTGGCAACAAGACTGATCTAGAAGAAGAAAGGAATCAAGGACAACCAACCAACAAGACGAAGTCCAGATGCTAGAAGAGACGCTAGAAGAACGTAAGATACCAAAGATGAACAGAAGAATAATAGAAGTAAAAAGAAGAGTATACAACAGCTACACATGCAGACATTTATGCACACATTTATTGCAGCTGAACACATACGTATATTAACACATCCTCATCTATAAACCCTCAAACAATGATGTACTCGTTAATTTCACTTGTGCACACGGGTATATTTATGCACTTGTATGCACACATAGACATTTATATTTGTTGCACAAATAGGGTTGTTGGTGCAAAAGTTGGTCAGCTTTATTAACTGCCAAAGACAGATATGAACAAAATCAGATAGATAAATGGGGGATATTTGTCTCATACCCCACTTGTATGGACTGGGCACAAGGCCTCGTTTTAATGTGGGCCCACCCACAAGCCGAAGCTCATGGGTGTGAATGAACAAAAATTATCAGATAGATAAATGGATAGATTAAGAATAGACTGTAACAGATTAAGAATAGATAGAGAGACAGACAGACAGACAGACAGAGACAGAGACAGAGAGAGAAGAACAGAATGAAATAGACAGATAGAAACCTACAGGGAAAGATGGCTAAAAAGAAAGAAAGAAAGGTAGATAGATAGATTAAGAATAGACTGAAATAGATAAATAGATAGGTTGATATGGACAGAATGAGATAAATAGATAAATAGATAGATAGAAACCTACTGAGATGGAAATACAGATAAAAAGAAAGATAGATTGATAGATAGATAGATATGAAGCAAATGAGATAGTTAGATAGATAGGTAGATAGATAGATAGAAAGAAACCAATTGAGGTAGAAAGACGGATAAAAAAAAAGAAGAAAGAAAGAATGATAGATAGATTAAGAATAGACTGAGAGAGATAAATAGATAGATATGTACAGAATGAGATAGATAGATAGATACATAGGTAGGTAGGTAAATAGATAGATAGATAGAACCTACTGAGATGGAAATACTGATAAAAAGAAAGAAAGATTGATTGATAAGAGGAAAATGAAGAATGATAGATATGAACAGAATTTGATATATATGTGTATATATATGTGTATATATATATATATATATATATAGAGAGAGAGAGAGATTAACTTATTGATTAAATAATATATTTACTCATGGTAATATCCTGGGGCTGTGGGATAATGAGGGATGAAATGACAAAGGAAAAAAAACATTATGACAGAAAGAACAATACATTCATGTGCATATGTATAGACTCATACATGCAGACACAAATATTCATGTGTATTTATTGGGTGTGTTCAGATAATGTCTAGACTAAAGGTCTGTTCATCCAGAAAAGATCTCTTAAGAAGTTATATTTGCAGATTGGATTGTCCACAACTTATCCTTCCAGGGTTGCACAAAAGAAGCTCCACCCTGTTAGTTGGGGTTGTAGAATACGCCAACTGCACTTGAAGACAAGATCATCATAGCTCAGCTGTCTGTGATCTGGGTAGTTCCATAACAAGATTATTGTCAACCCCTGTATTTCTGAAGGAATGGCCCTTTTCATATCACGGCTGGATTTCCATGGAATATTACAGAAAGCCCGCGAAATCGTGAAGTCACATGGGACCTGGTTGGCTCTCAGTTTCAGCTTGGACATCAGGCAGAGAAGATGTACTGCCTTAGCTGGAGCTCACTGCACACGCATGTTATGTTTAGTTAGAGGAATATGTGTAGTTAAGTAAATAAAGGTTTAAATAAATAATATGGTTTTGTGGTTGATGAATGTCTTGGCAACAAGACTGATCTAGAAGAAGAAATGAATTAAGTGCAACCGACCACCAAGATGAAGTCCAGATGCTAGAAGATGAACGTAAGATACCAAAGCTGTGCAGAAGAATAATAGAAGTAAGAAAGGGTATACAACACCACCCCATAAACCACTGGACACAAGTTTCCGAAGAAACAAGTTAAACATGTCAAAGGTGTGTTGCGTGCACATCCGTCAAATCATCACTCATCTGATGGGCTCTTTATGTTAACCTCTTTGTTTAACCCTGATATAGACATCTTTTTGTGATTACAAACATCAGATGTCTCATTGATAAATTAGGGTTGTAGATTCGACGTAAGAACCCAAACATTTAACGTCATCTCTCCATTCAGAAATGATTTCCAAAACGTAACAAACATTGACACGTCATCTCTCCTTCCAACAAAGAGAGCATAGTGCAACACATATTTGTAATGTGTTACACTACGCTCTCTTTGTTGGAATGGAGAGATGACGTGTCAATGTTTGTTACGTTTTGGAATCTTACGTCAAATCTACAACCCTAATTTATCAATGAGATCTGATGTTTGTAATATCTTCTATTTGTCTCAAGGATGTTTACTGATTAACTCTTAAGGCTCACCCAATAACAACACGTGTAAACCACCAAATAGCACATCTAATACTAATATTTATTATCACAATCATACAATAGGTGATGTTCCCTTCCGCTGGTATCCTTGGGGTAAAAGTATATCCAGAACATAATTCCAGGATACTACAATATATAAATAAATACATTCAGCATTTTAATACAGGTACATCATTTTCACCTGGAAAAAAAGCTAATAATTTTTTACACAATTTTTTTTCATAAATGTAAATTCTGCATTATTTGGAATTTGTTTACTGCAAAAATTATTCTAATCTCACATGCATATTTGTTTTGAGGCTGTCAAAAATGGTGGCAAATCAAACAGAATGCTCCAGGCCTGAACAGAGCTCTGGCATCAATTTTTTGTTGGCTGAGAAGTGTAAATGAATTTGTGATGTGTGCAAATAGCATGTAAAGAAAAAGTACCAGGTGCAGCAGTCAGTCTTTTGGTATATGAAAGGACTCTTGATTTCCTTAAAAAAGGTGCAAATGTAAACACTGTTTTCTATTGCAAACTCTTTAGGCCACCTTATTTATTGATTAACTAGACAGTTTATTCCAAAATCTCAGAAGGTACCCATGGTGTAATCATGGGAAATGGACACAGCATGAGTTCAAACCCTGGATGAAGCTAGTTGCATTTAACATAGTGCTAATACCCTTGGGAAAGTTATGAATCCAACTATTCTTCCTCCAGCTATGGGTAAACAGTAGGGTAGACTGGGCTCTTTAACCTTGGTATGGCAACCTGTCTAGGAGAAGGAAGACTTTTAATTCAAAAAATTCAAAAATTACCTTGTGTCACATCCTACTAGCATGGATGGGTTGGTAAACACATATAAAATTTAATTTCTAAGTGAATTTTTCATTTTCTTTCCCTTTTGTTTTTGTTTTGTTTTATTTTAATAAAAACCCAGGCTGTGTTGGGTAGGTCTATAGGAAGTAACAATAGTATTATATTCTCCAGTAATTCAAGTTTAATTTGTTTGTTTTTTTATAGTTTGATAAATTGTAGATTTGTTTTGTTTTTTATCGTAGATTTAATTGTTTTGGTTTTCCAATTTTTATGAGAGAATAAAAACAAAATCTTTAAAAAGTCACTGACAATCCTAAATTTACTGAAAAAAGGAAAGGTGATTTGTACAAGAAGTTTAAGCCCAAAACAATTTAAAAAAAATCTTATCTTGTTTTTATTTCTTTTTTTATAGTTTAGTATGTTGGTATTTCAAGCCTTATTCTGAATACGATCAGTGTTAAGTACATTTTATAATACATTCAACTTTCAATATATATATATATATATATATATATTGATATAATGTATTTGACTTCACATGTTCCTGTCACGTTGATTATTGATTTGGCATGTAGCAATCACATCATCAACATTCAATAATGAACGCCAATCAACGAACGGTAACAAACCTTTTTCTACACATTTTCCAAACTCAACGCATTCAAGACATCCATCATCTTTTATCTACATAAATTCTTTTTTCTCCTTGAATAATTTCATTGTCCTGAAGAAGGTGTTAATTATTATTCTGTGTTACTCTCACCCTTAACCAGGATTGAACCCGCAGCCTGGAAATGACTGTCACAGATTGTTAACTATTGGACAGTGGAACAGTCAAACACCTCCTCAGCTTAATGGACTGTTCCTGGCAGTAGTGGCAGTAATTATTTAATCTGTTATTGTTGGTTCATTGAAAAGACCTTGGAACTGCATGATTAGGATGCAACATTTGAACTTATCAATGGTAACAGAGCATTAATGATGTCTATGTACAAACATTGACCCACATTTGAAAAAAAGGACTACTGCCAGTGGAAGAAGGAGGTTGAAGTGTGGCAGATGTTGACTGAAATGGACAAAACAAAGCAAGGTGTAACACTGGCACTCTCCTTGGAAGGAAAAGCACAAGAAATTGCCATAGCTATAGATAAATCTCTCCTAACAACTGATTATGGTGTTAAAAATGTTCTAATAGAATTGGACAAGTTATTTGAGAAAGAAAAGGCATACCAAATGTATGAAGCATCTTTATAAACCAAAATGAATGAACATCGATTAATAAATTTCCATCCATTATAAAATCTCGTGTTTGTTCTACAATTTCTTCACATAGTAAGTAAGATAAAGATATAGATTCAAATAGTAGTGCTGTGGCAACTCTACTTAGCCGGGGGCATCTTTTAGGTGGGAGTCTGATCTTTCTGATGAAATAAAACAGGAATTCTTCCACACTGTAGTTGTTTCAAATGTTAAAAAAAGTTAAAGATAGTTTCTATACTTTTCTGATGAAGATTTAGAATAGTCAAATGCCCCAAAGAATCCAAGCCACAGAAATATGCATGCGACTTGGATCATCAACTCGTTTTTCCAACTGAAATAGTTAACGGCCCAGTGTCCTGATATTGTCATTTGGTCTGTTAACCAAAAGAATGTTTTTATCATTGAATTGACAGTTCCATTTGAAGAAAATATTGATTGGGCCCATCAGCATAAGTTGGAAAAATATGAACACCTACGTGAACAATGTATCAGAAACGGATGGATAACAAAAGTATTTCCCATCAAAATCGGATGCTGGGGATTTATTACCAACTCAACCTTGTCATTTTTGTCTAAACTTGGACTTTCTCTACCAGACAAGAGGAAATACATAAAAAAGATCCAGGAGAAAGCTCTAACCTCATCAGCATGGTATGGCAGTCCTATATTGTGACATCAAACCGACAAAGTCTGGTGGTATCGTGAGATACTGATGGGGCACTCTGGGTTAATGGTAATGATGCTTCGGCCCCAAAACCATGCCTGAACCCAAGTCATCATCTGATGAAGGCTTTGTTGGTTGCAATGCTACTGTGTAAATAGCAGTCATTGTATGAAGATCATTGGATTCCAATGAAATAATCACTTGATCCATTTCTAACAGGTCCATTATTGATATCTATAACTTTGCCTTACTATGCTATGGAATTAAGTTAAATTCTTTTGCTGAGCGGCTTTATATGTTCCTGAGGAAAGCTAGGGGAGCAAACCCCTAAAACAAATCCAGCCAGATTAAAAAAAAGTAACTTCAGCGTTACACAGCAACTCCTGTGACACTGCCGTTGTCAAACTGCATTGGTTTTTTACCTTTCCTTTGGACCACAGCGGCAGTGGGGATAAGATGGGTGGGGGATCTGCTGCTTGGGCAACAGCACATCCCCCATATCACACCCAGGCTATATAGTTCCCCCAAAAAACTTTTGGACACTACCCCATCATCTTTTGCAGACAGAAGGATGCCAACAACTATATGGGGACTAAACTGAATGCTGCTTAGTATTTTTTATTCATTGGTGTCCAGTGTCTTGTTCATCTTACTTGGAGGGTTTGTGTGATAGGAGGCAAGTGTCCAATCAGCTGCTATTTTAGAGTGCTGCTTCCAGGATTTGCTCAGGACAATACGCAGCATCCTTATGTAGATTCCATCTACTTTTCTTTTCTGATCGTTTCATTAGCGTCCACTGATACAGCTACATTTTGGAAGAATTCTCACTGTATCTTAACTCAGAGATCAGATTTCCATATGATTGATAATCTTTCTATAGCAATTCATGCCTTTACTATGCTTATTGACATCACTTTCTGTGGATGAGAATGATAAATAAAAACTAGTGTAATATAATTAAGAAGCTTGGGTAATTAAGGGTTGCAAAACAATCAGTTTTAGTAAAAGTAAATAATGGGTGAAGAAGAGAGAAAGAAACCCAGCTGTATGGTCAATATCCTCAATTAAGACAAACTTAGACAAACTTTTAGAAAAATTGAAAGGGGTAGGTGACATGTCCTGGATGATTTGACATGGAATTACTCTAAAGCAATATACAAAGATGCAACATAGTTCCAGTCCAAACAAAAAGACAAAAGTATGTTCCAAGAAATACGAAGAAGTGTAAAGTAAAAAGGGATGGAAGCCACTAACGACTATTCCTTTTGTGCATAATTGTTGAAGAAGCGAAAAGAAACATATCTGAATCCTTCAGAGAAAGAGATAGATTTCTAGGGTTCACCTTGGGCACTGCTAAAGAAGTATGGATGAACTCATAAGTGTTGTTCTCCTATCGACTCCTACACATGGAGACATCAGTGTTGGCTGACCAGCTTAAACTTACATTGATCAGCTCTTGTTGCATACCCTTTCTTTACTTCTATTATTCTTCTGCTCATCTTTGGTATCTTACGTTCTTCTTCTAGCATCTCTTCTAATGTTTCTGTTCTTGCTAGTTGGTCATCCTTGATTCATTTCTTCTTCTAGGTCAGTCTTGTTGCCAAGACATTCATCAACCACAAAACCATATTATTTATTTAAACCTTTATTACTTAACTAAACATATTTCTCTAACTAACTCAACATGCCAGGTCCCACATGACTTCACGTATTTCGCGGGCTTTCTGTAATATTCCATGGAAAGTCCCGCCCGTGATATGAAAAGGGGCCATCCCTTCATAAATACAGGGGGTTGACAATAATCTATGCATAGATTATGTAACACTCTGTGCAGACACTGGGGGCCATCTAGAGGACTTACCAAGAGTTATGGCTGATAGGGACACATGGTAAATGAGTCAGCATGCCTTGATGATAATGGTGATAATGAGTACATATCCTTGATGAGGCTGTCTTTACTTCACATAACACTAGTACGCTTGAGCAATGTATGCATCCAACTATTCTCCCTATAGCTATGGGTAAATAGTTGAACAGACTGTGCTCTTTAACCTCAGGCAACTAGGCTTAGAGAAGAAAAATTTTGAATTCAAGCTTGTTAGAATCTGCTAAAAAATTGACCTTGTGTCACATGCTACTTGTGTGGATTGTTTGGTATATATATATATATATATATATATATATATATATATATAATGGTGATGATAATGATTTTTCCATAATTTACTAGACTGTCTTTTACATATTTTTAATGAATATTAATTGATAGTGAGCATATATGTTAAAATTATAAAAAGAATTTAAAGATTGCTGTGTAAAATGACATTTTTTATCTCTTCCATTTCTGTCTGATTCTTTAAAAAGATATCTGCAATATTAAGAAATTCAATTGTCTAAAAAAATAAAAGTGAATAATTTTCACTTCAGGGTTATTTCATTGCCACTCCAAAAGGTGAGAAAAAGTTTTATTTTGAACAGAGTGCATTCAAATTTAGACAAATTAAAATTATATTTTACTTTGTGGAAATCTTAGAGGAAGTTAACAGTTAAAATAAATTTTATGAAAGCTTGTTCGTGCTCAAGTGGCTCAACACACTCTTTCTGGTTTGGTAAATATAATTGTACTATTATTATTATTAACTAACAAGAATGATTCCCACTAAAACTAAAAGACCTTGAATCAGATCCACTTTTGCCAACATCGTGGGTATAAATAAAGCCAAAATTTGTTTATCAAATACCCCCGGCTTCACCTGGAGTCCATGCCATCCTAACAGTTGACACTCTAGCTTACCACATACCAAGCCAATTCTTTTTTCTGTGTTGACCAAAATCTCACTTTTGTAAGCTGACATTTTGGAGCTGATTTTTGACCCTAAGAACACTGATATTCTCATTACTACTATAAACCAAAGGACTTTATAATCCATACAAGAACTTGCCAATAGACATATACACACATACAATAACTTTACCATTAATTCTCTAGTATTTTTCTGAATTCGATTTTTGTTATTTGTTTAATTTGTCATTGTCAGATAAAAGTTGGTAATTTTTAATCTAATCACTTTGTCTTTGTTCTCTTTATCTTAGCTGTTGACATTTCTTTCAAATGTTTGGGGTCACATGACATCATCATTATCATCATCATCGACTCTGCAACAAACATTTTCTTATTGTACCATACTTGCAAAATACTAAGTTTTTTTTTCTTTCTGTCCCTTTTATAATAATGAAATTGGTTCCTCCATATTATAACCCTCAGTAATCAGACTCTTCTTGTCAAAACTCAAGTCCACATAGATTTACTTAAAAGAATGCTCTAACTCTAACTCTAAGGAGATTCTGAAACGCAGGATCCCAAGCCATATTGGAGTGAGGGGGAATGAAAGAACTGACTCTGCAGCTAAATCAGCTTTAGATTTGATCCCCAACAACATCAACATTCCATATACTGACTTGAAACCCAAAATTAATAGATTCCTTCATTCAAAATAGCAACAACGCTAGAAAAACAACATCCACAATAAACTCTTCCTAATCAAACCCACTTTGGGAGACTGGAGACCAGCCTTAAGGAAGTCCAGAAAGGAACAAGTCATTGTGTCCCAATTACACATTGGTCTCACAAGACTAACGCACTCCTATATACTCAAACAAGAACAACAACCACAGTGTGAAACATATCAAACACCTTTGACTGTTAAACACTTATTCATAGAATGCAGGGGTTTTTTTTGCTCACATCAGAAACCGTTATTTTAATGGAAACAATATGAAAGATCTATTTGAAAAAGTCAACATAGAAGATATTCTGTCCTTTTTTAGGGAAATAAAATTATACCATAGAATATAGACAAGAACCTAATCAATACCATACAACATGATCGCCATTGATGTTAACACATTGTTAAAACTAATTACTACAAAATTGTAAATATAGATACACAACATGTATTACTTCCTTACCACTAGGCATGACATAACCCCAGATGGGTTGATATACTGTTAAAATCGATCAACCAACCATTAAAAGAATGCTGTCAAATGAGATAATCTATATTTTCAATCAATAACATTTTCAAAATAAATAATATTGATATGTTCCTATCTGTAACTTTGAATACTTCGTTTATTCAGATAGTTTCATTGATTCAGTTCATTGTTTAATGGCATATCAAACTTTATGAGTTATTAAATGCCAAAGCCATCCTTGTAGAATAACAGTAGTGGTACTATTAAACCTATAGCTGTCAAGATGAGGAGGTTCATACCTTTTCCAAGAATATTAGTCCAAAAAAAAAATTGTAAATAAAATCAAGGTTTGGTTTCTTTGTTTAATGACATATCAAACTTTATGGGTTATGATGTAATGAATATATAAATACCTTGGTACCCCCTCACTATAATCTGATTGGATAGTGTCATGTATAAATAGTCGACACTTGTTGGTACAGGCACCTATACCTATACCTATACCTAAGCCTACAAGCTAAACTTACTCACTAGACTACACCATGACTGCTTGGCAGACGAATTGTTTATTCGACAACCAACAACTACTGCGATAATATACCAAATACCAACTTCAGAATATATCCCTTAACCCAGATATATCAGGTTATTAAATGCCAAAGCCTCCTTGTAGAAGAACAATATTTTTTTGTTTTGTTTTGTTTTACGGCATATCAACCTTGGTGGGTCATTTAATGCCGATAAAGTTTTGAAATAAATCAATTCTTAATGGATAATACATTTTTTTATAAATACATTTTTCTATGTAACCCATAGATGGGACCCTAACAGGTACTACCACTCCGGGTCAGAGTGGACCAGGGAGCAATGGTGATGAAGGGGTGCTCCACATTACCCAAACCTCCAAAACTGGAACCTCACCATCAGTGAGTTTAACGTCATTCCCAGGACATGTAGACCCGCAGCCACCGCCTTCTAGCACCCATATGATAAAGAGGGGTTGGGGCTTGCCATAAGGGCAATAGGGTTGGGGCAATCATATAGGTGCTAGGGGGATTTTCTTCTCACTAGAATTCTCACTCTGATTGATCGGAGGGGGCCTCTCCAACCGCCCGTCTAGCCCAAGATAGGGCCAAAGTGGAGTATTGCAAGTCATGAACTGCTCATCCACCTGGCTTCTATCCTTAAGCATCACGGGTCGCCACCCACGGCCAACAGGTGGCCCCATTGGTGGAGTCTTACCCCTCTGCAGAGGTGCAGTCGGTGCATTCTAACACCCCAGCCGACAGGGCGGAGAAGAACAATAGTGGTACTATTTAACCCATAGCTTAAGGATAAGGGGGTTCATACCTTTCCCAAGGGTATTAGTCTAACAGTGAATCTAATAGAATGACTGGAGTTCAAACTTGCTTACTATGATATCGCAGTCCAGTATCTTAGCCACCACAGGGACGCTCCCTCTCCCTGATATTTTCATAACAATCGCACCAACCATCTAAACTATTTTTTTAATTAGTGAATTATACTGTTCACCTTAAATGACATTATCCTCTTCAGAAAATTGTCAGACTCACTTCTTCCCACAAAAAAATCTTCTTCTATGGACTCCAACGTGTGGATATACTAGTGTCAATCAATTTATTGTTATTTACTTAACTGTGCATATGTCTCCTTTTTAATTTAAAAAAATTAAAATTTTAGTTATTTTTTATTGTACATCATACATTTACACAAAACACAAACACACACAAGTACACACACTCATACACACTTACACAATCATGTATAGATATTCAGTCTCAATACTTTTTTTTTAATGCACCTCAGGTACTCAAACAAATACACACACACACACACACACACACACACACAACACACATACACACACACACACACACACAAGTACAACCACCCATACACACTTATATGTATATATATTCAGTCTCAATACTTTTTTTATTGCACTTCATGTACTCAAACAAATACACCCCCCACAAACAAATACACACACAAATACACACGTACATACATACACTCGTACACACCTCCATGACCATGTATAGATATTCAGTCTCAATACTTTGTTTTATTGCACCTCAAACAAATACACATACACGCACTCACACACACAAACATACAAACACACACAAGTACACACACTCACACTCACACCTACATGACCGTGTCTATATATTCAGTGAGTTTTACCTTAAGAAGATTACATAAGAAAATAAGATGGAGAAGAACAAATATGGCTGCCATAAATCTGAAGTGTTCACATGCAATTGAAAAGATTATCTTTAGTTTTTGAGGACAAAGAACTTCATTTTCACTGTGATGACAACAATGAAGTGTTACATTTTTCTTTACATTTCTTAGCCACAAATGCAAGAGTATTAGTATTCAGACATATACATGCACATATATGTACACAGTTACATACTCTGGTGCATGTACATATATGCACACATACAGAAGTACCCACAATGAAGTGTTACATTCTTTTTTTCATTTCTTAGCTACAAGTTTTACTTACACAAGAGTATTAGCATTCATACACACACACACACACACACACACACATATATATATATATATATATATATATATATGTGTGTGTGGAGAAAGGTAGACAAACACGGGATGTTATGGAAACTGGATGTTTCTTCTCATTTTCTAGACTAACACCTGTGGTACCACCATCCACCATTCTGACACTCCCCATCTAGTGAGAAGAAAATCCACTAACTCCCCCCCCCCTACTGACGACCTTCTGTTTCAGCATTTTGAGAATATCCATCATTGAAGCAAGTACTATATCCAAGTCCTGAAGATGGTCTAACAGACCGAAACGTTGCATCGTCAACAATAAATACCCAGTTTCCATAACATCCTGTGTTTGTCCACCTTTCTCCACATACTATCGGATTAACCTTCTCACATTTCTCCCATATATATATATATATATATATAAAAGAATTTTCGTTCAAACAAATTAAACACCAAAAATTGAAGTGAGCTATTAGAAAGGGTGATTTTCAGACCAGCAACATTCAAAGTGGAGAAGTTCCAGCATATAGTTTATGTGGAAGAGTATGTCTCTTCTGGGCTGGCCCGGTGAATCATCTAAGAAAACACAAGGATACAGTTTCAAATGCTACTGGTACTCAAGTATGAAAAAAAATTAATGGGAAATGGTCTTACTTGTGCCCAAGTTGACCCCCCCATTTCCGGCATACATGTTCATTACCTAAACTTTGCCCATCCCTGATACAGCTATACCTGTACACATAGAGGTGCACATATATGTGCACAGCTATAAACATACATAGGCACAAATGCACATACACAAATTAAGACAGAATTACACTTGTGTAGATTATGGACTCACAGATGCAATACAAGAGATTACATGTGATACAAAGTTGGTTTAATGTGGAGATGTAGCATAGTCACAGTGCAATAAAAGGCATATTGGGGTAGGCAGATCAGTTAATAGGTCATGAGCAACATTCAAAATAAATAGTGGGTTCCAACAAAACAACATACAAAGAATAGTGGGTTGCAGATAGGCATAAGGGTTGTTTATTTCTTGCTCACTCTGTGAGGTTTTTCAGTGAAAGAGTGGAAGAGTAGGTTAATCTTTTCTATCATCATCCCCAAATCTGTTTAAGTGGCCAACCCATCTCAGGTTGCACTGAACAAGTATGTTGTGCATGCCAGGGAGTACAGTTCTCTCCAGGATGGTTCTATTTGAAACATGCTGCCACCACTTAATATTTAATTATCTATTCAAATGACGCATATAGTAGACATGTAGTCTGTGGACATCCACTTTGTATACCATCTAGGCATTTGCCATACAGGAGGTTTGAGAGAACAATGGCTTGATATACTGCATATTTATTTCTCAAGGAAATGTTTCTGTTGGACCAGACTTTCTTTTTTTTTTCTTTTTATTCTTTTATTATATTATATTTCATTTTGTATTTTATATTTTATATTTTATTATATTATTTTAAATTTTATTATATTATTATTATTTTCATATTTTATTATATCATATTATATTATATTATATTTTTATATTTTATTATAAGTTTCTTTTATTATTCCCAAAATAAAATTCAATAAAAATTCTCAAAATAAAGGTAATTTCCCTCTTGGTTAGGCAGAGAACTTTTCTGCTGCCACTGGTAAAGCTTATTTCTTTCATAAATAAGTTAAACAGTTTCTTTCTAAGAAAACCTGAAGAAATGTTTAATATAATTTCTTGTAATGACATTTTTCTCTAAAAATATTTATTGTATAGAAATTGAAATTTAAAATTGAAAAAATCAAATTGAGTCAGAGGATTTTTCACTTTCCTAAGAAATTCATGATACTAGATTTCTCTCAACTCTGTGACTAGGTGTGTGAGTCTTTCTCTCTCTCTCTCTCTCTCTCTCTCTCTCTCTCTCTCTCTCTCTCTCTCTCTCTCTCTCTCTCTCTCGGGCTTTGTCCCTATCTGCCTGTCCTTGTCTCTGTATCACTCTGCTCTATTTCTATCTGTCTACCTATCTACTTTTTTCTCTGTCAGTCTCTCTTTCTCACTGTTTTACTTTGACTGTCTCTCTCTATCTCTCTGCCTGTTTCTGTTTGTCTCTGTCTGCTTGTCTGTCTTTTCCTCTCTCTTTGTATTTTTCTGTCTGTCTATCTGCCTATTTCTCTCTCCTCTCTCCTTCTCTCTCTCTCTCCTCTCTCTTGTCTCTTTCTGTTTCTCTTTCTCTCTCTCTTAATCTATGTCTACCTATCTGTCTGTTTCTCTCTTTCTTTAATAAGTATTTATTTATTTCCATATCAATAATGATATCAAATTACTCATGGATATATTTCTATGGTAATAAACCATTGAATTACTTGTACAGTTTATAAGGTGTTTCAATAAACTCCAAGTCTTTCCTACTAAAGGTTATTTGTAATAAAACCCTGGTTTATATGGACACATATTTCATTGAAAATAATACTATGCACATCAAAGCAAAGGTCAATTGACCATGATCATAAAAGCCTTTCATTATTTGGACAACTCTGGTATAATAAACAAAGGACCTTACCAGGGGTGAAACTGATACCAATTGTAATTGGTGCACTTTGAATGGTCCCCAAAAGTTTAGAAAACTAGACTAGAGGAATTGGAAATCAGAGGAAGAATTGAGACCATCCAAACAACAGCATTGTTAAGATTGGCTAGAATACTCAGAAGAGTCCTGGAGACCTGAGGAGACTTGTTGTCACTCAGACTCCAGTGAAAAAATATCAGCTTATTCTGGTGTGAAAAACTGACAAGGGGTGAAATAACAATAAATAATAATAATAATAATAATAATAATAATAATAATAATAATGACTGTGTGGTGACAAAGATGAGACTGTAAACCATTTATTAAGTGAATGTAGCAAACTAGCACAAATGGGAATACAAAGCTAGGCACAAACTGGGTTGGGAAGGTGATCCACTGGAAATTATACAAAAAATTAAACTTTGACCATACAACAAAATGGTATATGCATAAACCAGAATCTGTTTTTGAGAACGAAATGCATAAAATTCACTGGGACTTCAAGATAAAGATGGATCACCCTATTCTATCCAGGAGACCAGATCTAGAGTTGATTAACAAAAAAAAGAGAACATGTCAACTGGTGAACTTTGCTGTCCCAGCAGATCACAGGGTGAAGCTGAAGGAAAATGAAAAGATCGATAAATACCTGGACCTTACCAGAGAATTGAAAAAGCTGTGGAATATGAGAGTGAAAATGATACCAATTGTAGTTGGTGCACTTGGAACGGTACCAATAAACTTTGAAAAAAGACTGGAGGATCTAGAAATCAGACGAAGAATTGAGACCATCCAGACTACTGCACTGCTGCAATCGGTTAGATTACTTAGAAGAGTCCTGGAGAGCTGAGGAGACTTGTTGTCACTCAGACTCCAGTGAAATACTATCAACTAACGCTGATGTGAAAAACTCAAAAGGAGTGAAAATAATAATAATAATAATAATAATAATAATAATAATAAAAAATAAAAACACACTCAAATGCCTAGACCTTCCCAGAGAACTAAAAACTTATGGAACATGAGGGTAAATGTGGTACCAGTTGTAGTTGTTAAATTACCAAGAATAGTCTAGCAGACCTGAAGAGACTTGCTGTCATTCAGATTCCTTTGAAAAACCACCAACTAATGGTGGTTTGAAAAACTCACAAAGATCGATCTATCAATTTTTAGCAAACCACAAATTGGAATTAAAGGAAAGCTAAAAATTACATAGATACCAGGACCTTGCCTGAGAACTGAAAATACTGTGGAATATAAAGGTGACAGTGATACCCATTATTTCGACCAAGCATTGGAACAATCCCAAAGAAAAATGAAACCTGGAAAAAGGACTAAGGGAACAGGAGTTCCAGGAAATGGTTAAGACCATCCATCCCACAGCATTGTCAAGATCAGCTGGAATACAGAGAAGAGTTCGCCTTGTTGGCTGGAGCTGAAGAATACACCGACTGCACCTCTGCAGAAGAGTAAAATCCCTCCAATGATGTAACCTGTTAGCTGTGGATGGTGAATTATGATGCTTAAGTATGGACTCCTGGTGAACTCAGACTGGGAACCTTCTTTTCGAACTCGGGAACTTTCTTGTCGTAACAATGAAGATGGGGACAATAGTCCGAATAATGCAGATAATACTTATTAGAATATATTAATAAATATGGTGAAATGAATTACAATAACTCAAAATATTTATTTTCTCACCAGCAGAATCATTGTGCACCCCTCCCACTTATACAGGGTGAGCACAAAAGCACAGCCCAATTTCAAGTAGTCATAACATAAAAAATAATTGGAATTTGCATAATTTTGATTTTTACAGACTGTTATCCTCATCTTTATTGTTGAATGTGAAATCACAATGTTTTACATACCACAACTGTCCTTTACATATATATATATATTGACAGATGAAAAAACAAGTAAAGTCGTCGGGGTAATGTTTTACATATCACAAATGTCCTTTACACATATATAAAAAAGTAAAGTCATCGGGGCGGCCTAACACTCTACTTTGGCCCTAACTCAGGCTAGACAGGCAGTCAGAGAGGCCCCTACCCATCAATTGGCTGGTCATGTAAAGCCCTAGCACCTATTTGATTGTCCCAAACTTATTGCCTTTATGGTAAGCCCCCAACAATTTTTTTCATATATATATTTACCGACCCCTCCGCATGAGCAGGATGTGACACAAGGTCAATTTCTTAAGCGGAGTTCAACAGGTTTGAATTCAGAGTTTTCCTTCTCCTAGACCGGTTGCCTAACCAAGGTTAAAGAGTCCAGTCTGCCCTACTATTTACCCATAGCTTGAGGGAGAGTAGAATTCATACCTCTCCCAAGGGTATTAGCGCTAAGTAAAATGCAATTACCATGTCCAGGATTTGAACTTTGGGCGACGAGTCCATTTCCTTTGACTTTAACAATTACACCACGCGCTTCCTACAATTTTTTTCATATATGAGCTAGAAGATGGTGGCTGAGAGTCTTAGTGTCCTGGGTATGATGTTAAACTACATCTCATGGTGAAGTTCCAATCCTGGAGCTCTTGAAAGTTTGAAGTACCCTATCATCATCATTACTCCTAGATACACCCAGACCTGGAGTGGCAGTACTTTTAGGGTCCCATCTATGGGTTGAATAGAAGAAAATGCGTTAACCAAAAGACGTGTTTAAAAAAAAAATGAGTTTAAAATTTTCTTCACTAAACATCAAGAATAAATAAAACAATGTCTTTGTCATAAAATAACCCAATAAAGGTTGACAAGCCATAAGAACCAACCAGCCAACCAGCCTACAGAAAAGACTGGCGATTTGAGGAGACTTGCTGTCACTTGAACATTAGTGAATGCAACCCAGTTACGACTGCTGGAAAAAAAACAACTCAGACAGTGAGGATACTAATGTTCATGATGACCACTTCCTCTCTGCCTTGTCTTGGGAGTAAACAAGCTGACGACCATGATGGATTCATCCCAGATTACAGATTATTCTTTCTGTCCATCCGACAGACAATATTTTTTTCCATTCCTTCTGAACAATAACAAAAGAAAGATTTCTAGAATCTTTTTACAATTGGAATGGTTGAAATTTGAACTGATCTTTTTTAGGGTTTTCTTTATAAAAAAAAAAGTAAGTGGAGGCACCCGTAGTGTAAAGGTTACCATCGTACAAAATGAACTTGGAGACATAAGTTCTAATCCTAGATGAGGCTGTTTGCATTTCACATAGTGCTAATACCCTTGGGAAAGGTATGCATTGAATTATTCTTCCTCCAGCTGTGGGTTAATAGTTTGGCAATGTAGGCATTTTAATCTTTTTTAGGAAACACGATTTGAAATCCTAGATGAGGTTGTTTGCATTCCCTATAGTTCTAATACCCTTAGGAAAGGTATGCATCCAACTATTCTCCCTCCAGCTATAGGTGATCTGGGGTCTTTAACCTTGTTAAGGCAACCAATCTAGGTTTGTCTGTTTGTTTGTTTTTTGTTATATCATGGCATATCAATCTTCATGGGTTATTTAATGCCAAATCCATCCTTGTAGAAGAACAGTAGTGGTACTACTTTACCCATAGTGGGGACCAGTCTAGGAGAAGGAAAACTCTTAATTCCAACCTGTTAAACTCTGCTTAAGAAATTAAATTTGTGTTGTATCCTACTCATGTGGAGAGGCTGGTAAATACATAAAAAAAAGAAAAGTAATAGTTAACTGCTAAAAGTGTTTATTAAACATAGCTATGTCTGGCACAAGGTCACAAATATATAGAAATCAGTGAGGATCAAATGCACTACACCAGTCATAGATGAATTGTTGTGTAGACTGTAGATACATATATGCATGTCCTGGGTAATAGACAAAACTGCATCCAGGGGTGAGGCTCTTGTTCTGTAGCTCTTAGGAGTGTTGAATCACTTTTTTGTTGACATTACTCCAAAGTTCACTCTGACCGGGAGTGGTAGTACCTGTGAGCAGACCATCTATGGAATGAATAGATCTATTTGAAAATTATTATTATTACATCAGAATACTTAAAAATAAATAACTGTGCAAGCAAATGATTATTATTAAATAAGAATTGTTACTCCAAACCATATAAGTAAAGTCGTTGGGGTGGCCTAATGTCGGTATCAGCCAGACAGTGAGAGAGTCTATCCCCTCTTCACTAGCGGTAGACCATGGAGATTGTTTTTAGCGTCTGAGGTGGAGTGCCACACCTACCATCAGCTCCTCCATTTACTGCACAGATCCCGTGCTATTCATACGCTGAGTTAGTGAAGGCCAGTATCAAACCAAGAACCTTATGGTTCCTTGTCCGACGCTCTACCGACTGAACTATGCTGGTCTTTATTTCATATTTTATATTTTATACTTAAAATATAGTTATAATATTATAGCAGAGATAAATGTTGTTTTTTTCATGGAGGGGCAAAGAAAATTTAGAATTTGGCATTAAGTTATCAAAGGCCACCTAAATGATTCAGGGCAAGCACATTTAAAATTGCCAGTACCATGTTTTGATAGTTTTTTCTTTCTTGTATTGTTTGTTTTGTTTCATGGCATATCAACCTCGGTGGGTCATTTAATGCTGACAAAGTTTTGAAATAAATTCATTCTTAATAGATACTCATTTTTCTTTATAAACACATTTTTCTATTTAACCCATAGATGGGACCCTAACAGGTACTACCACTCCGGGTCAGAGTGGACCAGGGAGTAATGGTGATAAAGGGGTGCTCCACTTTGCCCATTCCTCCAGAACTGGAACTTCACCATCAAATAGAGTTTAACGTCATTCCCAGGACATGAAGACCCTCAGCCACCACCTTCTAAACACATATATAATAAAAATGGGTTGGGACTTGCCATAAGAGAATAGGGTTGGGACAATCCTATGGGTGCTAGGTCTTGACTTGACCAACCGATTGATCAGTGGGTGAATTCTGTTTGCCCATTTAGCCTAAGTAAGGACCTAAGCGGAGGGCTGCATGTCATGCACTGTTCATCCACACAGGATTCCATCCTTAAGCCTCATGGGTCACCACCCACGGCCAATGGGTGGCCCCATTGAGGGGGTCTTACCTCTCTGCAGTGATGCAATTGGTGTATTTTAAAGCTCCAGCTGATAGAGCTCTTTTTTGTATTTCTTTCTTTATTGTATCTTGTTAAAATAAAAGCCTGTAAAATTATTACAAGAAATAAAAGTCTGGGGAAGTCTATATCATGACACCCTCATCCCCCTCTGGCTATTATGGACCTGGATACTTGAAACCATACAATTGATTACAAAAAAGACTGATGTTGGCATTGAATAAATCAATATTGACATGATTTAAAACCAACCAACCAGCCAACCAACCTACTAACTGTGACGGTGAACGAGAAAGGAAAAAGAGAAAGACATTGTCTTGCCTGCCGGGATCGAACCCACGTCCTCCCGTATGCGAGGGCAAATGCGATTTAGGAACTGGACAGGCGCGAGGTTCGACTGATGTGCCCGGATGTTTGGGTAATATGCCCATAAGTAACCAAAGCGAGTAAAGGTGACAAGCAGAAAAGCATTTGGCTCATGTGAGACGGCAGTCAGAAAAGATTATTTTGACGACAACGACAGATTTCAGCTGCTGGTCAAAGACGAAGGCTGTGTTAACCAAAAAGAAAGTTTGGCTTGCGAGAAGACGGCAGACTTGCTTCTTTTTGGTCCCCCCTCAGGAATTTGTTGACTCAAATATCTATTTTCCCCCCCGTCTATACTAACACAAATATATGTCTATACACTTACACAAAGACATGTGTATACCCACTGATACATATAGATATTTACCAACCCTCTGTAAGAGCAGGATGTGACACAATGTCAATTTCTTAAGCGGAGTTTAATTGGTTTGAATTCAGTTTTCATGATCCTAGACTGGTTGCCTAGCCAAGGTTAAAGAGCCCAGTTTGCCAAACTATCTACCCATAGCTGGATGGGAAAATAATTGTATTCATACCTTTCCCAAGGGTATTAGCCTATATGAAATGAAAACAGTCTCGTCGAAGATTTGAACTCATCTCGTCATGTCCATTTCCTATGATGTTATCCATTACCCCAACAGGCGCATCCATACTGACACATATATGCACACACATGAACACACAAACACACACATACACATATACACACACGAGCATAAACAGACACATGCATACACA